>OU426989.1:123596084-124833435 GCA_911387755.1 Chrysotoxum bicinctum | reverse complement strand
TTATGCACAGGTATAATAAAAGCATCTTTCCAAAGCTGGGGAAAAATTCCTGTTGAAATGGACTTTTGGAAGAGTGCAGTAAGTGGCTGGGCTAAGTTGGCAGTACCTTTTTTCAACAAAACAGAAGGGAGACCGTCAGGACCAAAAGAGAAATCATCTTTGAGCAGATTCATTTTATTTATCACCGATGATATGTCAATATTAATGGAAGTAAGGGAAGTCTGGGTGCAGCCGTTCATATAACTAAAATAGCTAACGTCAGCCTCAGAATTGTCACACGAAAACGCCGCCCCGAAAAATTCTGCAAAAAGATTGGATATAGTTTTTGGATCCATTGACGAAGAATCGTATAATTTTAATACAGAGGGGTAACCATCAAATTTTTTTTTACTATTAATAAACTGATAAAACAACTTTGGTTTAGAGATAAGGTCAGACTGCATTTGAGAAAGATATCTTGTGTATAAGTATTCACACAAAACGGAGAAGTTATTATAAGCTAAAGTGTAGTTAGAAAAATCAGACTCTGATTTGGACCTTAGAAATGTTTGCCAAAGTTTGTTACGTTTATTGCGAAGAGAGCGAAGTTCTTTGTTATACCATGGAGGAGAAGAAGTTATGTTTTTTTGAGAAAGTATTGGGATGGATTGGGAACAACAGTCAAAAATATGTGCATAAAAAGTAGCGATAGTTATGTCGATATGTGTATTATAATCAGATATAAAATCGAAGTTTACCCTACCAATAAGATCGTTTAGTTTTTCAAAATTAGCTTTACGAAAGTTGAATTTACGCTGTGTTAATACGTCAGGATTAATATTGTTGCTAACGTATGCGAAGATAATTGAGATTGGAGGATGATAACAATCAAGTTTGGTAAGAAGATGACTGCTATTCGAGGCTACAGTGTTATCGGCGTCTGAGGAAAAAATTAAATCAAGCTGTCTTCCTAAGTTATTTTTAACATTGCTCATCTGAGCAAGGCCGGAGGCTTGAAGACGGTCAGTGAAAAGAATTTCTTTTTCGGAGATTGCATTATTCGAGATCAAATGGATCTCGTCTTCAGAATTAGTCCATATCAATCGTGGAAGATTAAAGTCCCCAACAATAATGATGTCGTCTTCAGGATTAGTTAGATCAACAATAAAATCAACTGCATCAGAAAAAAGCTCATATGCACTTGTGGGCTGAGACGGAGGAATGTAGCAACACAAGATGTAAATGCAACGATTGTTCAGGTTTATCTTGACACATATAAGTTCCAAATTTAAAATATTGGGAATAACAATTAACGATGCATCCAAATCGGAATGGAGTGCTAAAAGTACACCACGACCTACAGGGTTATTAGCACCTAAATTGGAACTATCAGGAACTAAGATATCCTTCCGAAAAACAGTAAATTCCGAGGTGAAAAGCTCATTACTCTCAATGTCTTGGGAAAGATTTGTTTCAGTAAGGGCAAACAAATTATATGGAAGTTTTTGTGAGTTAAGATAAACTTCGGTGGTTTTGGTGCGAAGACCTCGTACATTCTGATAATAAATAGACAGACATTCATGACTATTTGATACATGGGAGGTTTGTTTGTAAGGGATATTTTTAGTTACGAAAAAACTGATTCTGGGAAACGTGTGGTCTTAGTTTGGAGCTCAAATAAGCGCCGAAAGCTGAGAGGTCATTAATTACTTGAAGGGGTGAAATATCAAAACATTCATGATATTGAATGAAGATTTTTTTCAGGGTTAATAAATCAATAGGAATGCCTTCTTTTAAAATCAAAAGTTCAAGATTAACTCTAGTTATTCCATCGATGCAAGTATGTTGTGGTTTATCATGTAAATATGCAAGGTAAAGTCTGACATTGGCATAGGTTTTTGGATCACGCAAACGAGACATAACAAAAAGGATATTCTCGCAGGATTCCGGAATTTGTTTGGCCGATTTCGCTAAGGGTGGTAAATATAAGTGGATCTATATAAGAAGATGTTATTAAGGAGGAAGAAGAAAATGGAGGAATATTTGGGTATATTCTGGGAGCGGCTCTTGCATTAGGTAGGGGGGTTGGAGTGTTGAATGGTGTACAGGCTGACTGTTTATTTAATGAGGGCACAGGTGGATTTGTAATATGGGAGCGATGAAAGTTTGGGTATTTGATAGTAGAACTATAGGGTAGTTCAGAAGAAGAAGAAGGTGGATGATTTGTTAAGTTAGGTATAGGAAAAGACATATTAGAGGATACATGATTACATCTAGTATTATACTTAAAATTAGAACTTAAACTATTAATAGAAATTGGTTTTTGAATCTTCATCGTACTATTTTTTAAATTTATAGAGGAGGATGAAAATAACCATTCATAAATATGAGGTATAATTATTTTGAAAATTCCAGGACTAAGACGAATACAAACGATGATATAAAAACTGTAGTTAGTTCTAAAAAAATTTCTAATCCAAGACTCGTTTGCATGTTGAGGTGCATTCTTAACGATGAAGGTTGATGTCGTTTTATAAATGCTAGTAGTTGGTAGAGGTGCGGTGTGGGATTTCGATGTTGACAGCGGAGGTTCAGTGGAGACGACCTGAGATTGATGTGATATGGCTGGTAACGGTGTAGGAAGAGTAGATACAGTTATAGTTGAAGAAGTATCAAGTAGATGTGCAGCTGATGAACTTTCGTTAAGAGATACAGTAGGGGATTCCAGATCATCAAGCTCAAATAGGAGGGATTTGTTGTTGTTGTTGAAAATCGGTTCTGGTACAGAATAGTCGTTTTTACTACATACACGCTTCACTTCTTCAGATACTTCAGAGATGGCCATTCGAGTGGCTACAGATTCTTTTACCAAGATATCAGCAAGAGCTACTGAATCTTTAATCAGCTTACCATATGTAGCACAAAAGTCAATATCAATGAATTTGAGTGCCTTGGATTGTGCCATTATAGTTTTTTCTAAACAAGTCACACTGTCTTGGATGGAGTTAATTGAGACTAAACTTGAGGTTTGTTCCTGTGGATGATTTAAGGATGAGATCGACTTGGTTATATTGGTGAGTTGAGAATCGATGTGGTTGAAAAATGAGTTAAAGTTATCAAAACACTCGGAGCATTTAGTGGATGATTGTTTAGATATACATTCAATATTATTAAGTTGTTTTTTTGATATTAAGTGGTATTTTTCAATGCTTTTAGTGGTTGATTCATTATTTTCTGCCAAAAGTTGGTTAGTTAAACTAAAACCATGACGAAATTCTTTCTTCAGTTCAGCAATTGACTCCGATAATTGGTCGACCCTTTCATTGTTGCATTTAAGAGCAAGCATAATGTGGGAAAGCGTTATGCTTCGACACTCGTCGCAGTAAAAACTAAAATGTTCGGAGTATTCTGGCAGATAAGCTTTAGCAGTTCTACTAAGGCCGGTGCAAACAGGGTGGAATATTTTACCGCAAATTCCCCTACAAGGCACCCAATTGTTGGTTTTTATGGTGATAGTGCAGTTTAAATTTCCACAGGGGGATGATTTATCCATTTTATTTTTATTTTTTAATAATGAAAATAGTAACTAAATTAAAAAATAATCTTCGTAGTTATTTTTTTTTTTCGCTAGTTTTATCACGAATCTGTCCACTAGTATTTTTTTAGCAGTGTGAAAAATGATCAGTTGGATAATGCAGTTGTTTTACAATATAATGGTTTATGTATCAGCTAGATGATGCAGGATAACGTAGTGTTTTGACGGCTTTGATATTATGATCTCAATAGCAGATGTTGTTGTTTATTTAATTTTTTTTTTGTGGTGGAAGAATAAAATGTACATACATATGTTTGAGTAGTATCAACAAGACTAATGGCAGAACATGTACTAAAAATTGAACTCACCGGGAAAGATGAGACAAAAAGCTTGTTTTTTGAATCAAAATATTGAAGGCTGAGACAAGCAGATATAGTTGTTATCCTCAAGTTCAATGTAAATTTCCGATCAGCAGTCTCGATATGATAATGTTGACAGCTTATCCAAAATATCCACGACAGGAGAGTCGTATGGTCAAGATGTCGCAAAACGTAGACATAAAAGAAATTGAGATGTTTTGATTTGTATAGTATCGAAGTTTTTGCTTCTTGGTGCAGAACATATAACGGGTGATTTTTTTGAGGTTAGGATTTTCATGCATTAGTATTTGACAGATCACGCGGGATTTCAGACATGGTGTCAAAGAGAAAGATGCTCAGTATGCTTTGACATTTCATCATGAATAGACTTACTAACGAGCAACGCTTGCAAATCATTGAATTTTATTACCAAAATCAGTGTTCGGTTCGAAATGTGTTTCGCGCTTTACGTCCGATTTATGGTCTACATAATCGACCAAGTGAGCAAACAATTAATGCGATTGTGACCAAGTTTCGCACTCAGTTTACTTTATTGGACATTAAACCAACCACACGAATGCGTACAGTGCGTACAGAAGAGAATATTGCGTCTGTTTCTGAGAGTGTTGCTGAAGACCGTGAAATGTCGATTCGTCGCCGTTCGCAGCAATTGGGTTTGTGTTATTCGACCACATGGAAGATTTTACGCAAAGATCTTGGTGTAAAACCGTATAAAATACAGCTCGTGCAAGAACTGAAGCCGAACGATCTGCCACAACGTCGAATTTTCAGTGAATGGGCCCTAGAAAAGTTGGCAGAAAATCCGCTTTTTTATCGACAAATTTTGTTCAGCGATGAGGCTCATTTCTGGTTGAATGGCTACGTAAATAAGCAAAATTGCCGCATTTGGAGTGAAGAGCAACCAGAAGCCGTTCAAGAACTGCCCATGCATACCGAAAAATGCACTGTTTGGTGTGGTTTGTACGCTGGTGGAATCATTGGACCGTATTTTTTCAAAGATGCTGTTGGACGCAACGTTACGGTGAATGGCGATCGCTATCGTTCAATGCTAACAAACTTTTTGTTGCCAAAAATGGAAGAACTGAACTTGGTTGACATGTGGTTTCAACAAGATGGCGCTACATGCCACACAGCTCGCGATTCTATGGCCATTTTGAGGGAAAACTTCGGAGAACAATTCATCTCAAGGAATGGACCGGTAAGTTGGCCACCAAGATCATGCGATTTGACGCCTTTAGACTATTTTTTGTGGGGCTACGTCAAGTCTAAAGTCTACATAAATAAGCCAGCAACTATTCCAGCTTTGGAAGACAACATTTCCGAAGAAATTCGGGCTATTCCGGCCGAAATGCTCGAAAAAGTTACCCAAAATTGGACTTTGCGAATGGACCACCTAAGACGCAGCCGCGGTCAACATTTAAATGAAATTATCTTCAAAAAGTAAATGTCATGGACCAATCTAACGTTTCAAATAAAGAATCGATGAGATTTTGCAAATTTTATGCGTTTTTTTTTTTTTAAAAGTTCTCAAGCTCTTAAAAAATCACCCGTTACAAGAAAAATTGCACTCACCAGGAGAGACAAGGCAGGCACTTGTAGGTATGCTTCAAGGAGCAGGTGGGCATCGACAAGTTGCTTTAATTGAAAACTTCTGGTGTATCCAATAATATCAAATGGCTTACGTCAAGATGTAGCGCGAGATGTGGGCATACAAAAAATTGGGATTTTTTGGTTTGAATAGTATCTAGGTTTTTGCTTCGTGAGGGCAGAACATATATAAGAAAAATTGCACTCACCGGGGGAGACAAGGCAAAATGTATAGGAATATATTCACAATCCAGGAGTGAGCGAGTACGGTGAATGACTGACGTTTAAAAAAAAACTCGATAAATAGGAAATTAATCAACTTTAATTAGACTATTTTTATTTCACAAATAATGGATATTTTTTAAAGTTAAATCACTCGCGATAAATAAAAATGTTTAACAAAATTGTTGAAATTTAAGAATATCTAGGTTTCGTTATTAAAAGAATGGTTTATACGATAGATTTAATAGATATATCATGGAGATAAACAAAATCAAGGCAGATAGAACAAAGTCAGACTGATCTCATCTTTTCATATTCTTTCTTAAATTCACATCATTGTCGTTTGGATGTTTACTTCCAACGGCAGCGTATGATAAGCTCATTAAATTCTGATCTTGACAGCATTGTCCAATTCCCATATCTGGGCAGGTGCTCCAAAAACCAACTTGAGTTTCTTGGACATAATTCAAAAGAGAGCTTAACAAATGATAGGCGACCGTTGTCTAACTGAAACATTTGTATCTCTCGAGTACCGCCGCAATGTTTCATGTCTGTCATTATCTTTCCGCAATGTTCATAAAAAGTGCTCTAGTGAAATAGCCAGTTGTATTTTACCCCTCAAACAATTCAACCGTTATACCCGTACTACTAGGAATGTTCATCAGTTTACCCTTGAGCACAGTTTCGGACGTATTGTCAAGTGCAGAGATTTTTTTTTTTAGCCGTACAATACGAATATGGAATGCTTTACCGGGCAGGAATGAACACCCTGAGGACAATACAACCGACATTTTAAATTTATTTTTTTTTTTCGTCATGTAAATTTTATATAAAAATAATTAAACTTAAGTCACTGTATATAGTTAGGCCCCCTATGAGCCAACAAATGTAAACTTTCATACATATGTAGTATCTTATTAGTTGTAAGCCAAATTGTAAATAGTATGTTCAATAAAACAAAATTGAAAATTGCTTTACCGGGCTCAATGTTTCCCACTCATTGCAATTCAAAACCAATGTGCATTGGTCTCTCGTTTCTAATCCTATCCTACTTTCCTTATTGTGTTTAACATTATAAGGGTATTCATACCCCTTTGAGTTCGCGTATAATATAAATAAAATGCACGACTGGGTCGCACGAACTTGCTCCTATGTAATAGACTAGGAATTTTAAAAACGGATGTTATTAAAGAAAACTGTTCATAAGGATAAAATGAATTTTTTAGTAATAAGAGATAAAAACAGAATGCTATGCAAATATGAATTTATGCAATTATAAGTCGTTGTAGTGGTTCCTTAAAAAAATAAGCTTTTATGTACAAAATTTTTAAAACATTTTTAAGAAAAAATTTTGGTACACCAACCTTAAGTTTTTATTATTGTTCGAATAAAAGTTTAATTTCGAAAAAAATACTGAGCCGTTCTTGAGATATCGAATTTTTCAAAACAAAAAATGATTTTTTTTTTTTTTAAATTGAAAAAATATTTTTTCTTTAAGTTTTGAAATGCAATGTTTTTTAAACTTTTTAGGAGTTTCTTTATAAAAAATTTCATTAAAATCCGTTATGCCGATAATGAGAAATTCAAAACTCGAAAAAATCGTTCTATGGTAGATACAGTCAGTAATATCTAGATTTCATTTTTTTTTTTATTAAATTATAGATCGTAAAAATTAATCAAAAGAAAAAAAGTTTAGCGAAATTCTCGGAACCGTTTTCGAGCAAAATACGATTTTCGAAAAACATTTTTTAAAATTTGTATGGAAGGTACCATTAGTTTTAGATAAAACAAAATTTGTTTTCTCACATCTTGTAGATTTTGTTAAGAAAATTTTATTTGTCAAGTTTGAAAAAAATCGATCATGGAGTTTTCGAAATATTGAGTTTCCAAAAAAAATTTTGATTTTTTTTTAAAAATCCAAAAAAATAAAAAATTCAAAATTTGAATATCTAATAATATTTAAACTTTGGAGGAGCTTTGGCATAAAAAAATGATTTAAATCGGCTGTACCGTTTTCGAGAAAATCAAAAACAAAAAAATGAACCCAGGGGGGCTACCAAAAATAACAATTTTTTGGAAAATTTTTTTCAACCATTAGCTAGTTTTAACCAAATGAAATTTTTGGAATTTTTTTTAAAAAATTCTGTGGGACAGTTTTTGAGAAAAAAAAATATTTATAAAATTTCGAAAAAAAATCGTATGGCAGGTACCGTTATTTTTGGTCTTAAAAAAAATAGAAAAAAACGTCCGGGGGTAAAAAATTAAAACCCATATCTACCAAGTTGGAAGAAAATCGGCCGAGCCGTTTAGGCTGTAGTCGAACCGACAGACAGACAGACAGACAGAATTGCGAGACCCACTTTTTTGGTCTTCGCTATCATCGTAATGTCAACTTTGATCAAAATCTCGAGTTCGATTTTTTTTACGAATGCATAACTTGCCTTATAGTACCTATAAGTCGCAAGTAAAAAAGGACCTATGGTAAACTGGAAGCGATCAAGTTGGCAAAGTGTAAAGATGCAGCGGAATTTTGGAAGCTTGCGTGGAAACTTAGTGGCAAACAATTTACGGCTACGACAAGGCTTTGCAAAAATGTACTCCATGATCATTTCAGAGATTTACTTAATCCAGTTACAAGTGCATTACAGTGACAATTTGCAGTGCCAGGATTTACTAGTGAAATTCTTGACCCTGCAATAACTTGGCAAGAACTAGATCTAGTGCTAAGAAAATTGAAAGATGGAAAGGCTGCCGGATCGAATGGTATACCAGTCGAATTTTATAAATATGGGACCAGTAAACTCAGGGAAATGCTGGTTACACTGTTTAATAAAGTAATGGAGGGGGATCTTTTTCCAAAGGAATTCCAGGATGCGGTCATATTCCCAGTACACAAAACAGGCTGTTTATTCGATCCAGTAAACTATCGAGGAATTTCATTCCTGAATGGAACCTGTTGAAAGAGTTTCAAGCTGGCTTTAGATCAGGGTATTCGACAGTAGACAACATTTTTATTTTGAGGAGTGTAGCTGAGAGCTTTCTTTTGCAAGGCAGAAAACTTTATGTGTTCTTTATCGACTTCAAGGCAGCTTTCGATACCATTGATCGAGGAGCCTTGTTTTACAAATTATATGGTTTGGGACTATCGCTTAAGTTTGGTCGTGTACTAGAAGAGTTGTACAGAGCTACACAAGCAGCAGTTTGGAATGGTTCTGAGCTTTCCGAGTGGTTTGAAACAAATTCTGGTGTTAGACAGGGATGCTCATTGAGTCCCACCTTGTTTGCACTCTTCATTGATGACCTGATTGATTGTCTACCTGGCGGAGTTGATTTTGCAGGTATGCGTATTAAGGCTTTACTTTTTGCGGATGATATAGTATTGTTTTCATATTCCCCGGAAACGCTACAGCTCATGATAAACAGAGTGTGTGACTATTGTCGGCTATGGAACCTAATCGTCAACACTCAAAAGTCTAAGGTAATGATCTTTAAAAGAGGTGGTGGACGAAGAGCGGCGAATGAAAAATGGTTCCTTAATGGAGAAAGTATAGAGTGTGTCAACGATTACAAATATCTTGGCGTATATTTTTCGAGAAACCTTAATATGGATACACATTTCAAGAAGCTGCAAAAGGCACAAACGGCAATCAATATTTCGTGGAAAAGATTTTTTATGAATAAGAACATAGCGCATAGCAGCAAGTTCAAGGTATTTGAAGCAGTATCGGAAACTATTCTTCTGTACGGTTCTCAGGCTTGGGAATGCAAAAAATTCGACACAGTTGAGAAACTCCTAAGGAACTATGTGAAAAGGATATTTCATCTACCTCCGAATACACCAAACTATGTTGTTATGCTGGAAACGGGATTGTCGCCTCTATACATAAAAACCCTAAAATTACAAGTGGACTATTTGCTCAAAGTCTTAGAGATGCCTGAAACTCGGCTTATCAGGAAAATAATCGACAAAGCAATACAAAACAAAAATAGCTGGTTCAACGAGTGGTACGGACTAGCGCAAAGTTGTGATATGATCTTGAACATCAACGTCGAAGATTTAAAGAGCACTAAAAGACACATGTACGAGATAATCGGAAAAGTAGATGAGCAATATAGATCAGATTATATCGCTGAAGCAACTGGGTCATTATTCAGATCAATTTATAGCAGTCTTAACCACAATCTAGGAGAAAAAAACTACTTCAGTGATACACATACACCCATATTAATAAAAAACGCTTATTCCTTCTATAGTCCACTGTCTTACTAAACCATAGAATAGGAGTTTAGTCCTGGATTAAATATTTACATTAATAAAAACAAAATGTTCCCGGAATAGTAAAATGACGTTTATCAAAAATCCTTTTAAGAAAATCTTCTACAAAAGTAAGCAATCTCTTTTTTATATTCTGTGGCTACCTAAATTGATTGTCAATTGCTTTTGTTGTGTCTGATTGTGGATATTGCTTGTTGCTGTTGCTTGTTTTTTTTTATAAATTCTATCAAAAAATCCATCATGAACAATATTACCAAAAAAAGAAAAAGGAGTAGGCTGACTAAAGCCGTGGATATCAGCACAATCGTCTTGAACCTTTTTTAAATGAGTAATGTTATTTAAGATTATGTTTATATACATCGAGTCAATCATTATACCTCATTACGACCCCAGTATCTAATAGAAGCCATTACTTGTAAATCCACAGGAATATGTCCACCTCTTTTGTCTGCATTTAGGTCTGCTTCAACGATAGCTATAAGTTTTTCCATGTTTTTTTTTTGGAAAACCTATATTTCTTTCGGAATTCCTCTTCGCTTAGCTCTTTAATCGGATCATATCGCGGTTTATAGATTTTTTATCTTCTTATAGAAAAATTAGGATTATCCAGAAAATCCAAACGGTTCAAGAAATCGTTAAAACTTTGTGCCATTTTTATTATTACTATTTCTTTTCAAAATTAATTTAGAAACTTCTCACTTTTGTTTAATTTTTTGATTAAAAAAAACGAATTTGACATTTCTTATTCCTTCGCTAAACCACCTACTTCGGTGGTTTAACTTAATCATACTTAGTAAACGTCACTTAACAGAAAATTTGTTTTATTAATGAAATTTCGCACTTAGTCCAGGGCTTAACGATAAACCTTCACTAAACCATATTTATTAATATGGGTGATAGTGTCCACATGATTAGTACAATGGTCAGACTTCGAAGTGAATTACTTAGGTTAAACTTTATCCCACACAGGACGGATTTACCATTAGAGTGCAGTATTTGCAACTTAGCTGAACGGGAAGACGTTATCCACTTCATCGGAAAGTGCCCAACCCTAAGAGAAACAAGGAGATGTATTTTTGGTAGTGACTTCTTATCGGAGGATCAAGTTCTTATGCAGCTGAATGAGATGGATGTTGCAAAACTATATGAGTACTGCAAAATTTGTTTGAAATATAGAGAAAGTATAATTAATGAAGATTTTTGAGAAATATAGTACAACACATTGTTTAAAAATTTACATAAAAGATATGTTAATCAAATTAAAGGATAGCTTTTTACAAAGAATTATTTATGTTGTCAATCTGGCAGACGGCTTAGTGCCATGCTATAAAGATTTTTGTATATTATCAATATTTATTAAATTAAGTTAAAACCCATATCTACCCAGTTTGAAGAAAATCGGCAGAGCCGTTTAGGCTCTAGTCGAATTGACAGACAGACAGACAGACAGAATTGCGAGACCCACTTTTTTGGTCTTCACTATCATCGTAATGTCAACTTTGATCAAAATCTCGAGTTCGATTTTTTTTAAATAAAATAAAATAAATAAATAAGTCGCAAGTAAAAAAGCTTAAAATATCAGCATTAAAAAAAGCAAATTGTTCAAAATGTTTTCAACTTTTTTGGTATTTGACTAGGATGGAATTGATTTATGTATGTTTATTCTTCCTTATAAAATGACTGCCTTACGAAAGGTGTTATTTTAAATTTGAAACTTAAAAGAGACATTGTTTCGGTGAGGTGTGGTGTGTGACATCCTTTGGAGAGAATTACCATCTACGAGTATGTACTTGGAGTTAACCTGTTTAGAAAAAGATTAAACCAAGAGAAAGCAGAGCACATACACCAGTATTATATTTTTATTGTAAACTTAATTCTATAATCACCACAGACAAAGTTAAATGTTAAAAATATTAATATAAACTATCAAAAATTCTTATTTTAAAATCCTAAGCTTTACCATTCCAGTTCACCGGGACAATATTTGTCAATCAATGATTGGTAATAAGGCCAAAGTTGCTCTATATCTGGATACCGGCTACTCTTTGTGTATAAATCGTACCGGCTAAAATATACGTTTTTTTTTAATAAGAGTCACATTAAGTTCAAACATAAATAGAGATTCTTACTTAAAAATCAATACCCATTTCTTCATTAATTCATCCTTCGGTTCGCATAAATGTTCATAGTCCCCACCATTATGCCATGGATAGAATGAATGGAATCGAATGATATTAAGAGCTTCTTCAGGTAAAGTAGATTTGTTGTGCTTCAGAACTTGGTACATGTACTCGTCATGACCCCATGATAGAAAGACATTGTCAAGACCACAGTTTGGCTTGTACATCCCGTATTTTGTATTATAATTCGGATTTTCCCCATCGGGATTCCCAATGAAGCTTTCATCACGATAAACAATACTTTTGCCCCATTCGCATCCAACGACAAAAGTGTCACCGACAACTGCCCACTGAGGCTCTTCGTAAAATGCCATCACCTTGCCGAGGTCATGAATAAGTGCTGTCAGATGTAACCAATCGTGTTGTGGGAATTCTGCCCGTGCACGCTCCGCAGCCTGGAAAGCGTGAATAATGTTTGGAAGATTGGTATCTGGGTCGGATTCGTCAACAAGGTCGTTAAGTTTTTCCAAAGCATCGCGAATATTTGCCTTAAAAGTGTTAAACTTCAACCATTTCTCGCGCCGACCTTAAAAAAATTTGTCTAATAAGATTAAATGGATTTGAATTTGAAAAGTACTCACCTTTGACAAAATCTACGGTTTGATTAAGATGCATAGCACGATAAGTTTGCCTTACTCGTTCTTTCAATGGGTCATTTTCGTCTATACTATAATCACGGAATTGTGAAAGTTTCTTATCAGCAAAGGAAGCTTCCGGTCGAAGAAGTTCCGATGGATCTATGATGTCTATACAACCCTAAAAAAAAAAACATAAGATTAAAACATATTTTTTTGAATGTTGGACAAATGAGATAAGAAATTAAATACAACTACTGAGTGCCACGCGCCTTTCGGGTATGTTCAAAGGAACGAAGCGGGTTATCATTGAAAAATTGATGACTCTGCAATTGATGTTAATGTTATAGATTTCAAAATTGATCAGCATTGAATATGTAAGTAAAAGGTTTATTAATAATGAAAAATAATCTGAGGAAGGTGAAAAGTACTGAACGAAGTATGAAAATCCGTGTCAAGTTTCGGAACTAACAGTTTGGAAGAGTATTTTTAAGACAACTGCTGAAAATTGGCAATGGCAAATCTGAGTTGAAATTACAATGCCAACCCAATTGAGGAAAATCGGAAAAATTATAAACAAGTCAGAAACCATTGCAACGTTGCTATAAAAAGAACCAAATTCTTACATGACCAGAAATAAAGGCAAACAATCCTGCAATATCTGATAGGATGTAGACATTTTTGGTCATTTGTCAAGAACGTAAAAAGTCAACGGCATTGGCTTTGATGAAAACATCGATCGCTTCCCATCGATCAGCGAAATCAAGCATCATTGCGCATGGTTAGTACTTGGATGGGGGACCGTTCAAATACCAACCGTGTGCTGTTGACATGGGTTTCTTCTGTTGTTCTTTCTTTCTGTCTGTCTCTCTCTGTTGTATTGTCTAAGCCGATGACCTCAGTTGCTAGTGCTTTCAGTGTCTCTACTTCGTAGATTTATCTACGGAATAGTTTAATATGTAATGTAATGTAATGTAATGTAAGAACGTAAGAAGTTCAACTTCATCTTCGGTTCCAACGCTCATCTAAAATGACAAGCCTATAACTAGCTTTTAAGATAAAGCAAATTTACTTGCAGCTTTTGCAGCAAACTCTACGTTGCCTCTTAGCAATATTGCCCCTCCTGTACTTGAGAACGTAAAGCATTCAATGGGACAGGTATATTTCTGCACTCGTACAATTGTATACCTGATATTATACCCCCCATTCTTCTGAGGATGTGTTCTTCATCGCTGGCAAAACCATTGCGTTAGCTTTTTCGTCGTTCCTACTGTTCTGGAATCGGTAAATATTTAGAATTAGGGCTCCAGACAAAAATCGCTCCAAAAATTTTTCACCACCTGGAAACTATTTTATTAGATAGAATAAGATAATTAAAGGTGGGGGAGACATGTTTTATGGGGTTTCATCGAAAAAAAACCCTTTTTTAGTTGACATTGCATATAGGCCTTAGGGTAAATTCAAAGTTTCTTTAAATTCAAATTCTGTAAATGCAAAAGAAATCTTGCATACACCCAATCTCGCACCTACCCCAAATCCTATAGTGTGCCCAAGCATGCGGGTTGCAGGGGGGTAGCATGGCCCCCAATACATATCTCAGTGTTATTTTCAATTCAGAACAGAGCCTTACATCGGATATGAAACTGAGCTATCATGGATTCATTCCCATTTCTTGAACACCGTCGGAAATGTTTCATGTATTTCCTTGTTTTATCTCTACTTTCACAAGCAATGCTCACTCGCAGTAGACAGTTGCATTCCTGCCCTTCATCAGTTCACTCGTGATAACCGCTTTGCCAGGAATGCACACCAGTTCTCCCTCAAGCCTAATTTTGGTCTTACCGTTAAATACAGAGATTCGTTTTTTAGTCGTAAAACACGATTATGAAATATCTTACTCGGCACGGTTTTCCCTTGCCATTTCAACTCGCAAACATTCAAAACCAATGTTCATCGATACCTCCTTTCTCTCCCTCCCTAAATTTCCCATTGCCCGTGCTGTGTTTAACATTATAAGGGTCTCTTAACATACCCTTGAGCGCGTGTGAATTATAAAAAAAATGCAAAAACCATAATTTTTTAAGAAAGTGAATGTTTACGTATTTAAAAGTGAAATAACTTTATATTTCGTTTAAAATAAATTCCCATACTTTGAATGGCTGTTTTGGGAGATCACAAATTTAAGCTTAGTGTTTTTTTTTTTTAATTCAATAGAACTTTCTCTGAAATATATATGTATCACTTGATTTCTCAAACTTTTATTTGATAAAAATTTTACATATGTTTGTAATAATAAAACATAAAAATATTTTTGTTGTAAATGTTCTCACACATTATGGATGAAGGTAGTTTTAATTTTTTTAAATTATCTACTTTTTTCCGATGTTTTAACCCTGTCTAAATTCATATAAGAAAAACTAATATGTTTTGGATTTGAAATATGTTTTGGACTGAAGTACGCCAATAAATCAAACTTCTATAAAAATGACCTTTTTTATCCATATTGTCGCGCCTGCAAATTTACGAGTATATGCAATCCATAAAACAGTAACAACGTTATAAATTATTGCCGCGCCGGAATTCAAATACGTCAACTTTACAATATGAGAAGTTGTTGTAAAAATATTGGATGATGAAAATAAGTTCCGACAATGCGTGCATACAATAGTGCGCAATCTTAAATTTGAGTAGTTTTTTTTTTAATCACTAATTACCAAGAGTGAAAGTATTACTATATACTATCTACCAAAATTAAAAACTCTCGTAAACAATACATATGTAACGCAACATAATCGCATCGTATAAGGAAACACAAATTAAACTGCTTAATATCACATTAAATTTATCCCAGTTCCTTAAAATAAAACGCGTTTTTGAGCACATATCACAATATTTCACTCATCAATTTTCTGCAAACCCAACACCAACATCCTATTTAATTTCAAAAAATACATACATAATGTCAGCTTATGTTTGTTTTATTTTATTTAGGAGAACAGTTTTTTTTGTAATCAATACCTTCTGATAGTAGATTTAAACGAAAGTTTTCACATGAGTATACATAGTATATGCTCTTAAGACCATGCTTGTGATTGTAAGTATTTTTCTGAATTTGATTTAATTTGCTTAACACACTTTTCGCACCAACCAACAATAAATTATCAAAATTTAAAAAATTGGCATCTTTTTTAAATTATTTCTTTTTTAACTATATTATTTTTTTTTACCTGTGGTAAGTATTTCATATTAATTGAACTGCAGTCCAAAAGTTTCCTACTTAGGAAAAATAATAATTTTATTAAGAATCACGTAAGGTACACAGAAAACAAAATGCGCAAAAAATATAATGTTTTCAACCAGCAACCGATTCACTCAGGTCAAGCTCTAAGATACTTTTAAACGACTTGCGTCAAAAAGCTGCTCTTTTATATAGTAAAATAAATAAACATTCAAGTCGTAACACCAACCAACAAAGTGACTGATAACAAACTCTCAATTGATAATGTATATGTAGAAGGAATTTTCTAAATTAATTTACCGACCCGCCCAGCTTTGCTCGGGGTTACCAACCATAAATTGATTGCATTTGAAAAAAAAAACTCAATAATCGTCTTTTTTTTGTCAATTTGTTTTGGTTTTTATAACCTATACCATTGAATTGAGATATATTATTTTGGGATTTGAATCCATTCTGACGTTTTCTGTGTTTAAAGTATACTTAAATTTAAACATATCTATAAAAACAAGCAGAATTTTTCAAACTTCATATTAAATTTAAAAACACAGCATTATTAACTTATTTTATTTATAAAAAATTGAAATTTCTTATGTTTATTACTTATAACAATTCACTAAGTTTCATTAAGACATAGTTAGAAGAAAAAATGCTCATTTACTGAAACAGCGCTTAAACATTAAAGTTAAACTTGACTTACACTGCAGTTTACTCAAAGAGAAAAGTAGGGCTTATTTAATGTAAATATTTAAGTTTCGTATCACTGAACTGGCCTAAGAGTCTTATGCTGAACAAGTGAACTAATCAAAAAGTATAAAAGCAAGATCATGTTGTTACCCATTCATGCACTTAATTACATTTTGTAAAACAATGCTGAATTCTTATTAAAATGTCATTAAATTTGAAGACATTTTGGATATAATTAAGACATAATATTCAGAAACCAATAACAAGTTTTTTGATCGTAATATTGTTAGACAAATCTCATTTTAATGTTTAACCACAATACACACAACATTTTCAGCGGGCCTGCAATGAAGTTATTTCTAAATTGTAATTGCGTCGGTTTGTATTGGCCAACCGGAATAAGAAAGAAGAGCTTTTCTACAGGGGTCTAGCATTTGTACATACAAATCTGTTCTGAAGATTTGTCAGTTTAAAAAAAAAAATATTTGTTCGTGAGGAAAATCGACGGATAGTGTAATTCAATTTTTCGGCTTCGATTTCACCCCAATTACGGTTTTCGTTTTATCATATAGTTCCTATGTACCTAGGCCAGCCATAAGTTCTGTTCTATTTTAAAAGCGCAATACAAAAAAATCTAGTTATTTCTTACATTTACATTTAAGTAAGTTTAAGGGACCTTATTCGGAATTCCCCCCCCCCCCCACCAAAATGAACTTTTTTTTTAACGAATCGATAAAAAAGTGTTTGCTGTTGATAAAAAACATCAAATTATACAGGAGAACAGTTTTTTTGTTTAACAGTACTGTGGGTGGCCAGCTTCGCGGGTTCTCATGATTTTAACTCCCTTTTCAGGGGCCACACCCTGCTTTTTTCTCCGCCCAACGACCGTTTTTTTTATCGTATAATTATAAAATTTTAATTTTTTTATACTTCACTTTTTTACTATAAAAAAAGTGTTTCTCCTCCATAATTTGATGTTTTTTATCAACAGCACACTTTTTTATCGATTCATTAAAAAAAAGTACATTTTGGTGGGGGGGGGGGGGGAATTTCTAATAAGGACCGTTTGAAGAAATAAAAAGAAAGTTTTTCTCTAAATGAGCACCTTTGGCCTTAACGCAGGCCTTCAAACTTTATAGCCATTAATCTATAGCGGCACGCAGTGTCGATGGGTATCAATGCCGCTGCTTTTATTAAAGAAGCAGCTTGTAGGCTATACAAATTAAATGGGGAAACTTACAGGCCATGTTCTCCAGTTCGGACCATAAACTGTAGTCCAGTGGATTCAAATCTGAACTGCCCGAAGGCCATTCTTCAGCTGTAATAAAATCCTGAATATTTGATTTCAGCCACTCTTGTGTGGTTTTGGCTTTGCGTGCCGAAACAGGGTCTTGTTGAAAACCCCACCTTGCCCCTTGAAGAGCGAATTTGTTAAATTCCTTACAACACCCTCGATAACATTCTCTTGCTAAGCTTTTGCATCTGTTTTCACATCTTTTTCACATAGTCAAAGATGCGGGGTGGTGCCCACGCTGTTCTCTTGGAACAAGGTTCTTCGCTTCTTTGAATGACGTCACATAAATCTTGTCATTCTGCCTCTTCTTCTAGTTTGAATTTTTTTTCATCTGTAAACACATTATAACCGCGTAATACTTCTTTTAAGTCTAAATTTTTTAAGGCTAGGAGTTAAAAAAACATCCGTTCAGATCATCTCGAACATGCCTTGACATGGATCTGAATCTGACGGATATATCTAATTCTCTGGACATGATCTTCTGATTCTTAGCGATTTCTAGTGAAATAGCCAGTTGTATTCCTCTACTTAAACAATTAAATATAATACTTGCGCTTCAGTGAATGCCCATCAGTTTAACCTTGATTCAGTTCAACTTCGGACATACTGTTTAATTCAGAGATTCTTTCTTTAACTGAACTACATGAATGTGGAATGCTTAACTTAGCACACCCATTATGATATTTAGGCATTCAAAATCAATGTGCATCGGTATCTCCTTTGAAATCCTTTCCAACTTTCCTAAACGCTCACACTGTGCTCAAATATTTTAATGCGTGCAAAGTACAATATACAAAAAAAAAAAAATTTTGAAAAAGAAAAACAAAAATTCAACCTAAAATTGTTGTTGAATAGCCTTTTAGTAATCCGAAAAAAACCTTCCAGAACTCACTCCCGATCAGGAACAAGTTGTAACAGTTATAACACTTCAAGGAATTTCTCCACTTTGGGTCCTTTACTTGGAGTAAACTTCTTTGGTAAAAATTCCACAAAAAAATCATCATCAGCACTTGAAGATGACGAAGAAGATGAAATTTTTAGGTTGTCCATGGCAAATAATGACATTTCAGGTTTTTAAATTTAAAATTGTGCTCATGTGTTCAGGCTTCTGATTTTTATTATTACTTCAAATCGAATTTGTTTTCTCTTCAGAAAAAGAACTGCCATCTAGTACCACACAAACGATATTAGAAGCTTTAGTAATGCTTCCGAGTGAGCAAAAAAAAAAAACGCTATAAAAGTTCAGCTACATTTTCCTACTCATCAGAACGTTTACATATACTGTTACACTTTTTATTCCGCGAACGCGAAAGGGGGTAGGGGTTATTTATTATTAATAATATATAAAAAAAAATAAAAAAAATGAATAAAAAAAATTTTATCGCGCACGACGACGACGAACGCCACGGACTTTTCGACGCGAATACCTTACTCGGCCACGAACGAAAGAAAACACAAAAGAGAACACGAAAGAAAGGTAAAAGTGCAACAATAGCTTATCGTTAAAAGCTACTACCACGACTGCTCAGCTGGGCTGGGTTCTTGGAAGAATTTTTTTTTCGATTTAAAAAGATGTTAGATTAAAAAAAAACTAATCAAAAGCAAAGAAGATTTTATTACAAGTACAGTGGGCACTAGTAATAAAAAAAAATGGGCGCCAGGAATTTTTTTTTTTTCGATATAGAAAATTCCAAAACTAATTTAAATGGTTTGAATGAAAAGAAAAAGTATAGTAAACAGGTTTATAGGTATATATATATGTTTATTTTTGGGAAACCGTGGGATAGAAGATCCCTGGATTAAAACCCAATTATTTTCGAATAAAAGAAAAGTACAATTTAAAATGGCCGTTTGGCTGAGTAGCAAATTTTTTAAACACAATGAAATTGAAAACAAGATAAAATTAATTGAAAGAAAATGGGTTTTCACGATACCGACGCGCGTCCCGACAATTTTTGGGAAGACCCGAACAACAATGAATGACTAGAAATATATATATATTTCAGTATTACGAATATAAATATATTTCTATTTAAAAGTAAACTCAAACTACTTATCTTGTTAACTCTCCTTCCTTCTAACTCCTTTTTCTCCTTTTCCTATCACACCTCGAATCCCGATTCCTTTCTTCAAATTTCCTCCTTTTTTTTTCTATGTCTCCACCGATTAATTCTCCTCTCCTTCTCGATTTTTTTTTCTTTTTCCAAAAATTTCTCGTTCTTTTTTTTTTGACTTGCAAACTTGCGCTTTCAAGGCTCTCCTAAGAGTGTCTTCCAAGCGAATTTTTCAACTACAATTCCTCCCTCGTCCATTCCAGTCATTCACACATACATTCAACTCAAGCAATCGTTTTCGAGATAGTCGGTCACGGGATTACGGCTTCCTGGAAGCTTGACGCTAACCAAGAAAGCAACCGTTGTTGATTCTCTGCGAAACTTCACTCTCACACACACAAACACGGTTTCAACAAGTTGTTGGATGTGTTTCCAAAACTTGCCGAAACATAATGGTGAGTTCAGACCCCTTCCCAACTAAATTTTATTTCGAGAAAAAATTGAAAACGAACTAAAATCGAGAAGGAGCCATAATTAGGCATTTTCCTACTACTCTACTATTCGCGCGGAATTCGAAGTGTGAATTGAATTAAACTATTTTTGGAACTATAGGAAGGAGTGTTACTTCAGCACCCATTTTAAAAAATGCATATACTTAACATTAATACTTAATCTTACACGCGTTAAAAACCCATTTTTTACACTTGAAAATTTAAGTTATTTAAAATTATGAATTGACACTACGTTACGTTAAATATTTAAAGAAAGAATTACGTTGCAACATTTGTTATGTTGTGTTGTTTATTTGACGAGTTGTTTTTGAGGTAAGTAAGAGTCTACCTGACTCGTTACTTCTTCGGCTCATCCGCCGGAACTCCTCGCGTAAGCTCGAACACCTGCGTTTGTTGCTTTTGCAAAATACAGGCTAGGAACACCAGTGGTTGATGAGACCATGGTTGCCCTCATCTTCGCCAATATTTTGCAGCTGCAACCAAAAGAAAGAAAGGGGAAAAGAACGACCGAAGGGAAGTTTTTGTTGCGGTAAAATTTACCGTAACAATACATATGTTTTAGCAAACATTGCAACGAATTCTATAGGTCACCGTTTTTGTCTTAAGCTCATACATAGCTGAGAAAAGTTGGTTTTTCCTAATTCAAAAATTCTGTATGACCAAAATTTTTGAATAAATCAAAAATTCTCTAAAACTTTTATTTTGTTTTGCATTATTTTATTATTATCATTATTATTAAATTATTCTAGTTTAAAATTCTGTTAAGATTGAAACGGGTCATTTATGTATTTCTTCAAAAAATTGTATTCACTAAACAAAAATTACTAAGTTCATTGATTAGCAAAAACAACTTTAAATTAAAAAAAAACAAAGAAAATAAAGAACTAATTTCAACAAAAAGGAAATTTATTTAAAATATACAGTGGCTCACACCTTATTTGATACAGTATCTGATTTCAAATCTATGTTTCAATAACTTGTAGTCTAGAAAGATTATCAAAAAAATTTCAATTCTATTTGGAAGAAAAACAAAAACAGTTGAACAAAGAACTATAATTTACTTTAATAGATTGGTATTTAACAAGATAACAATTAAAAATTAAAAACACTGTTAAATTCGATGTCACAGCTTATTTGATACAGTCTTAGAAATAACTAAAAATTATTGATTTTTTGGCACTTTCAATATTTTGTATGATACTCGTATCCTTTGGCCTTTTCAAGAGCCTGGAGTCTTTTTGGCATCGAATCAACAAGCTTCTTTGTGACTTCTGGTGTTATTTTCTGCCATTCTTCTATAATTGCATTTTTAAGGTCATTTTTGTTAGAAATATTATGATTTCGAATATTGTTGTCAGTCAGGTGACTGCGCCAGAGGTGTCATTAAATGAGGGCAGTTCCAAATGAGCCAGGTCTGCACAATTCCTGACTTATGCTTGGGGTCTTTGTCCTGGTAGAACCGGAAATTTGGACGAATACCCAATTTTTCGGCACTTTGAATCAAATTCTTTTTCAAAATACAGGGTGGAACACCAATTGTGCTACTATAAGAAATTCAAATAACTTTTTTTTTAATCGATGTATTTCATTTATTTTTTTTTTATTGGTTAGAAAATTAAATTTTATTTTAAATAGTTAGTTGTTTTTAAAGATTATTGACCGCAAATGACCTCCACGCTGTCCCACGCATATGCGGCACCTGGTCAAAAAATTATTCATTGCGGCCTGAAGAGTTGAAGTTGGGATCGCCTCAATTATTGTCGTTATGGACTGCTTTAGTTCAGTTAAATTCCTGGGCTTCGTTTTATACACCTCTTGCTTGACATAACCCCATAAAAAGAAGTCTGGTGCAGTCAGGTCAGGTGACCTTGGGGGCCAGCGAAGAGTGGAGTTCCTAGAAATTAATTTGTTTGCGAATTTTTTGTTTAGCTCCGCCATAACTGGTCTGGCTATATGTGCAGTTGCTCCATCTTGCTGAAACCAAACGCTGTTGAATGGTATACGTCTTCGGCGCAGTTCTGGGTAAAAAAACTCCTTCAACATCTTTAAATAACGGTCCCCATTGACAGTAACGGTTACACCGTTTTCTTCAAAGAAGTACGGCCCGACAATACACCTTGATGAAACTGCGCACCACACAGTGACTCGTTCTGGGTGTAGTTCCGTCTCATGGAGCATTTCTGGATTAGACTCATTCCATATACGGCAATTTTGCTTGTTCACATTGCCGTTAAGATCAAAATGGGCCTCATCAGACATGAACAAACAATTGATCAATGTGTTGTCTTCTTCGGCCATTGATATCATTTTTTGGCAAAATTCCAGGCGAACAGGCAAATCCTGAGGGTTTAACTTGCTAGTAATTTGGACTTTGTACGGAAACAAGTTTAAATCGTCATGAAGTATCCGTTGTAATGACCGTCTACTAATTCCAATTTGCCCCGATAAGTTTCGGGTCGAAACGCTCGGATTGGCCTGTATTGCAGATGCTACTGCTGCGATTGTATCCTGAACCCGAACATTGGCATCTCGATGGTACGGCCTTCGTGCGATGCTTCCAGATTCGGCAAACATGTTTACAAACCTCATAATGGTCCATCTACTCGGGGGATTACCGCCAAACTCCCGCCTAAATTCCCTTTGGACGGAAATGACGGACTGCAAAGCATGGTACCGTTGCACTATCCAAATTCTTTTCTCCGTATCCCAAGCATCCATTTTTATAAATCTAAATAGTAACCTACAAAATAAAAAAAAAATAAGCCGATTACTCACACAGAAAAAAAGTTATTACGTTTTATTTTTGTACCACAATTGGTGCGCCACCCTGTATTTAGGTACATATTTTTGTCCATCGTCCCCTTAATGAACTCCAAATTTCCCACCCCGGCTGCAGACATACAGGCCCATACCATAACGCTTCCTCCACCATGCTTCACAGTTGCTTTCAGGTTCTGCGTTTTAAGCTCGCACAACATGTCTTGCCTAATTCTTGTTGAACCTCAGTAGCAAGCTTCGGGGCCGATAACTTCGGGTTAGTTTTAATTTTTCGAACAATGTATCGTTCGTCTGACGTTGAAAATTTTGTTCGGTGCGTTTCTTCCTTTGTCTCTAATACGATTTTCATGGACAAACCGCTCCACTATATGCTGCACTGTAGAGGCACTTAAACCAACACATTTTCCGATTTGTCGAATGGATTGTCCACTTTTATAGTGGTGAATAACTAGTTCGCGAACTTCAATTGTTGTGCGACGACCCATTTTAAAAAAAAAAGACGCGAATTGTTACTTTGGCATACTAGAAAATATGGAAAATTGATCACAAACAAACCTAAAGTGACAAACAAAATTTTGGACATATACATTTTACCTTTGAAGATACACTGTTTTTATTTTGGAAATAAACACTGTATCAAATAAGCTGTGAGCCACTGTACATACAAAATACAAATGAAGATTTTTGGGTAACGTTCTTAAATATTCTATTTTGACTTCTTCTTTTTTAACTAAACATTTGATTTGTTTATTTTTAAGTACGGTTTCCGATTTTTAGTAATAAACCCCCCAACATTGGATACTTGTGCCTTTGACCAAAAATAATTTTGTATTGCGATATTGCGAACGCTAGCCTGGTGGTGGCGCAGAAATAAGCGCACGCTTTTACAGAGGAGAGTATTATAACATACAAAATAAGTAGTAAAAAAGAGAATATTTTATTATCAAATTTAGCAGAGATAAATCTAGCAAGTGCAGTCCCTAACCTTAAGATGTCGCCACAATCTTTCGTCTTCTTGATAGTACTATAAGTTTTATATACAAGGCTATAACATCTGCCAATCCTCGACAATATTTTGGATTTTTGAATAGGCTTCCGTTTAAATAATAAAAGAAAAATTGTTTTGTTTTTTTCTTTTATCACTTACAGAATTTGGAACATAGAATTTTGAAATAGAGTTTTGGATTTACAGAATTTTAAAATACAGAATTTTGGATTTATTAAATTTTGAAATTAAGAGCTTTGTAATACAAAATTTTGGAAACCGAAACCCCAACACTTCAAAGCTGTGAGCTTACTCACAGAACTGAGCTTACACAAAAAGTAATCTGTGTTCGTTTTTTAGCCCAGACACATCAGAGTGCTCAACTTATTTCCCTTTTTTTGATCAGAGATAGCTCGGAGCGTGCTCTATGAGCTCAGAATAAAACGCCCGAGCAGATAGATCAAAATGCTGAGGGTGGCCAACTTCACTCGTTTGTTCATGTGATTAGATTCGTCTCTTCTTCATCGTCATAAGAGAATTAATTCAATGATTCTCGAAACAATATTAAATTATCCACTTTTCTCTTACAAAGTATTTAAGGTGTGTTTACACCAAGCAAATTTGTAATAGACACATCAGCATTTGTCTCCATTTTTCAACAGATTTCGTTTGAAAAATGTCTGTTCATTGGAAAGAAAAAGATGCTTAAGAGCTTAAGTAAATACAATACAATCACACTATTTTTTTTTCAATTCCATTTCGTTTAGTTCGATACAGGACCGGCCCGAGCTAAATTTGAGCCCTGCGCAAGCTTTATCAGTGGCGCCTCTCATTTGGATTGGATTGGCGGAAAAAGTCATTTCCTCATTACCCAAGGGGTACCCTTTGCAATGCGTTTTTTTAACGAGGGATCCCCAAGAGGACTATTCCTAGATAATACTTATATTTAATTAAAATAAATTATGATTTTTATTAAAAACTAAGAAATCAAAAATATATCACAAAAATAATAGCAAAAAAATATATCACAAAAATTTAGGAACTGAAAAAAGTATTTTTTGAAGTAAAAAATATTTAAAAACTAATTCAAAAAAAATAACAACATACAAATAAATAATGAACTCATTAATTGTTGCTCATGTAGGAAATAATAATAAGATTATTATTTTAATAAAAATAAATAGAACCGGCTATATTAACTTTTCTGGCTTCTGTTTTAGCAAACTCAGCTACCAGATCATCATAATATAATGACTTGACAAGCTCTTTCTCTATAGCCATGATTGACTAGTCAACTTATCTTTCCTGAGTCTTTGGGGTCCTGAAGTAGTTTTTTATTATTTTAGTTTCAAAAAACTGTTATTTGAGGAAACTGTGATGGTATTTATAGATTTAGAGCTATGGCTTCGGCTGATTGCACGTTAGTGAATTGTTCTTCTGATCGCATTTCCACTAAAGAGTTTTTAGTAGCATATTTAGTAGATAAATTAGCAGACGGAGTTTGTAAATACTTACTAGTTATATTGGTGCAAAAATTTTAAACAGCCTATTATTAAGGTACTAGTATGATACTACTTAACAATTTGCTAACTTTATAGTAGTTTACTAACTCATTCTTAATTTTAAACATTTTCTCACTAGTATCGTACTAAAAGAATTTCCTTAATAAATTGCTCTGAACACACCTAAAACAACATTTCGTTTAAAAAAATAAGTACACGAACCTTTTTTGATGTCTGCAAATGTCAAAGTGTCATATGAAGCTAGCGCGATACTAAAAAAATAAAGTAGGTATTCGATGATTTTAACTTTAATAAAAGGGTAGGGAAGTATGATGCTATATTCGATTAAAATTATTGTTTTAACCTAGTATCATACTAAAACAGTTTTAGCATCGTACTAATTCAATTAAAATTTTGCGCCATTATTTTTTTTTTAAATATCAAACTAGATTAATATGCAACATATAAACTTTAAACTAAAATTTTACTTCCTAAGTACAGCATGTTTCTATTCTCAACGTTTCCAGCATCAGATATTTCAATGAGAGCTTCATATTATAGCTTCTAAGATTTTGAATGGTTTTAAAGCATTTAGTCTACTCCCATCTGGTTTCAGAAAGGGGTTTTAAGGTCAAACCAGCGAAATTTTTTGTATACATATATGTATGTCCCAACGCATTGTTGAACCTGATACAAAGTTTTATATGCATTGAGCAATGTCAAAAAACTTAACAGCTTCCAATGAACAGCAAGCTGAATCATTAAAAACCAACAACAACCAAAAGGAATGCAAGCAGCCTGAACAAAATAAGCTCTTGGTTCAAAACACTTAATTTTGTTTTGAACACCAGCCTCTTTTCCTTTCATGTTTGAACCATTATCATAACCTTATACATACTCGTATACACTACTGGAATAGTAGCGTAGCAAGTTTTATTGTAAATATAGATTCCCTATCCTTTCTTTTGTTTTGAGTTTTTTTTTACTATAATACCTACATAGACAAATAAAGTAATTAGATCAGTCAAAAAATCCCTTTTTTAAATGTAAACAATAACTGGCAAGAACAAAAAAATAGAGAAAAGGAGAAATTGAATAAAACAGATTCACTCATTAACGACAAACCTCAACATTAATCATCGCATCATCATCATCATCACTCAAGTATTTCCAGATTTCAACCCTTTGTCTCATTCTCGACACACGACAGTGATAAAATTTCACTCATAAACAGAGGCCAGTGCCAAACTAAAACATAGTACAAGAAACACTCAACCGAAAGAGTTTAAATTCCTAGACGCAACTTTTAATTCTGCGCACTGAGTATGAATTTTGTACCTCAGAATTTCTGTTTAAGTACCATTGGTAACATTGCTGACTTCGATTTCATATAGAAGAATTGGCATCGTGCTCATGTTATCAACTTGCAAACTGTTAACTGTCTGTATTTGCTGTTGAAATTCTGTTTTATGTTACACTGCATAGGGGAGGGATAACAAAATAAAATAAATGCCATCACTCATACACGCGATGGTGAATGTGAAGAATAACGTAACAGTGGATTGATAAAGAGAAAAATAGAAAATATGTAGGTATCTGTTGTTAAGCGAACAAAATTGTACACTTTGTAAAGATTTTGTGATGTAGTTTTTTTTACTGTGGGAATGGGGGTGTGTATAGGAAATTAAACATCGACTTATTTTTGGAAAACTTGATATGTATCTATATATATATATGTATATCTGTCTTTAAATTCAGAATTAGCTGTTAATTATATAATAAATACCAATATTGGAGTGAGCTATAAAAAGAAATGAAACTTAAAAAAGATGGTAGGTAGTGGTTATGAAGTAGTTGCTTTTTTAACGCTTGCCCAAGGCGCCTTTTGAGTTCAGCGCCCTGCGCATTTGCACAGCTTGCACGTATAGCTTGTCCGGCCCTGGTTCGATATAAGAATGACGTCGGCAGAACGAATAGGCTGCCATATTATGTAAACATTTGAAATCTAAAATCCCTTTCATCAGTACTGCCAGTTGGTAGAATTTCTTCTAATATACACATGTACGTAAATATGTACATATTAGGTGTGTTTTTTTTGCAAGTCCATATAGAATTGTATAAAAAAACGACATCGGGACTAAGCGCTTTACATGCAAATGCAACAACTACTTAAATCTATACAGAGTTAGCTAAGGCCAGATAATTATCGAGAGTTAATCTAAGACCCGATAAAAATGGTGATGCCAAAATAGTATTATCTATATGTTATCGATAATTTGCTCAGAGACGTCAAAAGTGAAGTTTTTGGATTGGTTGATGCTAGTCGTCAATAAGCTGACAAATGTCATAGCGTACACAGTGCTTCCAGCTATGTGGAAAAAAAACTCCTAAATCCCGATGTCGTTTTTTTTTACAATTCTATATGGACTTGCAAAAAAAAACACACCTATTACATTGTTTATATTCTAAGAAATAAATGGGCTATGCTAATATGGGAAATGGGAATTCTTTTCTATAAGTAAAATTATATTTGTTTCTCAGAAAGATGTTAGTTGGACAGCATTAATTCCCTCCTTTTTTTGAAAATCGAAATTACAATAAAGTTTCATCCGATAATCCAAATAGGAAAAAAATATGTATAAAATTGTAGAACTGAATTTTTTTTCACAAAAATCAAAACTCAGATTAGCCTTCCTAATCCTAAGGTATTAAAGTGCGTTAGAAAGCCTGAGTCTGAGTTTTGATTTTAGTTTTTTGATTACACAAACAAAATTTCTTACCTACGTAAGTGTATTGTGAAGGGTGATTTTTTTGCTATTTTCTTTTTGGCAACACTGGTTTTGACAGATCACGCACCTTTCGTGTTTTGTATCACTGTCAAACATCTTCAGTTTGGTCTATAATTTATCCATGAATCGTCTTACAAAGGAACAACGTTTGCAAATTGTTGAATTTTATTATCAAAATGCGTGCTCTGTTAAGAAAGTTCATCGCGCGCTTCTTCCATTTTATGGTCAGTTTAATCGACGTACTGAGGCGGCTATTCGGCCTATTGTGACTAAATTTAGTACCAAATTTATATTATTGGACATTAAACCACCAACATGCTTACATAGAGTGCGAGTGTTAGTGATGACCGTGAATTATCGATTCGGCGCCTTTCGCAGCAATTGGGCCTCTGTTACTCCACTACATGGACAATTTTGCGGAAGGATTTAGGTGTGAAGCCTTTGAAAGGAACGACTCACCACAACGCCGAATTTTTGGTGAATGGACTCTTGAAAAGTTGGCCGAATTTGGAGTGAAGAGCAGCCAGAAGCATTGCAGAAGCTATACCAATGCATCCAGAAAAAGTTATTGTTTGGTGTGGATTATGGGCTGGAACGGAACCGTGAATGGTGAGCGCTACCGTGCGATGATAAACTTTTTTTTGAGCAAAATGGAAGAGCTTGACTTGCATGGCATGTGGTTTCAACAAGACGGTGTCACATGCCACACAGCACGCGTAACAATGGACCAATTGAGGGGCGAGTTCGGTGAACAGTGTTTATTTCCCGTTTGGAGCCAGTCAATTGGCCGCCTACATCGTGCGATTTAACGCTTCTAGACCATTTTTTGAGGGGCTATGTTAAGGCTCATGTCTATAGCGACAAGCTATACAAGCTCGACTGACGCTGACGCACTCAAAGCCAACATTAAAGCATTTATTCGTGATATACGGGACAAAATGTTTGAGGCGCACCGCGGTCAACATTTGCATGAAATAGTCTTCAAACATTAAATTATATCGACCGTACTAACGATTCAAATAAAGATTTCATGCATTTTTCTGAATTTTATGTGCTTTTTTTAATTTCTGATAGCTCTTAAAAAATCAGTCGTTACTAAAACAAAATGTTTGTTTAGATATTTTGCAGTAAATAAATGTTAAGCAACACTAAGTTGCTTTTAACTAGCACACAGAAGGCAAGACCTCACTTATAAATGAAGAGTAAAACAAGTACTCTTGTTCATTTCATACTCATATATGTACATATGTATGTGCGTTTCCTACTTCTAGGAAACACATGAGAAACGTTATGGATGCAAATTGATTAAAAACGTGTCAGTTCGATATTTAAACATCTAGCTACTCGTAATAGATCAGGTTCAATCATATTCATTACTTCTTCTAAAAATAATTCTACGAATGTCTTCATAACAAAACCCATTTATTGAAGACATAAATATCAATAAAGTTCTATTTGATCATACATTATGTATGTATTTCTTTCAATCAGTGTAAAAACTTAAACTGAGTCTATTCTCAGGCTTTTTTAAAGCGAGAGTTAAAAATAGAATTGGAGAAATAAATTACTTCCAGAAGTACATACAAATACATATGTATACATATGTATGTTCAGATACTTGATACAAAAATAAATGTTTACCTCTGGTAGAATCTTTTCAGTGTCGGAATGGCAGAGATTAAAATCAGTACATTTGTTCGGTTTGACGTAATTCGCGTGGCTGGTAAATAATTTTGCATAATCACCGATCATACTCGGTATTATTCCACTTTGATAACACAAAATCAAAATAATCAAATCATGTAAATTTTAATAGGTAATTTGTTTTAGTAAATATGTTTATACGTCGTGTAACGGGTAAGATAATAAGATGCACGCAGGGCCGTAGGTGCGATTAAGTATTAAGATCTGTTGAATACAGTGGCCTCCGTATTAACTATTGCCCTACACACTATTTGCTCTAGAACCAGATTAAAATCCGCTCTTCTATAATTATAGAATAATTATAATAGGTCATGGAACTACTCCGTTTTACTTGCTCTACATCTTACCCCATGACATAGTGGTTAGCATCTACATTGGATTGTCATTCCGGAGGTCTACTGTCTAAAATAAAACAATACAAACATTGTACCGGTGTTCTTTTTAAGTGCTCATTGGCATAATGGTAAGTGCGTTGGACTGTCATGCAGAGGGATGTTTTTCCGGTGTGTACTGCCTTTTCCAAGGAAACAACAAATCACTTACCAAATTTTAAATCAGTTAACAAGTCGAATTGTATGACGAGCAGTTTCCGCAAACGTCAAATCAACGGCATTTTGATCGTCAATTTATTGTCATTTCCATTGTAAAATATGCAATCATTCTGCTTGTACAAAATCTGTTTGCTCAGCGTCAGTCAATCATCAAATCAATTTTTCAATCGTCTGTCAATTCAGTCAAATATAATTGACGTTTAAGAACAAACTACAATTACAAATAATGGCGCAACATTTTAGTTGGGTTAGTTGGCTGTTAAGGCTGTTTTAGTATAAAACTAGGTTAAAACCGCGGTTTTAAAAATTGTAATCGAATATATGTAGCATCATACTTTTTCTACCCTTGTATTAAAGTTAAAATCATCGAATACCTATTTCATTTTTATTTTCAGTATCGTGCTATTTACAAACGCCACAAAAGGTCTGTTTACTTAATTTTTTGCACGAACTGTCATTGTTTTGGGTGTGTTCAGAAGAAATTTATTAAGAAAATTGTACGATAGGTACTGGTTAAAAAATGGTTAAAATTAAAAATGAGTTAGTAAACTACTTTAAAATTAGCAAATTGTTAAGTAGTATCATACCAATATCTTAATAATAGGCTGTTTAAAATTTTGCGCCAATGCCTTTGCAAAAAAATCGTTTTTTTTTCGAAGACTTGACTTAAAGTTGCGGTTAAGAAAATCTTGCGACTTCAAAATGACTGAGTGGTTCGCCGGTTCTTTTCCTTAAACTATTTGTCCACAAAAGGGAAATGGTTAGAGTTGAGGTTTACCTCTCGAGGTGTACGCAATAAGATTGTTGAAGTTCTGCAATTACGGTTAATGTATTGCTTTTTGGAACTTAGTATTGCCGCCCATAAAATACATATATATACAGTGTGGGCCATCGAATGGTTTCTTTTTAAATCATAGGCTATTTTGAAACTGACAACTATATCCCACTCGAAATCTTGACCGAAAGTGAGCATTATTCCTCTGCGGAACGAAATGAGTCGCTTTACGCTTGAACAACGTTTCAGCCCCATCACGAATTCCATCGTAATCGGAAACTTGTTACGAAGGTATTTTACAACAATTAGTAAGAAAGATTACTTATGTACATATTTACGTATTGTATGTAAAAAATATACTTACATATGGGTTGGAAGAGATAGAGGGTCTGATTCATCTCTTAATTGTCTTCGTAACCGTATTAAGTGTTTTTTTTTTTAATTTTCATTTTCACTATGTAACAAAACTAAATTGCGACGAAACATTTTGGCTTCAGTTTGATTAAATAGTAATGGAAATTAATGACAGACGATACCTATTTAGCTATCGTGCAAACGATATAGTTTTGACAATATCACTTTGACGATTATCGTCTTAAGGTGTGTCCACACCAGAGAAACATTTCAGGAAACATTGTTTAAAAAACGTTTCTGAAATGTTTCCCATTTGTTTAAAAAACATTTCAGAAACATTGCAGAAACATTTCAGAAATGTTTCTGATTTTGGCCATTTGTAGCGGGGTAAAAGGATGAGGACCCGTGGATATGATAAGGATAGTTGGAAGGAAAAAGAATCAGAACAGGAAACAGGAAATGGATAGGAACAGGAAAGGACATTAATTTGGACTAGGATAGGATGGGACGGGTACGAATGTTTGACAAAAGGGGCAGTGGCATGCTGGCGACGCACGGCTTAGCTCGCCGGATGTAGGGGGGATCTTGCCCCTCAGCCAAACCTCACCTCGCTACAAAAAAAAACTGTCATGCCAAAAAAAAACTGTCCCACTTATCAAACTCCCATTCAGAGGTGGTTGCCGATGTTGTTGCAACCTAAGGCCTTACCCTCTCCACTCCTTTGGAATCTGTATGCCCAAGTTTTTATAGCAGATTCCCCTTGATGTCATTCGACTATGACATCACTCCACACTGTTCAGCATCCGCCAGCCCTCCACACCCCCTGAAAATTTAAAACCTAGATAATCATTCTATCGGAACTCACTTGTTCCAAAATCTGGCTAGAAAATGTTTAAAATTAAGAAAGTTAGTAATCTACTTAAAAGTTAGCAAATTGTTAAGTAGTTAGTATCATCATAATATCTTATTACTAAGCTGTTCAAAATTTTGCGCGATATGTTTATGTATGAAGATCAATAATTATTGCCACTTAATAACTTTAAAAATAAATATATGCTTTCACAAACGCTATTTTAAAACAAATTTTTTTGCAGACCAATAACCATTACTAATTTTTTGATCTTCAGACTATTTTGCTAGCATTATATTATTTATTAATGGTTTCAAAATTGAGTCCAATTCTTAATTTAGTTTTTATTAAACTTAATTCGCAAAATTTTCGCTCGCAAAATACGCAATATTTTGTGCGGTGGGACTGCACAATATTTTTAGAAATTCTTTAAATTGATTTATGCAGTTGGCACTATAAGCAAAAAATGTGTGTATTATGTTGCGACACTTTTTTTCAACTTGACTAGGAACTTTTTGCAATAATATGCAAAGCGAAGATGCAGCGAATGGCAAGTGCAAAATGACATTGCTTTTCAATTTGGCTTGATGGTCATTAACCCCACTAATCATAACACTAGCCTCATCAGTTGAAAGACCAATTAAATTTTCAAATAGTATATTTTATTTTTACCCAGCGAAGAAGCAACATTGCGCAACATTAACGCACAGTTTTAAGTTTTTTTTGTGCATTCAGTGATCGTGCTGGGGTATTGTTGTTCAATTAAACAAATTAATGCACTGTTTACATAATACGCTAGTAAAACTGCTTGGACCTTATTCGAAATTCCCCCCCCCCCCCCCCCACCAAAATGAACTTTTTTTTTACGAATCGATAAAAATGTGTTTGCTGTTGATAAAAAACATCAAATTATGGAGGAGAAACACTTTTTTATGGTAAAAAAGTGAAGTATAAGCGGACCACCCCCAGTACTGTTGGCCCTTATTCGGAATTCCCCCCCCCCCCCCACCAAAATGAACTTTTTTTTTAACGAATCGATAAAAGAGTGTTTGCTATTGATAAAAAACATCAAATTATGCAGGAGAAACACTTTCTTATGGTAAAAAAGTGAAGTAAAAGCGGACCACCCACAGTACTATAACTAAAACTACTTTTGTATGGGATATTTGCTTTTTTTGCTTGCTTACGCATTACGGCGGCGTTTAAACAGTGATATATGTAACCCCCCTGCTTGGGCACACTATAGGATTTGGGGTAGGTGCGAGGTTGGGTGTATCCAAGGTTTCTTTTGCATTTACAGAATCTGGATTTAAAGAAACTTTGAATTTACCCTATGGCCTATATTAATTTTTTTATACTTCACTTTTTTACCATAAAAAAGTGTTTCTCCTCCATAATTTGATGTTTTTTATCAACAGCACACTTTTTTTATCGATTCATTAAAAAAAAAAGTGCATTTTGGTGGGGGGGAATTCCGAATAAGGACCAACACATTTCATTTTTAAGAACATAAAAAGTAAAAAAAGTTTTTTTTTTTTCAATTCGTTGACAAAATGACCAAATGGAATAAAAAATGACCATGTGACCAAGTGAAAAAATAATGACCAGATTTGGTCATAAATGACCAAACTGGCAACCGTGGTTATAATGAGTAAACACAGTGAGAGCATTAGGAAAAAGGAATAATGGTGATATATGTATAATAGGGTGTGTCACTTTTGTATGGCCGACAAAAAGTACTCTAATTTTTAAATGTAATAGTGCTCAAAAGTTGTATTAGGGTCTGAGGTTTAAGAACATGTACAAAAAAATTAAGATATCGTTCGTCTTTGGCTCGCTCAAATCGGTTGAAGTTGAAAAAAAAAATTTAATTTACAGTACATTTTTTTTTTATTTTTTTCGTATATTTAAAAAAAAAAACTAACAAAAATACAAAAAAAAAATATTGTCTTTACAAAAAGATATACCATGATATTGTAGGTGGTTCCGTTGATTTTTAAGAATTTTTTTTTGTAAAAAAAAAAACGATTTTACATAAAAAAATGATTTTTCTTCCTTCTTTTATTATTTCATAGCTTCTTTATCAAATGTTCAATTTAAAGAAATATAAGCTTAAAAGTGTTTCCTTGAAATTATCTTTGACTTGAAAGCCTAAAAATATTTTTTTTAATTTTTTTGTATCCACACGGCGCAATTTAAAACAACACATATTTCAAAAATCTAGAAAAATCAAAATTTTTTGGATTTCATCCTATTTTTGAGCGAGCCAAAGATATTAATTAAAATGAAAATTGTAAACGCAGGATTTAATTTTGATAAGCAATGCAACTTTTAAAAGCTATTACATTTGCAAATACCAAAGTTGAGCACTTTGACACACCCTAATGTATAATAATATACATATGTATATCGCGTTATTGGAGCGTAGACTTGCGTTATTGTAGCAAGACTTTTGCCATTTAAGTTGCTGCGACAAATAAGAAAAAAACATCTTTAATTATTATTATTTAATTTTTGGCTATGTACATACATAAATGTATACTCAGGGCCTTTGGAAATTTTGAATTCTCCAAATCAGGGCCCGTATCGTGTAAGACTAAAGCGATCGCACAATATTTGATTGTCGTTTTGACTATAGCTGCTGTCTTCATCATATCAATAAAGAAATATAGAGAGAGGGATTATCAAAACGACTATCAAGCGATCGCTTTAGTCTTACGCCATACGGGCCCAGGTGAATTTTTGTACGAAAACAATTTTTTCGGCCGCTTTTAAACTAAGCAAAATTAAAAATAAGCACCCCTCGACATAATGGTTAGTGCGTTGGACTATCATGCAGGGGCTCGTGGGTTCGATTCTCCGTCGCTGCAAAAAAGGAACGGAAAATTCCTCTAAGGAGCATCTCTTGTCATAAAAAGTTCCGTTCGGAATCAGTAGAAAATTACAGGTCTCCTAAATTTAGGCTTTCTGCGAGCCGCAATGGTCTCTAATTTATTTATTTAGAGATGGACATTGGCTTTATAGCTCTGAATATCATAATGGGGAAAATAGAGCCATGTACAGGATTTTCTAAACAAAGACTCCCTATACCATTAACAAAAACATTCGCGTAGTACGGCTAAAAAACGAATCTCTGTACTTTTCAGTACGACCGAAGTTGGGCTCGAGGGTAAACTGATGGTCATTCCTAGAAGTGCGAGTATTACGGTTGAATTGTTTAAGGGGAGGAATGCAACTGGCTATTTCACTAGAGCAAAGTCCGTTAAAATAACGGTAAAAAAGGGTGAGGCAAGAAAAATTACGACGATGTTGGAGTGACGTAAATGAGCCAATGATGTTATTCTCACCAATCATTTTAAAAGATCTTCTTTGAATACCTACTGTCCAAGAGACTTAAGTAAGTTACTGGAGCACCAGCCCATAGATGGGAGTTATACTCAAGTTTTGGACGTATATGGGTCGTTTTAAAAAAATTACATTTTTAGCGTTATAGCTTCTATTTTTCTTGCATTTCAATTTAAAGACTTGAAATTTGGCATGGAACCGTGTTTATTTTTCAGCATTATAAGATAAAATTTGCAGATCGATTGATGTTAACGAATATCCATGGTAATTAATACGAGGGCGGGTCATTAAGTCCGTGACTTTTGGAATAAAACACAGATTTTTGATAAAAAAAAATAATTTTATTTTTCAACGTAGTCTCCCTTGAGCTCTATACACTTTGTCCAACGCTTCCCCAATTTTTGTATCCCTTCCAAAAAAAATGAGATGACTTCATCATTGGAGTCAAATCTTTTTCCACCAAGCCATTTCTTCAGGTTTGGGAACAAGAAGTAGTCGCTCGGAGCCAAATCTGGAGAATAGGGTGGATGAGGGAGCAATTCATAGCCCAATTCATGGATTTTTGCCATGGCAACTGCACATGTGTGCACCCTTGCATTGTCTTGGTGGAAAAGAACTTTTTTCTTGGCCAAATGAGGTCGGTTTTTTTTCAAATCGTCATTGAATCGGTCCAATAAGTTGGCATAATATTCCCCATTGATTGTTCTTCCCTTTTGAAGGTAGTCAATGTGGATTATCCCGCGTGCATCCCAAAAAACAGTCGCCATAACTTTATTGGCTGACAAACCCACCTTGGCCTTCTTTGGCGCCGATTCACCCTTAGAAACCCACTGTTTTGACTGTTGTTTGGTCTCTGGTGTGTTGTGATGGATCCATGTTTCGTAAAACATGCGATTAAACAACGCCAAACCTTCCTGTGAAGTTGTTACACGATTGCGGAAAGCTTTCTCATGCATAAGTGATCATTCAAAATTGAAACCACTGAGCCATGCGAGATCCCTACGGCTTCCACAATCTCTCGCACTTTCAATCTTCGGTCGGCCAACACCATATCGTGAATTTTTTCGATTGTTTCGGGTGTAGAGACCTCAACTGGGAGTCCAGGACGTTCGGCATCTTTAGTGCTTGTACGGCCACAACGAAATTCAGTAAACCAGTTTTTTACCATTGAAATCGATGGTGCAGAGTCCCCATAGTATTTATCAAGCTTAGCCTTGGTCTCGGTAATGGTTTTTTTTTCGCAAGAAATAATGCTTAATAAGCACACGAAATTCACTTTTTTCCATTTTCTTCTCAAATTAGTGAGTAGTCTGATAAAAATAGCTGTCAAACACAAACTAACTGACGCAGCAAGTTTAGACAGGAGTCAACTGACAGATGCCTGTTGACAGGAGCAGTGTTGCTGTTTCAGTAAAGAGGTCAGAAATTCAAAAAGTCACGGACTTATTGACCCGCCCGTAATGTGTAATCTCCGTGGCCTTTTTGGGATGTGATTTTGATGCTTAATCAGTTTTATTAATATTTTGAATGATGAAAATGATTTTTTTTTTAATTTTGGGCCTTGTCGTTTTAAAGGCCTTCTCTTAAACTTCAATTTTATGATATTTTGTTCTCCCAATACCTACTTAGTTGAATAAGTGTGACAAGATTTTGAAAAAAAAAACATAATTAAACATTTTCGCTTTTTCACACAACTAAACAATTTTTAATAATTTTTTACGATGCATCATCTTATAGTACGTCAAAAAACCATCAATTTTATGTTTTATTATTTAATTATTGCAGTTAATTCCTTTAAAATTTGCATACAAAATAATTTTTTCATCCGAGTAAAAATTCAGTGTAATCTCCATGGCCTTGTTATCTTTGTACCATATTAATATTTTTTAGTCTAACCACCGCCAAAAGAAAGGTATTTAATCATACTTGAACCTAATATAATTTGGATAACATTGAATTACTCGTACATTGACAATATTAAAATTAAGAAATAGTCGATTTTGTAATCTCCGTGGCCTGTAATCTCCGTGGCCATTTTCGTATTTGTTTTTTAATGTTCTTTTAGTTTATAATGGCTCATATTATTATTATTTTTTTTTATGTTCTAGACAAATACACTGAATTTCATCATTCCTTACAGTATTGGTACCGTAAAAGTTCCAAGAAAGTTATGTGTCGTTATTTAAAAATATTTGTTTGACTCTTTCATGCTTTTAAACAAAATCATTTCGTAAACAAACAACTTCATAAACAAAATGTGTTACACAAAATTTCAACTATTTATTATTACTATTTATTTTGTGGATTATTGTTATTTTATGCAAGAAAAGAACATTTTTAATACATTCGAAATTTTCAATTTTAATTTTTATCGAAAAATACTCGTAAAATGAAAAATATTTGAAATTATTTTTGCGCAACTCGGAGAACTCCTTTTCTATTTGTTTACTATAGATTTAGAAACTAAAACCCAAGAAAAACTGAAACAAATTTTTTGAAACGATCAATAAAAAATGTCAATTTTTAAAAAATGACCCATATAGGTTTTATACAGTTACTCACAAAATTATTGGGCCAAATCTCTTTCCTGACACTTAAATGTTAAATCAAAAAGAAACAACGTACAAAATGTGTTTTTAAAAAATAATGGTTTATTTTAAAACTTGTAAGTAACAATTAAAATGAAAAAAAATCAATTCTTTGGATGTAAGGAAAAGACAAAATAAGAAAAATTTTATTTTAAGTGTAGTTTTTAACATCACAAAATTATTGGGTCAAAATACTTAAATATTATTTGGACACTATAATTTAGATATAATTTTAATGTTCAGTACTCTGTTGGATTTCCATTCCTATAAATAACACTTTTAAGCCTTCTTTGCATAGATTCAACCAAGTTTTGTGTTGTTGAAGAACTAATTTTACTCCACGTTCAGAAAAATGAGGCCCGCAATAAATTCTCACTCCACTGTGATGGAAACGGAGAATGAAATGCAACCTCCAAATTCTCTGTTAACTAAAATAGTGCTATAATTGTATTTGCAGCATCAGTTATTTGTCAAAATTACTTGCAATAGAGATAAAATTGTGTCTACTCATTGTGGCTCCCAATCTTTAATTGTATTATCTGAAACGAATAATTTGCAAACCTATTTTTAAACAGCGGACTTATCGCGTTCGGAAAATGAACAGAGCTTCTTGTGAGTTTGAACAAACATAATATGTTTGTTTTGGCAATTGTAAAATAAGAATTTAAGGATATAAAATTAAATTTTTATTTTATAATAAAGAAAGGATAATCATCATAAATATAGCATAGCATAGCGCTACATATCTTGTTTGAGGAGCGAGCACTTCGAAGGAATTTTAGGCATCACTCTAATCCTTTGCAGATGCGTAAGTGTGAAAAGTAATTAATCCTAATTTTTTTTTCCAGATTTCATCAGCACTACAGGCAGAGGGTAAGTACCAGAAAAGAGTTGGAAAAGACCACGATGTTGGTTTGGCACAATCCTCTTTTATCCTTACTCTTACTTTTTTTCCACTCAAACTCACTCTTCACTTCTTCCAAAATTCGGCCACTTTCTCCCGATCCTGATTTGCTTTAAGTGGAGCCCTTGGCAATTCCAGGATTCTCCTGCATTTTACTAGGCAGCATATCGCTTTGGTCTTTTTTTATTGTTTTTCTCCTGCATTTTAACAAAAAACATGAATTTTAAATTTTCTTAACTTAAAAATATAAACAAACAACTTACATTTCCGCCTAATAAAAATAAGTGAAAATTATGGCTGTCAATGGCATATCATTCCGCCCGAAATGATTGTTCACAATAAGGGGAATTTTTCGAACATGAATAATTTTTCGGGTGAAACGGAAAGTGAAATGTCAATTTCTCCGGGTGGAATGTTGTTCGGGTAAACTCACAATAAGGCTGAATAATCAACTCTAAAATTTCCAGCCATTGCAATATAACAAAAAAAAACTAAGACCAAAACAGACGAAATCTAAGAGAAAAATCACTGCATAAGATTAATTAAAAAAAGCCTTCTCAATGCAACATCACTAAAAGTGTTATGCCTTTAGTAGTGACGTTGAATTGAATCGAACCCTAACAATCAAACAGTAATCCTCTATACATCTCTTATCGTATGACCTAGCAAATGCAAACACATGAGAAAGCTTATATACATAAGCTCAGCACAATGCATGCACCCACTAAGCCACACAACTGTAGGAAAAAAAAGGAAGGGAAGGAAAATGTCACTTGCCGTGCTCTGACATAGGTATTTTTTTGTTGTTATTTTCTCCTATGCGTGTTTGATTTTTTTTGTTCTAGTTTTTGTTGTTTTGGCTATTTGTTTCTTTTTATATTTTGAGTTTGTGATTATTTTTTTTTTTTGTATTTATTAAAAAAAATTTTTTTTTTGATTATACTTTCTCTGTATTTTGAATATAATTAAAATAAAAAAAAAAAATTTGTCTATATACATCTACTTTATTAGATTATGTTTACAATTTGAAATTACAAAACATAATTTGTATTTATAAAATGTGTACTTTGCGTTTAAAACTTTGTTTCTATTGTTTGTACAAAAAATAGCTACATTATGTACATATATCTATCTATCGTGTTTTCTACTCTTCTTCTTTTTGTGCGAAGATGATCGTTTTCTTCGTTTTCTACTCGATGAATCCGATGATGAATATACTTCTTCTTCATCATCTGAATAACAACTTTGGCTGCGATATGTGCTATGACTCCGAGAACGTTTTTTTGCCTTTTTCTTACTATGATGATGACTATGTTTGGAAGACTTCTTTTTTGATTTGTGCGATTTGGATTTAATGAGTTTTGTACGCGCATTTCGAGATCGAGAACGCGATCGTTTTGGAGAAATAATAACAACTTCAGGAGTTTGTGTACGCTGACGCGTTCGAGATCTTGAGTGCCGCTTTTTGGTTTCAACAGTGACTAATTGTACGTCATCATCATCATCTTCAACTGTCACTTTTTCATGGCATGGATAAGTGTTGGAAGGTTTTTTTGAAACTTCAGTGTCTGATCTATCATCACCATAAGATGATATTGGGATGGAATGCACAGATGAGGTATCGGAATCATCTTCGTCTTTTTTCACTGTGGATTTAGCGAATAAATTGATTGATTCGCCAACATTTGATTGGGATGTACCTTTAAAGAAACAGAATATACACAATTAATTAACATTTCAACATTTAAAACGGAACATCCTAAAAATTGGAAATTGTGGTTAGAAAAAAAAATTGTGACTAAGGTGTAGGTACAACAATTACTATTTTTTGATATGTTTTCGACCGAAATCAATCAATTTGAATTTATAAGAAAACAATTTAAAAATTCTTAGAGCCGTTCAAAAAAAAAAAAAAAAAAAAAACATTTTTGAAATGATTTAGTTTAGTGTTTGAAAAAGCAAACAACAAACTTCTTTTCACAAATTTGAAAACTTTATTTATAACAACATATGAATGTAGAAAAAAAAACAACATTATTCACTTAAACAAATTATAAATCGAAGAAAACTCTAAAATACGGATTGATTGCTGTGCAAAACATTTGCAACTTTGAACCATGTCTTACAATTTTCTTACTTTTGTGCAAGAAAATGCTAATATTTTATTGCATACCCTTTATTTTTGATAACAGCACCACATCTTCTAGGCATAGAAGCAATGAGGTTAATAATAATAGTTATTGGTATGTCATTCCACTGCCTTTGAATTTCAGCATGAAGATCGCTCTTCCGCTTAAAAATTTGGCATCCTATTCTTCTTTTTACTATTTCCCACAAGTTCTCAATGGGGTTTATTTCTGGGGACTGCGTTGGCCATTGCAAAACCGTGATGTTTTTTCCAGAAAGCCAGTTTGTGGCCAATATCGACTTGTGCTTGGGGTCATTGTCGTGTTGGAACGTCCAGGCAAGTGGCATTTCCCAATCCACATAAGGAAACATGGTGTTTCTTAGAATTTCAACGTAGTCTTCTGACTTCATTATACCCTCTACTTGTCAAATTGGACCTATTCCTTGGCCAGAGAAGCAGCCCCAGACCATCACAGATCCACCTCCGTGTTTAACTGTTCCTCTGGTATACTTTGGATTTAGTTTCTTACCTTTTGGCCTCCTGACATGTTGCCTTCCATCAGATCCGTGCATATCAAATTTTGATTCATCAGAAAACAAGATTGTTTTTCATTTCGACAAATTCCAATTGAGATGAGTTCGTGCGAAATCCAAACATGCTTTAAATTTTTTTTTTAAGTAAATGGTTTTTCCAATATTTGGAAACCACGCAATCCGCCCTGAAGTGTGCGGCGGCGTCTTATTGTAGATGAGTCAATGGGTAATTGTAATTGAAATTTCACTTCTTTAGAAGATGCTGTTGGTGTTTTCCGAAAGAAACTAATAATTTTCCTGTCTTCTTTTGCTGTGGTACTACGTGGTCTTCCTCCTCTATGATTACACACCAACTTTCCAGACTTAACTATCCGACAAATGGTAGATTTATGTATCCCTTTTTGAAATCACTCAAAATTCTGGATTTAATTTCTGATGAATAGGTACTTGTTTCCGGCCATTTTGTTTAAAATTTGTTCATTTTTTACTTTTTTTATTTTTGTTTATCTTAAAAAGCTTTTGCCTCGATCAAACACGCGGCTAATACTTACTCAACGAACCAAGCTACAGAAACAAATTTACCAATTTCTAAATGAATCAAATTAACCGTTATCAAAATGAGTCATGGCCGTCAGTTGCAAATGTTTTGCACAGCCAAATGCATTACTTTTTTGTTAAACAGTTGCAATTGTTGTACTTGTCAGTAGATTAGTGGTTTCGAATTTTGTACAGTAAGGTTGATACATATGAAGTCTATAGCAATGGAAATAATTTCGTTTTAACAACTTAGAAATGACGAATATGTTGTATTTTTGATAGGTGATAATAGTTGCAAATGTTTTGCACAGCACTGTATGTTAAGACCTTTACTGAATTAAAACATCGAACACAGCTTGTTGATCTTGCAAATCAATATGCGAACACTCTAGACTATTTTATTACGTCTGATAATACTACAAACACTATGAATGTATTATATCAACTGGGACTTTAATTGGAGTGACCAAGGCTTATCATCATACCTGTTTGTATCCTAACAAAATTCTCTTCAATTTGTACTATATTTACTATTTTTCTAGCTATTTCGATTGATAAATCCTACATTTCACCAAAATAATATTTAAATTTGTGTTGAAATGTCAAAACAGTTTTCCAAATTTGTTGTGTGACTTCGGGATGTCTCAGAATTTTCATTTTAAGCTAAACATATAGAAATAAATAAAAAACAAAAACTTGTTGGCAGCTGCAAAGACTAGCATATTTGTTTTATGATCGCAAGTACCTGCTCTTATAAACAATTTTATATACTAAATACTACATCATTGGCACAATTTAAAATAGCATTAAGCTCGATCATACATAGTATCGATCACGTATTACAGTTCTAATCACGGCTGAAACTGATAAATGTACACGCGTATCTTAGTTAACAGATTAGTTTCAAATACAAATGAGGAAAATACAAGTGAAGAATTTTTTCTACATTAGTCATCACTATACAAACTGTGTTGTGTTCTGTTATAACTTGTTAAAAGTTATTTATTGAAAGTTTTAGCTTTTGTTTTGGTTTCAAAAAACAATTAATGTAACCTTTGTGCAATTTATTGTAAGTACTTTAATATTACATCGCTCCAGTTTGTATATATAAAATAACAAATATAATTACATACATCCACTTACAAATAATTTCTGTTTCAAGTGGAATCTTTGTGTGTTTGATAAATTTAAGATTGCACACAAATAGGAGTTTGAAATATCAAATTGACAACTTTATTTGTTATTTCTGTGATATCAAATTCCACGAATTTCGAAATTCGTAGAAATGTGCTCGATCGTGATGCGATCTAACACCGTTTGTTGAAGAGTAAAGTTTTATGCATAATCCTCAAAGCAAACTTCATCGAACTAATATAAAAAATTGAGCCATTACTATGCGAACATTCAAAATGTTGCTAAAAGTCTGCTGTTAATAGACGATGTCACTTAGGCGATAATTTCCAATACAAAAAAATAAAGATTTCATACAATTTATGTCTCTTGTTAAAAATAAAAAAAAAACTCAAATTTGAACATCATTTTGGTTAGAAAATATTTTTACATGTTACTAAAATTCGGATAAAGCTCTTATAACTTAATAATGGTAGTATCAAAATAGGGTTTAATACTCTTTATCATAAACAAAATTTAACGCATAATGCATGGGCAAACTTTCTTAAATAAATACCTTTAATTTGATTAAGAAAAGCCATCGCCTTTTTCTTCCGTTCATTTTGTAATTGCTTCTCTTTTGAAATCAATCCTCCCAATTTTTCCCTCGCAATTTGTGCTAACTTGTCTTTAACCTTTTCTTCCGCTAAAAATTGAAAACAAATTGTGTTAAAAATAGATTTAAGAGAATTAATAAAACACATAATACCTCTTTTCAACTCTTTTTGGTGAGATTTAACAAGATTTGCGGAGGATTGTTCTGCTACTGCAACAAGAAGTGACGAAAGGGATGCGGGCACCTTTGGTGCAACTGTTCCGCTCTGATCAATATCAAACCTCGATCTGTTGGGCACCGTTGATATTCCAAGTTGTGCATTTCTTGCCATTAATTGACTTTCCACTAACTGTATTGCTTTTTGAACATGTTCAGGAACGCTGCGCGCTGGCATTTGCTGTTGTGGCAGTTGCACTTGATCAGCGACTTGAATATTGCCATTTGATTTTAATCTTTTTTCAGACTCATCATCACTTGTTTCTTGTGGAAGAGCTGGACGAAGACCTGATACTGGTTGTTCATCTTTGATTTTTATTGAGAATGATACTGGACCTAAAACAACAAGAATCTTTATAAAATACCCACAATATGTCGGGTTGTTAACTTACCACTGGAAATTGCTTGCTTTTCGTCACCCTCTTCTTCATCGGAGACGTATGATTTAACCTCTCCAGTCACTTTATACATATAATAGGAATAGAACTCATTGTCCGGGAACAAAAATGTAAATCTTTCATCGTTCTTAATACGGAGCGTTTCTTCAAATTGACGGCCATTCTTAATCACATAACCAGCAGTTTTGTCAATAATATTTTGCAAATAATCAGGGGGAATTGGAAAACACAGATCTACATCTTTAATTTCATTTTTTTCCTTGTTTTCTTCATCTTCAGATTCTGTGTCGTTTTCTGTGTCCGAAGAGCAGTAATGCGCTAGCATTAATGCATTGGAAACGTTTTTCGGTTGAACATTTGATGGTGGTTGTTGTTGGCTTGTATTAGGCTTTTTAATATTTTCAGAATCAACATATGTTGTAGAATTAGCATTCTGTTGCAAGAGAACAGGCGTATAAATGGTCAATTGTTGTTTTTCTGGTTCTGGCGGAGGTAATGGAACCCCTTTGATTTTACTTATCAACTGAGTATAAGCGCAATTCGCTGAAGGCGTGTATTTTATCGTAGGCACTGGTATATAAGGCTTCGAAAAAGGATCTTCAAAACAAACATTACCCGCTGTATTATTCAATGCTTTGTCATCGGAAGTGAGAGAATCTGATGTCTCACACTCGAGCTGTGGATAAGTTCCACTTTTCAAAGCACTGAGTACAAACTTGTAATACGGATTAAGAGAATTATTTAGATTGAGGAAATCAAACTGTTGATTATTGGATTGTTTGGCTTTAATCAGTATCTCCATTTGCGGACCCTGTGCTGATATGAATCGAGCAGTTTTCTCAACGATAGCGTGTTGTTTCATCGTTTCAGGCTGGAAATAAATAAAGAAGATTTCATCATTTAAAAATAAAATAAAATAAGCAAAAAAAACACTCAACTGATAAAGGCCGAATGAGAGGCCTAATAGTGTTGGTTTTTTGCAAGCTTGACCGAGAGATCAACAGATTTCCGTATATATAGATTAATTTTTAATCCAATTCTATTATTCATCAAAAGTGTGTTCGATCGCGAGCCTGAAGGTTATTCAACGGATACATACATATAGCCAAAATCCAGAACAGTGTAAAAATTAAGGTTCATAGATTTTTTTGCAACGTAAGTTGTTTTAGAAATTGAACGACTAATTGTTTCGTATTTTATGTTGGTTCAGGACTTGAAAATTATTTGTGCTGTTTTTCTATCGCGAAACTTCGAAAGAAAATCGTCATACCTTTGGGAAATTAGCTTTGATCAAAATTAATTTAAAGTTATAAACTAAAAGAGAAGTTTATGACCACTTGGTGCTTCAATTTAATATCACATTTTGGTAATTCGAAAACTTTCTTTCTTTTCGATAAGATAAACAGTCCTTAAAAACTTTTAATATCTGTGAATATAATGCTTTTGAGTGATTTTTTATACATTTGATTAGATATTGTGATATTTTATTGAATAGAAAAATAGTTATTTTTTGGATTAAATTGTTTTAGCTGAAGTTTTAACTCAAAAACAAAATTAGAAGTAAATTAATTAAAAGAATTTATTTACGATACAAAAAAACAGTTTGATTATTTTCTTAAATGAATATTTCCCTAATCAGAATTGCGAAGAAGAATTAGGTCATTGTTATCACGCACAATCATAAGGAAATGAAAATACATTATGCAATGGACAACATTTTTCTGAAGTATGTGTGTTTATTTCCTCATTTAAAAACCAAGTTTTTGGGGTTAAGGAAAAGCAGTAATTTTGTTTTTATTTAATAACTCATTGCCATTTAATTTTTCTTGATAAAAAAACCAAGTTAAAAATATAACAGATATACTCAATTTTACTTGAACAAAATGCAAAAGCGTTAAAAATGTACAAGAACACATACCACAATTTTGATAAGATTAAGGAATTCAAATAATAATATTCTCATGAGTTTATCTCCTAAATTTAAACATTTTGTATGAGAAATTCAATTTACAATAAACCTTTTTCTATGTTTAGTTAAGACAAAGGACAAGTTTTTAGTTTCAATCCTTTTTAAATGGTCTTCTAATTAAGATAACTTTACTGGAAAGTTGATTGAAAAGTAAATCAAGAAAAATATTCCTTAATATAATGTCAGGTGCATTAGTACAAAATATAGCGAATCGAACTTAAAACCTTGCGAATTCGATAGATTCTTATTACGAATAGCGAGTCGCTAAAATTAAGTTCGCTACAAATACCTAACTGCTCAAAGTGTTATAATCCAATCGAAATTGGAGTGTATTTCTATCAATTGTCTTGTTTTGGGAATAAAGAAAGATAAACGAAAACAAATAAATTGGGTGTTATTTTAGGAAACAGAAAATAATAATACTTCAAGAACGAAGCTTGTTAAATCAATGGTAAAGAACCCTGATATAGCTAAGACTATAAGAGGGTTTGGGCTCAACAAAAGGAATTATCTGTAATAGAACTGAATTGTCTTGGTCCACCGTCAAGCAAAGAAAAAGACTGGCATTACAAATTTTTATTGTTAGAATTTAACATGTTTTTCTATTTTATAAGTTTGGCTGGAATACAAGCTGAAATATAAGCAAAAACTATGAAAGAACAATACAAAATGTAACAGCTTCTGGTGGAGAACCATACTGGCAGATTAGTTTGTCTCCTTTGGACCCAGCCGTAGACCACCTACTAAGTCTGATCTAGACTGGTGTAAAAAACCAAGACTCGTTTTATACGATACAAAATATTATTTAGGACAAATCTTAGGGCATTCAACAGCAATTGAATGCAATTTTTCTGGACCAATTGTCTAAAGTAGGTCCCAAGAATCCAAATGCTCCAGAGAGCAAACTTGGTCTTTGCATGTACATAATTGTTTTTTAATTAAAAAAATCACAATCGAAGAACACAAAGCACAGTCTGAAAGATTACAACGTCACAAGGTTAAATGCAATTTCCTATTGTTTAACGTTTAACATGTATTATTTTAGTGCAATCATTTTTGAAGGGAATTTAAAAGCTCAATTACGATAACACCGTGTCAAGCGAAATTCACTAAATCATATGACTTAAGACAAACGTTCAATTCGCTATACAGAGTGAGGACAGGGTCAATCAATTACGGAAAAATTAAAACCATCTATGATTAGTGAGTAACTTTGTATCGGGTAAGTTCATAAAAATTGGATGGAGTTTAGCCTTGTGTAACGTATTTTCCCAATAAAAATAATAATATATAGCAACTTTTAGTTAAAAGTTATTATTATCTTTTTGAAAATGCCAACGCATCATATTAAATTGTTAATTTTTACAGATAACGAATCAAAATGCCACAATCTGAAATCAAACTACATACAAATGGATTCACCGACATCCACAATGTAGAAGACGGTCGGCCGTTCTTATTTACTTCAGAATCCGTGGGAGAAGGCCACCCAGATAAAATGTGCGATCAAATCAGCGATGCCATTTTGGATGCACACTTGCAACAAGACCCGTATGCAAAGGTTGCCTGTGAAACTGTGGCTAAAACTGGAATGGTACTTCTATGCGGTGAAATAACATCAAAAGCTGTTGTTGATTACCAAAGAGTTGTTCGGGATACTATTAACCACATTGGATATGATGATTCGTCAAAAGGATTCGATCATAAAACCTGCAACATACTGCTTGCATTAGAAGAACAATCCGTGGATATTGCAGCTGGTGTGCATGTCAATCGTTTAGAAGATGATGTTGGAGCTGGAGATCAGGGTATCATGTTCGGATATGCCACTGACGAGACCAGAGAATGTATGCCGCTGACGGTCGTACTTGCACATAGACTCAACGAAAAAATTGCAGAGCTTAGGAGATCTGGAGTGTTCTGGTGGGCCAGACCAGATTCTAAGACACAAGTCACCTGCGAATACATTTTAAAACAAGGGTCAACTATTCCACAGCGTGTTCATACTATTGTTGTGTCAGTCCAGCATTCAGATGAAGTTACCCTTGACGAATTGCGAGAAGAAGTTTTGCATAAAGTTGTCAAAGATGTGGTACCAGCAAAATACTTCGACGACCAGACTGTTGTACACATAAATCCATGTGGAACGTTTGTCATTGGTGGACCAATGGGAGATGCAGGACTAACAGGAAGAAAAATCATCGTTGACACTTATGGTGGATGGGGTGCACATGGGGGAGGTGCGTTCTCAGGTAAAGATTTCACCAAAGTTGACCGTTCCGCTGCTTACGCCGCTCGCTGGGTTGCCAAGTCGTTAGTCAAGGCAGGTCTCTGCAAACGTTGCTTGGTGCAAGTTTCATATGCTATAGGTGTAGCAGAACCACTTTCGATAAGTGTATTTGATTATGGTACATCAGACCGATCACAGAAAGAGCTTCTAGAAATTGTGAAAATGAACTTTGACTTAAGGCCAGGATGTATTGTACGAGATCTTGATTTACGTAGACCGATCTATCAACGCACAAGTGCTTATGGGCACTTCGGACGAGAATGCTTCTCATGGGAGCAGGCTAAAGAGTTAGAATATTAATGTCGAAAGCCGTTTTCCTGTTATTTAATAACAACAGTTTATAAGGAAATAGTTTTTTTTGTTCAGTTTAAGTGTTATTTTAATTAAATATTTTTTTTGTTAACCAATTGAAATTAATAAAATTACAATTAATTTCTTATAAATACACTTAATTAATTGCATTATGGTAAATGCGTTGAACTGCTTTATCGGTGGTCGGTCTCACTTAAAAACAAATTTTTGTATGATTGTTTTTGATTTTGTTCTCAAAAACTGAATTTTCAAAAAAATGAAACTTCAGTCTCTTTCATATTAAGCTGATCACACTGATGTACTCTGTATAAACGAACAGATATATTCGCAAAGGATTAAGAAAAGTTATCCGCATGAGGAAGTTAAAATTAAAATTAAAGTTAAAAATGAGGTGCAATCAAAGTTTTTCTTTTCTAGTTCTCATTTTTGCACTAAAAATACAACAGTGGTATAATCTTTACAGCAATAAGCAAATATTACTTAAAACCTGCAATGATTTCGACCTTAAAAAAAATCGTATGGAAGAAAGAATAACAAATAATTTCAAATAAACGAAAATAAAAAAAATTGAATTGCGTCAATTATAAAATTATCAAATTTTAATACGTCAATACAACTTAACTTTTTTTAGAAATTCTAAAAGCGAAACAATAATTGAAGGGCATATAAAAGATAACCAAGTAAAATACAGGATAACCCGCAATGAGAGAACTTATCACCATTTTAAAGAAAGAAATGTAATAAATATGCAATCATTATTTTCAATGACATTTTTTTAGAAATAATCATCCCCAAATAAAAAAAGATTATTTACTTGCTCTTATTTTTATAAGACTCACAATTTTAAAAATGGATGTTATTAAAGAAAAATGTTCATAAGCATAAAATTAATTTTATTAATAGTAGGAGCTTAATATGTCATACGATTTTCTAAGCAAATACAGTCCGATTAATAAAACTCAAGATATACATAAGATGGGTACGCGAACCTCACCGGTTTTTTTTTTTTTTTTTGTTGATTTCTCCTTTTCATAAAATCTCCAAAAAAAGTTCTACTAATCGGATCGTCAAGATTAAGCTGTAAAAACTTAGGGGAAATTACAGAGGATTTTTTCTTGGTTTAAATAAAGAATTGAAGTCTGCATACTCCTGACATAAAAATCGCTGGTCCTAACCCCTCAACCACCAATGGCGAAAAAAACTGCCAGATTTTTGTATTCGATATCATGAGGCATGCCAATATACACGCTCATACTCATAATTTGGGTACACCTCCAAACCAAACATTTTCTGTCGACTTTCAGACTATAGGGATAGTCTGTTTGCAGCATAGTTTCAGCAGTTTGAGTGAAGGTTCTTGAGCATTTGCCATTAGTAGACCCCAGTCCAATTTTGGAAAGATAATGGATAGAACAACTAGAATTACGGGATACAAATTTGATAATATTAACCATATTTTTGGTCTCTCTTGTAAGGCAGATGGATTTCTTGGAGGGGGATGATTGACGGTTTTTTTCCCTTATCGATAATTGAAGCTCTTAGTTATTATTAGATGTTTTTCTTTTTTAGTTCAGAATGGAGCTCTGGGCAGAGTCCGAAAATGTCGAGCAAGTTCTGAATATTTTCTGAACCAAGCGTGCTCTGGCGCTCTGAGTTGTTTTTAGGCGTTTTTCTTTTTGGGAGTTGTTTTTGATACACACCTAAATATTTTGTATGAGTAGTCCGTCGCAGGCTGTCGCCGCCGAACGTAAAGTTTGTGATATGGGTTTTTTTTATTGTAACTTTGTAGAAGCTTCAGTATAAACATTTCCATTTAAATCCGTTATACTGATAATGAAAAAGTCAAAAATCAAAAATCAGTGGACATCAAAAAAAAGAGTATGATTTTTTTAAATAACATACAAAAACTTATTCAATACTTAGGTTTACTTGGCATATCGTCGTTTTATTGCAACAATTCACTAAGTACAATTTGATGGATTTTAATCTAATAACATAAAGTTCTGAATGTATACCAATTTTTGTATTGCAATAACATTAAAAGTATTAAAATGATACAAACTCTTTTAAATAACAAAAACAATTTCAACAAGTTATCAAACTCGATAATCTCAAATTTTATTTATTAAAATGTTACTTATTGACTTTTCGCAATAAGCCGACGAGTTCGGATCATTTTCATCACGTGCTAAAATATTTCCTTTTAAGATTATTCAACTGGACAACACAATTTCAATGAGATAACATAACATCGAAACAGCGCGTAAGCAAGTCAGGTTTATTGAAAGTCATCGTGTTTAATGTTTTAATATTTTGAAAGTTATCTGCAGTGTCTTGATAGATCAGACATATGTATGATAACCCCTTAATACTGCAGATTATTAAATTCTTCCTACAATAAAAAGGAAAAAAAAACTTACCAATTGAATTGATGATGGCACTTCGAAATTTTTCGGCAGCAGAAAAACCTTATCGGGTTCATTATCAGTTCCAAACTCTGAAGGATTTTCATCTCGATTCGGTCCCAATGGTGTATCATAATTGAATTGCACCTGATTGTATGTTGAATCGCTGCCGCTCTCGTGTTGTAAACGTTTTAGTTCTTCCTCTATAAAATGTTTTTTTATTTTTAAATAAAAACAAAAATCTAAGGTTGACCAATGCAAAATGAGAGATAAGATAAAGAGAGCATTGGAGGGATTAAGGGAGAGGTATTATTAATTGTCTGGTTTCGTTTTTTCTAAAGGATTTTAAATTTATATTATTTTCTTTGTTTCTTTTGTTTCGTATGAAAAAAAAGTTGTATTTGTATAGATTTTTATTTATTTTAATAAATGAATTTGAAATAAAAACAAAAGGTGCGGATCTGTTAACAAGATACTATCCATGCGGTTGATTATTTTTTGAGCTTTCAAAAGCTGACTGCTTCAGCAGTGCTGTAAAAATCTGAAAATATACGTTATTTTATGTATTTAACGACAAAATTACCTTGCAAGACTGATCTTCGAATATTTGTGTTGTAATCCGGTCCACAAGTTCATCAAATTATCTTCAACCTGTAAATACTTACGCGCCTGTGCTTACAAAGATTTAAAACCTACAGTTTATTTATTCACAAAATATGCTTGTTCGGGTTTATTTTGATACAGCAATCATTTTTTTTGCTTGTTGGTATTGATTAAATTTAAAGTGATTTAAGGGAAACTTAATGATTTGTTTCTCTTGAACTTTAGAAAAATTCATCTGTTTTGTTTGCAAATTTATCGTTGGCACTTGTAACACTTACCTTGGTACAAGATCTCATCCTGTTCATTGCGATAGAGATAAAAGTATCTTTCCTCTTCGCAGAGCTGTTCAGCACGCTGTTCCTCGGAGCTGAGATAATCCAAACGATTGCCATAACCACCAGGTGGAGGCTCATATGGGGTTAGATCGTATATTGCGCCTCTAACATCATATCTAGGGTATTTTTTTTAGCATTTGCATGTGTGTTTCATGTGTCCCCACATTATACAAATCATAAAAAAGAAGGTAAACGAAATAAAAATAAATTTTTAGAATAAAAAGAGACGAATTTTTAGTTTGATTTTTCATTTGCGTTTTTTGTTTGTAGTTCACACAATTTTTTATTATTTTTTGTACTTTTTGTCAAAAACGCGCATAAAATATTATTAAATATATAAAGAATATAAATTTATTAGAAGAATACATACCAAGTCGAGTTAAAGATTAACAACCTGTTTGTAAAAAAATTATTAACCTGTTGAAAAATTCAAAATCGAATCCTTTGGCCCCTTTGTTGTCCATTCTGTAATGTTATCCGCATATATTGTTTTTATCGAACAGTTCAATAAAATTTAAACTATAACCAATTGTTAAGTGATCATTATTTTGGGAGAACCTTCTGGTTTATCTATATGCGTTATAACCCAAGATACGAAACAATTGTTTGTTTTGTTTGTGACTTTTAATATATTCACGATGATTGTAGAACCAGAAACACATGACTGAGTCTGTTAAACTTAAAACACCACCAATTTGCTCGAAAGGTAAAATAAATGCATGAGACAAAAATATTTAAAAGCATTACCCAGAATCCAAAAAATTTCCACAATGCATCTTGAAATAATTTTCTACGTCAATTTCGAAAAACTCGTCTAAGGTTTTTTTTTCAAGAAGGAAAACATATGAAAAAAATCTAAGATCCCTATGAGATAATGTATCTTCCAATAAAGGAAAATATTACATAAACATAGTAATAAAATAAATAACTAACCAAGATATTCCATCAACCCTTAATACAAGATGATCTACAGATACAAAGAGTGCCTAAAACAGAACTGCAAAAATAGTATAGAAGGACAATAAATGCAATTATTTACAAATCAAGGTTTTAATTTGAATATGTTGCTAAGGTTGTATATTGTATTAATACAGCGGCTTATCGGATTTGAGAACAAAAATAATTTTTTACTGGTATTAAGAAAAATAAGACCATGGCTTAGTTCGTAATTGCAAGCTTTGTTGCCCATGCCCTGACAAAAATATGCCCCAATAAATGTTTGAACACAATTACAACTTCACGTGTACAGTCATCATACTTTGTTAAAAATGCGTTCATAATTGTAAAAATAGCAAACGAAATATGTATAAGTATAAAATATTTGTCACGAACTCTTGATTTGTTTTCTGATACGTTTTATAAATGGGTACAAGTATAAAAATATGTATTTGAAAGCTTATAGTTCTCATTCTTCAGGAAGAAACGGTCTTTGAAAACATTGGATAATTTATGGCAGAAATAAGAAAATTTTTAAACCAAAGAAGAAGGGAAATGTTTTTGAATACGAAAATGATGTTAAGTCATATTGCAAAAAATAAGAATTTCTTCTTCCCGCATGACATTCTACAAATTGGATGAACAGATCTACATTTCAAGTATGTCCAGTTAATACTCGAATTCAGCACTCTAAATGAAAAGTTATGTATTTCATATTTTAAATACAAAAAAAAATCTTACGACTATAAAATCAATTTAATACAAAATTCTCATATTTTCTCTTCTGCCATTTTTCTTCAAAATCAGCAACATAAAAAAACATAATTTCCGTTTCTACGTATATTGACATTTTACTTTTATGCACACAACACTTGCCATGCTCATGTAGGGTTAATGTTGCTTGTTTACAATTATGAACGCGAAAGTTTAACAATTACGGACTCAGCCTACATTACAATAATATATGAATTAAAACAACAGATCCTGGAAAAGTTAATCTTTCCTATCCTTCTTTCTCTTCATTAACATCACGCCTGCGCTGTGTTGAAAACATTTAAAGGGTAATCATAATCCCTTGAGCGCGGGTAGATTATAAAAAAAAAAAAAGATGGATTCATTACTCGATTTGGTATTAGGAAAAACACAGATAAGAATTTAATTTTATGTTTTTTGGTGTTATTTTTCAACTTAAATTGTATTAATTTTGTTTTAACATAGTGTTGTAAACAACAAATTCATCGACCTCTAAGTATTATTTAACACCAGAACGGTACAGAATAGTCCAATTGAACAAAACTTAAATTAACATGTTATTTTGATTAGTAAAATTATACAATATATAAATAATTTTAACTTTATGCCTGTAAGACCTAAGGGCTTTTAAATGAAACAATAATTGTGCATTTATTAGTTAAAAAATAGGATCATAGTAAATTTATTTTGGGTTAGCGGATTCTAGTTAAAACTGGGACGGACTCGAGCCTAAGTTAGAAGTTGCGTTATTACCACCCGAAAATCCATTTGTTCAAACTAATTCAGATCTCAAGAAATTATCTCCGTCATATTGTCCAAGTGCACAGTTCATAAAAATGAGATCTCGAAAATCCAACCAAAGCAACCAAACAAAGTCCGCCATGAGAATAGCGTAGCATTATTAAAACCTTACTAGTTGGGTTGTTTGGTAAATTAAGTAGAGATTAATTCAAATTAATTCAGAGCAAGTGCCAACATTTTTTATTTTTATTTTACTTTGGTGGGGGCAAAACCCCCATGTATTCGGCTTAGTTACAAGCTAATGCTTAATCTAACTTAAGAACTAAGAAACTTATAGCTACGTTTTGTGGTTAGTGGGGGGTTGATTCAGGAGACGGAATTTTAGACAAGGGGTACTGAGGTTAAAGTCGAAGTAGCTAGTGTTTGAGTTAAGACTAAGGAGCATCGAGAGACTGGTTCATTAGACGTACGGTGGGTGTGTACTCGTATATAAAAGAGAGGGGGATTTCGTATGTTACGAGGGTTGGTAATCAAGAAGATAAGAGTTGTAAAGAGTAATGCAGTCAACTGAACCTGTAAGTAGTCGATGAATGAAGAGAATTTCATAAATTTTTGTTCGTTCTTCTAGTGAATTTAGGCTGATTAGTTTAAGGCGGTCTTGATAGGGAGGTAGGAACAAGGGATTATTCCCGGACAGACCTCGAAGATCAAAACGAAGGAATCTACGTTGAATACTCTCGATTCTGGCGATGTGAATTTGTTGGTAACGAGACCATACTTGACAGGCGTATTCGAGCAGAGGACGAACAAAGGTTATATAGAGGGATCGGGTCACGTTTGTTTAACGAAGCCAGGTGCTGAATTGGCCTTAAGAACTATATCGTTATAATAGGAGATGAAGTTTAGTTCCTGATCACATAATATTCCAAGGTCACGTATCGATTCGACGATAGATAGGGGCTGATCATGAAGAAGATAAGGACGGGGAGAAGATTTGAAACGTCTTCGTGAAAAAGTGATTGAGTGGCATTTGGCAATATTTAAATCTAAACTGTTTTTGAGACACCAAACTGAAAAATTATCGAAATCCAGTTGGATGAGAGCAGAGTCCTGTGTAGAACAAATGGTCTTGAAGAATTTGGTATCGTCGGCGTAGAGAGAAATATGAGAATCTTTAATGACCATCTCAATGTCGTTAATAGCAAGAACAAAAAGGAGAGTTGCTAAGTGGATGCTTTGAGGGACTCCGGACGATGTTAAGGAAGGGAAAGAGGATGTAGATCTAACACGAACACTGTTTTTCAGATAAGAAGCAATCCATATCAATAGAACGGGTTCAAAACCGAAGGTGGATAGTTTGAAAATTATAAGTTTAAGTAGACCGAGAGCCCACAGCAATTTTTGGGTGTGATTGATAACAAAAATAATTAGCATAATTAGATAGGCCTTTAGTAGTTATTTACAAATGTGAACGTCTTGCATGCTCTAGTGAGAGATATAGTGCATAAAAGTGCATCATATATGCAGTTCTTTCCAAGTCTAAATAATTGTGATAACAACTTTGCCAAAATGTAGAATTAAGCCCCCTGATTGAAGGTATTGAGGTCTAAGACGTTTTGCAGACAGCCTTTTGCCTGCAAGACGCGTTAAGAATAGCGTATTTCTTGCACGAAGACCTGGAGATAATTCATCATCAAGCTGATAAAATTGCACTCTCCCTTGAGTATAAATAATTTCGCTTATCAAAATATATGCTCTCGAAAAAAATTAGGCCCTTCGTATAATTATTTAGATCCGAAATACTTGTACATATATTTTTTTATGAGAAGATAATACAAATTTAATAAAAATTAGGCCCTTTGTATAATTATTTAGATCCGAAATACTTGTACTAACTATATATTTTTTTTGTGAGAAGATAATACAAATTTAATATTTTAAAAACAAGCAACAATTTAATCCAGTGATTCAGAATTAACCGAAAAAAAACACAGATTACTGTACGTCAGTGATCCAGAATTAATAAATTCAAAGAATAATCTCACTGCCTTCTTCTTTTATATTCTGGAAAACATGGATATGTTTAGCAATGTGATATCAAAATTGTGTTGGCAAAGAGGATAACAGCTGTCGGAATAGACAAAATTCCACCCGAATTTTTCTTTTCTCTGCTTGTTTTTCACAATATGATAGTCAAGTGAAATAGACATTAATAAGAAGAATTTAACAATACCCGTGACCGAAAAGAATCGACAATGCAAAAAAACTGAATGAAAGTGCAAAGTAATTACAAACAAAATAAGAATTAATAAAATGCACGACTGGATCGCACGAACTTGCTCTTATGTAAAAGTACTTTGGAATTTAAGATACATTTTATAAATATAAAACATGAATTTAAAATGAAATTGCCGTCTGATTTCTAGAAAAGTATGAATTTATGCAAACAAAGTTTAAAAAATCGTTTTATTATTAAGTAAATAATTTTTTTATATAAGAAATTTCTTTAAAATTTTTCAAGAAAAAAATGTGGGATGCGAATTTTAAGTATTAAATAATATTGATTTTAGGAAATAATTTCAAAAAATAATCGTTCATAGGTTTTGAAGATATTGATTTTTCAAAAAAAAAAAATTTTCAAAAAAACCCAACAAATAATTTTTCGAATATTTTTATATACAATATTATTTTAAACTTAGGGGACTCCTGCTGAAAATTTTTGGTTAAAATCGTTAGAGCCGTTAATGAGAAAGTCGAAAATCAAAAAAACGGTTCTATGACAGGTACCGTTAATAACATTTTGCCCCAAATTTTTTTTTACCAAAACGTAGTCCATGTCCATAATATCACACCAAATTTTTTTTATCAAAATCGTTAGAGCCGTTTTCGAGATAAATAAGATTTTGCATTACGGGTGTACGGGGGGTACCCTTAGTTTTAGAGCTAAAAAAAAAATTTCAATTTCCCCTCTAGGGAATCACCGAAGACCCATAACTACCGAGTTTGGAGAAAATAGGTCCAGTAGCTTAGGCTCTAGATCGAGGTACAGACATACAGACATACAGACAGACAGACATACAGACAGACAGACGGAATTGCCCGACCCACTTTTTTCGTCTTCGCTATCATCGTAATGTCAACTTTGATCAAAATCTCGAGTTCGATTTTTTTTCCAAATGCAGAACTTGCCCTATAGTACCTATATCGCAAGTAAAAAATCAGAAGAAGGCAGAAAAATGTTAAGTAATAGGGAACTATTATGGAGGAATGAAGACTTAAATTAAACGTGTAATGTTATTAAAACACCACCACGAGTAAAAACATTGTGAACATTGCTTGTGGCGGTCAGCCATCAGACGAATAGGGGGAATAACATGTAGCATACGAAAACATGCACGTGCCGTAACTATTCGGGACTGGTGGAAGTCTGATCATAGCCTCTCCGTGGCGGCCGCTAGAAACAAGCCTTTAAAAAGGTTTGGCTAATATGATCAGGCTGGTTCCTCAGGTTTGCGACAGGTTAATTCCCTGTCCCGTAAAACTTTTGAATTACGAGACCGACAACAAGCCTCGGAAACGGACTGATCACACGACAACAACCAACGCAACGAAAACTGAAAAATGATTTACGAATTTTCTTATGGAACGTACGATCGCTCTATAGAGCTCGAGCTGCTCAGCAGCTAGCCGATGCGCTGTCAAAATATAAAGCTGACATAACAGCTCTTCAAGAAATCAGATGGACAGGGAATGGTGTTCTACAGAAGAAAGAATATGACATATACTATAGCTGTCATACAAAACACCATGTGCTCGGGGTAGGCTTCCTAGTCAGCGAAAAAATGAAGTCTACCATCATCGGCTTTAACGCTATAAGCGAAAGGCTATGCACCCTTCGCGTGCGAGGCAAATTTACGAACATCAGCCTCATTAACGTTCACGGACCTACGGAGGAGTCCTCAGACGAAGAAAAAGAGACTTACTACGAACAAGTCGAGAGGGCCCTCAATGCCTGTCCAAGGTATGATGTTAAAATCATCCTTGGGGATTTGAACGCAAAAATAGGTCGGGAGCCGGTATTCAGGCATTACGAAGGCACCCATAGTTTGCATGAGAACACTAATGACAATGGACTTCGAGTCTTAGAATTGGCAGCATCGAAAAACATGGTCGTTGCGAGTACCAGGTTCCCGCGTAAAGATATCTACAAAGCCACCTGGGTATCACCTGATGGAGTCACTCGTAACCAAATAGACCACGTGTTGATAGACCGTCGCCACTACTCGAACTTGATGACGGTACGAACGTACCGAGGTGCCAATATCGACTCGGATCACTATCTTGTTGGTATGGTTTTCCGAGGGCGGATTGCCTTGCGAAGACGCATTGCATCCGCCGATCAGGTTCGAATCAACACGGCTGCCCTGCGCAATGAAAACACCAGTAACACCTTTGGTAATGCGTTAGGACTCGCCCTAGAATCACTTGATTTAGGGAGAGTAAGTCCTGGAGCCAGTATGCTGGGCGTAAATGAGAAGTGGGCACGCCTTAAGAATATTGTCATTAGTACTGCCAACTCCATCTTAGGCAGCAGTCGTAAAAATCGGAACGACTGGTTTGATGATGAATGCAAGCTAGCGACTGAACGTAAGAATGTTGCGTACCGAGCAATGCAACAATCTCATAGAACGCGGGCACGCGAAGAGGAATATAAAGAGCTCAGAAGAATAGAAAAACGGCTACACAGACAAAAAAAATCAGCCTGGAAGAAGAACCTAATCTGTGAAATTGAAAATAGCCGAGAGCGAGGTCCGCACCAGGCGCGAAAGTTCTACCAATCCGTCCGAAACATGACGCAGTACACACCACGCTGCACATACTGGAAGGACGGAGAGGGAAATCTGATCACCGATCCTGAAAGCATACTGGAGCGATGGGAAGTGTACTTTAATGAATTGCTAAATGGTCAGCTCACTGCAGAAGTGGAGGCTCCACTACTTCAAGAAGAATACTCTATGTTGCCGCCACCAAGCATAGAAGAGGTTGAGAAGGCTATAGGCCGGCTTAAACAGAACAAAGCCCCGGGAGCCGATGGCATACCAGCCGAATTATTTCATCACGGCGGGCCAGCCTTACGTCAAGCAATTCATATTATAGTACACGTATGGGAGCAGGAAGAAATGCCAGAAGACTGGCGAAAAGGTTTAATATGCCCCATACATAAGAAGGGAGATGTCACAACGTGCAGCAATTATAGAGGTATCACGTTGTTGAGTACCGCCTATAAGATACTCTCCTCTATCCTACAAGACCGGATAACCCCATACGCTAAAACCGTTATCGGACAATATCAGTGTGGTTTCATTCCAGGCAAATCAACAACTGATCAGATATTCACCCTGAGGCAGGCGATGGAAAAATGTCTAGAATTTAACATCCCAACATACCATCTGTTTATAGACTTTAAGGCCGCCTATGATAGCATAGCCAGGGTAGAACTTTACAAAGCCATGAGAGAATTCGGCATCCCAAATAAATTGACACGACTATGTAGGTTGACCATGACCAACGTAACAAGCCAAGTAAAAATAGCCGGATTGCTATCCAGACCAATCAACATCTTTAATGGACTCCGACAAGGGGACGGTTTGGCCTGCCTCCTCTTCAACCTGGCGTTGGAGAAAGCAATCTGTGACTCTGGCACGGCAACAAGAGGGACCATCGTCAACAGGTCCAGCCAGTTACTGGCTTACGCAGACGACATCGACATCATCGGAAGAACCGAACAAGCTGTACACGATTCCTTCATCCAGATCGAGCAGGCGGCACAAAATCTGGGGCTGCACATTAGTGAAGGTAAAACAAAGTACATGGTGGCGTCGAATGCGAGAGGAACAGTTGGTCAAACAATCAAGGTTGCGGAGCACGAATTTGAAGTGGTGCAATCCTTTAAATACCTTGGGTCAATAGTAGCAGCCGATAACAATATAGAAGAAGAAATACGCGGGCGGCTTCTCAAATCCAACAGAGCCTACTATAATCTGTCAAAGCTCTTCAAATCCAGAAATCTCACCATAACTTCAAAACTACTGCTGTACAGGACCATGGTCCTGCCAGTACTCACATATGGATCCGAGACTTGGGTGCTTAGCAAAAGGCACTCCGACCTCTTAGCTGCGTTCGAGAGAAAAGTCTTAAGGAGAATTGTTGGCCCCGTATGTGAGGAAGGACGATTCCGGAGACGGTACAATCATGAACTGTACGCAATCTACCTTGAAGCAGATATCGGTGGGCAGGGCACCTAGCTCGCATGAGCGAAGAGGAACCTGCTCGGAAAGTTCTTTGTGGTACATTCTATGGTAGACGACAGCGTGGTAGACCATGCTTGCGCTGGAGAGATGGCGTAGACCAGGACGCCCGAAGCCTTGGGGTGCGCAACTGGATGGCGTCGGCTAGAGACCGGGATAGGTGGAGAGACTTGTTGAAAGAGGCCAGGACCGGAACCCGGTTGTCGAGCCGATGATGATGATGAACATTGCTTGTGAAGTTAGCTTAATGTAAAGCTATAAAATAAATACAATGGAGGCTATCGTGAAAAAAATTTCACTCAGAATTTTTCTCAACTTTCAAAATTGTCAAGTTAAATAAAGTCGAAAGTTTTCTTAAATTTTATTGACATCGGCAATTAAGTTTCATTGTGACTTTGGCCCTTATTTCAAAAGACCAGCCGCTAGCTTACAATAAACAGTGCAAACGAATTATCGAAGATGGACAAAATTCCGAGGGAAGTTTTGTTTACGATATCCCCCAATGAGTATTTCATTTCTAATGTACGTCAACTATTGTGCCAGCTATTTGATAAAATACACAATATAGATCTACACTAAAATACAGATGATCACTCTGTTCCAATAGCACAATGTCTATTGCTCTGTATCAGAACACACCCACAGCCTGGTGTTAAATTTCAGCATACAAAAAAAAATTTCAATCAAGAACGAACATACCAACCCCACTATATAACTCCCGCCTATAACTTACGTGGTAGAACACTCAAGCTGTTGTTGTTGTTTCATTAACATAAAACGTAATTCCGAAAAAAACAAGGTTTTGCTACCCAAAAATAAATAAATGTATTAATTTTTTTTGTTGTTGTACAACAGCTCGAAGAGAACCAGGACCTAGTAACTTACAACTCTCAGCCATTCCTGTGTACGTGTTATTAGGAATGGAAGGGACCTAAAATTTTCTGCCGAATCCGAACGACTAATGAGTAGGAGTAAAATGACAATTAATCAAGTATTATTTTATTTATTATTTTGATTTTGATCTAGGTAAAATGCTTGCAATCATTTTCCAAAATTTTGCATATCACCGGCATTATTATCTGGCTGATAAAAACCACTTCAAATACTCAGGTTAAATTATCACGAAATTATTCGAATGTGGCTTACAAAGAATGCTTTATAACAGTTTAGAGCTATGGAGTCAAAATGCAAAACTATCTTTATAAACTAATTTTATCTACATTAGAAAGTGTTTGCTTTTATAAAGAGTGTCCAGATAGCAATGATAGTTTTTTCAATTGTTATGTTTATGTAGTTGTCAAAGGAACCAATGATATCCACCAGCTGTCACGATATTCAGTAATGTTTGTCAATTTGTCCGGACGTCAATAGACGACACCATATGTTCGCACTTTTGGCTCAATAGCCACATTTATGTCAATATGCAAAATTGATGTTATTGGAGCAAACACAATCCATCATCGGACCTTACAACTTTCCAAATGAGGAAGGAGAAACCGTTGCAGTTAGTGGTATGGGGCTAAGGAATAGAACCATTTTAACCGACTTTCTTTGGCCAGAGCTAGACAACATCGAGCACGAGACCGCACTACATGACGTACAAGCGACGACGAAGTTGTGAAGAAAAGCGAGCGTTCATCAATTGACCGTCGCGATCATGCTACTTGACACCACTCGATTATTTTTTCTAAGGCGGCGTCAAGTCCTTAGTCTTCGCTTAGAAGCCAACTACTCTGGAAGAGCTCGAGGCAAACATTCGTGACACTATTGTCGGAATAACGCCACGAATCATCAAAAAATGGAACGACCGCTTAAAGCACTGCCAGGCAAAGGCGAGGCTGCCATTTGAATCATGTGTTACCATACATAATGCCACGAATGTATCTTAAAAATAAATCCCTGTTCTGATTTTCTTTTACGAAAGCAATACTTTCGTTTCGATTTTGTCTGGAGAATTTGAATTCGTAAATCTAAAAATTTATGTATGTAAGTATTTTTAAAAATATATCTTTAAAAACTATTTTTTTGTCTTTTATGAAGAGGAAGACACATGTGTAACAGAAAACCTGTCTGAATGGTGGTACCACTGCAAGCAAATCCGTACGAAAATCAAATTCGGTAACGAATTCAATTCGAAAATCAGAACAGGGGTGATTAACTTTAAATCTTCTCATTTTTTAGCTGAAATCTCTTATTATAAGGAAATTGCGACTTATTCTGCGATACTGAAAAATAAAGAAAGTAACAGTGGCTCATGTAAAAAATGTTCGCTCAGACGTAGCTTAAAAGACGTTTGCAATAAAGTTTTTGCTTTATTCTTTACCAAGCGATACCATTAGGTGGCCTTAAAGAGTTGATTCACACATAATGCCATTTTTGTAGCGGTGTAAATGTAAAACTCTTTGAAATAGCTCATTTGTGGAATAAACTTACTTCTTGTCCAACTTAATCAACAATCAAGAAAATGTACACACAATGACATTCTATTTAACTCAGGTGCTATTTATTGTTTCCCCAAGAGATCCGTCTGTTTCAGCCAAAACTGAAGAGCTATATTGGAACTTGCAAGTAATAAAATTAACCTGACAACGTCCGTCTAAATGGAAAATCTTACTATAAATGACAGAATAATTGATTAAGACACCCTAGAAAACAATATACGAGTAACATACCGCATTCAGCAGAAAAATGATCCGAAAAAAACTCACAAAATCTAAGCCATGGAATAACCAGCTCAGTTACCCAATATCGAACTTGTAGAACATATATTGATTATAGATCAGTGAATTTTCGAGAGATACAGATATGGACATTAAGATAGAGACAATTGCAACAACATGCATGCGAGCAAATTATAACTGTTATATCACCAATGTAGTTGAACTCTCTTATAACAAAATAGCGCGGTCGTTAATATGTTGCTCCTAGCTTATTGATTGAATATTAATAAATTCTTTAAAAAAAATTAGATTTTCTTTGGCAATTGAAATAGAAACATATCGATAGATAGAAGTGTTTATTTTTTAGTTTCAAAAACATCAATTATTTGGTATAGATTTTACTTTTATATGGGTAGCGGAAAATACTGCACCCCAGAAGAAAAATCTGCCATTTTAGCATAACGTAAAGAAGGCAAATCGCTGCGAGAAATACCGAGAAGAGTTTGCCAATCTTTCGATCCAAAAAACACTTGGCCAACCAATAAAAACCACTATAAGAGAAGATGACAAAATCATTCGTGCTTCAAAAAAAGATCCTTTCAAGTCTTCTGAACAGTGCGGAGAAAACTTGTTGAAAATAATTCACACGTAAGGATCGCAAAAAAATTGCCTTTTCTAAAGAAAAAAAAAACATAGAATCTCGCTTAGTCTGGCCAAAGAGTTAAAAAGTGGAGAAATGTTTTCATTGTTCGGAAGTGATACCAAACAAACTAATCGAATGCCACCTTTAAAAGAACCCAGTCCACAGTAAACCAGAAAATTGTTAAAAAAAATTGTTTGTTTTTCTTGGTATTGGGTAGGACCAATTCATCTGATAGAAAGCAAAATAGATCAGGTAATGGACGCTTATATCATGAAGAACCCGATGCTGCCTTATGCTGTACATAAAATGCCCTCAGGTGGCTGCTACAACAGGATAACGTAACGATCCGAAACATTCATCCAAATTTTCAAAAACTTACTTCATGGAACTGAAAATCAATGTGATGGAGCGGCCATCCCAATCGCCTAGTTTAAATTCAATAGAGCATTTGTGGGGAGATTTAAAGGGGGCGGTTGGGAAGCATTATACCAAGAACAAAGCTGAATTATGGAGAATTGTTCAACAAGAGTGGTCCCAAATTTCAATCGACAAATACCGGCGATTAGTTGATTCTATGACGAAAAAAGGTATTTAAAATTAAAGGTCGCGAAACCAAATAGGTATTAATCTGTTTTTAAATTTGGAATTGTTATAAAATTAGTTTTGATTTTTGTTCAATAAATGTTTCTATTTTAATGTCAATTTTGTATTTATTACTATACGAAACGTTGTTATTTTTTTTAATAATTTTAAATATAAAAAAATAAAACAAAGAAACTGAAATCCAAATTTCAAATTGTTGAATTCTTAATCTATTTTTTAATGTCCATATCTGTATAAGGCAATAATTAGAAACCAAAAAGGCCTTCCCGGACGACAAACAAATTGCAAAAATAAGGGCTTCGCAACATAAGTTAAGAAGTTGCTAATTTACAAGATCCATTAAATAAAAATTGAAGTATACGTTGGCCAGCTAAAAATCGAAACGTTACAGTTTTTGTTTTAGTTTTTTGGTTTGTAATATTTTGTTAGAATACTTTTATACATATTTTATCAGTCTTGTTCCCACACTTGTTTTGCAGATAATATTAAAAATTGGAAGGTACTTAGCTCTATGGACAATAATCTATGGAAATATATTTAGAATTAAAATCTTGCAAGAATTTACATTGCCGTCGATATTGACTACATTGTGGAGGTTAAGATGTCAAGTTGCAAGTTGAACTTTTCTCATAAGGAAGATGTGAAGATCCATCTAGACAATTCTATTTACATTTGCTTTAAAATAATAAAATTTTACTGCATCATATCTCGAATATCGCAAAGCACACAATTTGTTTCTTTTTCAAATTCACTTTCATCCACTTAATAATCATGCATGTATGGACGAGTAATAAAATAAATAAAAATCTAAGTTTTTCTAAGAAAAATTATATAAATATTTAATTTTTGTATTCTGCAAAAAAATATATAAAATTTGTTTCGAAATTAACTTTGCGTAAAATAAAATATTAACCTGTCGATCTTTAGATTCGCATCGGCCATCCATGGAATAAGATGTTTTCCTTGATCAATTTCACGGGCTTTAGCATCGTCTCGAAAGATTTTGCAGGCATATCCAAAGACAAGCAAGTCCACAGATCTTGCTTCGGGATTGGCTGATGCCGAGTTGCCTTTACGTAGAATGCCTCCAATTTCGTTGCGATTTTGCCATTTATTCGACATTATTATTGATTAAACTCATGGGTTGGTTTAAATTAACTAGTTATTTGTTTGTGATTTATTGTATGGAAGTAGTACAAATTGTTTTTATGCAAGTGTTTTTTTTTATTTAAAAATAGAACAAGGAAGATTTGATTTTTGATCGCAAAATGTTGAATTCCTGAATAATGAATTGGGATACGGTTATTCGATATGAAGAAAATTTCCTTCTAAAACCAAGAGTGACAAACGTAATAGAAAAAAACGTAAGCGTAATCATCATATGCGTGGTTACGAAAGATAAGGGGCGTTCAAAGTCAACTCCAAACAAAAGATTGGGTACGTTCAGTATAAAAATCTAAAATTCTTATGTTTTAAATTTATGTTTTTGAATACACAAAAATGAACTGACATGAGCTATACCCTTTCAGCCTTATTTATTATTACAAGTGAAGCAAACCCCAGCTGATTTCCATTATTATTTATTTTATTATCATTGTATGCATATTGGAAATTGGATTGTATAAAGTTCAAATCCAATAAATGAATGTACCAACCACATTGCGTTCTCAATACCGTACAACTGTTAGAGCGTTTGGAAAATATAAATAATTTATTAATGCAAAATATCTATCCTTTTTGTCTTAGAAACGAAAAAAAAATTGCTTACACTCCTTTTTGTAAATTTCACAAGATGTCATCTCAAAATGACATTTAGATACTAAGGCTAGCCGCGCACTAGCAATTTTTAGTTGTGAAACTGCTTGGTTCGAGCAACTAAAAAGTTTGTGTTTTGACACAAACTAAACGATTGCCTAAAATAAGTTCGCCATTTTATTGAACATATAATTATCTGCAAATTCACGGACATTCAAACAAACAGTTCATCTGTTTTCTATAAGTAACCAAACAGTTTGGCAACTAAAAGTTGCTAGTGCGCGGCTAGCCTAAAACGGCCTTAAACCTCCTATGAACCAGTTTTAGCTTATTCCACCGCTATTCCTCGTGCATTTTCATTATAAATAAGGCTTTCAGGATTAGAGCTGTTGTAAAGTCGAAGTAACTTTACTCCGTCGCTAAAACGAGTTAGTAAATAAGGCTCGTTTCTATTTCAAATGCGTGATTATCATAGGGGGCGCTACTCAAATTTGTGTAAGACAAAGTTATTTGACAGCGGCAACCAAAAAAAAGTTTTTGGCAGGATTGATTGCCTTGCGGGAAGATACTGAAGCCTACGCAACTGGAAAAATTTTGTCTCCCATACATTTTTTTTCCTGGGACAAATTTTTGCCTTGGATATATTTCCGAGCAGTACGCAGTTCGCGCGCAAAATTAATACTTTTGTGCATTGCTGTACAAAATGTCTCCACTTAATTTTGCCAGGAAAAAGAATGATACAAGCATTATTTTGCGGGACAAATTTTGACAGCCACCGTATGTCCGAAAATGATTTTTATCAAAATAGTTTTTATGTAAAAGGTGCTGATGCTTCTCTTGAGAGCATCAAGAGGAGATTCCAAAAAGGTATGAACGACTTTTGTAAGACAACCCGTTCCAGAGACACACTACAAAATACATTAAATTACATTTTATCTCTCCAAACTCAAACTTTTGCGCGAGATTTGGAAAGATTTTGTAGAGATAAAAATTGTAGAGATAAAATTTGTCTTGTCTCGATCTGCGTACTAGGCTTGATAATAAAACACAGCTTTTAATTCACAACTCACCACATCACGCAAACACGTTTCTGCTCATGTGAAATGCATTGCATGGGAGTGATAGCGACGTAACATTACAAAACACAACACGAAATAAGTGCTTAATTTGTGTGCACAATCGATGACAGGACACACGGCTCCCAATCGCTGTCCAATTTGCTATACGCATTTTAAATTCAAACATTTTTTGATTGAGCACCCTGTTATAATCTGAACAGCAATAAAAAAGATCTGTTTGATTTTAAATTCACTTTATTTAAATGCACTTGTCAAATCATTTCTTTTTGTTGTTGCAAGAATTTTCTCATCTTCCTTGGAATAAATTTTCGTATAAAGTTTGAGTTAATTGGGTTTGTAGATAATTTTATCAAAATTTCGCAATGATAATATCCTCAAAGTGTTCAATAAATATTTGGTAACGCCAAAGTACAAAACTTTTTCATCGCCATCGAATCTTTACAATATTTCGTACGAATTTGGTCTTGTGTGGGCGTATGTAGCGATTTAAGCGAAGAAGACGACGACGACCTTAACGACGAACCCCCAGCTTTGGAAAACCCCGTTGAAAGACTTCTCAAATCCATTCCTTGTCATCTAACTGCTAGCGGCAGCGCAACCATTAGCAATCAAAGGAGACGATTCCATACATGCAATGCTTTGATGTTGAAAGCGATCCTTGGAAGTGAGTCCGATCCCACTGAGGACAGTGGTGGTGGAAGTTGCGGGACTGGTTGTAGTACAGGTAATAGTGGAGGCGTTGGCGTTAGTGGGAGTTGTAGTGGAAGTGGATGTTCATTTACTAGCGGTTGTGAAAAATCTGGAAGTCGAAAAGGTCGAAAGGGAACTTGTTCAAGAAAGATGTCACACTCCAGCTCGAATTCAATCAAGGTACACAAATCTGTGTCCCCCGGAAGTTTCAGTTGCAATGCTCTCAATGTAGATTTCTCATCGTACACAGCCACTCATCAGTGGACTAAAACCCTGGAGTGTGCTGAATTCGTAGGAGCAAAGTAAGTATATTGAATAAGCTGGAATTCCCTAATCATATTGTCTTCCATCGTGGGTTGTTTCAGGAGGAGCAAGCATACAGTAGTAGCTTACAAAGATGCGATGTTTGTGTTTGGCGGCGATAATGGCAAGAACATGTTGAATGACTTGATACGCTTTGGGGTCAAGGACAAGTCCTGGGGAAGAGCATGTGCTACTGGAACCCCTCCAGCACCCAGATATCACCATTCAGCAGTAGTTTATGGAAGCTCGATGTTCATGTTCGGTGGATACACAGGCGACATCCATTCGAACTCTAATCTAACGAACAAAAACGATTTATTTGAATATAAGTTTCAGACAGCCATGTGGGTTGAATGGAAGTTTTCTGGCAGGTAGCTTTTCTGGTCTAAAAAAAAAAACAATTGATATGATGCATTATTTTGTCCCTAGAATGCCTGTCCCGCGGTCAGCGCATGGAGCAGCAGTATATGATCACAAAATGTGGATTTATGCTGGCTATGATGGTAATGCGCGACTGAATGACATGTGGACGTTAAATTTAACTGTGAGTGAAATATTTGTAAAGAAATTGGAGCTCGTTTAAATTTTATTTTATCACTTTTAAGGGTGAAAACCATCAATGGGAAGAAATAGACCAAAATGGTGATAGACCGCCAACTTGCTGCAATTTTCCTGTTGCTGTCGCTAGAGACTGCATGTACGTTTTCTCGGGACAGAGTGGCTTGCAAATTACGAACTCACTTTTTGAGTTTCATTTCAAAACAAAAACGTAAGTAATTATTACAAAATATAGTTTAAATTATTATTTATATAAAATATTAATTTTTGTAAGTATAAAATAAGTAGCCTCGGCATTTGATCTTTGATGACTTAAAGGTTTCTCCTTACGTAAAGTAAAAAATAAACTAAAGCTGATTCCATGATCTAAAATATTGAAATTTAAATAGTTGGCAAAATCGTTGCATTTTTGGGATTTTTTTTTTTACGACATTTAGCAGAACGTAGAATCCCTTTGTTACGGCGGCCTCATAGCTCTACATTTAATTTGCAATTGCTGAGACTTACCGATGTTTATGTGGGGGATCTAGGCATATATATACCCCATAGGCTAATTAGCTGAGTTTTCTTTTCGCTCGTCATTCATCGGACCAGGTCACCCTTTAGAAGGCAACGCAAGGGAATATTTAATACCAAAATCTCTATTGGCGGGTCTTGATGAAAAGAGGTTGCGATGCGAGTAGATAAGTTTGATGATTTATCAGCAGCCGCCATGAAATTAGACCCCGAAGATGGTGATGGAAGTTGCGGTTGTGGTTCGGAAGTTTTGGTGTGCTAATCTATTTCTGTTTCTAGTGGTGGTAGATTATCTCGGCTGGTATTTCGTCTCACTGCTGCTGCCTATAGCACAACCACTGGAACACGATCTGCTCGAACTGTCTTGGCAAGGAATCCGGAGACTGTCTGGGCCGGGGTAGATTGACGAGGAGGCTTGGGTGGATTGGATTAGAGGAAGTCCAGAAAACACCTGTAAGGAAAATCGCTAATAAAATATGTCTTGGTGCTATAAAATTAAACAAAAATACATTTTGAATTGGGATTGCTGGTGACTGGGCTCTGAAAATTCATTTGTTTTGAACATAATGACATTTGAGGCGAACCGAACGAATCGTTCAAAACAAGTTGAATTCGATAAGAAAGAAAACGTTCAGGGTCTTTTAGAGTCCTAAATCAATAAATGGTTATGAGATAGGCTATCGAATTTATAATCGAACGCACTGAGGTGAAATCATCGATGGGGTTTTGCTGGTCGTAAGGGGGAAAGTAGGTGGAGAGAGGGCTCCTCCGGAATGATAAGGTTAACTTCAACGGGTCCCATATACTCACCAAAGAAAGGGATACTGGTTTTTGGTAGGAGAATGTGTGATGGGGTTGAATAGGAAATAAGCGATATGGTGTAGGTTAGTTTAAAGTCAATCGTCACGGGCATAGTATGTGCTACGATAACATTGTGTTGCATAATTAGTGGTAATATTCTTTTTGTACTGAAATTCATATTCGAGTTGACAGTGACGGTTGCCTTTTTTTTAGCTTTATTTTTATAGTGCAAATTAAAAATAAGTTTGCTAGGGCTCATCGAGGGATTCTTATAAGAAACAAAAATTAAAGTTTTATAAGAGGTGAGTTAAAGTGACGATTTTTTTTTCAAAATGTTCGTGGTAATTAAAACCTGAACGGTTTTAGGTTTCGTTGGGGTCAACCGGCGGTAATCGACAACGGCAAAGGTCGGTGCCGCTAAAGTTTTTCTTGGTTTGCGATACGTTACACATCACCGTTAATCCGGCTGGCCGTTACCAACAAGGAAACTCATACGAATTGGAAACGAATGCGGAATATTGCTGATAAGTATCCTTATAATTGTGAAAAAAATAAGAATTGCAAGAAAATAAGTCAAAAAAACGAGTACCCTATTTAGTAAAAAGATTAAATATTAAAAAATCAAAGAAATCCAAATACACCAACCGCTCGACGAAACCTCTTTATTAACCAAGACGATTATAGCTCGTATCAAAACCGTAAATCATTCGGAGATAGATTTTTTTCGAAACCAGGCCCGAACTAAAGAATCGAATACCACAACCAATAGAAGAACACAAACATATAGTCTACTTCCTGGAGTCAAACTTTTTGCGCGTTGGCATTTGAAATATTTAAAAATTTTAAGTCTTATTATATTGTTTTATTATTTATTGTTTTCAATTTTCCTGTTTTTAAGCGATAAAAGTGTAAAAATATAGGTGGGGGGTTTCGTCGTACAACTGCGTCGACTGGTCGAAGCTGGTTTCCTCCGCATAAAATCGCGACGAGGATCAACACGAAAGTGTGTAACCCCCTATAGAGCGCTCAATAGGCAGGTCGGTTTAAAGACGGTTTGGTCTCCGGATAGGAACGACGGACGAGGCTAGGCTCGATCTGTAAATTAAAAAGTTGTCGAGTTGTAGACGGGTGCTGGGTATTCCTTTCGTATTTCTCGTTTAACCAAAGGCGTACCACCCCCAGTGAGACAGAAAGGTCCGACGGCGTGAGATACATTTTCCCTCATTTTTACATTTTTTTTCGTTTTCCGTTTCCTATTTCCTTATTAGTAAATTTTGTGGAATGTTACATAGTCCAAGAAAAAAAGAGGTCTATGAAGGTTTTTATGTTATAGTTTTTATTTATTATTGCTTTTATGGTCATGCAACTGATTTCTGTTCACTTATCCTTTCAAAAAAAAGAAATATCAATATCCATTTTACCATCCAAAATTTTGTCAAGGATTTTAACTTTGCTTAGCAGATCAGTTTTCTTTTAAATAAATATAATTTTGTGAGCCACGCCAAATGATGAAGTTTTACTGGACCTACTAAGAGTCCGTAGTATGTTTTCCTAGGTTTCCATTATTTCAGGGGGTGCCGAGGACGAGCGAAAAATGAACGGTGAGGTATGACGTAGCAGCAAAAGTGAACGTTCAAGGGGAATCTGATGAAAAATCAGCCTCCAGGTTCCAGGTGCGGTGAGGGAAGGCTTATCGGTATCGCTACCAGCCGATACTCTGAGAGTGGCAACTGTACGTATGAGAGGGAATACGAAGTTTCGGCATGAAAATTATTTTTGTAATGTGGTGAGGTTCAGAGGAGGTGCAAGATCCCCCCCTATATCCGGCGAGCTAAGCCGTGCGTCGCGAGCATGCCACTGCCCCTTCCTCTGAACATTCGGACCTTTCCCCTCCTATCCCAATCCTATTCCGCAGGTTTTCGATGGCACTTTGCCCTGTTGGTCGAATCAGATCCTTTTCCGATTCCGGTACCAATTCCTTTTCCCTATCCTAAATCATTTTCCTTACCTAAATCCCAATCCTGCTCCTAGGTCCTCATCCTATTGCCATGTTACAAATGGCGCCCAACGTAAGAGCTCGAGTTTTGTTATTGTAATTCATCCTATTGCCAAGTTACACCTTTTAATGTAGATAAGAGGTATAGAGCTCAAAGTCCAGTCATCGGGCATGCTCCCTTCCACCCATGATGATTTTATACATTACCAGAGCGAAAAATCATCTCCGTTAGCTCTCAAATCGTGCTCTTAAGCTTTTTTATAGATTAGCATAACTTCTCTATGATGGGTGACGCAACTGGTTCTTCATTATTAAGATGTTAGTTGAAAACATCAACTATTCCCCGTGGTTTGGTACGGTGACAATATAACCTTCCCTGTTTTAAAGTATTTTCGCTTCTGTCAGCAGCTAGTTGTTTGACTTTTTTATAAAATTTCCGAGTGTTGTCTCAATCACGACACTCGTCGATCTACTTGCTAGATAGTAGGCAATAGTCATAGTCGACGCGTTTAACTCTCGAAATGTACGCACGTCCAAGATGTCGAATACTTGCCTTACGTTGATTAGAAACCGTACACCAGATCAGTCTTCATAGGCGCACATTCGGATTATCTTTTGGAAAGCGGTTTTACTTCTGAGCCAATTTCCCGCTACGAATCCTTAGCGTTATCTTAGCCGTTTGGACTCGGCAGAAAATTGTAGCCCCTCATATTCATGTCGACGGACAATGGTAAGTGACTAAATTCAAATTATTTACGAGCTCTTACACTTAAATTTATTTCACTATTCAGTGAGTATACATCCGATTCTATGGTAAACCCGATAAAAAAAACGTTTTAATCTAAAAATATGATTTTGCGATTCTTGTAAACATGAAAACTTCCGTAAAAAAATTATCGTATGCAAAGTTATTTATCATTGTATGATTTTCGGAGATAAATACTGCAAACTTTTTAAAACTTGGAAAAGCAATAGGTTAACCTTGGCAAAAGAAACCATTGACGAATATGAATGAATTATTGTATTGGGGGTATTGCACTGCGGCCTAGAGGTCATCCTACAGTTCCTCTTCCAAATCTTTTGCTCTTAGGGATCTTAGTATTTGGGGCACCTTTAGAGAGGACAGGTCGCTCTCTTCCACCTGGTATTGTCCCAGGTAGTTTTTCCTTTGGTGCATGTGTGGACAACATCTTTCTAGTATGTGGTCCGCTGTTTCCTCACGCATGTTGCAGTATCTACATGTGGCACTTCTTACCACACAAAGTAAACTTAGGTGTCTTCTAAGTGTCCAGTTGGGATGCCTGTTATTATTCTTAGGTTATTTCTACTTAAGTTAATGCAGTTTTCGAAACGCTGCTGGTGTAATTGCCCAGTAGTAGTTTCGCCTGCCTCAGCTTTGAGAGTTCTTTCCAATTCCTTGATCTGCTTGCCTCCTCTTCTTGTTTAATTTTGTTTTTGATGACATTTTCTCCTATTCCGCAATAGGGCTCAGAGTTGATGTGCCTATTTTTGCTAAGGAGTCTGCCTCTTCGTTTCCATGAAAACCTAAGTGACCAGGTACCCAGTGAAGTGCGACCCTGTTAGCCTGCTTATGCACTCCTACACCAACTTAGAGCCGATGGTATATGAACTTAGTGCCTTTAGTGCCGTTTGCCCTATGACACGATGGCAATGTTCTTGTTGCGATAGTTCTTTTTGAGATTTCGATCCACGCATTTCGCTATGGCGTTTATCTCCGCTTGGAAGATGCTGTTGGACCGCCCATCGGTACGGAAAGTTTGGTTCTTGGCCCAAGTCCACCAGTCCCTTCGCTTGTTCTCCATCAATGTACCACTTGATGGTATTTGTTTCGAGGGTGTAGTTTGTTCATTTTCCTACCTAACCTTTTTTTGTTGCTTAGGTTAAAAAAGTTCTGACGAATAAAAAAGTTTAAAAAATTGTGATGAAAAATTGGATGAAAAAATGGCAAGATGGAAATTTAAAGAAAACATCAAAAAGACAAAAAATACTGAATGAATTTCTTATTTTCTAAAAAAATTATACTACATTTAAGCGCCTAATTTTTAATTCTTGACTAAAAATAAAAAAAAAGCATTGAATAATTAAAATTTTAAATAATAAAAAAAAAAAAAAAAACAATTTAATATTTTTTTCAAAATTTAAAAAAAAAAAAAACAAAAGAATTGGTTTTTGAACTAAAAAATGCAAACAGATTATAAAAAGTGCTGCCTTTGGTTTTTAGTATTTTTGTATTTCAAATCATATTTTTAGAAAATTGATAATATTTTGACACATTATTTAATATATTGTATACTATAGTTTAAATAAATAAAAGGACCACCATTTGCTTACACCTTAAATTCGCTTGAATAAATTAAAAAAATGTTTGACAGGGTTATGCTTAATGCTGGTCGCGCACTGGCAACTGTGATCGAAATCAAATAGTTTAATCACCAGTTGAAAGAGAACCACGCAACGCACTGGCAATTCTTTACTCACGCTCACACTCTTTTCTCTCTTGCTCTTATAGAAAACAGCTCAAGGCTCAACTGTTGCGAAGGCAATAGTTTAGTTTGTGTCTGTTAAAACACAAACTTTTTAGTTGCTCGAATCGAGTTGCTCTAAGTGCGCGGTGTCCCATATAAGCCCATATATTTCATTTTAGCAACTAAACAGTTGCGAAACTAAAAATTGAATGTGCGCGGATGGCCTAAGGTTTTATTCAAAATATATTTTTTAAAGTTTTCTATGTTGCAAATAATATCAAGAAAAACTTATTAAGATTCTTTGCATTTCTCCGCTTTGGTTCAGCCGCCATCCCTGGAGATAAAAATATCTGAGACAACCACCTTCAGTCTCAGAACATCGTGCCACATCTTTCCTATCCTTCTTTCTCTTCATTAACTTAACGCCCGCGCTGAGCTGAAAACATTTAAAGGGTAATCATAATCCCTTTAATATTATACGAGTAAGTGCATTAAAAAGTTTCATTAATTATCATCTCTCGATACGCCAGCGCAACCTTGCAATAATTAAAGAGTTTAGATACTACCATTTCATTTAAATGCGATAACATCTCATCCTCGGTTAAATCATTGCAGCCAAAAAAGAATCTTCTTGATTTCATCAACACCGGACATCTTCCTAGAAAGTGCAGTACATCTTCTCTTTCTTTCTGATTGCACAGATGACATACTACAGGCAAGTCTTGTCTATGAGGTACATAATTGAGACGCAAAAGTTCTCCACGCAGTCTTACCATCATAGATATTTGCTCCACACTGTTTTCATCTCGAAAATAATTTCTTTGTCCCAGATTGTGGCATAATCTACTATACAGCGCTCTATGCATGGAAGTGGTAGCTTCTTGTATATATTTTTCACGATATTTGATGTCTGTAGCCTCAATTAGTTTATAGAGTGAGCCTTTTCAATCATTGAGATTCTCTATATCCAAATTCAGCTGGATCCCACGCCACTGCGCCAACTCAATCCACTCAGCATACCAACTGCTTCTTCGATGTATTACCTCAAGGGCCGCTTTCCTTGGTAGTCTTTCATTGGACATGTGTAAAACCTTAATTATATAATCTATGTGTAGCTTTAGTGTCTGTATGAATAGAGGGGATAGTCCTGTTTCCAGCATCACGATTTAGTTAGGGGTATTCGAAGGAAGGCGAAATATGCTTTTAACATAGAACCTTAAGAGTTTTTCCACCAATTCAAAATACTTGTATCCCCATACTTGAGATGCATAAAGCATAATTGATTCCGAGACTGCTTCAAAAACACGAAATTTACTACTATGGACAATGTGTTTACTGGCGAAACAATTTTTCCATGTAGCACCAATGGCATTCTTGGCCTTCACAAGTTTCTCCTTCAAATGCTTTTCCATGCTCAAATTTTTGGTAAAACAAACCCCGAGATATCTATATTCCAGAACAACTTCTATAATCTCCTCGTTATAAGACCACCTCTCATTTGTACAAATTCTTCCACCACCTTTTTTGAAAAACATGACTTGGTTTGTTCAGATTCACTTTGAGACTCCAAGCTATGCTGTATCTATATAGTTGATTAATCATCAGTTGCAGCGATTCTGGTGAATGAGCAAATAAAACTATGTCATCCGCAAAGAAAAGAGCTCTAATAATGGTTCCTGCATATTCGATACCTCCAGAAAAACAGTCAGAAAGGTCCTCGATGTAAAGTGCGAACAGAAGAGGGCTCAACGCACATCCCTAACGTACTCCTGATTCGGTTTGAAACCATTCAAAGATTTCCTCTCCATTCCATACTGCTGATTTAGTATCGTCATAAAGGTTTTGTAATACTCTACCAAACTTTTTGGACATCCCTAGTCTGAACATCTTGTATATTAAAGCTTTTCTGTCCACCGTATCAAATCAACAAAAAAGCAGTATAATTTGTTTCCATTTTGCGAATATTTTCTATTCTATTTATGTGTACAGAGTAGTATGATGCCCATACTACACACCCATACTCAAGAATTAGCCTAATAAAAGAAACATAAAGAATTTTTATAACATATGGATCACGGAACTCACGGGAAAATCTTTTTACAAAACCACGTATTTTGTTTGCTTTCTTTACAATATAGTTATAATAATCAGTGAATGATAATTTTGAGTCTAGAGAAACTATACACTCTACATAAATGTGACGAATTCAAAAGGCAGTCAAAAATAAATAAATTACGTTTGCGTGTAAAACACATAGTCTTACACTTGTCAATATTTAAAAACAAACAGTTATTATTGCACCATTCATAAAATCTCCGAAGATCGTCTTGTAATTGTTCACAATCCGCAATGGAGTTAATTGTTCGAAAAAATTTCACGTCGTCAGCATAGATTAAAGCCATAGAATGTTTTAATATAGAGGGAAGATCGTTTATAAATAAAACAAATAGCAAAGGGCCAAGATGACTCCCTTGAGGTACACCAGAATTAACTTTAAATTGACACGAACGGTTATTTCTGAATATTACACTATAAAATCTATCTTTAAGGTATGAAGATATCCACAAAACAAAACAATGGTTAAATCCAATATTCCTCAATTTATCTAATAGTATTTTGTGACTTAGTTTGTCTTGAGAGTGTTTTTCAAACGCATCTAGATAAAAGGTAGAGAATTTTAATAAATTTGTGACCGTGGATTTTTTCTTAACAAAACCATGTTGATTTTCACATATAACGGATGAACAATTAAAAGCAAGTATGTCACAGACCAGAGATTCGAAAAGTTTGGGGATAGCTGATAGTTTCGCAATAGGACGATAGTTTGTTATTAAATTCTTTAGGCCTTTTTTATGTATTGGCGTTAAATATGAATTTTTCCAAAGAGCAGGAAATTTCGAACTTTTAATCGACTCGTTAAAAAGAACATATAACGGATAAGAAAGGTTAGACACACATTTTTTTAATATAAATGATGGAACACCATCCGGGCCAGGACTAAAACATTCATAAAAATTCAAAATATTGTCGTGTATAGAAGCTTCTGTAATCGAAAAATTTATAAAATTAAGATCAGTGTATTGTTGAGTATAAGAAGGAATGTAAGAAGAAGTATTCGAAGAAAAGTCTTCAAAGGCGCTCTTAAAATAATCAGCAAACACATTAGATATCGTTTCTGGATCATGACTTGAAGAATTTTGATAGTTCATACTAACTGGGTAACCATCAGATTTCCTTTTATTATTGACATACTTCTAAAATTGCTGTGGATCATCTTTAAGCTCACATTCAGTGTTTGAAATAAAATCAGAGTAAAGTAGATTTGAATAGTTTATAAAGTCGATTTGCAGTTCTTGATATTCTCGAAATGTCTCTTCAGTCTTCGATAGATTAAATTTCAACCAGGCTTTATTTCTTTTATTTTTCAATTTTTTATATGCGAATCAAACCATGGCGGGTTATTACTTAAATATTTTGCTTTGCGAAATGGGATGGTATCTTAAAAATAATCAAACAAAATTTCATAAAATCGCAAAATCATTTCATCTAAGCTCAAGTTTGAAAATAAATCATCCCAATTTGTCTCCGTTAATAAGATAAAGAGTTGATTAAAATCACATTTTTTAAAATTTAACTCAAGTTGATTTTTACAAGCATTTAGAATTTTACATACACATAAATTCAATGAAATAGTTAGGCTGGATGATGGCGATCTTCTTCAACAATCTTTGAATCGCATGAGATAACGGCAGCATCAGTATTCAATACATCAGAGAAGTAAAGAAGATCTAATATTCTTCCATTTTGGTTTTTGACTCCATTTAGCTGATTTAAGCCAAAGGAAGCCATTCCATCCAATACACAAAATTCGTTTATATTCGATGTGTTTATTGGAAAATAGATATCATCGTTAGTAGATCTACACCATTTCAAGTTGGTAAGATTAAAATCCCCAATTATAATGACTTCGTCAGTAGGATCAATTTTCTCATAAATGGTTTAAATGGAATTGTTAAAATTTTCATAAATATCGGTGTTAGAGCTGGGTGGAATATAAGTAGCAACCACATAAACCTAACCAGATGACACTTTTATTTTTACCCAAAGCAATTCAAGTGATGACTGAAGAAAATCATCAACAAGTGAGCAAATAAGAGAGGTTCTTACTCCTATTAATAAACCCCCTCCAACAGTAGCTGAATCATTTAGAAGGTGTCGATCACGTCGAAATACTTGATAGGTATTGTCAAAAAGCTCATTGTCAGCAAAAGATGAATTCAACCATGTTCATTCATCCTTAATCCATTAACATTTTGGTAATATATTAGTACTTGTTGTACTCGTAGCTGCTTCGCCGGGATTGTCGCATTGTCTGATGTCGTAGAAAATTTGTCTTTTCTTTGTTTGATGATCGGTTTTCGAATTCGTGCATAATAATACCATTGGGCCAAAAAGACGTTGAATTTATTTAAAAGGAAGAATAGTGAATCAGGTACTTTGATTTTGAACGATGAATATTTGGATTAATTACGCTGAATCATTTTTTCAACACATAAGTATCGAGTTGTGCCAATCTTATTTTGTATATAGTTTTTAATATCTAGAGCATTAGTCTTTGGGTCAAGTTTAGAAATGAAGACGGTCTTTTGCCCTTCGACTATTTTGAGCTCGGAATTAATAGGAGACACATGGTCAATATTCTGTTCAGGTAGAATATCCTGTTCAGTATTTGCGGATGTTAAAGAGGGAGTAGAATGTTCGTTCGCTGAAGATACGTTAAGAGGGGATGGTGATTTTGGTGCAGATAATATTGAAATCGATGACATAACAGGAACTGAAACTTGGAGCGATGACAATAGAGATGATGATGACGGTTTTTCTTGTGCAGATGATTGTAGTAATGGCGGAAGAAGGCTTGATGGAACTGGCACACTGGCGGTACAAACGATCCAAATATTGATCTTGCTTGTTTCTTTGTTAACTGAGTTTCACTTGGATTGTCAAGTACTTCACATTTTCTTTAAGTCGATGCCTCGTTGCTTGAGTGAGGGATAGGATCTTTATTTTTTGCTCTACTTCGCGTTTGTATAATATTGCATTGTGACCTTTTGCTTAAATTATCAACTTTTGCAGATAGCTGAATTAATTGGATATTTAAATTTGTCAGTTGTTTTGTGTTTTGTAATATATCTCGAACTATATTTGTGTGGGCGAAGGGGTCGCATTCGTCACAAAAAAAGTAGAATGACTTTTTCTTTACAAAAAGTTTGATGGTACTGAAAGGAGCATCTATACATTTAACATGAAAACTCCTTCGACAATTACCATGACATATTATAGAATCGATCATGAAGTCTGAGATATTGTCACAAGATGCACACTTAGTCATGATTACGATAGTTATTTGTAGTTTAAAAAAAAATATATAATTGATTAAAATGTTGATTCTTAGTGTACTAGGGAAACTGAATTTCTACTAAGCAAATACACAAACCAATGGAAAAGAATTGTCAGTAATATAGTTGTTGGCAGATGATAGATGCTAGATGAATGTATGGTTGACAGATGTCAGGGATCATGACATGCAGTACCGTGGAGGGAAGCAGAAAATCCTCAGCGGGAGCAAGTGTACTCTTTCGTCTTTCCGTGTACTACGAAGGCAGGAGATGTATGCAGCTAGCAGCAACAACAATAAAGTTCGGTTCCTTAGTAAGATGGCAGTGGCATGAAATGGTAGGCAAAATTGTTGGGATACAATGCAGTCTCTCAATGCTTCATAGGCAGAACATATACAAAAATTTCACTCACCGGGTGGCGGGGAAGAAAATGAACTTCAACGGGAGCGAATAGTCAAATAATGGAGAGCAGCAAAAGTATTCTCTTTTACTATATATTATAAATATATAGATATAACTTTGTCACCAATTAATGATTTTTTCTTGACTATATCAAATTATTATAAAATATTATAGTTTATATTAGTTTATTGCATTAAAGTATGCATACAAAATGTTTGAAAAGCAAAAACAACAAATTGTAATGTAAAAATTGTAATAAGACAATCAAATCAATTTAATAAATAAAACGATGCAACTATACGTGTTCATACTGTTCATCTTGTTTTGAATAAATTATAAATTTCATCATAGCTCAGCAAATCTTTGACGTAATTTGGAAGGCCCAGGTTGTAATTCAACTATATAAAATTTTGTTTTCCGACTCTTGCGCTCTTCGTATGAATGGATCGCGGGTGGAATCATCATTTTGTTTGTATAATGTTGTACAGTTTTGCTTTCAAGTTGTGTAAGGTGTTCAAGTCAATAATAAAGTTGTCCCCGCAACCATTGTCGATAGACTGCCATCTTCTCTACCACCAGTCCCCATTCCATAACTCATACGTGAATAGTTTTTTCGAAAGTCGAGAATCATCATATCGACTATTTAACTTAATAATGAAGTCAGCTGAGACTTGAGTGTATTGCCTCCAGACTTGAGAATAAGCGTACCAAAGGTCGATTTGACTACTGTGTTGAATATTTTTCCAAGCTAGGAAATTAAGAGTAGGATCGAGTTTCACACTTAAATATTTAAGGTTGTCCGTCATAGGTCTAGAGTCGCTCATTATGAGATCTGGGGTTGCGTTTAAAGACCATCATATTCGATTTTTGTGTATTAATTGTCAGATCACATCTTTTGCAATAACTTGCTAAACGATCAATCATTAGTTGCATCTGCTAAGGTGATTCAGAGACAAGATCAAATATTTTACAATATATTGCGGATTAGATTTGTTTGCGTAATTATACAAGTTTAGATAGATGTTTCGTATACGTATATAGTGACCGGTTTGGGATGTACTTAAATAATTTATTTGTATTCTTTTTGAATCAGCAGTAATTTTAAATTTAAGTTAAAATTGGTCAATACGACATTCTTAGATCTACTATAGTTTGCTTAAATTACACAGATACCTTCTTCGCAATAAAATTATGGTTTTCCTGATTATCTTATTTTAAATTATTGTTTTACGATTCATTCATTTCTTTTCCACCCACTCAGGCTCTTGTTCTGATATATATGTATGTATATTGCCTTCCGTTTGAAGGAAAGAAATATGTACCACACTTAGATATTTGAATAACTACTTTAACCTGATTAAAGAAATTAATATTCCTATATTATACAGAATCAGAAAAATTTAGCTATGAATAACTATAACATTTTGGTCGTATGTTAGGCGTTGATAAGACCAAAGGTCATTGGTTAATTTGTATACTCTGTTTCACGACTGGAAAATTATTTTTGTATTAAACTTAACTTTGCTTTGATTTACGTATGTATAAGCACGGCTAAATAAGGGATGAAAATAAAAATAAAGAATTTTAATTTATTTATTTGGAGATGAACTTTTTGTTAATGACTACCCTTATGTATAAATATTTGATAACTTTTTAATTTGCTTGTACTTAAAGTTGGCGAAGAATTTCGAATGAACATGTCCTTCGTGGTGCTTCAGCTCCTCCATCTCGCCGATATGGCCACACAATGGTACATCATGACCGATTCCTGTATGTTTTTGGTGGATCAGCAGATTCTACATTACCCAATGACCTTCATTGCTATGACTTAGATTCCCAAGTTTGGTCAATAATTGCACCAGAACCAAATTCCGATGTTCCATCTGGTCGAGTATTTCATGCATCAGCTGTCATTAGCGATGCAATGTACATCTTTGGAGGAACCGTTGACAATAGTGTTCGACGAGGTGACACTTACCGCTTCCAATTCTCCAGCTACCCAAAGTGCACACTTCGCGATGATTTTGGAAAGTTTTTCAATGAAAAGCAGTTCTGTGACATTCAATTTATCGTTGGTCCGGAAGCTATTAAAATTCAAGCCCATATCGCTTTTGTAGCTGCACGATCTAAGTTTTTACGAACAAAAATATTGGCTGCCCGTGGAGCCAGCAATGCAAACTTACAGAAATTGATAGGAACAGCAGATGTTCCTTTCAACGATCGACCATTGTTGGAAGTGCGGCTGTTGAATGCTCCGCCGGAGGCTTTTGAAATTATTTTGAATTACATTTATACAGATAGAATTGATTTAAAAGACTCATACAGCAAGAATATTGTGATCCTGATAACCGACATATACCAGCTAGCGGGACAATTTTTAATGCCTAGACTGGCTCAAGGATGCATTCAGTATTTGGACTTTAAGACATCGAAACAAAATGTTTTGGAAGCACTGTACAATGCAGACAGGCATAAGTAAGTTAATTCAGATCTTATAGAATTCTTTTCTATTTAACTTATTTTATTTTAAGGATTCAGATTATCAAGGACCATTGCATGCAGTTTATTGTCAAGGAAGAGAATTTTTCCGACGTTGTAATGTCGAGTGAGTTTTGTGATCTGGATAAACCTCTTTTAGTAGAGATAATTAGAAAAAGATTGAATCCAAGTAAATCAAATCCCGATGCAAATCTCGAAAAGAATGTAGGTAAGTACTGCTTTACGATTTTTCAAATATAAAAATTACTATATACATAGGTACTATTTCACTTGCCTTAAGATAAGTAGTAAGACTGAATACTTAACCTTTATTTGAATGTTCCTGTCTTATGTCCGAACTGTTTTTATTTTATCTCAGACTCCAACAAAAATATGTTTGCTATAAGAAGCATTTAAATGAAAGTAAGGCTTATATGTTTTCAAGAAAGAGCCGTAGAAGTTTCTGTTGTTGGCGGTCTTTGGCGTACGTATTTCTTTTTATACAGCATTTTCTTTGATTTATATCTTCAAAAGGAATTCTACTATGACTTATTAGGGAAACATATCTTAGAACTAAGGACAACACATACAAACCCAATGCTTTTCCAAAAACACGGTTCTTATCATGTAACTTTTCTGACGACTATCGTGTATGCGATAGGCATTAACGATATCGTCAATAGTTTACTTCTCGCAATACTACTGAGCTCGTGTCGTTTATCCTTCCCGTTTTCTGAACCGACCGCCAAACACGACACATGTGCTGTAACGAGAAAAAAGTTTCTTCAGAAAGAAGAAGGCAGTGAATAAAACTGTAAGAAATTAAAGAACTAGGATTTTTAGGAATCATAATTGCTTACATCTTTGCTGCAAAGGATTAGGGTTCCGAGAATTCTAAGGTATCTTCTTCTCCTTATTATTTCTTGGTTTTCCATCCGTCGCTGTTCACTTTTATTAAATTTAATACATTTAATTTTTAAAATAGGAAATGACACCAAAAACAAACAAGTCAACTTGTAACTAACTAACTACCGTTTGGGCGTTAGAGATTTCTTAAGCTTATGTGAAGCATGGCTATCGATGTCGATATCCAAAACGCCATCATTCAGATAAGTCCGCATCATTCTAGTGCGCGGCGGGAAACAAATATTTAGATACTCGCAATATATTCTGTTTATTATACCTCCTATACCCATATTATAATGTGTTAAACCATAGTTCTCTGTCTTCTATATTTGTTTTTTATTCGACAAAACATGTGTTCAATCTAGCATAAATGTACTTAATATCATCTATATACTATAAATACATAATTACAAAAACTATTTAAAATGTTCATCTTTAAGGAACCACCCTCGAAAGCGATATGGCAGTCTTTTTGGAATCCTGTGGCAAGGATTTTTGTGATATAAATCTTGTTTTGGACGGACAAGTTATCCCAGCTCATAAATCGATTCTTTCAGCTCGCTGTTCATATTTTCAGGGAATGTTCCGTTCATTCATGCCACCGGATAACACGGTTAATGTAAGTGATTTCCAAGTAAATTATATAATTTATTTAGAAATTTATTTAACAAACTTTATTTCAGATTCAAATTGGAGAAATTTCGCCATCCCTTGAGTCATTTAGCTCTCTCTTACGTTACATATATTATGGCGAAACAAAAATGCCTCCCCAAGATGCCCTCTATTTATTCCAAGCTGCCTGCTTTTATGGTCTATCCAACAACCGGTTACATGCATTTTGCAAATATTCTCTTGAACACAACATCACATATGAAAATGTGTTACAAACCTTGGAAGCAGCCGACTTTACCAAAATTACCGATATTAAAGAGTATGCACTTAAACTCATTGTAAAAGAATTTGCGGCCGTTGCTCGTTTGCCAAAAATGACTGGACTCAGTCGAGATTTACTTTTGGAAATCATAAGGGCTGTAGCCGACGCCCACGGAGAATTCTTGACAACAATAAGCATCAATACGGATCTTTGAAAATTAGTATTTTTACAACCGGCACTTACAATGCTATTGGCTTGGTTGCAAATTGGCGATTGCCACTGAATGAAAAGTCGAATGAAAATGGTTCGTCTAATTTGAATTTTATTTCTTCAACAAACAAAACGGTGTGTTCGGAATTCACATTCCTTTTTAAAACACACACTGTCTTCTTTTAATTGTGATATGCATCAAAACAAAACATAGAAGTATTATTTTATGTATTGGCAATTATTTTCGTTTTTTTCCAAATTTTGAAAATGCATTAGCTTTTATTTATTACGTAAGATTAATATATTTCTTTTTACAAGTTAAACAGTGTTCTTTGTGTACATAATTAAATTTAGAGTATATTACTTGGAAATATTTAATTGTATGGAGTAAACAAATATATAATATATTATAGGTATGGATTAGGTAATGATGAAGGTTGTTTTTAACTTCGTATGTTATATGTGTGTTTAAATATTTAAATAAATTACTTGTTTTTAGCTATTGACGGCAAATAAAGTGAATTAAAGTTATATTCCTTTTTTTTAATTTTTCACCTGAACTGAAGATCCAGGAGAAAAACTCTGTGTGTAGGTGTAGGTGATTTACGCATCATTTTTATATATAGACAAAGAACGTGTTTAGAAAGTTTATTTTTCAATAATATTGTGAATATAAAAAAAAAAACAAGAAATTCAAAGAATTTATTTCTTATATACAAAAATTGGAAATATGCAAGAAAGAAAATTTTCTGCAACGAATTTGCATATAAAAGTTTATTATATTCCTCATCAACTTACATTTGTAATTAAATTTAAAAATAATTGTATAAAAAACGGAAGTAGGTCCTACTTGCCTAGTCGTACATATGTTAATGCATAAACTAAATACTCGATACACTAACAACTAACAATTTCCAAAAATAAATCATTCCATTCTACGTTATGGCAACAATTCTGGAAAACTTCTTTGTATGTTTTAGGCTTCGAAGTAATAAAGTGCAAACTCCAGCATGTTACAAATTATTGGGATCTCAAGAAACTTGCTAACTTCTGAGTTGCATATTCCGCTCCCGATACAAAAAGGGCCTGTGCCTGAGATACGGCAGTTTGTGTTCCACTTCTTCTAGTCATCTAGGCGAAGCGCTATGGCATCTGGGATGCCTCTTCCATAAACCGGTTGTTCGGTCTTCCTTGCCATCTTCTCCTCCATTCGCCTTCCTCGCATACAAAACCAAAAGAAGAGCCCAGTATAATCCCTTCCTTTCTGCTTATAGTACAATACCGTAAAGCAGGACTGGTAGTGCAAAAATATTGTGGCTCTTTCAATGCAAGTGCCACTCATAAAAAGAGGCAATGGGGGTAAGTTTCGCGTTAGACAGAAGGCAGCATAGGGTCTCTGAGGAATTAAATACATGCGGTTAATGATTCCCTATTGTACAATGCTGTGAAGATCAGAATTTAGTGAGCTTATCATAATGTTGACGTTGAAGTTCCACATCCGAAGAAAGTGGAGGTGAGTTTGGAAATGAATATGCGAAACTTGGAGTGCTGTCATCAGAAAAACAATGTAGAGAATTAGAAGTTTTATCTAAAAGATCATTATTGAAAATATGGAAAACAGTAGGAGATAACACATAAACACAGAGCCCTGTGGCACATCAGCATCTATTCTACCAACTTTTAAAACCCTCTATATGGTCCTCATGAATTGAAGAAACCCTTCGTAAAATATGTATAGCCTCCAATACAAATAAAAACCCCTCGTCATCATCAGAGATACCATGCCCACATTGATTCGAATTGTTACTAAGTTTTCTACGGGTTTTGTTAAAGAGTTTTCAGAATGTATCCTTTTTTTTAAGGTTTTGAGAACAAATAATCCAACTTTGCATGTTGTAGCTCTGTTTTCTTTTTTTAAGTTTTTTTTTTTTTTATTCAAATGGTTGACTCGTCAACCTAAGAGGCTCTCCTTTCATCCAGATAGCCAGATGGAATCAACGGTAGCGTCTGAAGTTCTTTGAGAAAGTTTGATCTTGGACCTCTAAATAGCAAGATATCACCGAAACTTGCATGGACAATCAAGGGAGCATCGCAGATAATGCTGAGAAAATTTAATGATGATTTCTTGAAACTGCATAACGATGATGACGAATAAAATTCAGCTGCTAGGGATATACAGTAATCCCCGCTTAGTTGCACCTCGCTTAATTGAACATTCCGCTTAAAATTAAAATTTCCCGTATTAGTAGCATAGCTTTTTAGATGGTTAATTGAACCCCGCTTAATTGAATTACTCGGTTAATTGAACTTTAAAATATGCACCCAAAAAAAAATATGTGGACATTTTTCGGATAATTGGACGTACAAAAAAATTATAATGAAACAAATTTTAGAAATAGTTTATTACTTAACCTACGTCTGAAGTGGTTTTTTAAAGGACAAGTATCATTCAAGATGAAGAGCAGCCGGAAAATGATATCGTGGTCATAGACAACATACTTAAGTACAATGCTTAACAGACGCCGAAATTTAAAAAAAAAAAAAACGGTTTAAGAAAAAGAAGAAGTTGAAGCCATATTACCATCGACTTTCGAAATTCTTCAGGACATTGCAATTCTACGTTTATACTTCTTACCACTTAATAAATTTACAGTTGAGCTGAAAAACAAGAAGACATTGTTCAAAACAAAACAATCAACCAAAATCAAATCACAAATTTTTTCAAACCAATGTATGCAAATAACCATTATGAGCCTTTCGAAGTACATACCTACTATTGTATTTATTTTTTTTATCCTTTTCGAAGCTAAAAGTGACTTTTTTTTAAGAATAATTTATTTCTGTTTCATAGTTTTAATTATGTACATATGTATGTATGTTTATTTTTTAAATAAAACGTGTTCAAATATTTTTGTGTGTGTATTCTTTTTCAGTTTTTTCAAGGTTTTCGTAAGTTGACAGTGAAATGTTCATAGTAAATTTCTAAGATGAATATTTTAATTTTTAGTTGACCGACTCGTGCAATTATACGGGTTTCGTTTAATTGAACAGGTCGGTCAATTAAGCGGGGTTTCGTTAATTGAACCACCCGGATAATTGACCGAAAAATCTGACAAAATGGTCAGTGCAATTAAGCGGGGAATACTGTATTGCTATTAGACTTATGTCGTTTTTATTTGGCAATCCGGAATCTCTCTCCGATCCGGAATCCCAATTGAACACTTTTGTTTGCTTCTGATGATTCTGAAGTTTTGTTTGATTGTATATGTGAAACACCAAATGCGTACAATAATCAAAATCAAGAAAAATGTTTGTTGAAAGCAGGGTTGGCCGAATTGTCACTTTTTAGAAATAACTACATTTGTTACGTCTGCTACGTATTTTATGTAGTTAATGTAGTTAAATGTAGTTAATTGTAGTTAATGTAAGAAATTGTAGCATTGCTGTCAATTAACTGTCAGTTATGCATTTGAAATTTGAATTTTTAAATTAAACGTTCAGTTATTCCTACAATTCTTCATCCTTATGGTAAATAAAAGTTTTTTTTTACAAACCTTCATTAGATCATAAAAGTGCAAAATTGTTTTTTTTTTCCTTTATTATATTAATGTTTTATGAATTAACTATATACATATGTAGCAGACGTAACAAATTGTAGTAAATTAGGCATGTAGTTTCTTCAATAAACTACGCGTAGTTAAATACTACGTTTATATGCAGTATCGAAAGATCGAGTTGGATTAGGGTCGGATTTTCGACCCACATTTCTACTCGACACCGCTGAGCGATTGGGATCGAGTCGAGCGAAGCTCATTTCAACTCAATACAGGGGCCCTACTATGTATCTCGATTCTACTTTTGATTCTATTCGAAACTAATTTGCGATTCTACTTTCAAATGGTACTACGCATGAAAATAGAATAGAATGCCGGTAGTGCCAAGCTATTTGCCAAGCTATTTGCCAACAAATTTGCGATTTTCGAACGAGATTCGAATATTTTTGACAAAAAAAATAGACAATATTTGCTGTGGAAACTGAATTTATAGTGAAACAATAAATAAAATAAATAAATATGGACAGTGTCGCGATTTGGTTAGGTTTAGATGAAAATCCGGAACGAATTCAACAAATTGAACGAAGGCGGATTAGAGATAAATCTAATATAATGGAGCTCAGAGTGTTCTTAAATATCCCTTGGACAAATCTGGATGCTTTTCCATGTACTGCACCAGAATCTCAAACTGTGACGCCTTCGTGTTTGCAATTTTAGATGATTCCCTACGAAGAAAACATAAACATATTACTTAATTCTTTGAAATATTGAATAAAATTAATTTATAAGTTCTATTTACTTACATTCTGAAAAAAAAAAATTCTTCACTCGAACCGCTCGCAAACACATTTGTTGTAGAATGATTATTTGCGATTTCGCTTTGTTTTGACATTAACTTTCGAGATAGGTGGTTCCCCTATTATGCGAAAGTAGTAAAGTACACTAAAACACAGTTGGCACTACTCGAGCTGTTCGATTATCGCACATTAAAACGTTCTTAAAGAATTACAGAGTTGCAGTTTTGCGAATTCGAACATTTTTATTGTAGAATCGAGATACATAGTAGGGCCCCAGGTATATAAAGGTTCGAAGCGAGGTTCAAGCTCGTTTCAACACCTCATATAAACGTAGTAAATCATGTAGAAAATGTAGTGTAGTTAATTCGGCCAACCCTGGTTCGCACAATTTGAATACCAAAAATCACAGCTGTTGAGGTTGACGTTTAAGTATATGAATGTGTGAGTGCTTCTGGTTTTGCTTCTGATTTCAAATCCAGAAGCAAATTTCTCTTCTTTTCAGAATCAGAACTGTCATTTTTTCCCAATTGAACACTTTCAGAAGAGTCCGGAAGGCTTCCGGATTGCCAAATAAAAACGACATTAGACGGCAAGGACCAAAAATATACGTCCACCTGACCAGGACAAAGTGAAGATAGCTATATCGAATCTTAAGTTTAACGAGCTATTTAAAACGGCAGGCGATGACTTGGTTGGGAGTAAGCTCATCTGCTAACGGAGTAAAGCATGCCCTATAAATGGAACCTCATCATTGTTTGCTCGATCCTCAAGAAAAGAAACCGGTAGATTCATATCAGTAAGGATTAAGACCGGGAAGGCGCTGCTTCATTATGGTCGGTACAGATCTCACCGATGCACTTGATGTCAAAAAAAGATTTTAGACAAGGTTATGTCATGTCATGCTGCTTCTTCAACATCGTTCTGGAAAGAATAGTGCAAAACTCCGAAAAGTCAACACTATTTTAATTACTCGGATACGCCAACGATATTGACATAATACAATAAATTTGGTTTTTCCATATCTCGTAGATTGTATGTAGGTATGTATGTATCACTGACCATCTTTTGTGGAGTGATGACATATTTGCCGTCGCCAAAAACGCTGCTAAGTGTTTAGGTTTTCTCCGCCGTTGCGAGAAGTTTCTTACCCCTTCTGATCTGGCTATTAACTCGATTACATTACAATGAATACAGTTGCACCTTTTTGGCATCTTATATGTAATGCATCTACAAAGATAATTCTTGAAACCCGAAGTTTTGTAAATTTGCTACCTATATACGAAATCGATGGTCAACTCTTGTCCCTTGTTTGATGCCTACGAGTGACAACCAAATGAGAAGCTTTGGTTGTCTAGAAACGTCCTTAGTTGGGATAAGCTTCAGTCTCAAGCCCTCCCAGTCATTTCTAATCTAAGCGATACTATATCTAAGGAAATGTCTGGAAAACTCATCTACACACTTGATCACCCTATTTCACATGGGCATCATAACTCTGATAGGGACCAGCGTTGCCGCGAAGGAAAAAGCAGAGAGGGCCATTTCGAATTTTTTTGAGGGCCATTTGACAAAAGTTGGGGCCAAATATTTTACTTACAAATTCGTCCTTAAAACATTAAACTACAATTTATTAATATTTATATTTATTCTTTTTTATTTATTTAATACATTATTTATTTAACGCATTTCTTAAATCTATGTAGTAGGCAGCAGATCGTCTGATTCGATTTCTTGGGAATTATCTTAAAATATCTTAAAAAATATATAATTCATAAGATATACGAGTGAATCACACCAGTAATATTATTAAAATATTTATATTACTTTTCCATATTTTAAGAAGATGGCCAAGAAGTTGACACCGAGTTTTATAAGTTGGGGTATGAATATTGTATGTTTGTATGGTTTCAATCCTATATTAGAATTAACTTGATAAAATCGATCCCAAATTACACAGCAATATTCCAACGATGATCTTACATATGCAAAGAAAAGAGATCGAAGAGTAAAAGGATGAGTGAACTCTTAAGAGTTGCGATTAATGAATCCTTACAGTTAGCCCTAGCAACCACAAAGTCTATACCGTGCTCTTTTAAGTATTGAGAGTTCTGTACTTTCTATAGAATACCGAAAAGGAATAGATGATATGCTCCTAAAAAATGATAAAGATTGACACTTTGATAAGTTCAAGAAAACATGATTAGCTAAACACCATTCAGACAAGCGATGAAGATTAGATTGGAGTAAATGACAATCATTAATAAATTGGCGGAACAGGACTTATTATTTTAATATAATCCGCAAACATCAAACAAGAAGCACTTTTTAAGAAATCAGGAAATCATTGATCTGCAGCAAGAATAGAAGAGGGCCTAAGTGACTTCCTTGTGGTACTCCTGATGTGACTTCAATTACATCTGATAGTACGTCATTAATACCTACGCACAAACTATTTTATTCCTTTTAGGTAGGATTCAAACCACTTTAAAATATTTGAGTGAAGCCAATGGCTCCAATTTTTGTATTAGTATATAATGGCTTACTCCATCGAACGACTTAGCAAAGTCGGTAGGTATATATGACATCTGTTTGGAAACCATTTTCAAAATTACTAATAATCTGATTACTAAATATTGCGAGGTTGGTTGTTGTTGACCTTCCAGCAACATGTTGAAATGGGGAATAAATTTCTTTAAAAACAAAAGTAAGCTTATCAAAGACAATTTTTTCCAAAATTTTTGGTATCGTTGATAATTTGCTTATGGGGCGATAGTTAGAAACATCTTGCTTAGATCCTGATTTATGAAAAGGAATAACGTACGAGACTTTCCAATCATCAAGAAAGTAACCCTTTTTAAAAAGAGAACTATTAAACAAAAAAGTTAGGTTAAGTTTCTCAAAATGATCGGAGGAATACCATCGGGTCCTGGTTGTTTATCATCATTTAGTCCAATTAAGGCTAATTCAACATCTTTGTTACTTAAGTTGAAGTGACCGATATTGATTGAATTTAAACATGAAATTGCAGAAAGGTTAGAGGGAATACTTTGGGGATTATAAACGGAGTGAAAAAAGTCTGCAAAAAAGTTGCAAATTGTTGAAATGTTAGTAGATGTATTTCCACCAGAATATTGAATGCAATTGGGGATACCATTTGAACATTTTTTATCATTGATAAATTAACAACAAAAATTTACTGTTAAGTTTTAGACTCGATTCAGTTCGAATTGAGTAGTCCTTACATAAAAATTTATTTAAAAAATCAATTTCTTTTTGCAAACGCAAATATTTTATCAGAAGATCTTCATTACTGGTAAATTTACGATATACTCGTACATAATTTGTATAATTTATTTTTTTTTTTTCTTATTTAAGTTACATAAACGCTTTGGTAGATGACGAAGGTAAATGACGTGAAAAAAGTCAACACGCTGAACGAAATTGACGTGAAAAAAGTCAAATCATTAAACTAGATAAATAAATTAATTCAGCTCCATTTTAAGTTATTTGTATTTGTAAGTGTGGCGATGCATCGCGATGGTTTACATTTAAGTTTTTAAGCTTTTAAATTATTATTAAGCACGATATGATGTGATGTTAAATATTTTTAAATTATGATTTGGGGGCCATTTATAATTGGCCCGGGCAAAGGGCCAAAATGTAAAACAGGGGGCCAAATGGCCCGATCGGGCACTTTGTGGCAACGCTGATAGGGACCCTCGCTTGCCTAAATTGTATTTAAAAATACCATCTCCGAGAGTTTATCCTCAATGGAGTTCCACAGCAAGCAGACCTTTGCTGTTTGTGGAGAGCTCGTCTACAACCTATTACTGGCGGGGCGGTCATCTCTGACAACCTCACTTAAATTACGTGGTTGCGCTGCTCTCGATGATGGCATCTTCTCACAACCCTATTATGAGTATCAATTTGATAGTCGATAATTTCCATCAATTAGTTGATGATTTGGTATTATGGGCAGTGTTGCCCCGCCCCCAACTAATTGAAAGTGTAGTGTTTAGGAAAAAAAAATCACTTTTAAATATACATACATATGTACATAGGTATAATAAACTATAAACAACACATAAAAAATTCTTATAGGTATATAACAATAAATAAACTATTAACACATCTTTGCAAACCAAAAATATACATTAAAGAATTAATTTACTTTGAAACGAGGCAATATGGAGAGGGTTTAGGAATGGGAACCAGGAAAGGATAGGACATAGGGATCGTTCGGACCGACGACATGAATTGGACCACCTTCACGAAGCTCAGGGATTGCCGGACAGAGCATCAATTTATGATAAAATCCGAAACTAATTGGTCTCGGAAGTTGGAATTCAGGTTAGATATCGTGGTTCGGACTGGGAATAGGAAGCGGAAAGGAGATTGGGAATAGGGAAAAAGAATGTCCACTATGGGAGCGATTGGCATGCATGCGAGTCGCTCCCATAGTGGACATTCTTTTTCCCTATTCCCAATCTCCTTTCCGCTCCCTATTCCCAGTCCGAACCACGATATCTAACCTGAATTCCAACTTCCGAGACCAATTAGTTTCTGATTTTATCATAAATTGATGCTCTGTCCGGCAATCCCTGAGCTTCGTGAAGGTGGTCCAATTCATGTCGTCGGTCCGAACGATCCCTATGTCCTATCCTTTCCTGGTTCCCATTCCTAAACCCTCTCCATATTGCCTCGTTTCAAATGGCGCCCAAACGTGTTTGCCCTAGTTTTTCCCAATGTGCTGGTGGTCTTGGTTGACAAGGTTGAGACCTATCGTAAGTCTTAGCCAGGAGAGCTCTTTAGCATGCCTGGGTAATAGCGACGAAGGGTATCAAAATTGCTAACCGAAACAACTAGTACATTCGTTGTATCGTCCTATGTTGCTCTCGCTGGCAGGACTGAGTATACGGTACGGCTTCATACGTAAGGTTTTAAAACGTAAAGTTTGAAATGCGACAGTATACTTCGGACTTGGCAGAGGGAGTAAGTAAATGTATCCAGTTCCAGTTGCGGCTACCACCGGTGTGAGTGCGAACCGTAAGTCTTGAACAGAATCGCTCATAAGAAGGCTTGTTTAATCGCGACGGTGCGCTCTGGCCCCGAGGGGAACATCAATTGGAAATCGTATCGTCAAGTTGCAGTTTTTTTTGTGTGTATACAACTACTACACTTTGAAAAAAAATATATAGTATCTAGGAAAACAATATGTTTTGAAAAATGATTTCACTGTTAAGCCATATAAAGATGAGAAAGAAAACAAAATTACCAAATATAGCCGCCTGAAACACCCCCGAATTACTATGAGAAACAAAACTTAAATATTACAAAAAGTCAAGTCAATTTAATGCAAAAATATACATTAATCAGTGCATTGCGAAACATTTATAAAAGTTACTTCATACAAGGATTTTAGATTACGTGGTCGATTCCACATAGTTTTTTTTTGTATATATGTACATACATATTTTCAATCGTCTGTGAAATAATTAGTAATTTTGTAGTTAAAATAGGTAGGTTGTCGAAAAATAGTTTCAAAAAGATATCGTCATAAATAGAATTGGTGTACATGTTGCCATAGACATAGCATACAATTGTACTCGTAGTTTCGTTGTCCTCGAGAACATTAAGTTCAAGTTATTTGTTTTGTACATAATAGATTTAGGGTGTTTAAGTTAAGGATTTTGAAGATAAACTTCCATAGATCTTTAAATTTGGTTTACAAATTTTTGGAGGTGAGAATACATAATATATAGGTTAGGTAGTTCTTAGAATATTTTTAACTTTTCTTTATTAATTAATAAGAGTTATTCTCTAGTTTTGGTTATGGTAAATGGGAATGTTGGTATATTACTTTTTAGGATAAATATATACATAGGTTAGAGTTAGGAAAAATAAGAATTATATATATAGTATAAATAGAAATTAAATTTTGTTTTGCTTTGTCGAATAAAAATTTCGGAACTTGAGACTTATTAAATAATTACATTAAAGAGTTCGGATGTGGAAACGTATGTCTGGAGAAGAAGAACGAAAGATTAAAATCATTAAAAAGGAATTAAAAAATAGAGTAGTTACCCGCTCCTTGCTTCAGAACTTTGTTCCATATTCCATAGAGATGCCTGTAGAACGTTCGCCACCTGGCAGGGAAAATGCCCCTCCAGAAAATCTAGTATTTACAATACCACCTCCGGCAGTAAACGCCAGTACGTCTGGAAGTCAGATGGGAAACCAGTCATGTCAGCCTCCAGATCTAGCGCTACCATCCGGCCTAAGCATGTCCGGAAGCTCAGGGGAATCTCTGGATGCACCGACATACAGCAGCTTAAGCGGGTCAGGCGCTACCCTACATCAAGGTGAAGATAATGTAGTTTTGGCTGAAGCCCAATTACCTAGCGGGAATCAGGGGGGAAATAGCACGTTGAACAATACTGTAGTCGGTCAAAATATGACTAGGCCAATTGATAGTAACAATAGGGAACAATCAATCGGAAATGGAACTATCTCAGCGGAGCTTAAGACCGTGATAAATCTAGCGGTTATAAACGCGTATGATTCTTATAGGAATTCCATGCAAGAGAGCATATCAGCGTCTGTAAGGGCAGAGGTTGAAAGGGGATTTTTGGATTTTCTAAAGGAAATCAACCACACCACCCGTCCAATTCCTCCTATAGAGGAAAGAATCAGACCTCCTTTGAACATTCCTCCGGTTATTCCAACTCAGCCACCATCCTTGGCACTTCCAGGGACGTCGCAGTGGAATCCACAGGTTAGACCGTCCATGGCGAACGGGAGTCTCCGCCAAGAATCGGGCGCGACCCGGAGTCGAGATCACGGGCCTGGGTCAGAGAGTGGAATGCAACAACCAACGCCGCGTCAAGATCCGTACGGGGGCTTGAGGAATTCCAATTACAGGCTTCAACCTACTCCGTTTCATTCACCACCGGGGCACACGAATAGACCCATTCGCCCACCTATACGAATCGATAAATGGGGGATAGTTTTCGAGGGAAAGCCTGAAAAATTAGCAGTAGAAGATTTTATATTTCGAGTCGAAATGTTACAATCTCAGTATGAGTGTTCCTGGGCTGAGGTCTTAAGGGACTTTCATCTCTTGCTCTCAGGAGCGGCCAGCGAATGGTATTGGCAGTACCAAAGGTCCAATTATCGCCCAGAATGGCCAACTTTAAGAGATGCGTTAATGCGACAGTTTCGCAATTCAAAATCTGACTTCGACATCATGCGTGAGTTAATGGACCGAAAGCTCGGCCCCTGGGAGTCTAGTGACGAGTATTTCGCTTCTATCAACAGGTTACGATCTCAGCTCAGGATACAAATCCCTGAAGCAGAGCTAGTAAGAAGTCTTAAAAAGAATTTAAATAGTAGAATAGGGAATTTGGTGTACCCTCAGTCAATTTATACTCTAGACCAGCTACGGATGGCGTGTAAAGACGCGGAGTCCGCCTTTTCGAATCGGGACCGAGACGGTCCAAAGCACCAAAGGCCACCGGCTCGCTATACAGCCAACGAGTTGGAAGTTGAACCGGGGGAATTGTTTTTCCAAGACGTACACGTCGATGCTTTTCAACCTACAGGAACGCGACCGAAAAATCCCAGAGCGTATGGCGAAGCCAGACCCACCGCCTGCTGGAATTGTCGAGTCGTAGGTCACTCATTTATAGATTGTCCGTCGTCATCTAGAAATATTTTTTGTTATCGATGTGGCCATGAAGGAGTGATTAGGCCAAAATGTCCACAGTGTAACCCGGAAAACCGGAGCCGGAACGCGAGAGCTCTGGGGGAGTCGCGTTCGACTCAGACAACCCCAGATATTCAAAAACAACTTTAGCAACACAAACTGCCACAGATGAAAATAAATTTTCAATTTTGGTAAGAGAAAAAAACACAAATAACGAAATAGGAATAAAGGAAACTAAGAGGAAATTAAAACCTTTACATGTAAGGATTAGGGAATACAAAGAAGCTAGAAGTAGGATTTTTAATAAAAGCCCAGGCACAGCCTCGGCCAGAATACAAAAGGCGCGTAATAGATTTAAAATTAGAAAACAGGCGAGAAAATGCATATCATCCACAGTCATACATACTAACACGGACCCCAGACCTTATGCTAAGGTAATAGTAGCAGGCAAAGAACTCCTCGGCCTATTAGATAGTGGGGCCAGTGTGAGCATACTAGGGAGAGACTGTATGAAGTTTGTGGAAACGGCCAATGTACAAGTTCAACCATATAGTTCAGGAGTAAGAACGGCAGATGGGAAAGAGCAGGCAATTGTGGGTAAAATAAAAGTTGAGGTTGCCTATAAAAAGACGCAGCATCTTGTAACTTTATATTTAGTGCCGAGCCTAGACCAAGAACTGTACTTGGGAGTAGATTTCTGGAGGATATTCTGTATCGCTCCAAATTTGCTTAGCACCGTATCGGTTCTGGAGGAATGTGCAGATACGAAGGACACTCACGACTTGTCATTTGATCAGCTGTCCGCTTTGGAAGCGGTCAAGCAGAAATTTTTAGATTTCGATAGGAATGGTCTAGGAAAGACGAACCTTATGGAGCACGTTATCGATACCGGAGATTCGGTCCCGGTGAAGCAGAGACACTACCCTGTCTCTCCAGCGGTACAAGCCCTTTTGTACCAGGAAGTAGACCGAATGCTTCAGCTCGGCGTTATCGAGGAGAGCGAGAGTCCTTGGTGCTCGCCCGTTGTCCTTATAAAGAAGCCAGGTCCAAACAATACTACCAAGTATCGTTTTTGCCTGGATTCTCGTAGGGTCAACGCGGTGACCAAAAAGGACGCTAGCCCACTCCCCCATATCGAAGGGCTGATCAGTCGGCTACCCGATACCTACTATATCAGTAGCGTTGATTTAAAGGAAGCATTCTGGCAAATACCGTTGGAGAGGGAGAGTAGGGAAAAAACTGCCTTTGCGGTACCGGGGAGACCCTTGTACCAGTTCAGGGTTATGCCTTTTGGGCTTTGTAATGCAGCTCAGAGGTTGTGTCGACTGATGGACAAGGTTATCCCCGCACGTCTCCGGGATCGAGTCTTCGTGTATTTAGATGATTTGCTCATAATTGCGCCGGACTTTGATACACATATCACTCTGTTAGACGAAGTAGCCGAATGCCTTCGGAAAGCAAATCTCACCATCAACGTTAAGAAATCCAAATTTTGCTTTAAAGAGCTAAAATATTTGGGTTTCATCGTTGGTGGTGGGAAATTGAAGACCGATCCGGCGAAGGTGGAGGCAGTTGTAGATTTTCCCTTGCCTAAAAACGCAAGACAGGTTCGGAGATTTCTTGGTCTGGCAGGGTGGTACAGACGATTTATTAAGGATTTTTCTAGTTTGACCGCTCCCTTAACGGAAACCCTGAAAAAGAAAAATACCAAGTTTGTTATGACCGAAGAAGCTAAGTTGGCATTCGAGAGTTTAAAAAGCGCTCTTACTACCGCTCCAGTGTTATCTCACCCAGATTTTTCTAAAAGGTTCTTCATACAATGCGATGCATCGGACTCTGGAATCGGTGCGGTGTTATTTCAGAAACACAACGATAATGACGAACAACCGATTGCTTATTTCTCGCAAAAACTAAATGCCTGCCAAAGAAATTATAGCGTCACCGAGAGGGAGTGCATGGCGGCGGTAATGGCAATAAAAAAATTCCGGCCCTATGTCGAAGGCATGGACTTTACCGTCATCACAGACCACTCATGTCTAAAATGGTTGATGACCATGAAGGATTTAAGTGGCCGACTCGCGAGATGGAGTCTGGAATTACAATCCTATGTCTTCGACATAGAGCATAGGAAGGGATCGCTGAATATCGTGCCGGACACTCTTTCTCGGGCGCATTTAGATAGTTTGGCTCTAGAGCAGGTAGCACCATTAGTTGATTTGGATAGCGAAGAATTTAAGTCCGACGAATATAAATCTCTCCTCAGTACAGTTTAAAGTCATCAAGAAGAGTTACCTGATCTCAAAATTGAGGATAACTATGTCTACAAACGCACCATGCCGTCAAACTCAGATCATTCTCTAGTGGAACACACTTGGTGTCTGTGGATACCATCCACTTTGACAGAGGCGCTCATTGCCAAGGTGCATGACCCCCCTAATGCAGCCCATGGGGGAATAGCGAAAACTTTACATCGAATACGGCAATATTTTTACTGGCCGAATATGACCGTCCAAGTTAAGAATTTCATCTCGAATTGTGAAGTGTGTAAACAGTCGAAGTCGTCAAGCTTCGTGATGCGTCCAACAATTGAGACTAATTTTAGTACAGATCGTCCGTTTCAAAAACTCTATGTCGATTTTATAGGTCCTTATCCTAGATCTAAGGCGGGAAATGCCTATGTATTCGTTGTGTTGGAACATTTGTCAAAATTTGTCTTCTTAAAACCTCTAAGAGCGGCTAACTCCAGCAGCATTATCAGTTTTCTAAGAAAAGACATTTTTAATACGTTTGGGGTACCTCAAATAATACACTCGGATAACGGCAAACAATTCCTTGCAAAAGACTTTCAAAACTTTTTGGCCAGTTACGGAGTACGACATTTCAGAACGGCTAACTATTCTCCGCAATCCAATGCTTCGGAGAGAGTCAATAGAACGCTACTGGCCGCAATACGTTCATACTTGAAAGAGGACCAACGTGACTGGGATATTCACTTGAGCGATATCGCAGGCGCGTTGAGAAGCTCTGTCCACACTGCTATTGGAGTGTCGCCATATTTTGCCCTCTTTGGAAGCAATATGATGACCCACGGAAGCAGTTACGAACTGGCGCAAAGATTGAAGGTCATCGAGGATGGTGGTCTGTTGACCCTTCCGAGATATGACCGATTGCAGCTGATACGTACTAAGATCAAAGAGGGTATCGTAGAAGCCAACGAAAAAAGTGCGAAAAGATATAATATCCGGGCACGAAAAGTAAATTTCGTACCAGGCCAAGAGGTTTATAGAAGGAATTTCATCCTTAGTGACACGTCGAAGCGCCTAGCAGCAAAACTATGCCCAAAATATATAAAATGTCGTATTGTTAAACCCGTAGGCAAAAATATGTATGAGCTAGAAGACCTGAAAGGAAAAAAAATTGGTGTCTACCACGCCAAAGACCTTAAGCAATGAAATCCCGTCCTTTTAAACATATTTGAGTTACATAATCGCTCTTCAAATGTTGTTGCTATCCATATTAGAAAACATTTCGCAGTCCTTAATAATAATGTATATTAGTCCTAATCAAAACGGAAAAGAAATTCAAAAGCGGTATATATGTCAAGTATTCTTATCATGTTGCTTGTCTTCGATGTTAATGTTTTGCCGTCCTAACGCCTTTTAGTTAAAAGTCAACGACTACCTATTTCTTGAGTTCTCACAGACAACATTGGTGATTGAACATTATTAGTAAACGTGAATATTTTGATTTCCATTCACCAGCACTATAACAAAAAAAAAGGTCAATCAACACCATATGTGTTCACTAGTTGGTTTTGCAACATACTACCACACTAAATAGTCGCCTGTACCTGATTCTGGAACTTCCAGTTTATTCGCCTGTGATATTTTAAGTCAAACCTCTACCATCTGTGATACTATGGGTCAAACCTCTACCATCTGTGATATTTTCATCGTTATCGTCCACATATCTATTTATATCGTATGCCTGTGATAATAGCCTTAGCTTTAGTTTTACTACTCGTCCATAGACTTAACGTTAACGAGTACAAGTTAAAACTCAAAAGAGGATACAAGAAGTACCTGAAAGATTCATTCTTTACAAATGCTGCCATAACTATATGTATATATGTACAGATATATAAACACAAAAAAATGAATATGTGTAGCGATAGGCACAGATTTTTTTTTATTGAATGATTCTTTCAGTATAGCTAAACAATATTTTCTTAATTCATTAAAGGTTACTAAAGATTAATACGATGTAAAGAAAATCAAATAGGATTCTTATATTAGGGTCTTAAAAGATAGAAAACTTACAGTGCTCCTGTTGCTACCAGTATGGCACGCGGTGGATGCTTAATTGTAGGTTATCATTGAGATTGTAGAGGTTGAGAAATCATCAGATAAAGATTGATGAAAGAAGCAAAATGCGATTAAGCCCGGCTTAAGGGCGTGAGTTCTCCCCACGGTTTTGCTATTCCTAGAGCTGTGCGGTAGCCCTTCTCTCCGTATCTATTGCTTCGTAGAGAATTTCTAGATTCGGAGTTTTGTTGCGGCTACCTGAAAAGAAACAAAATAAAATAAATGTATTATATAAGCCACCAAACCACCCGTACTGTTGCTCGTCGAGCAGCGATACACCGATCCGCTGCTCGAAGATGATGAACAGGCGGAAAGGTAAATATAAAGACACATCCTTATCTTTCGGTCCATAACGTGAGGTCCTGCCGGAGGCAAAATGTTGCGCAGCGTATGTGACAGCTGTAAGAAAAAAGGTCAATAGATATCAATGTACAAAAAAAATTGGTACTTACTATTATACGATGGGTGAGGAATTCTGTTGGATAAGGGCAGCAACTCCTCGTACGTCTGACCGACCCCAACCGAAAATCCAGGTTGTGGTAGCTTTGGGAAGCGAATAGTTCCGACAGGCTCGATAGGGATGGCTCAAGGTTCTGGGCATGGGGCATTTTCTGACCTCGGTCATAGAGCTTGGTTCAAACTGCGGTATTATTGTATGGAATTTTTAGGAATACCACTTCGCGCACTTGTTTAGCTTTTTTTTGTCATTTTTTTTTCTTTTTATCACGAAATAAAGAATAATTAGAAGAAAAACACGCGGGCTGTGTTGCTCTAGGAAAATAATTTTGTAAATAATGTCAACAACTTTGACGGACAACTCTAGACCGGAATGATGGCGAAGTAGTTCCCAAACTAGACGAAAGGTTTGTGTATTGACTAGGCATACAATAGACTATTTAGGTATAAAACTTTTCTGTTGACGAATTGGTATAGCCCCTAAAAATAGGTTAGGCAATTATGAAAGTTAGATAATAAAAGATAGTGCCGATAGTAGTGGCAGTTACAACTATGAGAGTTTGTTCAACTTGGTCCACACTAGAAAGTGGTATGTTGTCGATGAGCGGTACCTAGAATCGGAAGATGAGATGCTGCAGACAGCACAATATTGGCAAGAAGCGGATTCTTGATCGAACCACCGGCGAAGTAACAAGTCTCGATAGTACAACCTTTTTATATAAGAATTAAATATTACAAAGTATGAAAAGTGTTTAAGTTAAATCGCAAACCAAACAAAAAAAAACAAAGTCGGGAAAAGTGTTAACTAAATTGAAATTTTGATCTCGAGAGGAAACAATATTAGAAATTCAGGAGTGGCGATTTTTATTTTTGTGCATAGGGGTGAGTTGAACAAAAAGATAGAAAAATTTAAGGGATAAGTGAAGTAAATGTGATTTTTGTTAAAGGTGGATTTTTGGGCGGCCGCCGACGTGTAGCAAGTCGTGGCGGCGAACCTTTTTGGGAAGACCCTCTCTGTAAATGAGGGCGTCATTCATTAAATTTTCCTGCAAGTCCTGTCCAAAAAAGGAAAAAGTTTATATAGCTGGTGTTCGAGCTTGTGCTACATTGTGGATAAGCCTGTGCAAAACCCAGGCTCCCAAGTAACATTTTATTGAAAATTGAGTTTGTTGAATCCATATTCGAGTCCTGAAGTAAACGTATGCGAAGGTTAGTTAAGTGGGTACTTAATGAGACTTACCTGAACCAAAATCCACCCCGCACGAAAAAGAACAAAATATAATATAACTGTCACCGAACGGGTTATAAAAAGTCCTGAAATTATTGCGAAAAAAAACCGCAGCTTACTGTACTGCGCACCGTAAGCGGAATCCAGCCGAAGGAAGGCTACACCGGAAGAAACCTTGTCCTCTTTGTTTTATGTCCTATTTTTTTTTTATTTGGCGTGATATTGATATTTAATTTTTTGGATTGTTACATTATATAGCTTCGAAAGTGTTACTATTATTTTTAATCTTTTGGGTAGGAGACACTAAATCAACGGAATCAGTGGTTTAAGAGTCCGTGTGAGCAGAGGTTCCTCACATAACCCTCTAGTCGCAACTTTTTGCAACCCTCTTTCGATCATCCACCCACACAGAGCTCTATGTAGGTAGGAGGTTGGGAGTCTTTTTGTTTTGATTGTTTCGGCGAAGAATAGCCAAGTAGAAATTCTCGTTGGAAATTGAGGGGAATCGCGACAAACATAGGACGATCTTACACTCTGCTCCGCTCAGCATTTATGTCAAGAATAGGCGCTTTCTTAATACAAGCGTATATACATATAAATTTGTAATTGATAGTTCGAAAGTAAATTATTGTCAGAGTTTTCAAAAAGGTTAACTTAATTATAGGAGTAAGAGGGAATTTACTTGAATTTCCAGAGTTTAGTTAGTTTGTTTCATGTATATTTAGTTTTCGTTACTGTTAGTTCATAAGTAGGCGTTAATACTGAATTGGGGAAGTTAATATACTCATGTTTTTTTTTTTGATTGTATTAAAAAGGATATGTACTCATATAGGATAAGATTAGGTAAAAATAATTGAATAAAGATTTAATTAATTGTTAATCACGCCAATGCTGATGATAATAATTTGTTTTACTGAGCATTAAATACGCTCAATGGCCCAGTGAGAAAATTTCTAGGGGGTGCGCCAGGCTGGTGTGAAAAGTGGTAAAGTATGATTTAACAGAGGAAGAAATTGATTTCGGCACAGGGGAATCCGAAACTTTGGCCGTCCGGATTCCAGGTTGGGAGGGACAAGGCCCACCTGCGATAACATCGGCAGTGTCTTCAAAGTGTAGTACGAGTGTGGAGGTAAAGAAAAGTAAGATGGCATGATAAATGTTTTGTTTTGAAAGAGGTGAGGTCCATCTATGGAAGCATTCTTTCTACGTATTTCGAGAGTTCTTTTAATTGAATAATTGCATAACTGTTAAAATATTTAAATTATTTCTTAAATCATCCTTTATTATATTTAAACTTGAGAAAAACCTAGCAAAACAAGCTACACAAAGTAAGCATGTAACTGCATAGATACATTTTCCAAAAATGGGTTTCCAATAAAATTTTTGGTACTCAATAAATTGACCCAACATTTAACAATGTCTTCATTGAATATTCTTTTAACGTTTCTTGTGAACCCATAATAGACCGAATTCGTCATTTATCATGGTTTCATTTGCTTGTAATATGAAATGGAAATTTTTTCAAAAGGGACATTATAGTCGCAATGTCTCCTTTTGATATTTCGATAGGGTCAAGAAGAGTTAAATGACTTGTTTTTTCATTATCTTAAACGGCTCTTAACTTTACGAGGCTCTTAACTTGAAATTTCTTTGGGGTATTCACCAACTCACATGTGTTTTTGGAAGTTCGATAAGGTGCGTTTTATTATCCACAAATCTATCTGAATCCGGCTCTGGATCTTCCCTTGGAAATAAAACGATACGGATCTTAGTGTTAGAAGTGTTATAAGCCCGTCTCTTTTTATCCTTGGGTTTGTAAATTTTAAATTATGTCTTGTCTTTTTCCTTTACACTATAGCTTACACTTACCTTACCATAAAAGGCCATCTACTAGCCAGTGTAATAACTAATTTTTGGATCTTTGAAATAGATCCCGATAGAAAACAGGATCCCAAATTGTTTTTGTAATACATGTTAAAACTTAATCCAGATCCGGATCCAGATAGATTTGTGAATAATAAAACGCACCTAATGAGAGCCACTCTCTCTTGTTCAGGCATACCCAAACTGTGAAATCAAACTGTTTTCGAACTTGGAGGTATGTTAATCAGCCGATTTGCGTGGTGGGGGTGGCCGAGGGAGTGTTGAAATTGGAAGGAAGCGCACTTCCCCACCCTTTCGAAAATGGGGCAAGGAATTTTCGAACAAACTTTCGAAGAGAGCGCTCGTAAGTTTAGGAGTGGTCGGGACCACCAAATTCCTTGGTGGATTTACATGTAACTGCATTTGATTTCTGCAAAAGAAAAGGGATGCCAAATACAGAATTCATAAGAAAATGGAGGTAAGTTAAATTTTCTTTGCATAGTTTCATATTAACAGGCCAACAAGTTATAGCAGTTTATAGGAAGTAAAAAAGAATTACCACCTGTGTGTTCTCTCCCACTTTCGGGTTTCGACATACATCTGCCTCTCTCTACTTTTCTGCATTTTGCAGATGCAGAAACATGTAAATCCACTTTAACAAGTGCTGCTGTCATTTCTTTACATTTTCAAAAAAAAAAATTTTTGTCATATATCTTGTAGATTGTATTATAAAATTTTAAATTTTAAGCTTTCCAAAAATTAAGCATCGTCTTATTTTTACGAATAGATAACTTGCCATATGTCTATATCGCAAGTAAAAAGTCAATAGTGCAATTTATTTAAAAAAATATATTAAGTTTCATTTCATATAAAATTTGAATCATGTTGTTTCTTAAGAAAAAAACTATTTTTTACTGCAACTGCAGTACACGACATATTTTTAACAGCTAGATTTTTGATGAAGAAGCTGAGAATAATCAATTTATCAATAAATTAATACTGGAACATATACAGGTATACCAGAACTCTAGCTTTTTTCACAGCTTATGCGAATTACGAAGCGATAAATATCGCTTCCTTCTAATATTTAAGTGTTAAAAGCACCTATAAAGGAAGCCTATGTGACTTTATAGGATTAAATTCATGATAAAAGTGATCCCAATTCAACGCTAGGTTTTACATATTCTAGTTTGGCCGTGCGGTTAGCGAGCAAGAGATTTGGTGCGAGAGGACCCGAGTTCGATTCCCACATTCTGCCTACACATGTAAGTAATTTTTAAATTAATTTTAAAAATAAAAGTAAAAATGAAATCATAAAAAATAATCAACTCTAAAATCTTTACAGAAATCATGCGGAAAAAGCCGAAAAACATGCAAGAAAAGCATCAAAATAAAAATGAAATCAAATAAGCACAAAAATAAATATTTTTTTTTTATTTTCCACATACTCCTATAAGTATTCTATTCTTGTGAGAGTAAATCTATCTATACTATCGATGCAATTGCTGCAATAAAGCACATATTACCTCTATAACATAACGATAAGTATGTTCTTCGGAGTAACACAATTTACTCCATAAAGGTGGAATAGGAGTTAAAAAAAGTCGCCCTTTTAACTCTTTGGAGTTTTATACAACCCTTAAATGTGTGCAAGAAATAGTAATAAGAAGCTTCTCTAGATGAATATAGAAGTAAAATTGTTAGTTGGGATGGTTTTCCAAATTGTATTTTTATCGAAAACTTCACCTAGAATTTTGATAATATTTGTTCCTTTCGATTAATTTTAACAATCTATAATTCAATAAAAATTTTTAAATTATTAGTGCCTACCGCATTTAACTATTTTTTTAATTTTAAATTTCTCACTATCGGCTTTCAATTTTGTATCCTTTCAGTAATAAAAATTCAAATTTTGCTTATCAAATGTTTTTCTAAGAAAATGTTTTAAAAAACAGTTTCGACCATAAACTTTAATTTTTTGAAATTGCCATTCTTTACATTTAGGCAAGTTTGTTCGACCCAATCCTACTTTTCATTTATAAGGATTTACTCAGTGTGGGGTTTCCGCATTTTGTTGTTGTAATTAATTTATCCTTATACATATGTGCAAAAGCACGTGGTGTACTATACCTATTGCACAGTTTTATAATAGTACTATAGGAACTATATTGCACTATAACACCCATATTAATAAAGATGGTTTAGTGGAGGTTTATCGTTAAGTCCTGGACTAAGTGCGAAATTTCATTAATAAAACCAATTTTCTGTTAAGTGACGTTTACTAATTATGATAAAGTTAAACCACCGAAGTAGGTGGTTTAGCGAAGGAATAAGAAATAGAAGTGTCCACAGTCAGACACAAGCAATTGACAATCAATTTAGGTAGCCACAGAATATAAAAAAAGAGATTGCTTACTTTTATAGAAGATTTTCTTAAAATGATTTTTGATAAACGTCATTTTACTATTCCGGGAACATTTTGTTTTTATTAATGAAAATATTTAAGCCATGGCTTAACTCCTATTCCATGGTTTAGCAAAACCATGAAATATAGGTGGAATAAGCGTTTTTTATTAATACGGCTGTAAGAGTCCAACAGAAAAATTGATCATGATTATAGAGTCTTGAACTAAACTGTCCAATAAGTATCTCTATAGTATGATTAAAGGAATATTGAGTCTTTACGCCTATAGAGGTGATAGAAAGTGCTCCAGAGAATGTCTAGGCGATGAATTATATCAAAGTTTACTCCTATAGCTATTTGACTTCCAGCAAGAATGGTTATATGAGCACTATAGCAACGAATGATTCTTAATTTCAGAAATAGGAAGCAAAATTGTTAGTTGGGAGGCTACTGCTTTCCAAATACCTTTGCTACTGGCTCCAAAGCTTCCATTCCAGTACTTGTTTATTGCCTCGAGGATAAAGCGCGGAACAGATTGAACCAGCAACAGCACCGTCAACAGCAACAGCGGCCGCCATTAAATTAGAGCCAATGTATTTCAATTGTTCAACACACATAAGAACAGCAACAGCAACGCCAACACCGTCGTTAGGCCAAAGTCATAAATTTGCTGTTGCTGGTGAAGTGTTGTCAACTTTTCCACTGCAATATTCAGTGGCACCACAATGAAAAGCATGAAATATCAAGCAGATAAAATGACGTTGCTGGTGGCAATGTGTTTGAGAAATGTTTGCTGACCAGCGTGCTGTTTGCTGTTGACGATGCTGGTGCTGTTGCTGGTTTAATCTGTTTCGCGCATAAATGCAATGCAACACGAAACCAATCCGGAAAATGTCAGCTTTATATCCGAACGCGCCCAATGTCAAGAAAATTGGTCGCGTTCACCTCGTAGTCCGATAGGATATCTAATGTCGATTTCCTTTTACACTAGGGATTTTAGGGATTGCGATCCCTTGTCAAATTTTGTCTTTTTAGGCCGGTATTCACCGAGCGCTCATAACTTAAGAAGCTCATAAACGTATTCACCAAGCAATATTAGTGAAGATCTACGAGCGCTCTTAAAAGTTAGGAGTGGTCCCGACCACTCCTAACTTACGAGCGCTCTCTTCGAAAATTTGTTCGCTTGTGCGTGTGCCACGCACGCATTTGACTCGAATCCATGTGAGCAATGCCAAGTAGAAGAGTATCCATTTGCTGTCAAGACCAACATTACACAACATTTCACAGTTTGGGTATGCCTGAACAAGAGAGAGTGGCTCTCATTTTCGAACTTCGAAAAACACTTGCGAGTGGTTGGTGAATACCGCACAGAAATTTCAAGTTAAGAGCCTCGTAAAGTTAAGAGCCGTTTAGGAGCGCTCGGTAAATACGAACCTTAGTGTGCGTATTTCGTATACATGTAAATCCCTCTCCAAATACGGATTCGAAAGATTTGATCTCTGTCAAAAAAAAAATCGATTTTTTTGGTGTGGTAAAAGTCAAAATTTGACAAGGGATCGCAATCCCTAAAATCCCTAGTGTAAAAGGAAATCGACATAAGATACTTTAGTATCCGATACGTTTGTCGAACGACAAAAACTGGATAGGTACCATTTACTGTCAAAGTCAAAAAAGACGTGAATCGTCCAGGGTTGGCCGATTCAACTACATGCCTAATTTACTACAATTTGTTACGTCTGCTACATACGTAGTTAATTCATAAAAAAAATAGAATAATGAAAACCAAACAATAATTTTGCACATTTATGATCTTATGAAGGTTTGTACAAAAACTGAAAATGTTTCATTTACCATAAAGATGAGGAATTGTAGGAATGATATATGATAGATGGGAAGTTTATTTTTGCAGACAAACAATTTTCTTTGGCATAATCAAAGGATTTGGATTATGAACACATGATTTAAAGATATTTTTTAATGCTGAATTTATTGTACAAGGTATGTTGCGACGATTTAGTTGCAGCAAGAGACCATTTGCTAATCTGCAAAACAAACAATTAATATTATACATATGTATGTATACTGGATTACAAATCCTATGAATTTTTTTTTATTATAATAATTCATTAAATATTTAAGAATATAATATGGTATGGCCCTTATAAATATATACAACTGACAATGTCTCTATTAAGTTTTTAGTTCAAATTTTTGATAATTTAATCCTGCAATGAGGAAAGGTAAATTGAAAAGGGCAGATTTTTTAACCACAAATCATCTCACGCCAACGAGGTTTCTTTTTTTGAGATTTTAGTGCTTGTTCGCATTTGGTGAGCAGACGCTGTCGTTTCGAGGTACGTACATACATATAAATATTACCAAAAAAACTTTTTAAAAATAATAAAAACCAAGAACTGGTAATTATATTGAAACTGTTTATTTTTAAGGAGCGCAGCACACTTGTCGAAGAGAGCTCCAGTACGATCATTTTCTATTTTAATTGTGTAGTAAATCCACCTTCAGCCCAATAATTATGTAGCTTTTTGACCAGCCTGGGTTTCATAACATTTTTATTTTAAGAGGTAAACACTTTTGCTGCTTAAAACTACTTAAATTTACTTAAATCTTATAGCAAAACTATTTTCTCTTCTTGCAATAAGATTGTATAAGCTTATAGTCTTAAAAGAATCCTTTTCTGAAAACTCAGCTCTAAATATGTCCATATAATCCCATAACAAGTCATGTCTATGTCTATGAAAATCCTAAAAGAATTTGAGTTTAATACCTCCTATATCAAGAAACAATCTGAAGTTCAAAGAATAAAAGCTTTGCAGTAGGATCCGAATGAGATCTTTAATGCAACAAACTTTACTTTTCTCAATTAGTAAATTAGTACTAGACGCAACAAATAATAAAAAGTTATAGTTCGGCCAACCCTGTACTCGACACAAAAGAAAATAGATCAGCTGAAATGTCAGCTGTTCTTCAAAATTCCCCTTGGATAGTTAAGTATACCAAAAATTTTTGGATAGCTTTAGATTTCTACTTGACATCAGCTGTTTCGTTAATCAGTTGTTTTTTCCTATGGGATTACAACAACACCAACAAATCCGGATACCTTTGGATACGTACCCGAACGCGACCATTTAAACAGCTGTTTTCGTTTTGTTATTAAACACCGCAAAACTTTTTTTTAAGCGTTAAAATTATGGCAGCATTATTAAGTTTTACAAAAAGAAAAATTTTAAAAAGCATAATCTTATCAAGTAAGAATTTGCTTCAGATAAAACAACTGAATGAAAATGATGTAAAACATTTGACAACAGCCTTAAAAAGAAATGAGTCAATTTGTAAGTAAAATTACATACAGCTAGGTGAGTTTGTTTATTTTAACGTGTTTGACAATTCCTATTCAGGTAATCATTTTATTGAATTCCACGGTATCTGGCCGGAAAAAGAGCAAGCCAACTTCCTTAAGGACATGCGATTAATTCCAGATTTCATTAGCACCGAAGAAGAAACTAAACTGTTCGAAGAAATCGAGCCATACATAAAACGATTACGATACGAATTTGACCACTGGGATGATGTAAGTGCGTTAATTTTTTTTCATACAAACTTTAAATTATTCAATGCAATCAAAATTCCGAAGGCAATCCACGGATTCCGTGAAACTGAACGTAAAAACTGGTACCCACACAACAGAAAGATAATCGAAAGAGTTCGATCTACAGCTTTTGCTGGCGAGATAATGCAGTATGTCCATGTTTTAGATTTGGCTGAAAAGGGTGTTATAAAACCGCACGTAGACAGCACTAGGGTAGGTTTCCAAACATACCTAAAGATTTAAATCCGAGTAGTTGAAGTTAAATTAATAGTATTGCGGAACAACTATATCTGGAATAAGTATGTTGTCTGATGCTGTGATGAGACTTGTTCGAACTGATGAAAAGAAATATCAACAGGGTCCAAAAGAAGGCGGTAGTAACGGTGATGATTATAGAAATCAGCCTGTAACACAATTAGAAGGAAATTTCTATGCCGATGTTCTTCTTAATCAACGTTCGTTGTACATTATGAGGTAATTGCCCATTCTTTGTTTTATCAACACCAGTGTGTTTAGTTTAGTTATATCTTCCAGTCACTCTGCTAGGTATAATTTTACTCATGAAATTCTCTCCAATGAGAATTCAAAATTCAAAGGAAGTCCGGTTAAAAAAGGCAGAAGAATTTCCATTATTTGCCGAAATGAGCCGTAATAACAAAGTGCAATTAAACCGATCATGAACAACAGATACTTCATAAAATAACCGACAAAAGATCAGAAAATAATGTTTGTTTTATTTTTAAACAAGAATTTAAAATTTATTTCGAAACTTCTAACTACAGTTTATTAGTTTGTGAGGCAAAATGTTGCTGAGGCACCGCCATAACTGGCATCACATTTGATGCCATGCGATTTGCATTGGTGATTAAGTTATTTTCAACGGCAACTTGTTGGGGCATATCAGTCAAAAGTGGAGTCCGGAATTCATGTTTCAAAACCTGAGGAGCCATTACACGTAAAATGGTTTTGTGAGCACCAACTAGCAGAGAATTGATGATTCCTGAAACAGGGAAATCGGTATATTCATATTAATTAAAGAATAATAACACATATGTACATATATCATTATTAGGATGGTCGTTATAATGGTCATTCTATAATATTGGCCAATCCGCCCTTTAATTTGTTCCAAATAAATTATTCTTTCAATTTTTTAACTCTTAATACAAATCTTGCGATACAAAAAAAGAAATGAATATAAATTTAACTTTTATATCTTCATACCAGAAGCAATAATAATTCCCGCAATAATTGAACACAATCTGACTGCAAATTTTACCACATTATCTCTGTCACTCTGTACAATAACTTTCATAGCAGACCAATCATATTTGAAATAGATTCCTGCTGAGCCATACGAGTTCTTTGAAGAATCTAGACAAAAAATTGTTAGTGCTTTTTTAGTGAAAGTACAATATTCCGATGCATGTATGTACCTAATTTGCGGATATTTTCAGTAACTGAATACTGATATGTATTGAATGTTGAAAAGGTATTCTGAATCTCTGTTGGTACAATTTTAATAAAATATTGCACGGTAGTAGATTCTTCATCAATTACTCGTTCATCTCCTTCCAATGGTTGGACAATGCGTCTTGAAAAACTACCAAAGCTAAGACGATTGATCCGATGGGTGAAATTGAGCGGAGTTCGTTTAAAATCAATCATCCAATGGTCTTCAACAAGCTCTACAATGGGAGTGCTTCCACCAACTATATTCAATACGCCGGCAACCTTAGTAAAAGAGAACATCAATATAAGTTTATTATACAGGGTGTCCCACAGTCACCGCCCCAAATGAAAACCATGGATTCCTGAGGTCATTTTAAGTCGAAAAACTTATGAGGTAATTTTCTCGTTTTCGTCCCGTTTTCGAGTTATAACGGTTTTTATGATTTTTGCTCTCTTTTTCCTTAACTAGCTTTATCTTTGCCAAACTACGTCCGATTCGTAAGATTTTTTTTATAACCAATCAAGAATTTATTACAGTTTTAGTTTGTCTCAGAATTTTTTTTTCTGTGGGCAACCGTTTCTCCGCAATTTTGCATCAAACCCAACTTTTTTCGTTTTTTAAGTTGTTTTTTTCACTTCGATATCATTTTTTTCAAAAAAACACGTTAATGAGTATTAATTTTTTTCGTTAATTATTAAAGCCCAGTTCATTTTCTTAAAAAAAAATATTTTTTTTTCCTTAAAAAGAATACTAAATGTAATTAACAACAAAAAAACAAACTGAGTGAATTAAAAAAAAAAAATAATTTCTAAATACAAAATTAACTTTTTCTGAGCTATTGTGGTTAAGAAAAGGACAAATAGATACAGTTGTCCCATTTCAGCGTATATTAATAACATTTCCAGATATTCTTGATTAGTGTAATCCATTGTTCGCAAATAATTGAAAAAAACTACAACTTGAATAACAAATCCAAAATGGAGTATCAAGTGAAAGAACACGACGCGGACACTAGTTCACGCGAGAAAGACATTTTCAACCATCAAATCATAATGAAAATTTTTACTGTTTACATTAGTTAACGGTCTTACTAATTAACTTTATCTATTTGTCCTTTTCTTAACCACAATAGCTCAGAAAAAGTTAATTTTGTATTTAAAAATTATTTTTTTTTTAAATTCACTCAGTTTGTTTATTTTTTGTTAATTACATTTAGTATTCTTTTTAAGGAAAAAAAAATATTTAATTTTAGAAAATGAACTGGGCTTTAATAATAAGTGAAAAAAATTAATACTCATTAACGTGTTTTTTTTGAATAAATTGATATCAAAGTGAAAAAACTACTTAAAAAACGAAAAAATTGGGTTTGATGCAAAATTGCGGAGAAACGGTTGTCCGCAGAAAAAAAAGTCTTCGGACAAACTAAAACTGTAGTAAATTCTTGATTGGTTGTAAAAAAAATCTTACGAATCGGACGCAGTTTGGCAAAGATAAAGCCAGTTAAGGGAAAAATAATAAAAACCGTTATAACTCGAAAACGGGACGAAAACGAGAAAATGACCTCTTAAGTTTTTCGACTTAAAATGACCTCAGGAATCCATGGTTTTCATTTGGGGCGGTGACTGTGGGACACCCTGTATATTCGACGACTTCTGAAGGCAGCACACACCTTATTGATTCCTAGTGTCCCATGCAAACGGCAAGCATCATGCTGTTCATTTTCCTTAACTTTTCTAGGTGTCACTGGAACATCGCTTACATCTGTACTTTTGAGAATATCTTTAAAGAGAATATCAGCTACAGAATGATATTCTTCCCGTAAAAATACATTCATGTGCTGAACCAACTCGAAGTTGCTCTTTTCTTCGTCACTCATCTCCCACCAAGTGTCTTCCCTTTGTAAAGTTCCATAAGCAAAAACATCCTGCTGAGTTTCGTCCATTAAATCAACACCAGATAAAGCTGAGTTACGGAATGGGAATACATTTTTTTGTACAAATATAGTATACATTAATTTAAAACTTACAAGTACAAGGCATCGCTACTGTAATGTCAACATGGAATTGCACTTTATCGTCCATATCGAGATCTGGTTTGAACTTAAAAACGGGGTTGGCATCGTAATAGTATGAAACTTCTTTGTAAATTAGATAAACAACCAACAATCTGCTTAATAGAGATACTAGAAACATAACAAAATTGGGTGTAAGAAAAAGTCTCAATTATTTTAAGTCTATAAAAATCTTACACGTTCCACCTATTTCAGTGGTTTCTGTGTACTTTTCTGGTACTTTTTTGAAAGCATCAAGATTTTTGGCAAGTTCGATAATGTTGTTTTTGCCTCTGTATCTAATTTTTGGTATTTCCGTCATTGCATTTTATATTTTTAAAAACGTCTGAAAAAAACCACCTTGTTTTTGTTAAACGTGAAATCCAGAAATACCGAAATTTCAATCCTTTTATTTACCACTTACCACATAATCAAAATTTAAAATTCTCTTGACAGCAGATATCAAAAACTGGCTGTCAAAATTAAAAGTAAAATCTGGGCTTACATTTGAGAATGTAAGAAAAGTGCTGCCAAGATTAACATTTAATTTGATATTGACAAAATGCTGTAGTGCTATCATGTCATGACATCTGTATTTTCCTTCTTTTTAACATGACTAAACACAAGTAGTGTGTACATTGAACGACAAACCACTCCAGTCTACAACACATCACACGAGACATGTATATCACACTTAATTTGATCTGCAACATTTTTCTCTAAAACAGCTGTTCTCTAAGGCTAGGCGCTCACATATTCAATTTTTAGTTGCACAACTGTTTGGTTGCTTATAAAAAACAGATGAACTATTTGGTTGGATGTCCGCGAAGGTGCATATAATTATGTTACACAAAATATGGAACTCATTTTAGGCAATCGTTTAGTTTGTGTCAAAACACAAACTTTTTAGTTTTTAGTTTTAGTTATTAACGGTACCTGTCATAGAATAGTTTTTTTTTTTTATTTTCAACTTTCTCATTACCGGCTCCAAAAATTTTAACCACAAATTTTATGCAAAAGCTCCTTTGAATTTGAAAAAAATATAGTCTATAAAAATTTTCGAAAAAATAGTTTTTGGATTTTTTAAAAAATAATACAATTTGTTTTGATATCTTGAAAACGTTTACACAATTAAATTTTAAAATTACGCCTAAAAATGTATATCATTAAATACAAATAATTTGTTTATTATTTTTTTGGCAAGAGTACGATAACTTAGGCGCCAAGAAATTATAACGGTTTTTTGTAGAACAGTTCAATACAAGCATTTTTTACTATGGGAGGGGGGGTCTATCTCCCCCCGTTTGGGCGGGAGGGGCAATTTTATAAAAAAGGTACTAAAATGGAAACAAAAAATTAAAAAATAACGGTAATACTTACAATTAAGTATTATACCTTCTCTTAAAGCCAATACTCTGATCTATTAGATAATTTTTAAATCAAGTAGAATCTATGCACAGTTTAAAAAAAAGTTTAAAGTTTAATTTTTCAAAACTGCAAAGTTTTATATTATTATTTTTCCTAAAATTCGTTGCTCTAATTTATTCTTATTCAAAAACTGAAAACTAGATGATTTTATGTCGTCTAGTTTTTGAGAAAATTGAAAATAACTAAAACTACTTTTTTATGGGATATTTGCTTTTTTTGCTTGCTTACGCATTACGGCACACTATAGGATTTGGGGTAGGTGCGAGGTTGGGTGTATGTGTTAGAGGCACCCTATGTGCTCTATTAATAATCTGTACAATTATATGAACAGATCTATTTTCTTTTATATTACTTCCAATGGAATAATAAACTTCTTCCTTACTTAACCTCTGAACAGGTAACATGCTGGTCTTTTATTTCGCTCTGCTATAGGTTATGGGCCCAGAAACTAAAAAGTAAAAAGTTTTTCGTCTTTGGTTAAAAGAATTTAATTTATAAATAAATAAAACCAATCGCGACTCGCGAATATTTTTATTGGGTAAAAAAATGAATTCGAGCATTACAATTGATCGATTGTCTGGCAGAGAAAACTATCCTACATGGAAGGTATCAGCTGAGGCATATCTGGAGTTGGACGATCTGTGGGTAACAACAATCGCATATGAAGTCGATGATGCAGGGAATCCCAAAACCCCAGTGGATTCTGCAAAAGACAGACGTGCAAAAAGTAAGTTAACCCTTATTATAGATCCTACATGCTATGTCCACATACAAGGAGCAAACACAGCGAAGGAGTTGTGGCAACAGTTAGCAAACGCATACGAAGACAGTGGACTAACACGTCGGGTAGCGCTTCTGCGAAAACTCATCACAACATCACTTTCTAACTGCGGTTCCATGGATTTGTACGTGAAGGAAATCATCACGACGGCCCAATCACTGTGTGGCATTGGTTTTCCAATAAGTGAGGAGTGGGTTGGTTCTTTGTTGCTCGCGGGATTGCCGGAGGACTATCGCCCCATGATAATGGCATTGGAAAATTCTGGAACGAAAATCAATGGTGACGTCATCAAAACCAAGTTACTGCAAGATGTACCACATGGAAGCGAAAGTTCTGCTTTTAACGCATACACACACAGAACGCCATTTAAACCTCAAAGAAAAGGCCCTAAGTGTAGAAAATGCAACAACTTTGGCCACATTGCTAAAAATTGTCGAGCAAAGACACAAACCAACAGTAATGACAGAAAGTTTGACGCATTTTGCGCTGCATTATCTACAACAGGAATCAAATGTGAAAATGATTGGTATTTTGATTCCGGTGCCACGTCACACATGACGATGAACTCAGATCTTTTGCAAAATTGCCAACCAAACAGCGGAACTGTAACAGCAGCTAACAGAGGAATCATGGAAATCAAAGCTGCAGGAGAAACTGTAGTTCGACCAACATGCAAAAACTCAAAGGTGGAAATCAAAAATGTGAAATACATTCCCGAGCTGTCAACAAATTTGCTTTCAATAAGCCAAATTGTAAAAAGAGGTTATTCCGTCATATTCCAAAACAGCGGTGTGAAAGTAATTAATGCCGACCGAAAGGTTATCTCAACCGGGTCTCACACAAATGGTCTTTTTAAACTGAATCAACATCCGAATCCGAAGCAATCAGAAAAAGTTTTTGCCTGCGGTGCAACGGCAAGTAAAATTTTATGGCACCGAAGGATGGGTCATCTAAATCTCAAAAGCTTGGAGAAATTAAAAAATGGCTTAGTAAGTGGGATCAATTTCACTAATGAAGAAAATGACGACTGCAAAATTTGTCCGATGGGTAAGCAGATACGATTCCCCTTTAGTAAGCTTGGCAATAGAGCAACTAAAATTTTGGAGCTAGTGCACTCGGACATATGTGGTCCGATGGAACACGAATCTCTTGGTGGAAGACGATACTTACTCACGTTCATTGACGACAAAACAAGAAAAATCTTTGTCCATTTTTTGAGAACCAAAAGTGAATTCGAAGTTTCTGAAGCGTTCAAGGAATTTTGCTGTTTTGCGGAAAATCAAAGCGGTCAAAAATTAAAAACTCTACGCACAGATAATGGCAAAGAATATCTTAACAAAACCTTCAGAAGAATCATCACAGACAAAGGTATAAATCACCAAACCACAAATGTTTACACTCCTGAAGAGAATGGTGTCGCCGAAAGGAACAACCGTACGATAGTTGAGAAGGCGCGATGTATGCTTGCCGATGCCAACTTACCAAAGGTGTTCTGGGCTGAAGCCGTGGCATATTCTATCTACTTGCTAAACCGTTCTCCTTCAAAAGGCACTGGAACTACACCTGAAGAAGCTTGGAGTGGAAGAAAACCGGACTTGTCACACATTAAGGTATTTGGAACAACAGCTATGGTACATGTACCAAAAAGTAACCGTCTTAAATGGGATCCTAAAGCACACGAATGTATTATGGTGGGCTTCGATGAACACACTAAAGGCTATCGTCTCTTCGATCCTGTTAAAAATAACATTTTTAAAAGCCGAAATGTGACATTTATAAATGAAAACAACAGTGCTGCTCAGATCCAGCTGGAACCCACAGTGAACAAATTATTTAATAAACATAGCAGAATCAACATAGATAACGAAAAACCAGACGAACCGAATGTGATAAGCAACACTGACACAAGTAACCCTGACGAATCGAAACACCAAGATGTGACACAGCCAGAAGAACTACGACGCAGCAAAAGAAATTGCAACCGACCGGCAAAATTCAATGATTTTATCATTAATGCGGAAAGCAGTTCTTCGTTTGAGTCCTTTGAATCGGACGAACAAAATCGACCAGATGGAGCAGATAACTCGATGTCGGAAGAAGAAAGCGAATTTCACGGATTTTCTGGACTTGCAGCGCCTCCATCGCATCACAAGAAACCAGTTTTGACCAAAAATCAACAACTTTTCAAGCCTAGCGATGAGGGGCGCGTTATTCAAGGCAAGTATCTTTTTGACTTAAATTTAAATAAAAATCAGGAAAATACTGCAGCAGAAATTTTTCAGACAAACATGGACGATCCAGCAACACCAGAAGAAGCACTGTCCCGCCCAGATGCGAATCAATGGAAACTGGCCATGGAAGAGGAAATTCAATCGCTTCAAGACAACGAAACCTGGTCGCTGTCAGAATTGCCGAAAAATCGTAAGGCAATAAAATGCAAATGGATTTTTCGTACAAAACGAGATATAACTGGCTGTATAGATCGGTATAAAGCCCGATTAGTAATAAAAGGATTTTCTCAGCGAAAAGGGGTGGACTATGAGGAGACATACTCGCCCGTAGTACGTCATAGTTCCCTGAGATATCTTTTTGCGATCGCCGCCCAACTCAATCTTAAAATCGAGCAAATGGATGCTATTAGCGCATTTCTTCAAGGCCGATTAAAAGAAGATATTTATATGGAACAGCCACCGTTATATATTGACAAAAGTAATCCATCGAAAGCATGTCGTCTAAACAAAGCATTATACGGACTGAAGCCATCAAGTAGAGTTTGGAATCTGGAGTTGAACAGAAATCTTGAAGCCTTTGGACTTATGAAGTCAAAATATGATCCATGCCTCTACTACAAACTCGAAAACGGAAATATACTCATGGTTGCGGTATACGTAGATGACTTACTCATATTCAGCAACGACGACAACTATCTTAAAAATATAAAACAGCATTTAAGTCAACAGTTTCACATGAAGGAACTTGGTCCTGCTCAGCAAATTCTTGGAATGAGGATAACTCGTGAAGACAACTCAATTGCACTCGACCAAGAATTCTACATTGAAAGCATACTTGAAAAGTTTGGCATGAAGGATTCCAAAGCGGTTAAAACACCAATGAATTCAAGTGAAAAGCTAAGCAAAGCAGACTGTGCAAAGACAGATGAAGATATTCAACAAATGCGAAATATTCCGTACCAGGAAGTTATAGGATGCTTGATGTACCTATCACAATGCACCCGCCCCGATATTTGCTTTGCAGTAAACACACTCAGTCGTTTCAATACGAATCCTGGGCTACGTCATTGGTCAGCTGTGAAACACCTCCTTCGATACCTACGTGGAACCTCAAACCTGAAACTATGCTTTAAGAAGGATAACAACAAAAGCAGTATTATCGGCTATACTGATGCAGATTGGGCAGCAAGTACCGACGACAGGAAGTCAACAACTGGATATGTCTTCACAGCTCAAGGAGGAGCCATATCATGGTGCTCAAAAAGGCAACAAACTGTTGCACTCTCATCCTGTGAAGCCGAATACATTGCGCTATCAGCAACTATACAAGAAGCGCTATGGTGGAATGGAATTAAATTTCAACTTTGTGCAAAACCTGAGCCATTAGTAATTAACTGCGATAACCAAAGTGCCATTTCAATTGCATCCAGCAGTGGATTCCATCCGAAAACGAAGCACATAGATATCCGTCACCACTTCATACAGGACACTCTAAACGAAGGTGAAATCAAAATACACTATGTAAGCACGAATCATCAAATAGCGGATGCACTCACAAAACCTTTGGACAAAACGAAGCTTGAAACATTCCGATATGAAATGGGTGTTCATTAAAGATGTCCAGCTTAAGGACGAGTGTTAGAGGCACCCTATGTGCTCTATTAATAATCTGTACAATTATATGAACAGATCTATTTTCTTTTATATTACTTCCAATGGAATAATAAACTTCTTCCTTACTTAACCTCTGAACAGGTAACACGCTGGTCTTTTATTTCGCTCTGCTATAGTATGCAAGGTTTCCTTTGCATTTACAGAATCTGGATTTAAAGAAACTTTGAATTTACCCTATGGTCTATATCCAATGTCTACTAAATATATGTATGTACGTAGCCCAAAGTTGCACATTTAAAATGTTCAGACATGAAAATTTAATACATTATGAAAAATACACATTACCTTGGTACTACTGTACGAATGCAGCAAATTTATATAATTCCTTAATTAATATGTATGTTTATTGTTTGTGTCTAACATTTTTAATGGTAATGTGGTACAGGTTATTGTTTACCAAGGTCATTCGTTATTCAACCTTTGTAAGAGTGAAGTATTTTTTTCTTTGAATAAAGAATGGCGACTAAGCATCCACTACTTCATCCTAAATTAAATAACTTTTCAATATTTCAAAAAAAATATTTCAAAAGCATCGCGTTCTTAGAAGAAATTGGTCTAATTCCAACTAAAGCGTCAACTCCCCTCAACTCCAACTCAAAAAGGTGACAAAAATTGTAAGAATACAATATTATTATTATTATTTATTCATCAACCAGAGCATATTATACTCTTACAGACTAAGATACATAAGTAAATATATAGTTACAAATTTGTAGGTGGGTATATAAAATTCAAATTACATTTAAATGATTTACATAGTTAATCTTTTATTTTAATAAATAACGTTACTTAAATTTTGCTTAAAACTAATGATTTAAAAGTTTCTCTGGTGCAATCCATATAAAAGTTAATCTTAGAGCAATAAACCCATCTATCGGCACATTTTTCCATGGGCCTCAATATTGGCTAGAGATTCGGTAGGTGCTTGCTATAATTTTTTTTTGTGATCAAAATGCCTGTAAACACGGTTTTAATACATTGAACATTGAAAAATTGACTTGACTATTTTTAAGTAACACCTGACTTACTCACAAACTGACTGACTGAGACGCGAAATGCCATGCAATTCTACCTCATCTGGTGCATTCTTGCTAACCCTAAATGATTTGCTGAACTTTACCTACAAATGAACCACATTAGCATTAATCCTCAAAATGAAATCACCGTAGTTAAATACCAAAAATCAAAAATTTCATAAAAAGTAGTTTTAGTAATTTTCGATTTTCTCAAAAACTAGAAGGGACAATACCATTCGGTTTTTGTGTTCGATTTAGAATTAATAGTAGCATTGACCACAAAAATCCAATTAAGCACTTCATTTTACAATTTTGAAAAAAAAATGGTCTAAACTTTTTTTTTTCATTTTTTTTTAACAAAATTTTGAGTTTGCATGCAAATTTTTCAAAAACTATTGACATAAATAATTTAATTTAAATTTACGATTATAGAATAGACTTCTGGCTTTCAAAACCGGTATAGTATTTTATTGTAAGTGTTGCCGTTGTTTTTTAATATTTTTTTTTTTTTAATTTAAGTCATTTTTTCTAAAATCGCCCCTACCTCCTAAACGGGGCGAGATAGACCCCCCCTCCCATAGTAAAAAACGCTTGTATTTGACCCTTCTACAAAAATCCGTTATCAATTTTTGGCGCCTAAGTTATCGTACTCTCCCCATTTTTTTTATAAAAAGGAAAATTTAGTACACCCAAAACATGTTTCAGTCTGTCTGTATGTGTGTACCTCTCTCTACAACCTAAGACACTGGACCTATTTTCTTCAAACTGGGTACTTAAGGGTCTTTGGTGATTCCCTAGAGGGGAAATTGAATTTTTTAGCTCCAAAATTGACGGTACCCCCCATGCACCTTTAATGCAAAATCTTATTTATCTCAAAAAAGGCTCTTAGGATCTTGATAAAAAAATAAGTGTGCCCATAATAGGCATGGGCTATATCTTGGTCAAAAAAATTTTAGGGAAAAGTGTTATTAACGGTACCTGTCATAGAACCGTTTTTTTCATTTTCGACTTTCTTACTAACGGCTCTAACGATTTTAACCAACATTTTTTGACAGGAGTTCTCCCTTAAATTTAAATTTTGTAAGTTTTTTGAAAAAAAAAAAATATTTTTTTTTAAATCAATTTCTTTAAAACGTGTGAACGGATTTTTTTTTTAATTATTTCCTAAAATCTACATATATTACGAAATACTTACAATTGTCAAGAACAAAATTTGTTCTTGAAAATTTTTAAAGAAATTTCTTATATAAAAATATGTATTTAATAATAAAAACGATGTTTAAAGTTCGTTTGCATAAATTCACACTTTTCTAATAATCGGACGGCAATTTTATACATTTGAACATTTTTATCTCATTAAATCCTTATTTTATATTAATTTATACATAATTTTTAAATTCCAATGTACTTTTATATAAGAGCAAGTACGTGCGATCCAGTTGTGCATTTTATTTTATTAGGAAATCGTTTCTCATAATTTTCAATATAATTTAATTTTAAGAACATTTGTCTTTAAAACGTCTAAAATAGGGGAACAACCCTTTTTTCATAGGACGGTAGTATATAAGATGCTCCTATAAATATTAAGAAAATGTTCGTATAAAACAATCTTTATATTCAAAATCTAAACGAAGCTAATCTAACGTAGTATGTAAAGGGTGGGTCAAATACAAGTTTCTTTTTAAAAATGTAATAAAATGAACAAAATTAATTTTTTCAATGTATTATACTCGTAGCTTTATTAGTAAGAAAAAACATTCACATTAATTATTATAGAACACAACGTCGTTTAAGTGGCTGACTCGGCTGGCTTCGCAGTAGTGCATTTTGTCACTCTAATCGAATAATCCGAGGTCTTTGTACAGAATTCTCCTCAGCCTATTGCGTGAAATGTTGAGCTGTTGAGATCGATGGCGGGTTGATGTTCGAGAATTAAGTCTCACACTCTTGGCTACAGCAGCCACATATTCATCATGAGTGTTTTCCACTAGCATATCATACTTTTTTTCAAAAAAATGCACTGTTTGGACTACACAGCACTCACTTTGGAAATAAGTTTTCAATATTTCCCAACGTTGTTAAAGCGAATGTTTTCGTTCCGCAAAGGTATGCTATCCTAATTAAACCTATGATTTAAAAAATGACCTACCCGTTATGTGCTTCCATCCAACGTATTATGAAGTAATATAGTTAACGGTTTTCTGAAAATTTAATCCTTACGAAAAACAATTTTGCAAACCTTTATGGACTAAATAAGAAGATCACATACAGTTTCTATAATTAAACATAAAGGCGCAAGATTTTAGTTGAATTAGTACGATGTTAAAGCTGTTTTCGTATGTAACTAGGTTAAAAAAACAATTTTACAAATTTTAATCGAATTTATCATTATATTTTCTTCAGCCTTTTATTAAAGTTAAAATCATCGAATACCTATTTTTTGTTTACTTATTATCTACACGAACTGTCATTGTTTTACATAGGTGTGTTCAGTAGCAATTCATTAATACTATTACTAATTTATTTTGTGCCAAAGAAATTATGGAAATGTTGGCTCAGCAAATTCAAACATCCAAGAAACTTACGACTTAGATACGGAATCTGAAGAAGATCTTCAAGAAAAACCTACTATTTTATGCAACTGATTTGGTCTTTATTTAATTGCTAGGTATCTTACACAATAATATTTATGTTATGTATTGTGTACAATATATAAATAAATTAACAGAGACTTCCAATTAATTTTATTATTAAACATTAAATGTTTTTTTTTGCTAAGCCAATTCCTATCATTTTTATGTGGAAACCTATTTAAATGTATCATACAAAAATACAAAAAAAAATATATTTTAAGTTTTTAAAATGTATTTTTCTTAAATGGATTAATTATTTTTTTTGATGCTATAGTTTTAAGTGTTAAACGGCATAGTAATCAGTAGTCCCTATGCTTCTTTAATAGTTGAAAACTGTATAAATATTGTTATTTCTTTTTAAATGCCTTAAAAACAAATCAAAATCAAAAAGCACCAACAATGATTTCAAATATTGTGTAGGTATTATATGCAATACAAAGTAAAACTATCCAACAAGTTCTTTTAAACTTTATTTTGATTTCTCAGTTTCCCAGGTATAGATTTAAAGGCAGCCGATCCATAGCTTTATTGTTGAAATGTACATATATTTTTAGAATCTATTTGAAGAAATTGTTTTTTGTTATTTTTGTATTGAAATTGGAATATGAGTTATATAATTCTATTATAATATTCCAGCATTCAATTTATAGATAAATAAAAACCTCAATAATAATTTTGACTGCTTAAAATTGTCAAATGTGCGCCCGTCTATTTATCTGTGCGTCCATCTATGAATAATAATGTACACACATATGTATATGGAGCTAGTAACTGAATTGACGATCGACTTGAAATTTGGAACAAACAAATTTTATGTGATTCCCTGGAGGATATTCGAATTTTTGTTTTAACCCAGTTATGCATTATAACGGTTAACTCTTTTATAAATAAGGATTTCGTTTTTTTTTAAACTTTCCTTAAAGTTCGGCTGATAAAATTTTACAGATAGCGTTTTTAAATTTTCCTCCATACTTTTTTTCAAATTTTATTTAAGACCAAAAATAGCGGCCGTATATTTATTTTAATAAAAAAAAATAATTTAGTATAAGCTAACTAATATAGTCAACAAAGAAATTCCAAAAAATGGTTATAAGTCCTATAGAACTTTTTTTTTGGGTTTCGATTTTCTTAATATAGCTAATTTTGCTAATTGTTTTCATTTTAAAGTTCCTAAAAAGCTTAATAGTGTGTATACAAATTTTCAATTTTTTTTTTTGGATTTAAAAAAATGCATTTTTTTTTTTGAAATTTTATTATATTTCGAAAACCACACACTCGATTTTTCTTTAAACTATTAAGAAAATAAAAGTTATGCTTACCCACCGTACAAATGTTTAAAAATGGTTATCGAAAATATTTTTGTCTCGAAAACGAAACCTAGAATTTTGATAATTTTTTTTTCTGTTTCACCTACTTTCTACGATCTATGATTCGACAAAAAATAGAATCATAGAACCATTTTTAAATAAAATTTGAATACAGAAATTAAAAAAATATGTATATAAGTCCCTAAAAACAAATGCTTTTTTGGTTTTTGAAAAAATATTCAATTTTTTTTTGAAAATTCCATAAGGTAATTCCAAAGTCACGGGAGTAAATTTGTAAACAATTTTTTCGTTTCCTTTTCAAATTTAAACGACGAGTATTTATTGTATACAGTCTAAATAGACTTCCTTAAAACCAGTTTATTTTTATGCAGAGCCGCCGCAACCGTATGTGCAATGTGTGCGGCGCACAAGGGCGCCAACGTCTAGGGGCGGAAAATTAAGAGATCGATCTAACTCAACCGAAACAGCAAAACAAAAGTTTTCCTTAAGCTATTGGAACCTATTTACATTTGACCGTTCACTACGTAATGTCCACACATAATCTACTACAAATCCTTATTCATATTTTGTTTGTGAATGTCGCCTCTCACAAAATAGCCTCTTCGATTGCAGTCATAGTCTAAACTGCTTAACGCCATGTCGCCATATAGATTGACACCAGGGCTCGGAGACCCACTTTTTTCGTCTTCGCTATCATCGTAATGTCAACTTTGATCAAAATCTCGAGTTCGATTTTTTTAAGGAATGCATAACTTGCCTTATAGTACCTAAAAGTCTCAAGTAAAAAGAGTAAATAATCTTAAAAGAATGCAATAACTATTATACTATAACAGAAACTCTCAAACTCATTTACAGGAGATTCCCCCAAATCCTAGTCTGACTACGTTCATTGTATAAGAATTTGCTGTAGATTGGAACGCGACAACAACAATGCACGTTTGCTTAAATTTTTCAACTACAAAATGGAAAATAAATAAAACTTCCACTTATTCAACGTAAATACCCCCGGCACCCGAGATATGGGGCGGCAATTTAAGGTTCTTGCACGCGGGCGCACGAACAACCAGAGCGGCGGCACTGTTTTTATGAATTATGTTAATTCGGTGTTTCGACTTTTAATTTATCTAGAAATTAATAAAATATACATACATACAAGTCTAGTTAATTTCATAATTGGATACCATGTTCACTTACCCATGTTCATATACCCCATATTTCAGAAACGAGTCCATATTTTTTTTTTTGAAAACTTAATTTCTATGTACATAGTAATATAAACTTAAATATTTTTTTCTAAAAATGTTTTAAACATTTTATATACATTATGTATATTTTTTTTAAACCGTAAAAAATATTACTTATTTTTGTTCCTGCATACATAAATTCATATTTGCGTATTCTGATTTTAGCTCTAATTGGAGCTGTTTAAGTTATTTAAAACAATTAATTTTAGTTCATATGAAACATGTTTTCTCTAATAACACCAATTTCCAGTCGTGTATTTTATTTTTAGTATTTTTAATAGTTAATCTGCAATGTCTAGTTAGGTAATAGTTTATATACAAAATACCAAGTTCTTGCCATTCCAGTAGTGCGTTTTATTTCTTAAGCCTTTCAATGTTTTGTCTAAAAATCTTCACAATGGGTACTGGTTTTTTGCGAAACAAGAACAATTTTTCTTATTTTTATATTTCCATTTAATGGGTGTGTTCAACTTTGTAAGACTCCATGGCGACATTTTCCAAAATAAACACATTTTTTCATTGTAATAAAAAAACAAAGACCATATATTTTCGACTTGGACAGTAGCATTTTGTTTGATGAAGGTTATGGGGACTGTGATTAATGAATAGCTTTACCCAAATGGTTTTTCTTGTTGGCAGCTAACTCTTACATTAAATAGTTTTTCGGACGAAATGCCGAATTCGTTAACGGTTTTTGTTCCAATACTTTCAAGATCAAATTTAGATTACTGTATAAGTATCATTTGCTAATTAATGCAACCACGTGTATATTATATTTTATTTAATAAAACTAGTTACGATTAAAGTCAGAATTCAACATTTCCTACACATTATTTAAAAGTTATATCATAACTACAAGCTCTATTAACGCCATAATCACTTGAATGTTTTAAACAAAAAAAACTTTCACTTAAGTAAACAATAAAATACTTTGTTGCCTTGAAAATCCATCGTTCTTTATTAAATTTTGTGTTTTAATATTCTAATAGAAAAGCTCTTTGCAAGCGTATAGTGCATATATATGTACATAAATGTACTTTCATTGCATTATACCAAACAGATGTAATAGCAATACAAAAGCTTTGTTACACGTGCCGTTTATATTAGCTGTCGCAGATATAATTTTGATGAGTGTATAATATCGACACTAACCTACATACATACCTAGTTTTAGTTTGATATTTTCATATAAATATACATATTTGTAAAACTTTGGACGAAATTATCGTTAACAAAAAAAAAATTGAATTAAATAACACATTTAGGTCAGACAATTAAAAGGAAGTTTTAAGAATACTAAATTAAAGGCACAACTAGGTCACATGTCCCTGCTTTTATAGTTTAAGTGGCTAGAAATTTTGAATACCATTCATCGTAATGATCAATAAAATTATATTAAATAATAAATTTACAAATTTTGTTCCTGAAATTGAAAAGTCTACGGAATTTCAAATCGGTTTAACGTCTTTTTATTTCTTCAAGAAATAAATGCTTAGAGTTTAATATTTAAAATTAAAATGGAATGGAATTTAAAAAGATTTTAGATAAATTTCGTAAGAACACAAAACCGTCTTTGTTGACTTTATATAAATTCCGTTGGTACCGAGGAAATCTGTTACGTGAAATTTCAGGAAAACAAGTACAGGCTGTAATTCGTAGTAGCGCAGAGGTATGTATGTACATACATATTATACGTTGCATATGCGTTAAACTGTTTTGTTTATTCATTGTGATTATGTTTCCACAATTTGCTGCAAATCGACGTACAAAATGGCAATTTTGCAGCTGTAAGCTTTTGTGATGATTTTGGACAACCTTTCTTTAACATAATGTTATTGTTATCCTGAATTTTGTTGTATCATGTTTGCTGTACATAGCTATTGCTGTTATTTTTATTTATTTTTTAATAAAGAAATTTTTGATTTTTAAAATAAAAAACTTTTTCGAATCTATGTATGTACTTTCAAATACATAACTCAAACTGAATAATATAGCCGTGAATGAAATAGTTTAAAACAAAACTGTTTTCTCTATCATCGTTCGTTTTGTTTTATTGAAATCTCGAATTCAAATTTTTATACGAATCACAAACTTACCCTCTGTTCATTAGTCGGAATATCATTTGATGGAATGAAAACTAAATATCTTAAAACCAATATCTTACCTTTAAAGTCCAGTCAAATTATTTAGGAAATAGGAGGAATAGAAACTAAAATACACTGAGTATTATATTGAATACCTAAAATATTCCGGTGTTTATTAGATTTCTGTATACACAATACGTTGTTCTTTCTTGTCGTTGTTTCTTGGAACTTTTGTTTGTTTCAAAAAATTCCTCACCAAAACTATTTCTGTTTTTTTTTTTTTTTTAAATTAATCAATACGTCAATTTTTCAATAAGCAAGTGCCAAGTGAGGCCCATAGATAAGATAAACTTAAAACCACAGTTCGATGAGCTTCCTTGTGAAATGAAACTACTTCTATATTCGAATCCAAATATATTATTGGATACAACAAAGAAAAATCAAACAAGCCCTTCAATACCAAAAAGTATACTTAACTCTGCGACATCAGCTTTCAAGAATAAAAATTAATTTATGATGAATAAGAGATATTTATTTTAGCTAATAAAATGTATTCAAGCAATTCACCAAAAATTTTATGACAAAGTTCTTTTAATTTATTAAAATTTTTTTAAGGAATAATTAGCCTCGTAATGCTCCAGCATCATAATAATTTAAATTATTTTTACGGCAGAAGTTGCTCACAACAACCTGTCCCTCTTCAATTCGTCGAGATGCTTCCTCAATATTAACGTTAGCATCCTCCAATATCACATAAATCAATGGCATCATCTCCCAAGGATATTGAAATTTGTCAAGCAGCTTTCGACAATAGTCCAACATTATTTCGGGGCGACGGTTTTGAGCGAAAGGTATATTCGGCTCAAACGGACGAAGAGGTGGTGGTGGAAATAGCCCGGTTGGAACAAGATCTGGTGCTGTAATTGGACGAGCTAGTGGAAAGTAATAAGAGTTGGCTAGATATTCGGCTAGTCTTGGATCCGGTGGAAGAACAGACGGACGCTTGAAAATGTGATCATTTGGAGTTGGTGCTTGTATTAAATGCTCGTAAGGAGATGACATTGAAGGTTGATTAGCAACAGATTTTGGTATTGACATCGTTGGCAGAACTGGTTCTGGTAATGAACTGGATCTTCCTTCTTCTTGGAACTCGGCACGACGCAAAGCAGTTTGCATACTCATTAATCTTTGGCGCTCAGCATTTAATCCACATTTTTCACATTTGCAGGATTTATACTCACAATATCGTTTGTGACCTTTCAAAGCTACTTCAAGTCCATGGTTTCTGCATCGGCCGCAATTTGGTGTTCTTAATGGCAAGGGACTGTCGGAAAAGGACGGCTTTTCATTGTTTTTCTCGGCTGGTATCTTAAAAACTTCTAAATTTGACATAATTGCGTATCGATGGACTCGGTTGCACACAAAATATTACGAAATCCAAATAAAAAACTGTATGCTCTTTGTTTTACTAGCTTTTGTTTATTTTTACAATTTAGCCTTGCAGCAGCAAAAGAACAAGAACTGCATTTATTGAACAGTGTTGCAATTTGTTATACTAGCTGTCATAATGAAAAGTCAATGTTAAAAGTCAATGCCAATCTGGGTTGGCACGCCAGAGTAATAAAATTAAAGTCGGAAACGTAATGGTTACAGCGATGTGCTTTTGCGTGAAAAGGAGTAGATTTTATTTCGATTTCACCTACAAATGTACTGGAAAACAAGAATTTTAAAAATTTATTTTAAATGAACCGGTATTTACGTATATTTATTATAATTGCAATAAAATAACCATAGAGTACCATATTATCTAAACAATCTGTTCTTAAACTGTGTTCAGCTTTTGCGTAACAATCTCGTGGGTTCCGCAATTTTCCTATTTCTCGTATTTCGGTTTGGGTGGGAGCATAGTATTATAGTAGTATAATCGATATGAAACAAAAACAAGTTATATAAATGCCATTCTATTCTTACTTTATGTGAGTTTGTTTTGTGTTGCTAAGTAGTTGTGACTTGTATTGAATTTTCAATTTTTTGAGTTTTAATTCCAATCTTCTTTTTTATTTTTTTAAGTGCACTCAATTCATATTTCACACTTACCGTCCTATGTTGAAAACATTTGATATGAAACTATAATAGAATCCATACCAGAAGATAAATACCGACTTTGCCACAGCTGTAAAGGCATTTCGAATATTGTTACAATGTTTACCCGGTGGCGGGGAAGGGGCGCGTGTAAATACATACAGCTATATTTATAAATTCATTATAGCGAGTACAAAGGGTTATACAGCACTTACAATGCCTCTAAAAGCAAAAATGTTATTTATAATGGAAGTTGAATAGTGCCTATATGGCTAGGCGCGCACATTCAATTTTTAGTTTCGCAACTGTTTAGTTGCTTATAGAAAACAGATGAATTATTTGGTTGAATATCCGCGCAGGTGCATATAATTATATATTACACAAAATAGCGAACTCTTTTTGGGCAATCGTTTAGTTTGTGTCAAAACACGAACTTTTTAGTTGCTCGAACCAAGGAGTTGCGAAACTAAAAATTGATTGTGCGTGCCTAGCCTATAGGGACATTTTAGTATTGAACTGTCACATTCACTTTGACATCACATTAAATTATTATGATTACCAAAAAATAAAATGCTTTTAGTTGTTATTGAAACTAGAACTTAATATTATTTTCATTTATTGAAACTAATAATGTTATACTATTACATTATATTAAAAATAAATTTTAAATAAAAGTGTTTAGAGTTAAATAGATATATATATACACTTTGGTGATCTCTCACCACGCATCCATCTTCATACCGTATAACACATACGGTGTTGCAATTTTCATTTTCGATTACTGAATTTTATTCTCAGATAGATAGATTCATTAGATATCATCTATCTTTTATTCTCAGTAAGTTGTCTTTATTTACAGATAGGATAAAACGAATATCTATTTGATTACCATTAGTGTGTGCTAGAGAAAATAATAAGGGTATTCATGTAACGAGATAATTTTCCGCTTTGTAGAAAGATATAACTTTCCGCAGCATGTTTTCATGAACACCCCTTAAGAAATACTTGCGTAAATGTGGGAAATATTTTGTGAAATGTCAAATTAAAAGTCAGAATCCATACTTCTTTAGTTTACGAGGTTTATTTCTGCACTTTCCGCAGCAAATTTGTGAGATAATTTTATGCGATTTGCAGAAACTTTTTCCCATACAAATTTTGACAGCTCGTTTCTGCGGAGATAAAATTATCTGGTTTACGAGGTTTACGAGGGTTTTCCGCGCTTACATGAATACCCCTAATATATCTTTTCCGATGAATCCCAGTTAATTGCTCAAATTCCTTACGTTTTAAGTAGTACCATTTTTGTTTATTAAATTCGAGCAACGGACAAGATTTTTTTCTTTGACAAACAGCTGAGTGTTATAAAGGTTAAATGTAATAGATTCTCACTTTTTGATTCTTTATTTGACACAAGCTCATTATAACTATAATGGGTAGGAAAACGTTTTATAAATAACAATTTGTATAGCGGATGAATAAGTCTTTATGCACTGTCAAGTTATTTACCCGTTTAGCGAATTCTAATAAATAGGGCTGATAGTGTAACGTTAAATCCAAAATGTAGAATTACGTGCCTTCCGCAGCAAATGAAAAAGGTACTCATTTTAGCCTTTCATGGCTGCGAGGTTGCTTGCCTTTCAATTTGCCGACGCCATGGCATGATGACATTCAATTCTTTACTCTTTTTCACGGTATCAACCTTCTCGTACAAAATAAAGTTTTTAACTTTAAGATGTATTTTTATAACCTTTTATACTTGTAAATGATTGAATCGTAACAACGCTGAACTAAAAATATCCTAGGTACGCCATTGTCCCTCATGACCCATAGAACCGGGCAATAAATTTGGTGACTCCGACGTGAACGAAAAAATAGTACGTAAATATTTTGTGATCTGGAGCGCTGCAAATCGATGATCCTGTGATGTAAAATTAGCTGAAATGGTGGGTTCATACATGTTCAATAAATTGATATTAGTGGCGTTAAGAGAACTTGGGAGTTACTTCTATAGTAGTTATCAAGAACAATGCATTCGCCTTCCGTCATCAACTCACACGGTAACGATCGAAGTACCGTAATCAGCATTAAACATAGAACGGTGAACAGATTTCACCGATAAAGGGACGATTTTTTTTTTCAATTTTCAATTAGAATCCTGACAAGTCATCTTTCGAGTTTTACATACTCGTACATAATTTTGTGTTTAATCATGCACGATATGTAAAGTGTCGTTTTCATTTATGTAGGTTTACATATATTTATGCAAACATTTTAAGAAAATCTGTAAACTTTTAATCAGAGTCGAAATAATTCAAATACGTTTGTCATTTCATAGAGATTTACAATGGAATGTTGTCAAACAGAATTTATGTCGTTCAGGCAGTCAACGCAACGGACGCCGAGAACTATACCAGCTAGATTGGTATGGCGTGTTCCAAGTTAGCTCCGATAGTGCGAACTATTTTCACGCACTCAGTTATATATACTACCTAGATCCGAGACCAGTTCCCCTCTTGCCTGAAACACCCACACATTTTATTTGAAGTGAGTAAGGTAAAACTCTCTTAAATTTCCTATGAATACGTTTGAATGGTTGTTAAAAATACTTAAAAAAGCAACGTTTTTTTTTTTATTATCAAAATGACAGTCCTCGTGAATTGTATCAAAACAATTTTTTTTTCATATCTCGTTTATTCGTTCTGTTATAACTAGTTTATTAGACAAACTAAAATACTTTTTTTTGAATATTTTCACGAGTAGAGGCTGTGAGTGCATATGGTTTGGTAGATATAACAGTAACGTCCAAAACAAGAAAAAAAGTGATTTAGCATTAAAACAACTATCTATGGATAATAATGTTGAGAAAAGAAAAAATAAAATGAAGGTTTTTTTAGGTTTCACTTAAAACAAATTATTTTTTTTTTTTTTGAAAAAATCCAATGTGAACTAAATCCAACATTAACTGTTTCGACTTCAACCTCAGTTCACCTTGGCTGAAACTCCACCTTAATCATTCCTCCGATTCACTCCAATTCTAGATTATGATTTGAGTTAATAATATAATAAACGGGGGTATTGCCTCCAACAAAATTTAAAAAAATATATTAAATTGATCAAAAACAATAAAAGACTTATTTCAAATTAAAAACCAAGCTGGTTTTATTTCGTCTTTTTTATTCAAGTATGATTTATAATTTATGTCTATTGAATTGATTGAATCATCATATTGAAATGTACGAGTATGTATTTTGATTAAAACATATATATATTTTTTTTAAATAAACTGTTTATTTTTTCATCGTTATCAATTATATGCTAACACGAAACTCTATAATGTAATATAATTATTAATTTATTGTTAATCAAGTATAATATAGAATTGCTAAAAATTTAACAATTAAACGTTTCTGTATTTTTGTCTTATAATAAATGTTATTTTGTTGTTATAATAATTCCTAAATTTGACATATCTATTTCTCAACATTTTTTCTTAAATTAAAATATATTGCGTAAAATAATGCGCATATAATTTTTTATACTTACGCATTATTGTTACGAAAAAACTAATTCGTTTGCTTATTTAATTTTTAAATTAGTCATTAATTTTCTTTAATTTCATGATTAAATAGGTACTTATACAATAATCAACAAGAAATTAATTCATTTTAATAATGCATCGAATAAAGAAGAAAATAATATTTCACACTAGAGTTATTAAAAAAAATAAGGAATTAAAAGATTTGTGTATGAGTAAGTTTGAAAAAGGCACGAAAGGATTGCTGTATTTTTGTTTGTGTAAAATATAATTTTCTTCAAGATCCTTAGGAATAAATTAAACATAGTTTAGCAATTGCTTGTGATGGTTTTGTTAACTTTTTTTTTAATTTTTAAACGATACGATTTGCCTATCTTTACGTAAATAGAAATATTGAATGCAATTTGTAAGATCTATAATAAAGGTTAATCTAATTAAAATAAATTTTGTGATCAAGATAAAATACGAAATCCATATAAGAATTTATATCCCAAATACAAAATATATAAGCACTTTGATATATATGTAATGTATGTACACATGTACCTACATATATAAAATTACAACGTTTCTGAATCTACATGTGGCACTGCTTACCATACCAAACAAACTCAGGTGTTTCTAAGATTGCAGTGTCCAATTAGGAAATTTGGGACATACTCACGGAGTCAGAGTTTGGATTAAGGCCCCAGTTATAGCTTTCATTGAAATGCATCATTGGAACAAATCAGTGGAATGCTGACTTCATTTTTTTGACATGCCATTGAAAAATTGGTTTCAGTAAAAGATCCTGTCGGTGGCTGATTACAACCAATTCTATGGAATTGAGGTTAGAGTTGATCATTGAAAGGAAAACTGATATTTGAGAATAGAAAGAGAATCGAACACATTCAGTGGAATGATTGTGTTCCATATTAAAGAAATGAAAATCAGCTGTTCATAGAAATTGATTTCTATCAGTGAAATAATAAAAGTGGATTTAAAAGAAAGTTTTAATCAGAATTTTGTATTTTATAGAGTAAAATAAATTCTACTACTTCATTTTGGTACCAATTAAAGCCATTGTAGTTTGCTTATTCGTCTTAAAAATGGGAATGAAAATTGTCAATGATGCATTTCAATGATAGCTATAACTGGCCCCTAAGTTAAGAAATATGAAAGGATTTGGATGTCACTTATTGTGTGTTTGCTTTTGCACAATTATCCGGAAATTGGATCACTCACCGGTCCAACACACTCATCCGACACCATCTACACTGTGCCAAGCTAGACAGCTTGTTGACTGGTGCTGAAACTGTAGCCAAATTAATTGAGTGATCATCCGGCCTCTATTACCGTAGACTTTCGTCAAAGGAATCAAATGGAGGGCACGGTACAGAAGTAACCGAAGTTCGTCCTAGAATCGTCGCGTTGGGAAAAGAAATCAATACTTTGATCTTTATTTCCGAAAGTTCGTCAAAAAATGCAGAATGATTGTGGCCAAAGCGGTCATTTGCAGAGGAAATGGAGGACTGTCTCCTTTTTCCGTTGAGTGTTGTGAAGAATGCCTAGCTTCGCTGCATGCTCTCGTATTAGGCAGTGTCCACTATAGGTAACTACGAGCCTCGCTATGTCTTCCCTGGGTGTCCATATAAGATCAAGTGTTCGGGATTTATTATAGGTGGACCAAAAATTTCTAGATTATAATGCATTTAAAAAAAAAAAACTGATATCAAATATTGATGTCCGAATCAAACGGCTATTAAGTCTGGACTCGATCTCTACTAACTCTTTAACAGCTCTTAATTGCCGCTCATGACTTGTGGAGATTGCGCCACAAATTCAATATTCACCTCTGTTAAGTCCTAGTGCATAGGCAAATTTCAAGCGACTATAAGGGTGACCAACTTGCCGAAAATGGACAGTACTACCTATGTTATCTGATAAGGTTATTATAGGTATAATCATCGCTACGTGTAAACTTATGCTGAAATAAGTTGTTATAAAGACGACAAACTTAAGATGGCTAATTTAACCACCTGTCTTATGATAAAACAAATTTGGCCAGTCCTTGATCTGAAAAGTGTTTGATATTGTTAAGTAGGCAAGCGTTTATTCAAACAATTTTTGCAGAAGCTGTATGGACGAGCCAAGAGGTAGAATCAGTTACACATCTTTTATGGAAATGCCCTGCTCTATTTCACAAACGCAGGCTCCATCTTTGAGAGTTTTTCTTCGATGAACCTAGTGATCTTATTAATATAAGCATTTGCAGTCGCTCTCGCCTCATACGGAGCTCGAAACAGCTGAACGAGTAGGGAGAAAATCTCTAGATTCATGTGGTATCACAATGGACCAAGAAGGTTATTTATATTGAAAAATCAATCAAATCAATCAATAAAGGGTTGTAGGCACGATCTCTTAACACAGACTTGTCTTTTTTATTTATTATGAAAAGAATTTGATTCGAGAAACTCTACACTCTATTAGCATTGATCCAACGTTTTTAAATTTGATTGAAAAAGTATTGCAAATTGCGATTAAGCGATAGGAAGCTTAACTGTAGAATGTTAAAAGGCACCCCACAAGGATGGATATCATTTCCCGTTTTATTTAATTCTTTATTTTAATGAGATCTTATGAATAACGTAAGATAAAATAAGTCGACAATATGGCATAGACGGACTTAGATTTTTCCTATCTCTATAAAATCTATATAGAAAAACTAGGACATCCTTCATTAAAAAGATTAAAAGTGTATGCAACATATAACTAAATAAAATGACAGAATAATTGGCAGCAATTGCACTTGGTCTAACCCAAAACAAATTTAATATGACTCGAGCAATAAAAGAGAAGAATAAATTAGATATTTCTCAAGACCGCAAATAAAAGATGGCCAACAATTGACATTTATAGTGCTTCGAGGAATTTATGGCCAGATGTTTAAAAAAAAATAAAAATAGACGACTCATTCAAGTTTAGCCGCCCGACTTAACTCTTCATCTTGTTTCGAATCCTGATTCCCAGCTCAAAGGAACTCCTCATAAGTAGAATGCGCATCATCAGCACATCTTAGAACAGGCTAGAAAAGCTGCTCTTAGAAAATTCTCTTCGACTAACTAGATGCCTCAAAAAAAAAAAAAAAAAAAAGAAGTAACACTTGCAACTGTCAAAAGTAAGAGAAACGTAAAAGAATAAGACGATAGAAACTGTCGGAATTCGAAACGAAAAGTTTGATATTTTTCCAAAATGTTTTATGATATCGGTAATAGGACATTTTATTGCTTTTTCTTTTAAATTTAATTTAAAATTGACAAATTTTATTAGTTTGACAGGCATTTCTAATCGATTTTTGTTTAAAATGTTTTTTTTTTGTATACATAAATGTATATAAAAAACCAAAATTCGTTGAAAGTTAAACCAGATTCATTTTATAGTTTAAACTTTTTTAAGATTTTTAAATCTTTCCTATATCTATAGACATATGAAAAGAATGACAACTTTTAGGTCATTAAACACCTCATTTTTATACAGTTAAAAATTTTATAATACCTACCCGAATGTTAAAGAGTTCATTTTTTTGTTATACTTATAATTTAATGCCTATATATGTTTTTTTCTTCTTTTTATTATTAACCATACCTAAATGACTATACTATAAGAAAAAAAGTTTCTGTTACATAAAATCACCCAATAACTTTTTCGACTACTTCAATACATTTTCAATAGTTTGTTTTGTACAATAGTTTTATTTTTTTTCTTTCAATACAAAAATATGTACTAAAACCTTAGGTTTTCTTTAGATTTACATAATTACAGCAACACGATATAAGAGTTTTACTAATTTTTAGTTGTAATTGCTTCAAGTAGTTTGTTGTTGTTTGGTTTAATAGTTTTACATTTTTTTTACATTTAAGTATGTACCCAGTTTTTCCATGTAATTTTAGTAATAACTACATTTTTGGCATTTACTTCTATTTAATTATAGTTTTAATATACACATACAAACATCTTAAGGTACATGATTTGAATATAACAATTTTTTTTAACTTTTTTCTTTTAAAGAAAGAATTAAAAAAAAATAAACTAAATAAATGAATGAAAGTAAGAATGTCAAGGAATTTTGAAGTTGCAGGTTTTCTGAATTTAAAAATTAAAAACCATCGGCAAATACGAAACGATAAATGCTGTGAAAATATCTGATGTTATAGTTAGTTTTATAAAAAGGCCGAATTTAACAGAAATATGTATAAACATTAGAAGTATCTGGGAAAGTCATTTTCTATTTTGCATTAATTATTTTGTCACTTCATATTTCACAGCGTATAACCTTAAAAGAAAAAGAGGAAGTAGAGCTGAAGAGTGTGAAATTTAAAATTATAACAGTTCTTAAGCTTTAATACTCGTATACCAACGAATTTAATTCAGTCTCAAAACTGTGTAAAAAGAACAAAAGAAAGTCGTATAGTTATGCCAACAGCATAACAGCAGTACTTTGAAAAATGAAGTACCGTAAAAGTCAATAAATAGAAACGTGAGAAAGGATGATTTGTCTGTGATTTTGAATTAACATACACTCGCGTTAATGGTGAGATTAATTCTAATGGTTAGCCCGATCAAAGTATTGAAGAATAACAAGAGAAGAACACTCTTCCAAAAATTAACTTCCAATGCTTAATCTCTTCAATGCGTAACTCTTGTGTCTTGTCATAAAAAGTGCTACTCATTTAGCCGTTCGGAATTGGCAGAAAATTGTAGGTCCCCTGGTAACATGCACTCAGGAATGGTTGTGAGTTGTAAGTCACTAGGTCATGGTTCTCTTCGAGCCGCTGCAACACCAAATTTATTATTTATTTACTCTGCTTTAAATGTTACAATTACAACTTACAATACTTGTAAAAGATACTTTTCGTTGTAAGAGATTTGAACGCTAGAAAAGAAGAGCTATTTGTGGGTTTTAAACTGGGAGAAGCATAGATGAAAACAATATCTAGAACTAACTAAAGGGATAGTTCTCTTTCATCATACAATTGGAAGTATGTGTTGAAATCAATAGGAGATAATCTCGGAGCCAACCAAACACAAAAAACTGAATAATTATGTATGTTCTGTATTTTTCGTTTATCAGTCAATTATAACCCTAAAATATACAAAATTAAAGTTTATATAAAGAAATGTTTTCAAAATTTTGAGTTATTCTTGAGAAATAAATGTAAATTAATAGATAAGATGACTACAAAAAAAGTGTTCGCAGAAATAATGTTTAAAAAAATAGTTAATTATGTTTCTTTTTTCACACAAGACATTAGAATATAGAAAAGTTATATCAAGAACTGAAAGTTTTACTATACTACTTAAGAAAAGGCTTTTATAAGATTGTCATTTTTATAAAACATTATACATACATATATTTAATTAAAAAAAAATGTTTATAATTTTCTTATTTAAATTTCAGTATAAATTTATAGATATATGTATATATAAATAAATGTATACATATTTCTTTTTATAGGTATATTTTTTGTTGATCCGTTTTTTAAATTCCTTTGTTTTTCTAGTTAAGAGCTAACCTATATATTTTAAATTTCATTTTTTAACTTTTGAACTTTTAAGAGTGTTGTGGTTTTAAGGATTTGTTTGTTTAAGAGAAAGTAAAATTACCTTATTTTATATAGATGAAAGCGAAGAATAATTGATTTCTATACAAACTTTATACCTAATCACAGAGTTTGTTTTTGTCATTTAAATATTTTTGTTTTTTAATATTCAACAACATAATATATGCAATGAAAACCTTTTTTCTTTTGTTTTGCATTTTAAGTATAAGAGAATAGTTTTTTTTTTTGTTTGGACTTAAATTAAATTATTAATTTATAAACATCATCTTAACCATCCACTGATGACATAGGCGTTTTAACGAGTAACAATTCATTGTAGTCTGAATCTTCATTGCCGCTATTGTCATTTTTATCCATACGCCTTCTTTCGGATATAATACGCAGGATTTCAGCAGAGTCAGATTTGCTTAGACCCTCGGCGATATCAATTGTTGCTGAACGTTCGTGCAACGTTTTAGTTGTAGCGGGTAGAAGAAGTGAACTCTCGTCAATGTCAGGATCTTCGTCCAGAGCTTGTTGTTTAAATAGTTGCTTTGTACTGCCGGAACGACTACGAGGTGGCATTGCTCTTGGCACAGAGAGTAGTGCACCACCGCCGCCACTACCACGTCCCAGACATCCTTGATCCGATGAAACCGAACGACCAAAAGTCGATGGTGTTCTTCTTTCAGTTTTCGCTGGAAGGATATCTTTGGTTGTTGGCTGTGATGCGATTAATGGAGGTGAACACTTGTCAGAAGGTATTGTTGTGCGAATACTGGGGCTTATGTCTAGAAGTTTGGCAGTGCAATCCTCACTATGGATACTTCGTATCTCGTAGGGTTTTTGTATGGTTGGTGGAGGGCTTGTGTCACTCTCGAGGCTTTCAAATATTGTTCGACTATCGGCAGCAACACCACCCCACGGAAGGCTGTCACAACTCATTTGTTTCGATTCAAAATTTCGCCTACGAATAGCCTAGGTTGAAAAAAGAACAAACATACAAAGTTAATGTAATCCTATCACAGTTTATTCAATTGTAAGTTAAGGTTTCAAGCAAGGGACGAACATTTATAAAGTGAATAATTCGTATTTATATTATTGTGAAATAAATACATTTCAGATAGGTACTCAGCAAACAATTGACACACATACATATGTTTGAGGTTAAAGTGTATTTTAGAAATTGTTTCAGATATTTTATATATTATTGTTGGGAAATCATGGTATCTGAATTTTTGAAAAAATCGTTACCTATAAAAGTTGGCGTTAAAAATGAGTGTAGTAAGCCTTCTGTCATTTCTAAGAACTTCATAATTGAACGCCTGTCAACGTTGATCGTAAGACTTACATATAGCCTCTGGTTTATTAAGAACTAACTAAAGACCGAGCTGGACTCTAGAGTCACTTTTTTATTATTCACTATTTTATTTTGACTTTAAACAATTTATAAAATAATTTTTTTTTTAATTTTATATAATAAGAAAATCATGATCAAATAGTTAGATACAGTCGGTCGCCTTAAGGACAAGAGTTGCATTTACCTCATAGAGTTACAATTACCAAAATCTAGTATTATTGATGGGGATCTTATCGAAACTTAAACAAGAATTCAATTAAAAACTAACGTAAATAAATATGTGCAAAATTTGGAAAAAAGAATTATAAAATTACAATTAAAAACAGAATCATAAAAGAAAAGTATTTACAATCCAAAAACTTCAGTAAAATACCAATTCCATCAAAGTTCAAAGAAAATAATGGAATTTAAATATAAAGCAGTTGCATCATATTGGATTCCTTCTGGAAGGTTATTAAAAATATGAGGGCAGTTACATCGTAGAAGTAGGAAAACTGAGATTTCTTAATAGTAGCTAAATAGCCAGATTTTTTCAAAAAATATTTTTAAAATATAATACAATTTTGTAGTGGCAGAATCTAAAGGTTTTTAAATAAATCAAAGCTCAAGACAGATTTCAAATGGCTTGATAGCTTGCCTTTGCTTGATAAGTAAAGGTTCGGTTTTTATTGTAATAAGAGCAAGAGGGACTGTATTGTAGTTTGGATTTAAATAAAGCCTGTAAACTAGAGTAAGAGCTAGTCGACAGAAATACAGGCTCAAATGGTAAATTTGCCTTACAACTTTATTAAGATGATCTTTCAAATGCTAATGTGTTTTTCCCAGCTCATTCGAAGAACTGATAACAAATCTCAATACTTAAATGTTTCTACGCGCTCAATTTCAAAACAATTTGTTGTAAATCAATAGTTTTCATTAAAAGTAGATCAAACATGCTTGCAATCATTTTGTTTAAAGAAAACTTACAACAAAATTGCCAATGATTTGTTTTTTTTTTTGTTCAATGGATATTTTCGGAAAGAAACAAAACACTATAACCCTTATTTCGCCACATAAAATTGAGTCATCGAAACGTTTTTTGCAATTAAAGCGTTTTTTAATATTGTTTCAGTTACTTAAACTTGACTACATTTCTTGTTCTTTTGTACCAAAGTGAGTAAATATTGGTAAATTTAGGTTCATACTGGTAAGTTATTATTTGCGACTCTAGAAAAATACCTCTCGATGTATCTGGTGCAGCTAGAGCAGTGGCTTTAATTGATGCCGGGTATAGCCAACGTCGTACGCTTAGTGTATCTAAAACTACGATTGGCTCATATACGAGGAGCCCAGGTCAAGGTCGTCATTGATGCACTTCAGCTCGGCATGATCGCTTTGTCGTAAGCAACATACTGAGAAATCGGTTTTGCAATGCTACTGAAACTCGTACACGTTTTTTTGAGGTGAGGAATGTTGGTGTGAGTGAACGCACCATCAGAAGAATATTGGCAGAATTGAATATCAGAGCTTTCTGACCTGCGCCCGCTCCCGAATTGCTCCCACAGCAACGTACAGCAAGACTTCGTTTTGCGCGAGAATATATTAACTGGACTGCAGATGAATGGAGGGACGTCGTTTTCTCAGACGAAAGCAAAATAGTTCTACGAGGTCCAGATGGACGTTAGTGTGTCTTCAGTCGATAACCATTACCCCGGTTACAAGAGTAGATTGAGGAATCGAATCGAATCCGAATTGAGATTTCCATCCAGGTATATGGAGTCACTGGATCGAGAGATCGAATTGAAATGACATTCTGGTTACACTACACTGTTGTTGTAAACACACTCGATTCTTCGATTCCTCGATTCAGGTATACAAGCATATTTTCGATTCGATTCAGCTCGTTTAGTGGGATCGGATCGAGAAATCCTATTTTAATCCGATCCAGGTATACGCGGAGCTAAATCCTGATTCAATTCCGATTCAATTCTCCATATATTCTCCGTAGTACATGATTACTGAAACATTGGGTTACCAAGGAGGGTCTATGATGGTTTGGGGAGGCATCAGCTATGAAGCTCGCACCGACCTTGTTGTGTTCGATAGAGGAAGTGTGATATCAGATATATTGTGAAAACGTTTTGCAAGACAATGTGATGCCTTTCACATAATTTATTAGTGACAACTTTTGGTTAATGCATGCCATCGCACGCTGCCATACCACGAATTCTATAAGTAACTACTTAAATGAGGTCAGGATTCCAGTTTTGCTATGGCCATCACGCAGTCCGGAGCTCAAGCCTATCGAGCATATTAAGGAAAACTTCAAAAGACATGCCCGAACGAGATCATATGTCCCTATCAATTTTGGAGAGCTTAAGAGAGGAGTGGCACAATATCCCTGAGTCGGATATTCAGGACTACATTGAAGGATTGTCACACGGGCTCGAAGAATAATTACTTCCCGCGGCGCAAACACCCATTATTAAAAATTTAGTTTTTCAATAATTATACCACATTTTTAACAACACAAGATTACATCTTTCTTAGTATTTTTTTCAAAAACTTGTTTTTTGTGTTAATTCTTTAATAAACCTGGTTTTATTTTTAGAATTTTTTTTTTTTTTTTCACAAAGTTTGCTTTCAACATTACTTACACCCTATGGGTGGTATGCAGAAAACTTTATCTCAGTTTCAAATCTCACTTTTTGAGCAAATTCTAGCTTTTGTATGCAGAATAATTTGAGACAAATCTATCAAAAAAGAGATCTTATTCTAATGAGATAAAGCTACCAAAATATTAAGCCTGGAAATAAGTTATCTCGGAAAGTACAATGGCTGAATACCTTAATATTTTTGATCCCTTTGAACAACCAAAGAACTATTAAACTCTTTATAAGTTTACCCCATCCTATGTTAAAGCATTAACAAATTATTTTTCCGATTTCATAAAGGACTTTAAGATTTAACAGGTTTCTAAACATTAAAATGAGATGTTTGGGTTTCACAAAGCGCTTTTAAACAAAACAAGCTTTTAAACACCCTTATAATCTAAATTCCTATTTTTGGTTCATTAAATTTTAAAAGTGTAATTGAAATGTCATCAGATGCAGCTACCAAGTAGAAATAGCAGCTGAAATTTTTAGTTTTCAATTTTTGAAGACGCAGCATGAATAGGTAAACAAATTTCAACTTTGCATGTTAATAATAATATTTTCATGATTGGCTTTTTATTTAGAATAAAATATTGATCGTCTTCATCCGACGATGAAGAGCAACACATAGATATTTGCCGTGCAAAAGTACTCTGGGCTCACGTAATCAATTCTCCGACTATGACGATATTGATTTCAAAATGAGGTTCGGACTTTCCAAAGCATCAGTGCATCGGTTTTGTTTGGCCGTTATTTGGTACTCAAAACTAACCTTTTTTTCTGCATTTCTTGATAATAATGCTTTTTCATTTTTTCTAATTCATTTCGCTTATTAAATAAAAAACCAATTTCATATTCCAGGGATGTAAAGAGAATTCAATTTTAACAAAAATTTCCCCAAAAAGTCCTATAAAATTTAAGAGGATTTTTGATAAAAATGCTTTAAGTGTTTGTTTATGAAATTGGCCATAAGTCGATTAAGGTTTCCGAAGTGAAATCGCCGAAGATTTCAGCATTAACCAGAGCTCCTTTTCAAGAGTAATCGTAGAAGTTGCAGACAAAATTATAAATAAAAAACAGGATTAGATTCAAATCAATTTGGTTAAGAAAATATTCCTTTCCTACATGTATTGGCACAAAAATACTCACGTGAGTATTAAAAACCAATACGTCATAGTGATGAATATATAATCTTCTTTTGTTGTCTTAAAAAGTAATTTCAAAATATCTACAGGTTATTATTCAATAAATGTCCAAGCAACGTGCAATGGAGCAGAAAATTTTACTAGCCTGGACATATCTTGGCCGGGATCAGTGCATGATTCGAGGATACTAAAAAATTCCGAAAGCTATTTTTTTTGAGGGGCTTTCACTGACTCTTTCACTTTTATTTTGTGACTGAGATCATGAAATGAGAGGAGTCTCTTGCATACCAAATTGAGATTTGTCTCAAATGCTCAATCTCACTATCTGGAGCTCATTCTCATGAGACTGAGTTAATAGCTTCTGCATACAACCCCATGTGCCTTGACGGTTTCTTTAAATTTACAGAAATACGAAGTGGTCGGTTAAATGTGCCTGTGGTTTATAAAAGAAATGTATTCTTTGGAATTCTGTTTGCCGATCCATGAAGACAAGAGGCAAATGAAACAAATTATAACAAAAAAAACGTTGAAAACCTATTTCAAGATTTCGTGTTACATTGCATTTTTCGATTCATACTTTATATCTCATCTTCAAAGAAGGTGTAAGAAACACAAATTAATTTCTAATAGTTATTCACTAAGCAAGAACTTGAAAACAAGAAATGCGGCAGATCTTTAATGCGATCTTACGAGTTTTGGCAGTATTACACGTGAGACGTGACTGCTACTACAGACTACTGTAACCGTAAAGATCACTTTCTAATAATGTGATAAAAATGATAAATCTACGAAATTCTGTTTGCTAAGAGTGACTGAATGGTCTTGAGATCGATTGAGAGATTCTTGGAGAATTCTTCAAAACACAAAGAGAACCTAAATCAGACCAAAAACATAAATCACAGATCATAAATGTTAAAAAAAAGAGCCAAGTTCTTCTATACAAAAACCTTTGTGGAACAAGTCAGCCGTGAAAAGTACTGAGATCTAAAAGTACGCCAAGTTCTTACTTCATGAAGGTTTAATACCGAATATTTAAAGTAAAATAATATTGTAGCAGTTACAATGTAATAGAGAAATTTTATTATATTTAATGATTACTGACTAAAATTTGATGGGTTCACTTGTCAAGTTTTTAAAATCTTTCGAATTGGGCACACAAAAAAAACTACTTAATAATATAGTGACATAAATGTATTTAACTTCCGCATTAAGATCTTAATTACTTGCTCTATAGGCCAGGTATATGTTTCGTGTAAAAACTAAAGTTCAAATTAATTAAATCCTACATTACGATGAAGAAGAAGTTCAAAAAGAGATTTTAGTCATTCCGTCGAATGATCTTTGTTCCCAAGCCCGTCCATACATAAGGCTTATTTCTAAGCTGATACACGGATTTGCTTAAAGTTTAATAATTTTTTTTGTAATTCCCTACTCAAAAAGTTACATTTTTTATTTACGTCATTCAATATGCGGAGAGCTCTATTACAATGATTTTGGTTTTTTCAACCGTTCTCGAAAATGGCTTTAACGATTTGAATTGAAATTTCTATCTGAATACCATTAATACCTATCGCAATTGTAATAAATCTACATACATATGTATACATATATATTGGGGGAAAAAACTGCTAAGCGAAATGGGATTTTTAGGGCTCAATCAGTTTACTCGTAGTTTAAGTTTTACAAAAACGTACTTTAATGAAGTCTTAATAATATTATTAGTATTTTTACACTTCCTCTGTCAAAAAGTCATTCTATAATAATTATAAATTTAATATTTAATTACTTTATAGGTTTGTACCACAAAAGTAAAAAAAATATTTTTGTTATGTAATTTGTTTCAAATTACTTTTTTGGTCAGTTTATACCTGTGGGATTTCATAGCTTGGTCATCTCAGAAATATAAAAGAGACCTAATTACTGATTGAATCAAATTTTGGAATCGCATGGGTAATTTTTGACGGAGCAAAATAAGTAAGGAAACTGAAGAAATAAAAACTCACCAAATGTTACACCAAAGGAGAAGATTTCACAAAACAGGATATTTAATACATGGGAACAATGAACGAACAATTTTTACATTTTATTAAAGGGGTCAAAAATGAATAATGGAGCCAACCAGAATATTTAAAATTCCTGTGTAATATTTACCTAAGGCCCTAAAAACGCATGGTTCTAAGCTGAAATTTTGTTTAGTAATAAATAAGTAAATTAATGTTGGCAATGTTAATACAAAAATCCTACCTGTTCATCCAGCGATCGTTCCTTTGTCAATACTCCTCGCTTTCGTTGGAATGCCATGCTACTTCTACGTCCCATTCTGCGTCCTGTTACTAGTGGTACTTGCAAACTTACAGCTACCGCTTTCCTAGCTTCGTCTGATTCATTGAAGTCATTTCCTTCTGCAACCTCTTCAGAAATACTATTCTTTTCACCAAGCATGGCCAGGGATTGCACTGTAGAATTACCAAGATCCATCAATCCCATGCCCGATTGGTTAAAGTATTGTACAGTTTGTCGTCGTCCTGTATTGGTGAACTTCTTGTCCAAAGATGGAGTGCTATAGGTAAAATTTGAAGGCAACGATGATACCTTTTCAAGTGGTTTTTTTGCCGCTTCTTTTTGGGATTGCAATTGCAAGCAAAGTGCTTGCTCCTCCTCGAACTCCTGCTCGCGTACTAGTTCCCGCTCAAGCTCAACATCCATGTCCATTTCGTCTTCCATCTGTTTGTGGCTCTCCTCGAGGTGTTTCATCAGTACAGCCACGACGACATTCACTAACACAAATTGTGCCATCAAAACGAATATCACAAAAAATATCGGAGCTATCACTGAGCTGACGCAGCAATTACGCACGCAATCGGCTGCGTCATCACAGTTATCTCGCAGGGTATCTTTCATGATGCCGTTCCAGTTATCGCCTGTCGCTACGCGAAACAATGTAAGGAAAGCCATACCGAAATTGGCGAAATGAGCATGTTCTCCTAGGCCCTGACAAGGTATCTCATCAGAGCACTCCAGTCGGCCAAAGAGTTCAACGCCCAAGGCGGCAAATATGAAGAACAGCAGAAAGAAGAGGAGCCCCAAGTTGCCAACTTGTGGCAGTGCCTGCATCACCGTATCGAGTAGGGCCCGAATTCCTTTGGCCATTTTAAGGAGCTTCAGTACACGAGCTATACGTAACACCCGCATCACTCTGATTATTGTCGGATTTATCGGTATAATATTGGTCTCCAGTTCTTCCAGAACGATTCCGACTATGGAAAGTATAACAATTCCAACGTCTAGTTGATTCCATTTGTCTTTCATGTAGAGACGCACTCCGAGGGCAACTACTTTCATAACCGCCTCCAATATAAAAACTGCGGTAAAAAAATAATTGAAAATCTTCAACACATATCCCAGGAACTCAGGCATTTTGTAATATTCCATAGCCATTGTTACAACATTCAAGCCTATTACAGCAGCAATTGCCAGGTCAAAGTACTTTGATGTGACCACATTGTGCACAAATAATCGCGTGGGTGAGTATTTGGAATAGTATGGTGGTTCATGCATGCGTCGGCGTTTTTTCTCCATCTGTAGTGCACGCTTTGCAGCGCGTCGGATTTTTTCCTCCTTTTCTTGTTCCTCGCGACAGCGATGAAAATTCTCAACTACAACTCCGACGAACATGTTCAGGACAAAAAATCCGACGAGCAGAATAAACGCTATGAAGTACAGCAGCCGCCATTCGTTATAATTTACAATTGGCTGCTGATCAACACCGACCGCATCTAGACCGGTGTACATGATATTTACCCAACCGTCACGTGATGAAAGGACGAAAAGAGACATGAGGGCTTTTCCCAAATCGTCGAAGTTGTATTTTCTATTTATCCATGCGTTACCTTCGATTTTCAGGCAGTCGGTCATGTTGCGAACGTTTTTGATATTTTCACCCTCACAGTAGTAGAATGTTCCTTTGAAAAGCTGGACACCAAGGATCCCAAATATAATAAAGAATGTACAACAGATAAGGACGATGTTTCCAATAGGACGGAGGGACGATAAGAGCGTTTGCACGACTAATTTCAAGCCCGGGGCCCGATTAATAACACGTAAGGGCCGAAGGGACCGAAGTAGTCGAAACACCTTTAAATTAGAAAAAAAAAATCTTATTAAAAATATTTATTGAAAATAGTTAAATTAAATAAATACATATATTATAAATTTGATTTCTTTTTTACAAATGTTCAATATAGGTATGTAAGTATAACGTCTATAATAAACACCAAAAAGCTATAATGTTTGTTACTTGTATGAGTATCAGTCTTTATTAACGTTGATGACATTTGGTGTTTTTCTTTTAAATTTTCTTGAATTCTGTATTTTCGTATTTTAAATACAAAATGGGGTTATCAAAAGTTGACCTCGTAAACCTATTGATATTTTGCTAAAGAACTGGGCAAAATTTGATTTCTCCTATGCTTCATGAAATAATAGTTATGAAAAGCAGAAATAATAATATTGCAATGAGCAATTAAGTATAGAAGAATAGAGGATTTGAAACGAAAAATCGAATCATTTTTCGTTCATTTAAGTACTTTTTACTTGCGACTTATAGGTACTATAAGGCAAGTTATGCATTCGTACAAAAAAATCGAACTCGACATTTTGAGAAGATGAAAAAAGTGGGTCTCACAATTCTGTCTGTCTGTCTGTCTGTTCGACTACAGCCTAAACGGCTCAGCCGATTTTCGTCAAACTTGGTAGATATCGTTTTTAATTTTTCCCCCATCGTTTTTTTCTATTTTTTTAAGACCAAAAATAACGGTACCTGCCATACGATTTTTTTTTCGAAATTTTATAAATATTTTTTTTTCTCAATAACTGTCACACAGATTTATTTAAGAAAAATTTCTAGCTAATGGTTGAAAAAATTTGTACAACAAATTGTTATTTTTGGCACCCCATTTGGAACCATTTTTTTGGTTTTTGATTTTCTCAAAAACGGTACGACCGTTGAAGTTTTAATATTATTGTGTATTCAAATTTTCAAAAATTTCAAATTTTTGTTTGAAAACTCAATACATATTTCGAAAACCCCATGCTCGATTTTTTTCAAAACTTGATAAATAAAAGTTTCTTAATTTAATCTACAATATATGAGAAAAAAAAATATTTTACCTAAAAATAACGGTTCCCCCATACAAATGTTAAAAATTGGTTTTCGAAAATCGTATTTTTCTCGAAAACGGTTCCGCGAAGTTTGCTTAATTTTTTTTTTCCATTAATTTTCGAATAAAAATTAATAAAAAAAATTTGAAAACAAGATATTACTAACTGTACCTACCATAGAACGATTGTATCGAATTTTGAATTTCTCATCATTGGCATAACGGATTTTATTGAATTTTTTATAGAAAAGCTTCTAAAAAGTTTAAAAAACATTGCACTTCAAAACTTAAAAATTTTTTTTTTTGAATTTTGAAAAAAAATCTATTTTTTTTTTGTAAAATTCAATATCTCAAAAACGCCTCAATATTTTGTTTTTGTAAATTAAATTTTTATTCCAACAAAAAATTTAAATTAGTGCACCAAAACTTTTTCTTAAAAATGTTTTAAAAATTTTGTACATAAAAGCTTATTTTTAAGAAACCACTACAACAAATTATAATGTTGTTCTTGCATAAACTTATATTTGTTTAAAACACGTGGCATCCTCTGCTTAGCTCCAACTACTAAAGGAGTTGTTTTAGTCATTTCAAAATCTTGTTTAATATAGATCCTAAGAATTAAGCGATACGGAAAAATAAGATTTTCGATAATGATTTTTTTTTAATTTGTAGAGTGGTTTTTAGAAAAACTAAAATAATTGCACCTGTCATAAATGTTTATCTGCGGCTTATAGGTACTATTAGGCAAGTTATGCATTGGTGAAAAAATTTTAACTCGAGATTTTGATCAAAGTTGACATTACGATGATAGAGAAGGCGTAATTTACTGTCTGCCTATTGAACCCGTTTTCTTAAAGACCAAAAATAACTGTACTGCCTACGATTTCTTCTTCGAAATTTTATAAATATTTTTTTTTCTCAAAAACTGTTCGACAGATTTTCTTAAAAAAACCACAAAATTTCATTTAGTTAAGTTTATGTAATGGTTGACAAAATTTTTCCAAAAAATGGTTATTAATGGTACCCCCAGAACCATTTTTTTGTTTTTAATATTATCAAAAACGGTAAAGCCGATTTTGATCATTTTCTTTATACTAATGCTCTCCTAAAGTTTGTAAAGCATTGTGTAATTTTTGTGGATTTAAAAAAAATCTTTTTTTTTTCAAAACTCAATATTTCGAAAATCCCATTCTCAATTTGTTTTAAACTTGACAATTAAAAGTTTCTTAATACAATCTACAAGATGTGAGAAAAAAATAAATATCTTACCTATAAATAACGGTACAATTTATTTTACCTATTAATAAATAATGTAATAAAATGGTATTCGAAAATCGTATTCTTCGCGAAAACGGCGGCGCCTCCAATTTTGATATAATTTTTTTCCTTTCATTATTTTTTACGTTCTATAATTCATAATTTAATGAAAAAAATTGATATTAAGATATTACTGCCTGTACCTACCATAGAACTATTTTTATAAATTTTGAATTTCTCATTATAGACATAACGGATTAAATTGAATTTTGAAAAAGTTTGAAAAACATTGCAGTTCCAACTTAAAAAAAAAATAATTTTTGAATTTGAAAAAAAAAAATCAATATTATTTAAAAAAAAAAATCGATAGGCATCTCAAAAACGGGTCAACATTTTTTTTTTTTTGAAATTTAATTTCTATTCGTACAATAGTAAAAACTTTATGTTAGAATATTACAAATTTTTCTTAAAAATGTTTTAAAAAGTTTTTATATAAAAACTTATGTTTTTAAGAAACCACTACAACGACTTTTAATTTTTTACTTGCGACTATAAGTACTATAGGGCAAGTTCTGTATTTGGAAAAAAATCGCATTCGAGATTTTGCTCAAAGTACATTGTGATGATAGAGAACACGAAAAAGTGGGTAAGGCAATTCCTTCTGTCTGTCTGTATGTCTGTACCTCGACCTACAGACTAAACTGCTTGAGGTATTTTCTTCAAACTCGGTACTTGTGTGATTTCATAGAGGAGAAATTGAAATCTCTTTTTAGTTCCAAAAGTAACGGTACCTGTCATACAGCCGTTTTTCAAAATCTTATTCATCTCGAAAACATCTCTAACTATTTTGATAAAAAGAATTAAGTGTGCTACATGGACTTAATTGTGAAAAACGAAATTTCGGAAAAAAATGTTATTAACTGTTCTTGTAATTGTTCTGTTTTTTTTTTTATTTTCAACCTTTTCATTAATATTCGAATAAACATTTTTTGGGTTTAAAAAAAAAAAAATTAGTTTGAAAAATAAATATCTTCGAAACGTGTGACCGTTTAATTTGGAAATTTTTTCTTAAATTCTCTATTACTAAATATTTAAAATTGGCAACCCAAATTTTTTTCTTGAAAGAGTTTAAGAATTTTCTTATATAAGAAAATTTTTTAATAATAAAACGATTTTTAAATTTGGTTTACAAACAATCATACTTTTCTAAGAATCAGGCGACTTTTTTTTCTTATTGAATTATGTGTCATATAACGGGTGATTTTTTAAGAGCTTGAGAACTTTTTTTTAAAAAAAAACGCATAAAATTTGCAAAATCTCATCGATTCTTTATTTGAAACGTTAGATTGGTCCATGACATTTCCTTTTTGAAGATAATTTCATTTAAATGTTGACCGCGGCTGCGTCTTAGGTGGTCCATTCGGAAAGTCCAATTTTGGGTAACTTTTTCGAGCATTTCGGCCGGAATAGCCCGAATTTCTTCGGAAATGTTGTCTTCCAAAGCTGGAATAGTTGCTGGCTTATTTGTGTAGACTTTAGACTTGACGTAGCCCCACAAAAAATAGTCTAAAGGCGTCAAATCGCATGATCTTGGTGGCCAACTTACCGGTCCATTCCTTGAGATGAATTGTTCTCCGAAGTTTTCCCTCAAAATGGCCATAGAATCGCGAGCTGTGTGGCATGTAGCGCCATCTTGTTGAAACCACATGTCAACCAAGTTCAGTTCTTCCATTTTTGGCAACAAAAAGTTTGTTAGCATTGAACGATAGCGATCGCCATTCACCGTAACGTTGCGTCCAACAGCATCTTTGAAAAAATACGGTCCAATGATTCCACCAGCGTACAAACCACACCAAACAGTGCATTTTTCGGGATGCATGGGCAGTTCTTGAACGGCTTCTGGTTGCTCTTCACTCCAAATGCGGCAATTTTGCTTATTTACGTAGCCATTCAACCAGAAATGAGCCTCATCGCTGAACAAAATTTGTCGATAAAAAAGCGGATTTTCTGCCAACTTTTCTAGGGCCCATTCACTGAAAATTCGACGTTGCTCGTTAGTAAGTCTATTCATGATGAAATGTCAAAGCATACTGAGCATCTTTCTCTTTGACACCATGTCTGAAATCCCGCGTGATCTGTCAAATACTAATGCATGAAAATCCTAACCTCAAAAAAATCACCCGTTATATGTATGTATGTATTTATAAACATTTTTAAAATTCCTAAGGTCTTTTACATAATAAGAGCAAGTACATACGATTTAGTTGTGCATTTTATTTTATTTAGGTAAGCTCTTTCCACAACTCTTAAATGGGAAAAGTCTTATAATTTTTGTATGTGCAATAACTTAAAAAACGTAGTGCAAAATACAAATATGGTCGCAAAATTTTAAACATTTAAAAATGGCTCTATATCATTTTTAATATCGGGGTCTACTCCTAAAATTATTTTCAGAGCCGGATTTTTGTTAATTTTAAATAACGTAAAGTATACTTTTACCTTAAAGCTCTCGTCGAACTTTAACAGCAGCAAACAGCTTCATAACTCGTATCTTTTAAAAATATACTCTATCCAAATTGACAATAGTTATTTAGTACCGAAACAAATTGAACAAAATGCTGGTTTACTCATTGCATGTTGTTCAGGCATAACACTAACAACATGTAATTGAGTTAAAGTAGTATGCCCAACAAGGATGCACACGAATAAAATAATGTGAATTATAAGCGACATAGAAATAAGACACGGCATTCTCCGCTTTAGTTCAGCCGCCATCCCTGGAGATAAAATATCTGAGACAACAACCTTCAGTCTCAGAACATCGTGCCTCACATCTTTCCTATCCTTCTTTCTCTTCCGTAACTTCACGCCCGCGTTGTGTTGAAACATTTAAAGGGTAATCACAATCCCTTGAGCGCGGGTAGATTATAAAAAAAAAAAAAAAAAAAAATATTTACTGATATTTTATTAATTTTTTTTTAAATTTGTTACTTTGTAAAAAGACTGAATATTAAAAAAACACAAAATAATTATTCTAAAAAGCTATACGATCTTCAATTTTGAAATATTGCGGTGGGCGATGGGCAAACAATAATACGAGTATGTACCAACAATTGTATTTATAACCAACAGAATTTTCACTTTGGAACAACGAAGCTGAATTTTTATTTTGAAAGTAAACGATAAACACTTACATATTGTTAATATAGACATTTAAAATAACAAAAATTCCCGGAAAGCCAAATATTGGTGGAGAGCTGGGGTTTGCCATTTCAAATAAAGTCTTAGAAATCCCCATCGATCCTATGTGTGCTAAAAAAGTTATGGGGGGTCAAATGTCAAAATTTGGGGTTTTTTGGATTTTTCTCGAAAACGGGAAATTTTTTTTTAAAAAAAAACCTCAGGTCAAAGTTGTAGATCTTAAAATTCTCTACAAAAATGGTCTTAAGAAATTTTTTCCTAAGAGTTACCATTCGTGAGATATCGCGATTCTAAGAGTCAAATTATACATGATATTCACACATTTCCACGCCACCTGTGAGGTAGTGTACTCGGCGCGTTTTTTACTGTGGTTTCCCCTGTCATGACAATTTGTACTTACAAGACATGCTTCAATTGAACCAGGTAATGGATCCTAGGGTTTATCAAAGGTTTACAGAAGGATTTTTTACTGTTACTGTTACGACGTTCTGATAAACTTTGTTGTGGAACTTCAACAGATATGATTATTGAACAATCGATGATGAAATCTATGAAAACAGATGGCGGTATTTCTCGAGGAAGAAGTATGAAAGAAAGTGTGATAAGTAAATGGGTTTACGTAATGCATGCAATGAGGGGTGTAAGGGGTTGGAAGTTCTTGCTAATGTTCAAATGGACACAACAGATCAGCATGTAGATGAAAGTGATTTGCGGCGTAAAAAGATGCTAAAGATATTAAAAAACTTCTTGATTGGTTTTCATCACATGATCCTTTTCCCAAAATTAATAAAATCGTTTCTATTGCTTCTGGAGTTGTTAGTTACGATAAGATTAATTGCCATAAAGCTCATGAAGTTGGGATTGCTTCCATGTCTTGAATAAGTAGTGGGATCGAGAAGAAACCTTTAGCATTATTTTTGATAAATATGTTCAGTATTTACGCAGACATTATGGGCTTACAGTGACGGTAGTATTTGACGACTACAGTGACTCGACAAAGAATATTAAAGCTGCAGAACAACGTCGTCGAACTGCAAAAACATCTTCGGGTTCCGAGGTTATCTTTGATGAATTTATGACAGTTCCAGCGAATCAACAACAATTTTTCGCTAACATTAATAATAAATCTCGTTTCATTTCCATGTTAAGTGACAAATTAACATCTGCGAATATTGCAGTGAAACAAGCTCAAAATGACGCAGATATACTCATAATCGAAACAGCAATAGAAAAATTTAATGCAATAAACACAACAATTGTAGTTGGTGAAGATGTTGATTTATTAGTACTTCTTACTGCAAGGACTCCAATAGAAGGGCTCAAAAGCTAACAGAAATATATTCTTCAAAAAGTTTATCTGCTTATCCCAAATGCCAAAACTATATTTTATTTTTACATGCGATAACCAGCTGCGACACATCGTCAGCAATGTACAGAAGGGGCAAAACGTCAGTATTAAAATTATTCGAAAAAAAAAAAATTTGACTGACTGCGCTAAAGTATTTACAGAAATTGATTCCAGACCTCAAACAATAATTACGGAAGGAATTCGCTTTCTTCTTGCGGTTTATAGAGCTCCAAAAAAAATACTTCCATTAATAAATACCGATACCTAACTTTTGTAAAAAAATACTCGAAACAAGAAACAAGTAAAACTATCATGTCTTCCTCCAACATCGGCATCTGCTATTCAACACTTGTATCGAGTATACTATCAAGTTCAAACATGACTAGGCAATCAACTGAAGCCAGAAGGTTTGGAAATTAATGGAACCTATATTAAAACTTTACTCCCACCTGCTCCAGAAAAACTCCTCAACACTATTTTTTGCAATTGCAAAAAAGGTTGTAGTGCCAAATGTGGCTGTAAAAAAGTCGGGTTTTTGTGTTCTCCAGCGTGTACCAATTGCCAAGGTCAGTCTTGCTCAAATGTCCAGTTGAGTACAATAGAGGAAGATTCCTGTGATTTTAATGAAGAGACCAATGACTCAGCCACATTTGAACAATTTATGAAGAGGAAGAAGAAGAAATCGAAGAAGACATGATTGTTAAAGTAGACTTTCAAGAGTATGAATATGATTAAAATATATAAAAAAATCAAAACAATAGTTAACCCAATAATCAGTAGCAATTATCAATAATCATTAATCAATATCAATAATATTACCTTATTATCGAGAAATTTGAGTCGAAAAACAATTTTTACCAATTTTCAATACAATTTTATATGGTTTTTTATTTTTTGTAAAAAAACTGTAAGCTGATTTTTTTTGAAATTTTCACCAGTTGTCAAACACATTATTTTTCGTAAAATAAAATTATTTTGAGTTTCAAATTGTTTTCCGTTCTTAGAATATCTGGGTTATGAAATTTTTTTTTCAGTTTTTTTTATTTAAAAAAATAACGGTATGTTCATTTTTTTCCAAATTCATATCAAATCTGTATGACCTTATAATGAGTATATTAAATTTTATTTGAAATCAATAGCATTATTTTTTCGTGAGATATTTGAAACTAACCAAAATTTTTACTTTTTTTTTAAACCGTTATAGTGAAAAAACTACTCACTGAATTTTAATAAACGCCCTTTCAGCCTCTTTCGAAGTTATTATCTATTAAACAAAATTTATTTGAAGTCGATATCTTTACTCGTTCTTGAGATATCGACGACCAAAAATGGTACAAGAACGTACGGACGTACGAACGTACGCACGTACGAACGTACGAACGTACGAACGTACGAACGTACGTACACACACACACACAGACATCTCTCTAAAAATGATTGATATAGCCTCTAGGGACCTTGAAACGTCGAGAAATGTCAAAAATTCCAATTTGACAAATCGGACCGATTACAATAACTCCCTATGGGAAGTTAAAAATTCTTAAGACCATTTTTGTAGAGAATTTCAAGATCTATAAAACTTTGGCCTGAGGTTTTTTTTAAGAAAACTTACCGTTTTCGAGAAAAATCCAAAAAACTTCAAATTTTGACCTTTGACCCCTCATAACTTTTTTAGCACACATAGGATCGATGGGGATTTCTAAGACTTTATTTGAAATGGTAAACACCAGCTCTCCACCAATATTTGGCTTTCCGGGAAGTTTTGTTATTTGACCACTATTACTATGTCTAAATTGACCGGACTAATAATAGTCTAAAAAACATTTAAACATTTACTTACTCGTAAAATTATGAAAAAGTTAGGTTAAGTTTAGCAACTAAAGGACTGCGTTGAGTAGAGACGCTTTTGTTCCTTAAACGAGCAATGTTTAAAATTTTGCACCATTGTATCTATTTTTGTATTTGAACTTCATTTGGTGAAGAGGTAACTGGAAATGGTTGTTTACAAACTGGAATATGCATAATGTAAATTCAGAAACTCGAATATAGTTCAAAATTCCTGAAACTGAACCAAGATATCTAATTTCAACATATTAGAAATAGTAGAACATAATAAATACTTCAGCATCGTATCATCAAAAGAGGGTGTTATTTAATCATTTTTTTAAATAATCTATTACTTTTAACATTATTTGGATATCACTTGCAATGTTGATGTGTCTCAAACTTCAAAGTAATAGTTGTGATAACTTCTTTATGAATAAATAATTTTATACATGACATTGGCTCACCATTTTACTAACCAATACCACCCACGATGATTGTCCATCGCTTCAGGTCTTACCACCCCTTAGCTTACCCTTAAAATCCCAAATATCCTTGGACTCGATTCACTTATCAATGACATTAGCAAATCAATTATTGATATTGTTACAAGAGATCCATCCATAATGTTCCATCCAGATGTGAAGTAGGCATCCGGTCCGTAGAACATTCCAGTGGCGACCACCTGTTAACAATATTATAGAAAAGGAAAAAACGTAGCTGAGGAAGTCTTTGTACGGTGGCATACTGACAAAATGAATATATACTCTCATATGTATGTAATCGCATGTGCTGCCTGTGTCATTGTATATGTCTGAAGATTCAAGCAGCCTCTAGGATTTAAGGAACATAAAAATCCAATCAACGAGATATCCAACTGAGAGAGCGGCAGCCCCCACAGCTGGAGTTCGGTATTAAAGGATCAGGATGTATTATTGTGGTATGGAATGAATACTGTTGATTCGAGAAATGCTTGGGCCTTTGTAGGGGCGACAATAAACACAATACACACTGGAGCACCTATTACATACACTTTACAAGCAGGGATTTGTGGTGGTCTTACCTTAACGAACATTTCCACCGTAAATACAACTGTGAACACGTAATTGGCTGTGCCTAGGAATAATCGTTCTGGACTACTGGGTGGTATATTTGGCCTTTCCATTGCCAGTGTTATACAATTGAGGGCGATAAACAGCAAAACAACATTGTCAAACCATTTTTGATTAACAAACCAGGAACATATCTGACGAAACCTGTGGAATAAAAAAAAATTTAATATTAAATTGTGTTCTTATAACTATTTATATATACTTTCATAATGTACATACAAAATAAGGATCATATCGACTTGGGTGGCATAAAATATAAATATTGATGTCTATAGTGGCTTTAATATTGACAATTACACAATTTCATTCGAAATTATATTGGTAATTGGAATAGGGATAATTAGTATATCATGTCTGACATCAAAACAGGAGTATTTATGGCTTTACATAAAATGTCTGTCACTTTCTGATTAAAGAGTGTCGCTTAAAACGGTACAAGTGGTCACTTTAAATTTTAATAATTCAAATTCTAATTAGTTTCTCAAATGTCGGTCACAGCCATTCATAATGAAAGAATCGTTGCTTGTATGTATTTGAATGAAACCCTCAATCAATATAAATATGGTACTTTGTAATCCCATCGACTAGCTTCTCATCGTATATAGCATTAATATTTTTTTCTTGGTTTATAGTTGTCAAGCTCAGAAAAACATAATTGGAAGAAGTATAAAATTTTGTCAAAATATAAATGATTTTTTAAGACATTTTCGTACCTGATAAAAAATGTTTCTAGTTAACAAAAGGAGATACAGGGTGGCTGATGAATCGTGATACCAAAACAAATCTTATCAACTTTTTTTCGAATAGTTTTTTAACTTAATTTTTTTTTTATTTGTAGATCGTTCTTTAAAAGTAATAAAAATGGATAATTGAGATGAGGAAACCCGCATTTGGGTTGTCCGCCACTATCACGCCCTAGAATCAATAATTCGTTTCCAAAGAGAATTTCGGCGCAAGTTTGGCGGCACGCCTCTGAGCAGCTGGACAATAATGAGGCTAGTTAAATCTTTTTCCGATTGTGGGACAGTCGCGCGAAGGGGTTACCATCGAAATCCTTCCGTTTGGACAACTAAAACAATTGCTGCTGTAGCTGCTCCCATACATGAAACTCCAAGCGTTTCCACAAGAAAATTGTCTTCACGTTTGGGTATCAGCATACAAACGTTACAGACAATATTGCATACAGATGAATCCCACTTCGACTAAAATGCCAATGTAAATAAGCAAAACTGTCGAATATGGTGCGAGTCGAACCCACAAATCCTGCATGGAACTAAACTTCATCCAGATCGGGTCACAGTGAGGTGTGCAGTTTTCTCAAACCCAATATTTTTTTGAAGAAAACGGACGCACCGCAACGGTCAATGGTGACCGTTATTTAAAAATGCTGAGGGAATTTGTCTACCCAGAACTACGCCGGAAGAGAATTCCTTTAAATTCTGTCTGTTTTCATAAGGATGGAGCAAGTTGTCATGTAACCAGGCCTGTTATGGCAGAATTGGAACTAAAATTTCTCAATAAAGTGATTTCGAGAAACTCTTCATTTTGTTGCCCCAGATCTCCAGGTCTGACTGCACCGGAGTTTTTTTTTGTGGGGTTATTTGAAACAAGAAGTCTGCAACACAAAACCAAGCAAACCAACCAATTTGAGAACCTTAAAGCAATCAATTTAATCAATAACTGAAGCAATCCCAGGACTCTGCAGTGGGTTATGGAAAACTTCTTGATAAGATGCCGGACATGACGTGTCGACGAGAGTGGAAGCCATTTAAAGTCTATTATTTTTAAGAACGATTGGAAATAATTAATAAAATTCAATTATCTTTTGAACAACTGTATAAAAAACAATAAAATAAACGTTCTTTAAAAAAGTTATTTGAGTTTTTTAATGTAGCAATATTCATCAGCCACCCTGGATATATTTTCGAAATATTTAGTAACATCTAAAAAAAATCAATAAACTAGAGTGTGTTGTGGGGAATAATTTTTTGTTACTTCATCGCAAGTGGTAGTACCCCTGAAAAATATTTTTAATTTTTTGTAAGTGGCAGCGGTTGGTTTGCGAACCCAAATTTCCGGCATAAAAATCCAACGCACTAACTATTATGCCAAGGGAAACTAGAGAAACACTTATAGATATAAAAATCAACGATAGTCTGTGAGTCACTCGAACGAATTTGTAGGTTATGTTCGACAAATTATACCAACATCATTCAAAGAGTGGATAGAGCATTTTTTTATTTCGTCAAAAATTGTCTTGAAATGTTTGCACCAATTGTTCCCGAGATTCCTACAAACAGGCTTTTTAAAAGAAGACACATAGATTACTTAAATTGTAAGCAAAGAGAAAGTGATGTTTCTGGTGTTCTACCTTTACACTTTAGTGCATTTAATAATGTGCTTGTTTGTTAAATGCAAGCCTTGGTCCCAGAAATCTAATCTACAATTTAATAAAGTATATCGCACAAACTGTCATTTAAACTTAAGAAGAAGTTATCAAACTGCTTTAAGACTAGAAGGTTGCTGAGTAGTATTACACTAATACCTTAACACTATAGGCTTTTTTAAATTTTGCGCCAGTGTCTTATGAGTAAAATTTAAAAATAGGTTTAAGACCTAATAATCATCGTTTCATTGAAATCCAAAATAAGCAAAAAATATAATTCATAAATGCACGAAGTATGTACTTGGACGAGACCAGTATCACCTCTTAGCTGTTTGTAATATGTTTTCGTACTTCTTTAAACTTTCGTTTTAAGATGACGATTTCGTACCATGTGCAAGCAACTTAATTGATTTGAATAGTTCTTTCCAAAGGTCAATGAATAATAATGTAAACACAGAAGAAAACGATAAATAACATCTTGACACTTCTAGTGGCCCTGGCGGAATTCCCGCTTTTGTTTAAAAAAAATTGTAGTATTGCTCCGGCTGTTTCAAATATCACGTAAATAAAGCGCTTTCTCTAATATTTGGAAAAACTCATTCTCATTAACAAAAAGGGCAAGCATTAAGACGTTTCTAATTATATACCAAAAGCCAAGCTTTCATGTCTACCAAAACTATTTGAAGTTTTTGATTTTGAAAGTTCTTATTTCAGCTGTAAGCCTTTTCTTGCGATTGAGCAAAATGGCCTTCTGAGAAAAATATCTAATCTTACTAATCTATACTCTGTTCAGTTTATATTTACAGTACAGGTCTTATGGGAGAGCTTTTTCAGAGACACTGGTGCCTGCTGCTGTTTGCACGGCAGCTTAACTAAAGAAATTGCCACTGGAATAAGAAAGACAATCACTGAGTTACATTAAAATTGTTTGTGTAATCTTCTTTGAGCTCACGTACAACCCACCATGACCTATCTGCAGGAGACTGATCGCCAATTCGCAACCAACCCTTATTGTGTTTATTAAAAAAAGAACAGTGAATCAGAGTTACCATTGCCAAGTTGATGGAAATTCATATGGCATTTTCTTTGGTTTGTGCTATGTAACTTTCAGGATTTAAGCTTTTTCGAGTTTTTGGTAGCAAATATTTTTCTGAGATTTGCGGCAATTTTAATGCTCACTATGGCAATCATGTAAGAGCTTTAAATTAAAGATAGCTTATTGAAATCCATAATGGTCAGACTGTAAGGCAAATATCCTATCTTCCCTGTAATGCAAATATAAATTGAACAGATTATAGTTGAAAATTTTAAATTCACGTCGTTTAGAAAAAAAATCTATATAGAACGGCCATCAAGTTGATTGCATCTGCACAGATGTCAGTACAGCAAGGTGTCTCATAGTCCTATTTTATTCAAATGTATATCTATTTGGTTGCGTTCGTTTGGACGGACTTACCAAATTCGTTTTGAAGGAATCACTTCTGATTTGATAAACGCAGACTGTGGTGTACCTTAAGGTAATTACTTCGGTCCACTAATCTTTATATTATGCTTTTAATGACGTTGTTTCAATTAGAAAATTCCTGTAGGGTACTTATCAGCGCTGATGTTATTTAATTATTTAAATGTTTCCTCTCTTCGTGACCTTTTCTTTATAAAAATGATGTTTTGTCCTTATCTAGATTCAAGGTCAATTGGTAATAGGTTTTTATTTTTATGTTGTGATGTTTCGGGTATGATTACACCCTTCTTCGAAATGAAGCAACAATTCGGAGAGAACCAGAACCTAGTGACGCGACAAGCGATTCGAGATGCGAGAACTAGATGCGACATAGTGCGCACAGTAAAAGCCATTTTGGGAGGCTGTGTTGTCAATTATTCCTATGTATATAATTATTGCCACCAAAATTAACAAAAAGTTGCAACACACTACACAAGCACTAAAATATCCAAATTGTACTCGTTTTATGTTTTCTTTGAACGTCAAAACAAACAAAGTAAACCTTCTCGCACAAACTCGCTTGAAAAAGTGGTCAGAACAGTTTGTGTGCGAGATGCATGCGATAGGCATGCGAGAAACTCGCAACACTCGCATCAAATATCGCTTCACTGTGCGCACGTATTTATTTATTATTATATTATTATTATTATCTTTATTTTTTCAACATATAAATTACAAACATTTAAATACAAAAAGATTTACAAGCATGGCTAAAAAGCCGTCTGCCGGTATTATCAAGATTTAATTACATTGAGAATATATACTAATATACTTGACAAAAAAAAACAGCAAAAGATTTAAAGTTGAATATATGTAAATTAATTAGGTAAAATGTTAAACAAAGGTTTTGCCAGTTAGTAAATATGAATGTTAATATGGAAATTTCGAGAAAATTTAAACAATTATTTCACGTATTTATAAGAATCAATAAAAATATTTTTCTCGCACGTAAGCGCTTCTCGCATCGCATCGCTTTGTTGCACTATTGTACGCGCAACCTAGGAGGATTTGTCAATTCCTCGCAGGAGGTAGTACACCCCTGAAAATGCCAGCTTATAAGCAGTTCACTAATTTTTCGTAATTTTGAATTTTTTTTAAATAAATAGCTTCTCAATGCACCTTTAACTATGACAGTTTGTGAAATACGAGTAAATATGTAAGTAAAAAAACCTTTTTTGGCATACATATTTACTTAGGTATTTGACGATTTTTTAGTATTTAAGAGATCGCTTGACGCTAAATTCCGTTACAATTAGCAAAATCGTATTTTCAACCGAACGTTGTACTGATTAGATAAAAATTTTGCACAAATATTTTTTTTTATAAATCGAAAGAGTCTGGTTCATAGGGAAACTTTCATTAAAAAAGTTAAAAATATTTATTCACGGTATTGAATTGATTTGATACTACAGCAGTCCCTCGATAATGTGAATTTCTCTAAAATGTGAACCGCCAAAACTTTACATACGTATAAACATATTTTAAATTATGTAAATGTGTAAATAATAGGCATACTCGTATTATACATATGGTCGACTCTCAATATGAACATATTATTTTATCTACAACAGCAATTTCAACTTTTATCAAAAAAAAAAAAAAAAAAAAAAAAATGGGCGATGAGGGACTTGTACATCTTAAAATATTGAGCTCATATTTTTAAAGAGCCCCAAGCAACTGACTTTTCATGGTTTCAATAAACACAAAGCAAATTCTTTTAATTGGATTAACTTACATATTTAATAGAAATATATGGAAAATATTAAACACAAAAGGTGTGTTTTTGTATAGAAAACATAATCTAAAAATTTAAAAACGCAGAAGTTATGTCTTCACTCCTTTGAACAAATATCCACCACCGTTCAAAATCAATAAACTCAACACGTTAGAACCCCTTTACATTAAGCATTTATTTAGAGCGTTTGTTCACCGAATCCAATAAAAAAAAAAAACATAAAAGACCAAACAGAACGAAGTTACAAATCCATTAGAAAGGCTCTTATGCGACCCCACACCTTATTGAATAGAAAGAAATCTAATTGAAAGACTTTCTTTATTGAGTTATTATTTTTTCGGAATCCGTCAATAAAATGTTGTTGACCTAAAATCACCAACCATGATACAAACATACACACATACATTCAAAAAAAAAACAAAAACCTTACCTATTATCTTCAGGAAAAATGTACATCGAATACGAATCACGTTCCTCGGTGAAGTTTGTGGGCTTAAGGCGTTCTATAAGAATTTTTATTTTTGAAACTCTTTCCGAGTTTGTCAAAATGGAATGGGACTGCTGCTGGTTTTGTAGGTATTTTTCCTTCTTTTTAGCTGCCTTTTCATCTTTGGCTTGTTGCAGCATTTCAGGCTCATTGAGATTCGACAGTGATTTTTGCCATTTATCTAAATCAATTTTTGAGTTGGTATACGACAATGATTTCCGATTGGCGTCCAAGTTGTAAAGATTCAAATTTGATGCCTTTCCGAAGGCAATTTCTATAGATGACATTCGTCTTCCGGAGTAGTTCTTAATCGAGTTATGACGGTTGATATTCTGGTAAAACTGAGAGTTATTATATACACAGGAAGCACGTCTGCCAGCGACACTGCCGCTTTCTATCCCACCAGTACTGCTTGCCACCGATAAACGGCGAATAGAGTTTTGGGGACTATTTTTATTGGTATCTTTAGTGTTGTTTTGGATACGGTTTGCTGATCGTAAGAATGGATCGATTCTTTGATTACCCTTTCCAAGCAATTGAGAGGAATCTCTTCCGTTATTTAAAATAATATTCTCTTCGTCAACTTCAGCCGAACCCTCGATTGGAGGCTTTTTCTTTTTCGAACTTGAACGTCGAAAACGATTCAAACTGGGTGTTCGTTGAACTTGAGGGTTAAAAGTTATTCCACTGCTATTTGAGTTTGTTGAATTGGGTGCCGATTTGACTTGAAACTGCCCATCGTCACCAGATGACGGAGAAGTGGAATTTTTTGTTATATCATCTGTTAGATTTCGATTACTACCTAATTGATTAATACTAGTATTGCTTCCTAAATTACTAACACTCAGTATGTTAACAGGCGTTTTATGTGGCATCAACGGCGAAGGTGGAATGAATTCAATCGAAGGTATACCTTCATCTAATGAACATTGAGTGTTGAGAAGAGTCGGTGGTTTAAGAAGTGAAGGCGAACTGTGACTCTGCTGTAGGGGGGATTAATTGTTTGAAGATAAATAAATTATGTTTTAAGGAAAAAAAAAAATACCTTTAAGACACTTTCTAATCTAGCTGTGGCTGCTTCGAATTCTTGCTGATTCCAATTTTTAAAAGTCGTACCCGACTCAAGAGTTGTGTTGGGTGAATCTTGGGGCGTTGCTGCTGTTGTCATTATTATAGGTGGGTCTCGAACTGGGCGAAGTTTGGTTAATTTTGCACTCTCACTGCGACGTTCTTTTATGGAATATGTCTAAAAAAAATATATTAAAAAAAAATTTGTTTATTTGTTTAAGATTGTTTGCGGGTACGGCGGCGTCGTGCAAAGTTTTTCGGTCACTAGATTAAGAAACCTCACAATGTGATTTTTTTGTTTAAAATAATTATTACAAAATTATATAATTTATGAGTATAAAGAGTTATAATCCGGATATTTTAGACAAAAAACTTTTGATTGAATTCTTTTGCGACAGTTTACGGAATTGTTTTGAAAAAACTTTCAAATACAGATGGTCTAAGCTGTTATTTATTGATCATTAGTTTAATAAGAATATATAAAAACAAAATAAAGGCAGCAAATTAATAGCAGTGCTTCTCCAATTTTGCATAATTTTATTAAAAAAAAGAGTATACAAAAAATTTAATTTAATGCTATTTTTGCCAATGAAGCTATTTTTTAGTAGCATGACCTTTATTTTTTATTACAGCTTCGCAATAAAGTTTTATTGAGGCGAAAAGCCCCTCACATTCTACTACGCCCCATAACTCTTTATCTTCTTTTTCTTCTTTTTTTGAGGTTAAGGCTTGAGCAGGCCACTCAATTACGTCAATCTTATTGTCATAAAACTATTGCTTAGCTGTTCTGCTCGTATGCTTTGGCAGAGCTGTAAAAAATTTATTCTATTTTGTATTGCAATAAAATGTTCAAAAAGACTTATTTCTTTAATATTTTGACTTCATGTTAGTACTTGACTTTAAACAAAAATTCACCGTTAATTTTGAAGTCTTTAGTAATAAAATCGTATAGAGCAGTCAAAAGACTTGAAGTCAAAAGATTGCAATATTTTTTAACTGGTTGCATTCTTGGAAGTGTTTTAAAAGTCTTTTACATTCCTTCCAGTCATTGGAGTCTTTTGATTGCATTGAAAGTAATGCAGTCTTTTGACTGCTTGAATTCTTTTTTACTGCTTGGAGTCTTTTAACTGCTTGAAGTCTTTTAACTGCTTGAAATCTTTTGATTGCTTGAATTTTTTTTTACTGTTTGGAATGCTTTGACTGCTTTAAGTTCTCTTAACATCAGGTTGAAATAAAAGCAGGATTTTTTTTTTCGTTTGTCTGTTCCAAAAACACTTCATATTTAGAGGAGTGATAATTGATGCACCATCTTTTAATTTGTTCCGGAAAATTGGAATCAATTAGAAAATAAAAATTTATAATAGAAATGAAAGCAAAAGAGCAACGTAAATGCTGTAAGTCATAAGGATCCTGATGTTAAGAGAATTTAAAGCAGTCGAAGCAATTCAACCAGTAAAAAACACTTCAAGCAATCAAAAGATTTCAAGCAGTTAAAAGACTTCATGCAGTTAAAAGACTCCAAGCAGTAAAAAAGAATTCAAGCAGTCAAAAGACTGCATTACTTTCAATGCAATCAAAAGACTCCAATGACTGGAAAAACTTCAAGCAGTAAAAAAGAATTCAAGCAGTCAAAAGACTCCAAAGCAGCCAAATAACTGCATTACTTTCAATGCAATCAAAAGACTCCAATGACTGCAAGGAATGTAAAAGACTCTTAAAACACTTCCAAGAATGCAACCAGTTAAAAATATTGCAATCTTTTGACTTCAAGTTTTTTGACTGGTCTAGACGATTGGTTTACTAAGGATTTTAAAATTGACTGGGACTTTTTTTTGTAAATTGAAGTACTGCGATAAGGAATGTGAATGCATTCCGAATATTCAGTTAAATAAATGGGACTTTTTGCAATGCATTACCAAATGAATGCATTCTTTTACAGCTCTGTGCTTTGGGTCATTATCCTGCTGGAAGACCCATTTGTCGTAAGAATACTGGTTCAATATACTTTTTATCTAATATATTTTATTTAGTATGAGAAGCATCCCCATACCATGATACTAAATGCTTCATGTTTGAGCGTTTTTGTGGTGTATCGAGGATTATATTCGGTATTTGGTAATCGTCTTATTTACTGGCGAGATAACATGACAACATAAAGAACAATTTCACTTTCGTCATTCCAAAAAGAATGTGTAGGATGCGTTCTTGAAAAATGTACTGTTAAACTATCACTTCAAACGGATAAATTAATTGCTATAAGTACCACTCTACAGTACAAATTAGAAAAAGTGGCAGTATTTTAAAGATATGAAAAATTATAATTTTTAACAGCTTACACCTCGGTGCAGGGAAATAAGTCCCCAGGAACTAAGTCCACTGAGGGACTAAGTTCTCACTTGAGATGGGAAATAAGTCCCCAGGAACTAAGTCCACTGAGGGACTTACTTCTCACTTAATGGGAACGAAATCCACTTTACTAAAGTGGTCTTTGTTCCCATGCAAGGTGGGAAATTCGTTACAAAAAACTGTGGGTTTTAGTTTCCTTTGACTGTGAAATAAATTCCCATGCTAAGCCATGGGAACGACACGTATAAACAGTGAGGTATGTAAGGGGGGGGGCATGCTGCTTGGGCACACTATAGGATTTGGGGTAAGTGCGAGGTTGGGTGTATACAAAGTTTCTGTAGCAGTTAAAGAATCTGGAAAATAACCAACATAAAATCAATAAGTTTTTGTTGTTGGAAATTCATTCCCACTTTATACTTTCGAGTGTGTACTAATTTCCCATAAGAAAGTGGACTTAGTTCTCACTTAATGGGAACAAAGACCACTTTAGTAAAGTGGATTTCGTTCCCATTAAGTGAGAACTGAGTCCATCAGTGGACTTAGTTCCCGTGGACTTATTTCCCACCTCAAGCGAGAACTTAGTCCCTCAGTGGACTTAGTTCCTGGGGACTTATTTCCCTGCACCTTACACCTCTATTATTTAGCTCGGAACGTACATACATACATGACTTTCAGCTATTTATTTAGGTTTTATGTAAATTCTTACCTTTTTTAAAATTTTTCTATCGTCATCCAGTAGCCTACTTATATCTTTTTCTGAAGATTTCTTCACAGCTGAACTGGATTCGTTGACTTGATAGTCGAGGCTTGGCTGAAGCATACGTTGCTTCTGTATATTACACTTTGGATCGATTGTTATTTCAGTAGCGTCATTTAGCTGAAAGTTCAAATGGTAGAGAGGTTTTTTTTTAACAACAATAGATACCATAAGAAAAAAAAAATTTTAAAAATCAAAAAATAAAATAAAACATGTTTTAATCATTTAGTTCCAACGAACCTTTCTAACATCCTCAGCACTATGCCACTTATTGCGAATCTCATAGTAGCTTTCATTAGTTGAAGATGAATCTGATGTACTTCGTGATTCGTCGTACATTATATCACTGTAGTTTTCAGCCAAAGTCTCTTCACGGAGTTTTTTCACCAACTCTCTTTGTTCTCGTTCCCGACGTTCGTTGCGCTGGAAAATATTTCAGAAAACTTAAATAATAAGAAATATATTTTATACACTAAGTTAATCTCTGAGTTGTCGGTACGGTATATGTGACGAATTTTTTAATCTATGAAGTTTTCGGAAATTCAAAAATTCAATTTGAAAAAAGAAGCGACATTTTGAATTCCTCAAATTGTTTGCAAAATCACTTAAAATCCATACAATTATGCCTTTAAGAATTTTTTTATTTGAAAGTAATAAACTTGAATTGCTACTATTTTTCACAACAAAATCCAGACCCGGTAGCGTATTGCCAAACTGTATATCAGCACAGATCTCCTTAGTCTGTGCTCAGCCATTTTTTGCTCACCGAATTTGAAAGTATTGTAGAGCAAACTGTATGTGACCACAGAGCGCGTGGTGTGTGGTGCCGTGACATAAGGCCAAGTGACAAAAGGCCAAATTTGTTTGTGACATAAAATGTTTTGTCTTGAGCAACAGTACCTTGGGTGGCCCGCTTCGCGGGTTTTCAGGATTTAAGTCCCTTTTCGGGGCTCACACCCGCTCACGCAACTCCGTTGCTCCGCTTAGGGTATGTTCAGTCGCCAGGCAGGCGTATTCTGTCATTTGAAATGATTTATTCCATTTCGAGATTCAAATTGTGATTGCTTAAAAAATATTTAAAAGAACACATTTTGTGGCGCAAAATCTCGTCGAGAAACAAGGCCTAGTGATTGACAACAAACATTACTGCGTGCGTGTTGTCAACATGAATAGAGGAAAACTACAATTTTGAGCCAATTCTGAAGAGCTTAGGTTAGGTAGCGTGAGGATGCGGCAAGCCGTATAAGCTCACTCGGATCTCAATGGATCTATTGTGGTCCCCAGGGTGTAGGTAATGTAGGGATGGAAAGGGTAAGAGGAAGGATTAAGTGGAAGTATTAGGTATGGGCTTACTCCCTGAACTATCCAGATTTCTGAATGAAGTTAAGTATGCTTTTTAGTGGCAAAAATGAGAAGCTACCCAGTTCGTCGAAAAAACATTCTCCGAGGGCATCTTTTCTAGTTCTGGCTAAGTTGGGGCATTCACGAATGAAAGTGTGTTAAGCCCTCTTCCACGTCTTTCAACTCTGTTTTTTTTCTTTGAAATATCTGACCAAAGACTCCTTTAAGCCCGACAGTTGTCAATTGTTGACCATCTGTCATTAACGGGCTTAAGGAAACTTTGGTAAATTCTATATATTTCCTGCTCCTGCTCCTGATTGCCGCCTGGCTATATATAAAGATACATTACACATTACATTACATATTACACTACTACGTCTCAGAGAGAGAGACACACAGAAAGAAAGAACAACAGAAGAAACACCATGTCAAAAGCACACGGTTGGCATTGAACGGTCTTCCATCCAAGTACTAAACACGCACAATGATGCTTGAATGCTGATCGATGGGAAGCGATGCTTTCATCAAAGCCTAGGCCGTTGACTCTATAAAGATATGTATCAATGTTCCTGTCTATGAGTTCACATGTGGAGATATATTTTGCGGCCGCTTTGAAAACACTGCAAAATTTCGATCGAGTGGGGCAAGTGAAAGGAAGTAGTACCAAGAAAACACATTTTTATTATTATTATTAATACAATTTTTATACTCATGAAGTTGAGCTTTTAGTCGAAAAGTTAGATTATATTTTCTAATGAATATCCTTTAATAAATGTAAAAAAGTTTATTATTAGAATATTTTGCATTTTTGTTTAAAAAACAAAACGATAAAAAACGGTCTTCCTTAGTATCTACAAAATATTTATATATTTTATAAGTATTATAAAATTGTAGATAATATGGAGCCCAAGCAAACTTTTTCGAAATATGTTTGAAACAACTAATGCGCCTAGTTTTTCAAATCATTTAAAAATAATTTTTTTATGTTTTGAGTTTTTTGGCCTTTAATTTTCCAATACTAACAATATCAAAAAAATCATTCTTAACACGAAATAGAAATTTAATTTGTTTAAAAGGTGAATTTACTGATTCCGAAAAATAGTTATAAACTTCGATCAACTCCCCTGCGTATAAAATCAATGTTGGGGTGTTACAAACTGCAGGGTGAAATTATTAAATGAACTGGGATAGACATGTTAACGTCTTTCGTATGAGATTTTCTCTATAGAAGTCTTCTATTGATAAATTATTTGTAGAATTCGAAGCGTCGCGTCGTAACTCCGATACACATAAAGGCGAATTTTACTTGCGATATAGGTACTATAGGGCAAGTTCTGCATTTGGAAAAAAAATCGAACTCGATATTTTGATCAAAGTTGACATTACGATGATAGCGAAGGCGAAAAAAGTGGGTCTGACAATTCCGTCTGTCTGTCTGTATGTCTGTATGTCTGTATGTCTGTATGTCTGTATGTCTGTATGTCTGTATGTCTGTATGTCTGTATGTCTGTATGTCTGTATGTCTGTATGTCTGTACCTCGAACTACAGCCTAAACTACCAGACGTATTTTCTTCAAACTCGGTAGTTAAGGGTCTTCGGTGATTCCCTAGAGGAAAAATTGAAATTTTTTTTTAGCTCCAAAACTAAGGGTACCCCCCATACACCCGTAATGCAAAATCTTATTTATCTCGAAAACGGCTCCAACGATTTTGATAAAAAAAATTAGGTGTGATATTATGGACATAGACTATATTTTGGTAAAAAAAAATTTGGGGGGAAATGTTATTAGGGGTACCTGTCATAGAACAGTTTTTTTGATTTTCGAATTTCTCACCAACGGCTCTAACGATTTCAACCAACATTTTTATGCAGGAGCTGCTTTGCATTTTAAAAAATATAAACTAAAATTTTTTTCGAAAAAATTGTTTTTGGATTTTTAAAAAAATAATACAATTTTTTTTTTGAAAATTCAATATCTTGAAAACCGATACAAGATTAAATTTTTAAATTACGTTTTAAAATGTATTTAATTAAATACTAACAATTTGCATATCAATTTTTTTTATAAAAATTTTAAGGAAAATTTAGTACACAAAAAACATGTTTCAGTGTGTCTGTATGTCTGTACCTCTCAGTACAGCCTAAACCCTTGGACCTATTTCTTTCAATCTCGGTAGTTAAGGGTCTTCGGTGATTCCCTAGAGGAAAAACTGAAATTTTTTTTTAGCTCCATAACTAAGGGTACCCCCCATACACCCGTAATGCAAAATCTTATTTATCTCGAAAACCGCTCTAACGATTTTGATAAAAAAAATTAAGTGTGATATTATGGACATGGACTACATTTTGGTCAAAAAAAATTTTGGGGCAAAATGTTATTAGGGGTACCTGTCATAGACCCGTTTTTTTGATTTTCGACTTTCTCATTAACGGCTCTAAGGATTTTAACCCAAAATTTTTAGCAGGAGTCCCCTTAAGTTTAAAATAATATTGTATATAAAAATATTCGAAAAAATATTTATTGGGTTTTAAAAAAAAAAAAAAAATTTTTTTAAATCAATATCTTCAAAACCTATGAATGATTATTTTTTGAAATTATTTCCTAAAACCAATATTATTAAATACTTAAAATTCGCATCCCACATTTTTTTCTTGAAAAATTTTAGAGAAATTTCTTATATAAAAAATTTATTTAATAATAAAACGATTTTTTAAGGTTTATTTGCATAAATTCATACTTTTCCGGAAACCAGACGGCAATTTTATGCATTTGAACATTATTATCTCATTAAATCCATGTTTTATATTTATAAAATGTATCTTAAATTCCAAAGTACTTTTACATAAGAGCAAGTTCGTGCGATCCAGTCGTGCATTTTATTTTTCTTTTTAATTCCATTTGTCGAAATGATGAATGACAATCACATATACTGCACCGAAAAATCAGAAAATTCCTTTAAGCTTCTACGTACCTCCGAACTGAATCCTTCGACAAGAATAGCAACAAGCAGGTTAAACAGAACATAGTTGCCAAATGTCATCAATGCAACGAAGTACAATGCTGCCCAATGGCTAGTCTTTTCCATGCCATTAAACAAAACTACGTTCCAATCCTCTTGTGTAAGGATCTACAATTTTATGTCCATTAACATACATAATAGCAAATTATAGAAATAAAATGTATAATTATAAAACAAAATAAACAAATAGAAAAGCTTGAAATTTTGAAGAAAAAAAATTAGGTAAAAATTTTTATATATTTTTTTTTTGTCTTTTTGATTTATTTTAGTAGCAGCAAACCGACGTGTGTTAAGTTAAACTTTGAAAATTTACTTCATAGCAGCATTACAATATAATTACAAGAAAAAGAAGTCATACAAAAATGGGCGTTTATATTTTCGTATGCATAAGGTTTCTAATTTTGAAAACTTTCCCTCAATATAAATGTATATATTTTTAGGAGGTCCTTTAAGGTTCTAAGTTGTTACAACTGTTTTTTTTTTAATCTAAATAAAACAAACAAATTAACATTCTCATTTTTGGTTTCATCTGTATAAAGGTTAATAAAAAGCATTCAAAGTAAATATAATATATGTATATACAAGTCTAAAAGAAACTTCGATGAAAGCGTGCACTGGCTTAATTATTGGGTTCAAGTTCAAATTATAACAGTTAATTTTTTGATATTTATTTGATAGCGCCAGTCCAAGCTTATAAAATTTCAAAATATGATTTTATTATTATTAAGTACATTAGTAATTGTTGTTAATTTACATAAATAATTACTTTAGTAATTAAATAAAACAAACAAATTAACATTCTCATTTTTGGTTTCATCTGTATAAAGGTTAATAAAAAGCATTCAAAGTAAATATAATATATGTATATACAAGTCTAAAAGAAACTTCGATGAAAGCGTGCACTGGCTTAATTATTGGGTTCAAGTTCAAATTATAACAGTTAATTTTTTGATATTTATTTGATAGCGCCAGTCCAAGCTTATAAAATTTCAAAATATGATTTTATTATTATTAAGTACATTAGTAATTGTTGTTAATTTACATAAATAATTACTTTAGTAATTAGGACAAGGTTGAAGCTTGCTTTATATTTTTTTGCAATCAAAACTATTTAAAATTATGTAATTTTGAAATATTATAATTTGTAATTCGCTGGTTAGAATATAATTTTCCTTTGATTAAATAAAGAAAGATCAGATTTACCAGCCCTTAAATTATTTACAAAATGGAAACTTTTAATTTTACAATTACTAGAAGAATCGTATACTTAAAAGCAAAACGATTAAATTTAACTTGGGTTAAGTCAATAGTAGAACAAGACGGTGGGAGTTTGGTTTATATTTTGTGAAGACGTTTAAGTGGGAAAGGAACATTTTTAAAAAATATTTTGCGTATATAAAAGAAAGTGTTTAAAAAGTAGGACAATATTTAAAACCCTTAACTAAAGAAAATTTAATTTTTCCAAGAAAAGTTTTTGGTTACTCAGGGGTGGAAATTCTTTATGATAGAAATTTAAGGAATTCGTTTATACGCTGCGGTATTGTTTAATATATTTTAAAAATCTGATATCTAAAGCTTGTGTTCGTTCGTGTTAAATATGTCGTTTCTTAGGAAATATACGAAATTGGGGAAAATTCAGCGCACATGTAACTCATTCGCAAATTCATTTAACGAAATAACCAATCAGTTTAACCTAAACGTATATAGATTTAAGCTAAACACAAATATACTCGTATTTAACCTAAACGTATAAATATGACTGCTGAAGTATTTTTTCCTCTTTGTGTTGACTAAACTAAAAGTCTTTAAGATAAAAGGAGTGATCCAGAATTCCAATCTGCCAATGAGAAAAAATTACTCATATTCTAATAGACGATGGCTATCCCATGAATATCATACGGAGGTTATTACTCTAACAAAAAAAACAAAGCTCTTCTTGATAAAGGTTTGGAAAAAGAAAGGTGTGTTTATAAGAGCAAGACTTATGCCCTAAAACTGTCGTAAAACTTCAAAGAAACAGTAAGAAAGTACATCGATGGCGTAAACCTTGCGTATAAAACCAACAAGAATATAGCATCGCTTTTCAGCAATATGAAGACAAAAACGAAGACGGACAGACGCACCTATGTTGTATACAAAATAAACTGCCTGGGCAACGTAGGTGAAAAATGTGACCCATGCTTTGTCAGTATCACCAAGCAACTTCTTCGTCAAAAAATTTCAAACTATAAATTGGATATAACTCTCAAAAGCACCACGAAGACGGCACTGGCATGTCACAGTGTAGAAGTAGATTATGAAGGCGTTGAAATTCTGGAGTCTTATCTTCTTTTGAAGTTTAGAAAATTAAATCAAAAGAAATTTTGTAATTTTTATTTATATTCTTAATAGCATATTTATTATATTATATTTATATTATTACTAGCTGCCCCCGCAGACGTTCCTCTGCCCTATTTTCTCTAAAACAAGACAACAATGATTTTTTTATGTTAATAGTTCCCCCCGAGAGACTTTGTTCTGTCAAAAGTTATTGGCCCTTCGCAATAATAAAACATATTTCAGATTGATCACTTTATTTATAGATTTATGTCTCCATAATAAACAACGATTACTTACAAATATAAATTTTCTATTTTGTACATTGCAAGACTTTAGTGGAAGTAGTTATAATGTGGTATTTTCATTGTAATACTTTATTGTACACGATATTTTTTGTTTGATTACCTGGCGCGTAAATAAATAAAACTGTCGGTTTTCCGACGCGAGAGTAGGCAACATACAACTGTCCATGAGAGAAGCATGGTTTTTCCAGATTACCGCCGCAAACACTAAACCACTGACACTGTGATTTATTAATGGTCATGGCGAAAGCAGGCCGCACTGGAAATTGCAGTCGTTTAAATTCAAGCGGTACGTCAGTTGGTACCATTGGGATGCGGGGTATCAACACATCCTCTCCCTTATATTTTCTCTTTAGAATAGTTGCTTCGATCACATTGTTCAGTAATTTTTTCACTGCCAGCCGTGTGCCGTTGCAAAGTAGCGGTTGGTTGATATTTCGTAACATTATGACCACCGATTCTACTTTTAATTAAAGATTATGGGAAGGTAATCCTGGCAAATCCAGTGAGTTCGAAAATTCTGGTGGATAATTGACGACAATTTCATTTTGGATTTTGAAATTTATTTCATTTACATCCGTGTTTTTCGCAGCTATAATAGCTCGTTCACTCAACCAACAATGATCTCTGTAATTATGAGCGACTTTTGGGAACACCTTTTCTATAAGCTCAGTTTTTGATTCTGTAAACTGACAAAATTCACAGAAAATGTAATGCAGCCTGTCATAACATCGATAGGGATTTTAACATTACCAATTTCAATGAGTTGTTTTGAAAATAGTTCTCCAGATCGATAATTTTGCAATTCGACACGCATATTCTTGCTCAAATTTAGAACCTTAATTTTTTCAACAAAATGGAGGACTTTAAACATTCAGTTCATCCGCTGGTGTAGACCGTGGAATAACTGGTAATGTTTGACGAAAATCTCCTACTAACAAAATCATCGCTCCATCGAATATGTTTTGATTGTTACGCAAATCCTTCAGAGTTCTGTCTAATGCCTCCAACGACTTTTTATGTGCCATCGTGCATTCATCCCATACTAATACTATCAACTTGCATTGCTGCAAAACTTTTGCCATTGTAGAGTTCTGTAAAGTTCTTCGAAATGTTGCAAGTCGGAGTTACGTTGCTTTGAATATTCAATGGTAATTTTAGCGCTGAATGGGCTGTTCGACCGTCTTTCAACAATGTAGCTATAATACCAGAGGAAGCAAGTGCGAGTGCAATTTCATTCTGTAAGCGAATTGTTGCTAAAATCAATGTAATTAAAAATGTCTTTCCTGTACCACCAGGAGCATCGAAAAAGTTAAACCCTCCAGTTCCATCATTTACAACTTTCATAAGTGTATCAAAGAAGAAGACCGATTCCCTTAAAGCATCAAGATCGAACAGTTTTTCATGTTGCAACTCTTGATTAAAAGCGTCGTGCATTAGCCGATTATTTTGTGGATGTCAGATTCGAAACCATCCAATACTACTTGTATTAAACGGTCGGAAAGGTAATTTCTTATCCAACAAAGAAGAGATTCATCGATACCAAAGGCACGCATTGTATTAAGTAGACGAAGTATTATGTATGAGTCTTTATTAACAACTGACTTACAATTCTTATATGTCATATACATGAAGTAGCTCTTATACTTGACATGACTATATGTATAGTTATGTTATATATCATTACATCTCCCCCTTAAGTTATAATATCAAATTATATTTCTAACAATCTTACAACCCCATTTAAATTCAGATATTGGTGATTGCAATTAGTAAATGTTAACAAAATTTATAAATTTATAGTTACTTCAGTTTTGAATTCCAACGTTAACTTCAATTACAAATAAATACATGGAAAATTAAATTCATAGGTATTATGATATATGGTTGTAATGTATGCAAGTAAAAATGAGAATTTATATAATGTGTATATTTTAAATTATTTTTATGTGTTACTTCAATGTAATAATAATAATCAAGAAAAAAGAAAAATACTAATTATATATTATCAAATGCCAAACTGATTGTATAAAGTTAACTGTTTCTTATGAAAAGAGAATTTCTACGCAAGACTCTACCACTCTGCAGTTGTATCCAATAAGACCTTGGTTTTGTATGTTTTGCTTTAATTTCACCGGGTACCCAATGCTTTCCTTCCTGCATCCAAACTTTCTGCCCTACGTGGAAATCTGATTTTTTTCTTGCATTGCGATCATGATAATATTTGTTTCTTTTGTTGTTAAGTTTCAATACTGGTAATATTTTTCTGCATATTTTCGAATCTTTATACAAACTATCAGATCCAGGAACGAGGGTGCGAGTTTGTCTACCCATAAGTATTTGAGTTGGTGTCAAGTAAGAATTTTGTATGGGAGTGTTTCTATACTCAAGTAAGGCAAGCCATAGGCTACTTTTGGAATCATATGACTTTCTAACTAAATTTTTCGCTATTTGCACACACTTTTCACTGAACCCGTTAGATTTCGGATATCTTGGGCTACTGGTAATAATTTCTAAATCCATTTTCTTGCAAAACTCCGTAAATTCAAAGGAATTGAATGGCATGTTATCGGCAACGATTTGTCTCGGTATTCCGTATATAGAAAATACTACTTCTAACTTTCCTATAATTGCTTTAGCGGTTTTATTAGTCAGAGGTATAATATCAATATACTTTGAGAAAAAGTCACCTATTATAAGATATAATTTTGAATTGTACTCCATAATATCCATGCCAATCTTTTGATATGGACCATCTGGTAACTGATGATTTAATAAAGGTTCTTTTATGTTACTTGATCTATATTTCTGACAAGTACTACATTTTGCGACTAAATTTTCAATTTCTTGGTTTAAACTTGGCCAATATACTAGCGAACGAGCCCTTGATTTTGTTTTTTCTATTCCTAAATGCGCCAAGTGAATTTTGTCAAGAACTGAATTTCTCAAAACCTTAGGAACAAATATTCTTCGATCAAAAAAAACTAAACCGTCATCCAAGAAAAGATTTTCCTTACAATTCCAAAAATACTTCAATTTGTCTGGAAGTTTACTTTTATGTTCCGGCCATCCATTATGCAACAATATTTTCAAGTCTTTTAAAACATCGTCCTCATCTGTTTTTTGTTTATATAATTCTCTTTTTTCAGAGCTTATATTTATAGTGTGAATTACCTCATGAAGGCCATTAATTTCGTTTTTATTAAATTTGAGAGAGCTGGGATTCCGTGACAATAGATCAGAGAGAACCATTTGCTTTCCAGGCAAATATTTAAAATTCAAAGAATATTTTTCTAATTTAAGCTTCATTCGCTGTAGCCTTGGAGATGGAATTTTACTATATTCTTTTTTCATTATTCCTAATAGTGGTTTATGATCGGTTACTACATTAATGTTTCTGCCGTATATTAAGAAATGCCATTTATTACATGCAAACACTACAGCAAGAAACTCTCTTTCAATATTCGCATATTGCTTCTCCGTTTCAGTAAGGCTGCAGGAGGCGAATGAAACTGGTCTACCATTTTGTAGAAGGCATGCACCAAGTCCATTTAGAGAAGCATCGGCCTGTATGGTAATCATCTCGTTTGCATCAAATGGTTTAAGAATTGGGGCACTTATGATGCTATCTTTTATTTGTTGAAGACATTTTTCATGAACGCCATTCCATTGAAAGCAGACATTATTTTTTAGAAGTTCTCGCAACGGATTTGATATTTCAGACAAATTAGGTACATACTCCCTCACGTAATTAATAAAACCTAAAAGCTTTTGCAAATCGTTTTTGCATTTTGGCGCTTTAAGGTCTTGAATCGCTTGCACCCTGTCATCATCTAGTGCAATGCCATCCTCGCTGAATATATGACCTAAAAACTTTATACTCTTTTCCTTATATTGTACTTTATCTAAATTAAAAGTTATGTTTTTTTCTAGAGCTCTATTTAACACTAGATCCACTATTCGATCATGCTCCTCCATACTTTTTGTTGCTATAGCTATATCGTCGATATAAATACTAAGATTGGGGATGCCTGCAAAATTTTGTTCATTGATTTTTTGAAAAATCTCTGGGGCCGTTTTAAGACCAAATGGAAGCTTCATATACCTATATGTACCAAGAGGAGTGCTAAACGTACATAAATTTTTTGACTGTTCATCTAGTTCGATATGAAAAAATCCATCTTTTATATCAAAAACCGAAAAAACTTTTTTGTTTGCGAATTGGGCTTTAATTTGTTCAAATGAAGGAATCTCGTGAAATTGTTCTTTAATTGACATGTTCAAGTATTTTGGATCTAAACATATCCTAAGTTTATTGGGTTTTTCCACGATAACAATGTTTGAAACCCATTCACTCGATCCTTCACAGCGCTCGATAATTCCCATTTGACATAACCTTTCTAGTTCTTTTTTCAGTGGATCTTTCAAAGACAAAGGAATACGCCTCGCTGGCTTAGCAACAGGTGTTGTATTTTCCTTTATTTCAATATGAAAATTCTTGTAGCAACAACCTAGACCAGAAAACACTTTCCTATACTTTTTTACTAACTCAGATTTCGATTCTTTATCTTTGTTTACCTCACTAACTTTTTTGATAAATTCTAAATTAATGGAAGTTTCTAGCCCCAACAACGGAACTCTATCGTCTTCAACGACAAAGAATTCTATAATTGCCTTTTTATTACCAACCTCGCACTCTAGTTCAACTGTACCTAACGTTTTAATTTCAGTCCCGTTGTAAGCTGATAGCTTGGAGTCATTTCGAGAAATAATTGTACCCGGAAAATCTTTTATATATTTAGCTGGCAATATATTGACCATTGCCCCCGTGTCCAACTTAAATGTTACATTTTTGTTTTTAATTTTAATGGTTTCTAGCCACGGGCTAGTTACTTTATGACTGTTTGCAATGGTGTCAATATAAAAGTCTTCGCTCACCTCATTGCTATCAACATTGACTTCATTAACCGGTTTAGTCTTACAAACTGTTGCAAAGTGATTGAGTCTATTACACCTCGTGCATTTTTTCCGATAAGCTGGGCAAGATAATCTTACATGTGTTCTTCCACACCGCATACAATCAATTTGGCTATCTGATTTGACATTTGCTGATCTAAAATTATAAAAATTATTTTTTTCAAATTGTTTATTTGATAAAACTGATTTATTCTTATCTATTAGGTTGGGCCTATTTTCGCATTTCACTGCGTCTACTGGAGCTCCTTCAACTTTGTTCATCTGGTCCATCTGCTTAGCTGTTGCTTCTGAAGATCGTGCCATTTCAATTGCTTTTGTTAATGAAAGATCTTCGGTTTCGAGTAAACGTTTTTGCAGGTTCTTATCGTTGATTCCAAGAACTATCCTGTCTCTCACCATTCTGTCGGCATCATTGAAATCACACTTGCGAACTAATTTTTTGATATCCATCAAAAAGATGTCAAACGGTTCATTTTGACCTTGGTTCCTCGTGTGAAAAACAAAACTTTCATACACTTGGTTTGTTTTACCTATACAAAATTTTTTGAATGCATCAACTACAGGTTTGAGCTTCGTTCGGTCTCCAACATCAAGTTTCAGCACATTTTGAAAGATTTCTGTAGCTTCCTCACCAGCCGCATTTAAGAATATAGCGACTTGAACAACATCACTTTTTTTTTCGACTTCAATCGCAGTTGCAAACACCTCGAAATTTCTGTAGAAAGTTTGCCAATTTTCTGCTAAATTGCCTGAGCTCAGGTTAAGCTCATTAATTTTTTTTACGAAGTCCATATTCTCGGAAATATATACAAGTCGTACGTTTTTAGGAGGGCGGCCACGAGGCCTAGGTAGCTTTAATTTAAGGTTAGTTTTAGCTTTTCCCATGCAGCAAGAATTTTACTCAGCGCGCTTACACTGATGTAGAGATTGAAACTTTGTAATTAATTTCTTATTTTTTTTTTGAATTTAAATAATTAGCATTGTGAATTTTTTTTTTTACTAGTAATTCATACAGGCTTATATAAATTTTTTCGTTCAATGATTCTTAAAAACCGACTGCGCCATGTATTAAGTAGACGAAGTATTATGTATGAGTCTTTATTAACAACTGACTTACAATTCTTATATGTCATATACATGAAGTAGCTCTTATACTTGACATGACTATATGTATAGTTATGTTATATATCATTACACGCATTTTCGAAAAAAGAGCTTGATGCCAAACTCTATTAATTGCCTTTGAAATATCATGTACAATAATCTTACTTTCTCCAAAACGATGTAAAGATTTTTTCCACCGTTCTGTGAGATATACCATCAGATCACCAGAGTGGACCTATTGCTACGAAAACCATACTGCCTGTCATTAAGATACTTCTTAAGTTGAAAATTGTTCAGCGTTTCCATGACCTTGGGAAGAAGGGACGTAAGTGAAATTGGACAATAGTTAGAAGGAAGGAGAATACGCCTTTTAAGGGACAGACTGGAAAAATGCTGTTTTACATCGGGAAGAGAGAAGGAGTAAGAGTAGGACAGATGGAAAAGCTTACGCAGTGGTTTTTCCAGCGTTGAAGAACACCTCTTCAGAGCAATAACGGGGATACTATCCGGGCAAGCGGATTTGCGAATGTAAAAATCATTTAGTACTCTAGCAACTGCACGAGTGCGAAAGAAGATCGTTGCATAAAATCGTCAACGCTCTCAAGTACAGCAGAAGGCATTTCATTCTTTGGTAGCGTCAAACTAACAGCATCGAATTAACAGCAAGAATTGCTGCAAGTAAATTGGCTTAATCTATCGAGCTTACAATAGGAGTGTCATTGAAGACAAGCGTTGGAACTGATGATTTCGTAGTGTTTCGAACGTTTTTTAAAAATGACTAAAAATGTGTACTACCTTTGGGGCAAAATAGTAGTTTTTGCCGTAATTTTTGTTCATGCGCAAATGTACTCGTAGTTCGTCGAATATGAATGTTACAGGTCTTTCTAGCTTGTTTGTACTTATTCCGGTTTTTCTCAGTAAAATTGGCTTTAAAACAAAAGTTCTCGACAAATTTTCCTTCGGGTTTTTTCTGACCAGAACAGTGAAGCCACGAAGAATTGTGTACATTAATTACCATTACAATTACCCGTAACAACGGTCTCACTATGCGGAAAATAGGAAACAATTCTCTGGATACAGTCAAACAGGGCATGGTTATTCATTAGGTTATTCATTCAAAAGAATTACTATCCAAATTTGGACTGAGATAAATCAAACATGTATGAATTATGCGACGCCTTTGAACTGTGAATTTAAACTTTAATAAATACAGGGGCCATACTGTGATAGGAGCTGATAGGCAACATCATTACGTACGTATACGACTAAACCATGATTAGCAAAGAATAATGGCACTAACTAACCATTTATGTTAAAATCCGTATGATCAGTTTTTTCACCAACCCAGGTTTCACTTAGTGCCAGAACTGCTAGCCTGTTTAGAACAGTGTGAACGTACACAGCACAGTAATTTTTACGAAGGCCACAAATATTGCTATACTCGACACAAAACTTACCAGCCATTACAATTTACAAAACACAGTAAGACAGTTATATATGCAGGTATTTAATATAATACAATATAATTACATAATAATATAATCACGACCAAAAAAGCCGAATAAAGACATATTTTTTATAGAAAAAAAAAAGTTCTCGAACACTTTTATGTAAACTTAAAGTCGCAATACTACATACATACATTATAATCTTTGATTTTAAATATTATATTTATTTTTTCTCCTTGCATTATTACTTTTCTTTATTTTTTTATTATTTGAGTTCATCCGGCAGGCGGCTTATGAAGCCTTTTTAAATCTTCTAAACAAATTATATTACTTTTAAATGATTGAAAAAAAATAAGGATTTTATCTACCCATCTAAATAAATCTGCGAATGGTGTATTACTCTAAATGAATATAGAACTAACCCAAACACAAATAGATTAAACCCAAACGCAAATAGATTTAACGCAAATGCAAACCGATTTAAACCATTTTAGCAACTTAATTGAAATTGCTTATAGTTTTAATTGATTTACTTATGAATAGTTTAAATGGCTAAATCTATTTTCGTTCGGGTTTATTTTTTTTGCTATTTGTTTAAATAAATCTGCGAATGGTATATAACTCTTTAGGTGGATATTATAGAACTGATATTGAAAAGATATAAGTAAATTCGAATTATAGAATAAAATAATTAAACATAATGTATACGCTACTGTAGAGTTTTTCTATAGCAAAAAAAAGTAATTTAGTTTTTCATGATTTGTTATGAAATTAAGTTAAGGTATAATCAATAGTAAAAAAGCATGCGTAGCTTATATTTTGCAAATTATTTAGGTTTAAAGCTTTTGTACAATTTCATGGAAAAATGTGAATGCTTAGGTGCAAATATACTAAAATATAGTAAAAGAGAAATAATTTTTCATTATTTTTTTTTCAGTAACTGCTGACTAAAATTTAATCAAATTTGAATAAAACTAGCAAAAGATTTAATCTGTAACTATATTCAAAGTATACGTTAACTTACATAAGCTTGGTAAAAAAAAAACATAAACAAAAAATATTTTTTATTTACAAAATGTTTTCAATGGCTTGTGTGTTAGTAAACTATTTCTGTTTAAATTAATATAAGCAATGCAACTTAAAAATAAGAAATTATATGTGTAATCCCTTTGTTTAAAATATGTAAGTTTGTTTTTTATTTTCTGTTGATATTGTTGGGAAATTGCCTTAATCTAGTTGGAACAATTTCAGTATAAAAAGTTCAGAGAAGGTTTATTGAAGTTGTATTTTTTTAGTCTTCCGCAGATGCGGAAAAATTTCAAATATTATGTTTTTTAAATTTGTTCGACAAATTGTAACTGTCTAAGAGGAGAATGAAAATAAACTTAAAATTAAAAAAAAATAAGAGAAATTATTCTGCTTTTATGCCCCTTGTTCTGAAGTATCTATATGATGGCAATAGAAGTGTATTATCTTCAAACTTAATTTTGATTTATAGTTTAAAGGTCACTATGGCGTATGTGGATCATTTTTTGTTCCAATAAATGTTGAAAACTGAGACGTACATAAAGGTTTGGCCATCTAGTGGTTTTTTTTTAAATCAAAGCTTATTTTGACATTGACAAATGTTTCCCGCTGGATATCTTGATAGAGTCAGTATCATACCTCCGCGGAACAAAATAAGTCGCATTACGCTTGAACAACGTTGGGAAATAGTGAAAACTTATTTCTAAAGTGAGCCCGAAAAGTTCTTCTGCTGTACGCAAGTTTGTGAAAAAAGCTCGTGAGACTGGTATGCTAGTGGACAAGACTCATGGTACATGGTACATTACTCGTCGTACAGACGGAAATGTGGCTGTTGTAACCGAGAGTGGGAGACTCAATTCACGAACATCAACATGCCATCAATCTCAACAGCTCAAAATTTCACGCACTAACTAGCCTGAGAAGAATTCTACACAATGATCTCGGATTATTCGCTTACAAGATCCAATTGACTCAGCAACTGAAAGCGCACAACCATCCGTTTCGTTATCGCTTCGCAGGTTGGGCCATAGAGCAGCTGGAATCGGACAACGATTTTGGCGGCTAAGTTAACAATCAAGAGTCTCCGCATCTGGTGATCAGAGAACTCGCACGTTATTGGCCAGAAGCCAATATATCCCCAGAGAGTGACTGTTTGGTGCGGATTGTGGAGTGGTGGTATCATTGTACCATTTTTCTGCGAAAAAGAGGCTTGCAACAAAGTTTAGGTTAACGGAGGGCGGAGAGCCATGTTAACTTTGTTTTACTGAAATTAAAGACATGGATTTGGATGACCTCTGGTTAATGCAGGATGGTGCGATATGCCACAAAACCAATGCCACAATCAATCTTTTGCGCACCGAATTCCAAAATGGTGTTACTAGCCGTCTTCTCTATGTCAATTGGCCGCCTCGGAGCTTCGATTTTACCCCTTTGGATTGTTTGTTTTTGGGGAACCGTAAAAGACCGATATTATGTCAACAATCTGGAAACGATTAAAACACTTAAGGCCAATATCAGCCAAACAATCTGTGAACTACAGCCCGAAACCATCAACAAGGTCTTGGAAAATTGGAGTGACAGAATGCGCTACTGCGAAGCCAGCCGAGGCAGCTACTTGAATGAAGTTGTATTCCATAATTAATAAGAATTTTTGTTCTTACTGATAAAGCCATAACACATGGAAAAACTTTAATTTTGTTAATGTTATTGCATTTTTTAAAAGAAACTTGTATTTGGCCCACCCTTTATATGGAATATCACTTTATTCCAAGAAATACTTATTAAATTGTGGGTCGCTGTGACTTGCATATATGCATACATGTGTACATATGTATATGTACATGGATAATAATTTTATTGTTCGAAAAATAATAATCATAAATTATTATAGTTATTATAATTGCTAAAAAAACTAATAAGCAAAATCGTCGCATATAATTTAGTAATGAACTTAATAGTTCACTCAACAAGGGCAATCAAAGAAATACGAGCATTAGGATGGAATTGTTTTAGGGAAAGAGTCCCAACTCGATATTGTTAGCTAAATGGAAAATATAACAAACTGTATTACTTAATTAAACAATTGGATCTAAGTGTAAAGTTTTGTAATCAGAGTACCTACTTGTTTTATAGTTGATTGTTTGCGTAGTATTTTGTTGGTAAATGATTTATTTTACGAAAAAAAAAATTGTTACACATAAACAAAATTAAAAAAATTAAAATAAAAGTTGTGCTAAAATTAGTAAATAAAATAAAAATGTTTCAAAGAATGATAAGAAAATATTGTAAGAAAAAAAATCATATTAAATGTTTTCATTAGGATTTATTAAAAATAAATGACATGAAATATAATTAAATAAAATAAAAAAAAAGAGATTATGTTTTGATGTAGAGCTTACTTGGAAAACTGTAACTGTGGCCCATAAAATGTTGTTGAAATGTTTGCGATCACATTCACATAGTGGATGCTTGTTGATTATTTCAGGACAAGTACATTCCCTTTCTTGTCCAGATTCGTCCATAAATTTACAAAACTTACCGCCAAATAGATACATGCCAAGTATGCTGTATGTATAGTATATATTTATGTATATTATGTTTCTTTTTCTATTTTTTTTTTTCAAAGCGATTATTTTTGTTCTTGATTGGTTTTATAAAATAAATTATTAATGTTTTCTATTTGTTATGTTATATAAATTTTTATATAGGCGATGAGGAATAATATTTATTTGTTTTCTTATGTTTAAAAATAATGATTTTGTCGACTTAACTTAAAAATCATTTAATAATTTGTATATTTTATTAAAATTTTTATCCGAAAGACGGTCAAGGTTTTTGAATAAATTAAATGTTTTTTTTTTTCATATGCTAGAAGAAGTGGGTAGTGATGATAGTAGTATAGTAGTTGTGGTTGGGATGATGAATATTGTTTGCAATATTTTTTTATTTGAGGTGTGTTTTTGGTTAATTAAGTGTTTTATTTAAACTGGCAAGGGAGGATTAATTTGGTACTTAAATAAAATTTTTAAGTTTAAATTCAAAATTAAAGTGAGAAAATAAAAAAGAAACAGTCAAGTCATTCAAATTATTATTTAAAGATCACAAGGACGTTATTGAATTCAAGCAAATTTTCCAACAAAATATATTTAAGAAAAATTAAACCATGCTAAGTTGAAAAGTGATATGAAATAAGAAAACCCTGAAAACTGATATACATATGTATGTACGTTTTTATCATGCGATTTAAGAAATTTAAATTATGTAGTTATTTAATTTGATGAGTAATTTTTTTATTTTAATTTTTTTAATTTGAATCAAAATATCTAAATAATTATTTCGTCATGTTCCCTACGTATATTTTTTCAAAATTCGAATACTTTTTTAATTACAAGAGATTATTCTTAAAGCTTGTGTATCTTTTAAATATTAAAAATGATGTGATTTGTCCTTGCTTAAAATGTATTTATCGAATGGTAATATTTTTTCAACATCTGTTTAATGTTTTAAAAAACGTGTCTTCCTAAGAGCTTTTCAAATTTTACTCCAAGTAGACTCCCTTTTCAAACTTTTAAATGATACTGGAATCGTATATTTTTGCAAAAAACAAACGTATTCTGGAAAAAATCGTACCGAGACAATGCGTTCTTAATAAAAAAAATCTATACAAGACGCCTAAATAGAGCTTGCAGAGAGCAGTAAACGGTCAGAAGAAAAAAGTTTGGTTATTTTGACAGAAGTGAATGTCTCTGCTGTTATTTCCTTGTAATTTTTCAAAGCAATTAACAACATCTACTAGCTTAAGGCAACCAAGTCCAAACCAAAGTTTTTTCGTTTAACACCGAAAAATAATTATTAATAAAAAAGAAATAAAGCTAAAAACTATATTTTAAGATCTTTAAGCCGTGGTAGCGCCCCAAAAGTCATGTCCAATTTAAAAAGTAAGTAGATATTTAGAATCTAATCGGTAATACGCAACTTTTGATACCCCTTTCGATAAAAAATTCGAGACATTTTTTTTTCTTCATGCAACGACCGACGGGACACGCTAGTGTACATAGAAGGCGAGAAATTGTTTCCTCCACCTTTTCGTCAATACAGCTTCTACAGAAATCATTTGGGTGAAAGGCAAGTCTCACTGCGTGGCTACCTAGGAAACCTATCAAAGAGTATCCAATTATGATACCTATTACGAATCTAATGTGCAATTTAAAAATCAATTTTTTTTTTAAGGTGATTATTTGCTTTGAAAATTTGTTCGGCATTTAATGTCATTACTATACTGTTAATGTGAGGAAAACATAATATTTTAATATAACAATAAGTTTATTAGGTTATTGTAGTCTTTCTTCTCATCTAGAAGAAGGAAGAACATTCAAATACGATTTCATAGAATTTTATTTTCAGCACATTCAAGCTTATGGCATAATGAGGGTGATATTTGGTGCCTCACTTAAAGTTGCATGAATGCAAATACGAGTTTGGTCTTTCCCCACTGTATTCATGGATTGGTTTTTTAAATATTTTATTCCTGTGTCGTATCGGTTACATATAAAAATCAGGATACATTCCGATAAAAACTTGACCTACCTTATCATAAACAGACAGCGATGTGGTGGAAATGAAAGATTCCATTTCTGCTAAAATTACTGGAATTGTTAAAAGCTTTCTTGTGTGATGTTACATCATTCTGTCATCAACATATCATCTGGCTATGACAAGCCGTTGAACGGTTGGGTAAAAATTAAAAAAAATCACATTGAAACAGTCAGAATATGGGTGGTATAATCTCTTTAGCTCGATTCACAAAGTGTTGATTCATAGTTCAGACATAATCAATCATACTCTCTAATCAATGGAAGAATTATCTGAGTGAGTTGCAGAGGCAACAAATGAAAACTTCCAACTATTTTGTCGGGCTTCCAACATTCAACTTTTCCATCAACTTCTTTTGAATTCCGATTCTTTAGTATTTATAAAAAAAGACCAAATGATTTCATTGCTTTTAAATTTAAAATAAATATTGAGTTACAATACATAATTAAAATAAATTTCAATATATGATTGGGAAAGATGTTGACATAAACTTAAATAGGTTTTATTTAAAAAAATGTTGAATTTTCCCTATTTGCGTTTTAACGACAGAAGACACAATTGAGTTTTGAAGCATTTAATACGCGGTTTATGTTTCCTCATTTGACAATGCTATCGAGATCAGAATTCAATAAGCTTATCATACGCTGCCATTCTAAATGCACATACGAAGAACAAGGACATAGCTCTGGACACGAATATAAGAAGCTGAGAGTATTGTTGCCAGCAAGACAAAAGATCGTTGATTAATATCAGAAAGAGAATCGGAGACAAAACAGAGCCCTGTGGCACACCACACCAACATTTATTTTATGAATTTCAGACTTAAAACCATCCAATACAACATGTATCGAAAGGTTTGAAAGGTTTTTTCTAATTCATCGAAGAAGAGATTTATCAAACTCCATCAAACGCTCTTGAAATATCAAGTGCAATAATCTTATTTTCTCCAAAATGATCGACGATTTGTGTCACTGTTTGTGACCTATTGCAACGAAAGGCATACTGCCGGTGGTTCTTCAAGATATTTCTTGAGCTGATAATCTATGGCCTTAGAAAGAAGGGATGTAAGTGCAATTCGACTCTAGTTAGAGGGGGAAGGAGATTCGCCTTTTTTTTAAAGAAAGGCTAGACAAAAAATGCTGATTTCCATCTACTCGAAAAGAGACCAGTAGAGTAGAGCAGATTGAAAAGCTTACGCAATGGTTTTGCCAACGTTCAAGAACTCCCCTTCAGAACAATTTGGAGCAATACTATCCGGCCCACCGGATTTGTGTATATCGAGATCTTATAGTACTCAGTACTCTTGCAACGAAAGAAGATTTGCATCATAAAATCATTAAAGCTCTTAATTACAGGAGAGGTCATGGCACTATCTGACAGCGTCGAATTGACAGTAAACTGTGCTGCAAGCAAATTGTCCAAAAGTAATATTTCGTTGTACGTTTTTTACAAATGGCCACAAATTTGTACTACCTTTGGAATATTTAAGTATTTTTTGCCGTACTTTTTGGTCATACGAAAATTGGTTCTTTTAATATGAACAGTACAGGTCTTCCTAGCTGGTTTCAACTTATTCCAGTTTTCCTGAGTAGGGTTGGAAACTTATTTCTTTCACCCTAATAATATCTTTACAGCACGAATTCTCACTGGAGTGCACTGCAGTCCACGTCACTATCGAGGAAGCATAGTGACCAGTTAAAGTTCCTGAAGAAATCGTTGAGATCTTCCCAGTTGTCTTTCTCGTATTGCCAAATATTTGTCTTAGGAATTATTTCTCTAACTGGATTTTATTGTTCACATGAGAAATTGATTTGCAGATATGACACAATGGTCGGATGTGACTTGTAGTGTAAATATTTACAGTGTATTTGTCAGACTCGGAGGTAAAAAAAGAGTGTTGGCGGATTCACCTAAAACGTCAGGAATTCGAGTAGGCTTATGAACGAGCTGATTCAGGTTGTTAATCTTAGAAAAAATCTCGCCAAATCTTCCTTCGGGTGTTATCTGACCAGAATAGAGCAGCCCCGAAAAATTGTGTACATTGAAATCGTCCGTAACAAAGATTTCACTGTGCGGAAAATGAGAAACAATTCTTTGGATAGAGTCGGAATTCATTAGAAGTCGAGTTGCTATCCAAACTTGGGCTGCGATAAATAAAGCATGTAAGCATGTAAATGCTGATCTAATGGACTAGGAATTTAAACCATAGGATATTACAGTTTGTAGTTAAACAAATGCCATATTGTGGCTCTGATAAGCAATATCATTATGTACCCCAACAAACATTTTTAGCTGTATAAATGATTAATAAGCGCTTTCAGAGCTAATCTTAAAGCTCGTTTATTCAAAAACATGCTATAGATGCGCCTTAAGAGCAAACATGGACAACACTTGCAGCTAATTCATTGAGATTGAGTGCATTTTTGAGCTTCTTAATAGTGCTTTTAAGTTATAAATTATTTTCTATTAGTATAAGTAAATACAAATCATAATATTAAGCAAGAAAAAAATTATTATTTTATAAAATTATGTTTGTCCTTAAGTGGGCTCGAGGTCAATTTTTGTTATTTTTTCTTTATTTGTGACGTTTCGGGTGTGATTACACCCTTCTTCAGACCTGTTTATTATAAAATTTAAATTGAAAAACATTACACATTATATGTATACATCAAAATTTAAAAGGATATACTTACAACTTTAATAAATAAAAATATTTTTTATTTGTTTGTTTTATTTTATTTTTTATAAAGATTTTTTATAAAAAAAGATAAAGATTTAAAAAAAAAAATACCACAGATATAAAAAACAAACAAACAAATAAAAAATATTTTGTGTAATGTTTTCCAATTTAAATTTTATAATAAATAGGTGTGAAGAAGGGTGTAATCACACCGAAACGTCAAAGACAAAATAACAAAAATTGACCTCGAGCCCACTTAAGGACAAACATAATTTTATAAAAAGAAAAGTTCACGAAAAAAAGAAAACATTTATTATTTTATATATATAATTTGTCTCAGTCCTTTTTTATTTACATAGAACAATGAGTAAACGTAATAATTAAAAGCCATAATACGTTCAATCTGGGGTGATTTTTAAGTGCGATTTCATTTTTATCAGAAATTTTAATATTGTACTTCAAAATAGTACAACGCTCTCATAAAATAATTTGTTTGAATTTTAATTTTGAGCTTGAGAAAAAATATATTTATTTTTCTCGTGTGCTTTTTTGGATAAAGCTTCTGTGTTCTTAGTGTTTTTTTTTTTTAAATGCAGTCACAGCGCTGTAAATTTCTGTTTTATAAAAATTCTTAAATTTTCACAATTTTCTTAAACACGCATGAGGATATAGCTTACAGCTCTTAAATTACGTACACCATTAAAAAAATCTTTTGCTGTTAAAGGGCTATTTTAAAAGGGTAAAGAATCAAAATGCAATTATGCTTTCTGATAGCTGATAAAAAAATATTATTATGGAGCATATTTATCGAGCAGAAAGCTTTTAAACGTAACAGAGCTAAAGATTGTTAAAGAACTCCATTTTTGAGATAGATTTTTAAATTAATTTACCAAAAGTTGCAATCAGTTTTGAAACATTTCCATTGGTCAGATAGAGTTATATTACCCCCATACGCCTTTAGACTTCAGTTGATAAACCTCCCATCTCTTTCTGTTCACAGAGAATATTTGCAGTTCTGTTTCATAACTGGAGAAATGAATGGATCTATTTCATCTTCCACGGTTCTTTGTCGATTAAATTTCAATATAAGTCGTTCTAGTTTAAGAAGAATTAATAAGAATTTAAGAATTTGTTATATTTTTAGCAGATCAAACTATGACGCTTATAGTCCTCTTAATCAGTTAATAAATATTTTTAATAAATTCTCTTTTCTTATTGAATCTACAAATGCCAATCTCAAATCCGAACTCTTTAAAAATAATTTTTATGCTCAAAGTCGATCAAACCTTGTTTATAGATAAATTTTAGATTTTAAGAAATATTGTAAGCTTAACGTTAGCATTAACGTATTGTAATAAATAAATTGAAATTGCAAAAACTGTCAAAACAGAGCTAGTGCCTTGAATTTAACTCTCTCAGAGCTGTTTAAGAACATTTTATTAACATTTTGCTCCAACGATGTTTCTTGGGACATATCAGTTTATATACAGTGGACATATGTACAAACATATATGGCAAGGCCATGGTGAGGAAAGAATAGAGGCTCTAAGTTATAACCAGGCAGGCTGAATTCCATTTGATCGGAATTTTCATCCACCTGAGTTTCTCTAAGTATCAAAACTGCTGTTTTTTTTTACAGTATGGAAATATACAGCACAGAAATTTTTCCTAATACCAATCACTCAACATTACGAAAAACAAACATAAAAACCCAATCGGGTTCGGCAATAGTTTTATGCCTTAATAGTAAATGTATTAATCCGCTACTAGATTTTAAAATAAATACTACCAATTTATCTGATATTCCTAACATTGACTTTTTTTTTTCGCGCCGGATTTTTTTTCTTTCACAACTCAACCGATCACTTTGAGGTGGAAATCAACTCTCATGTATAAATGTACATACGTAATGTACATAAATTAAAAAGCGCTAAAAAAATAATAAAAACTAACAGAAATAAAGTAGGAATTTTAGTAAATAGTTATTTAATTGACCTTTATGAAATTTGTTAATTACAAAAATCGTCAGAAATTTAGTTTTCGTTGCCTTTATTTTACTTTAGAACAAGGCAATATCGAAAATATTTTGGGTACATATTACTTTCGACCTTATCGGTATCAATATAGTGCTTTAAGATTTAAATTCCTTGATGAAATATTTTCTTAGTAAGTATATTTTATCAATTTTAATTAAAGAAAAAATTATATAGTTACACAAATTATTACTTTTCATTAATATCAGTTTTCATAATTTTCTTGTTACATCAAACATATCAACAGTTTTAACAGACATATGCAACGGAATTTTTCAAATGCAAAAAACTACTTTTCATAACAAAAATATCAAGCTTATATCCTTACCTTATATAAAAGATGACCACATGATAGTTCAAAGACCGTTTTTTTAACTAAAACTTTAATGTTAGATTACAATGACCTACAAAAACGTGCGCATGAAATCTATTTTAGTAAACGAAAACCTAAAGCTTTATTTCATTTAAAAACAATTGTTAAAATGTATACAGATATCTACAAATATACATTATACATATGTATTTAATAAATAAATACATAAGATATATGTTTAGCCTTTTTTTGCAACTTGAAAACTGTTTTAGTTCTAAAACTTTTACCTCAGGCATAAAATTTCTATTTTTTATAAGACAAATATTTTTTATTTACTTTTTACAAATCTACGTTATTAGAGGTACCCTAGGAATATGCTCCGAGCAATTTCGGAAAGGATGTTATTTTTTACAGAAATAATATTTCAAGCTAAAGCATTCATACTAATAAAATAGATTTTAAATTAAAAATTTATGCTTTTCGTTTTTTTGTTTTGTTTTTAGCATTAACACCTAATAAACATTGTATGTACAGCTGATTCGGTTGCCACAAAAAATACAAGTCCATTTATACGTTAACTTTACGAAAAAAAAATAACTTAAACAAATTATTTCAGACAAAACAAATTATTTAAACAGAAATATTCAAAAACAACAATTTTGATTAGAAAAAATTTGTATTTTATAAATTTCAATCTGTATTCTACCTGAAACACTGTGACGAGCGCCCACAAAAGGGTGTCAAAATTCTTGCGATCGCATACCATCTCTCCTTTTACTTCTTCGCAGAATTTACATCCAAACAGATTCATGCCGAGGATACTAAATTTTGTTTATTTTTTTTCGAATTGTTTTTTATGAGTTACAAACATTTTTTTTTTTAATTCAATTTTAAATTTAAAGGTTTATATTTGTTTAGGTTAATTGATAATAATTACAGCAGATTTGTAGAAGAGGAAAGATAGAAAGAGAATAATTAAAAAAATTAAAAAAAAAATTAAACAGTATATAGACAATAAAGTTTTTAAAAATACAAAAATCAAAATATACATAAGTAGGTATAGAGTAGAAAAACAAAATAATTTTTAATCAGAATTTAAATTTGTCGATGTTTCATTCCCATTGTTGATTATTTTTAAGAGAGATCATTTAGAATGCCCCTCTTTTAAGGACATTTTCATATTCAAAGTTGAATTTTAAATATTTTAAAATGATTATTACTTTAAAGAAATTTAATTTGCGTTTTTCAATAAAAGCAATCAAAAATCAAACCCTCTTTTTTTAATGAAACTCCCTGAGTGCTAAAAAGTGCAATGGAAAATGAGTAGAGTTTAGGGCACATTATTGTCATTGCATTTTAAAATGAAGGAAGCAATGCAATAGGTATGTCTCTGTGTTTCAAAAATTTTGAAAAATTCATAGTATCAAAAATGGAAACGCAAAAAGCCTTTGACATACTGTAAAATCGTTTTCTTTTTCAAACCACTTCATATGGATATTAATTTTAACTTGAGTTACAACGCAAATTCGTAAAAATTGAAACTAAAAAAAAATACCAGAATCAAAAGTGGAAACAAAATTAACATTGAAGAAGAAAGTTTAAGTTTCTTAATTAAATAAAAAAAAATAAATTTAATAATGTAGCTTCAATTTATATTGCTTCTAAGTTAAAATAATATTCTGAGTGTACAGAAATTTTAAGTTATTTTGCTTCAAGATTACTTGTTGCTTTGTTTATTTGCATATATTTAACTTTTCTTCTAATTCTAGTAACAAATATATCTAATCAAATATTTTTCTACAAAAAAAAAAAATAATTATAAATTATTTATCTATTTGTATAATTTAATAAAGCTAACACATATAAAGAGATACGTTATGTGGTCTTGTGAATGATCAAAATTATGTAAACAGAATAATTATTTTGAAAGATAAAATTCATTTGTTGTTTTATTTTTTTTTTAAATTGTGTTAAAAAATGTTTGCTTTTTAATATTGAAATAGTTTAAACAGCAAGTCAACAATTCGTGAAATTGTTTGCTTTTTTATTTGGTGAGTGTAAAGGTTTATATTTTTTGAAAAGGTAACATTAAAAAAGTTTTGAATAAAATGTGTTTTTCTGTGATTTTTAGAAGCAAGTAGTGGTAATGTTTAAACTTTGAGAAAAGTGACTAAAGGACGAAACTTGAAGTTAATTTTTCAAGCTATAGAAAAGAGTAAGATCACGACAGCAAAATATGTTTTTGTGTATAGTTATATATGTAGTTATTTTCTTAAAATTAAGAAGAACAATAATACAATAGATAATTAAAATTGGATTCTCTGAAATAAAAAAATATTCCCATTAAGAATGATGATTGTGATGGATTCACACGCACAGAAGTCTTCATTGGTTGGGAAATGAAGGAAAGGAATGAAATACTCTTAGGAATGATGGTATATCGGAGTTGGGTTTTTGAAAATTGAAAATTGGACTTAGCTATAGACAAATATGGAAAGTAGATCTTAGAGAAGGCTAGGAAACAGAGAATTGAAAGAAGTGATCATATTAGAATATTCTTAATGATATATATATTTCAAATAATAAAATGGTATAATTGTTTCTTATATATGAAATAAAAAAATAAAAATACCTGTACATTAAAATAAAACTCTTATTTTATGGGGTTAACAAACTATGTATGAAGAAAAAGTAAAACGACAAGAAACTCAACATTATTTCTAAGAACACTGTTCTCCACCTGTATTGCATTGAAACCTTAAGCCTTGTTTTATTATATTTAATTCTATAAATAGATCATCCCTGCGATAAGTATACCTATATTTGTGATATGAGGTATCGAAGGTAGTGGTGTTCCACTTGTGGTGAGCTAGTCGGACTTACAGTTCCCTATAGAATGTCCCTTGGCTTTAACACCCAACAGAAGTAAATACTGAACTGCACCACCTTCTCCATAATAGATGAACGCCGGTTAGGTATTGTTAGAGTGCGTAGAGATCGAGTTAGGAGATTTAATAGTTACTTAAATATCCGAGAAGATGGGGTTAAAAGTTCTGCCTGAGAGAAACGCCCACCAACCCAATCATCATTTTTCGATTCGTCTCTGAGATCCTGCTTCTAAGAAACTTATATCCTCTAGGACATAAATAGTGAAGTTTTCGCTGAACTGTAGTTTTGGGATAGTGTTATCAATGTGACTTGGAAGTGATCCGACTGAGTTGATGTCAGCATAGAATATAAAAAAAACATAAGTACATAAGCTACAACGGAATAGAGGTTTGGGATTACGAATAGAACATCGTTGCGTTTCCTGAAATCCAAGAAAAATATTTCACTGGCTGTGCTTCATCATATGCATATGTATAAATATTAATTTTTGTGAAGCTTAGATACTTAAGGTGTATGGTGGCGTATGTGGAACATGTATTTTTGACTACGAATTGAGATTGAGTGAAGTTTTAAAAATATTTAATGATTTACGATTATGAAAAAGTATTCAAAAATGACATCTACCTTGGAAGTCCACCTGATTGGTTTAGCTTGTGTTCCTTTATGCCACTAACGACACTTACTAAACAACTGTTGCAGGTCATTATTTGTAATGTCGATTTCTTGTATCTTTATAATTATTATTTTAATTTTTAGTTCAAACTATTCTTCAAAGTTTCTTTTTTTTTTTTTTTTTTTTTTTTTTTATAATCTACACGCGCTCAAGGGATTATGATTACCCTTTAAATGTTTGAACACAGCGCGGGCGTGAAGTTAATGAAGAGAAAGAAGGAATAAATTTAATGCTCTTGCACTTCTTACCTTAATTATAAATACATTTATTATACTTATTTACATATATATGTATTTATGTATATTTATTTTGAAGACGATTATCCAATGATTCCTTAATTTTCGTAATATTTAATTTTATTGTATACAAACAATAAAATTAAATATTACAAAAATTAAAGAATCATTGGATAACAATATTATTACTATATTATTTGTATTATTTTTTAAGAAGGCCTGAAGTTTTTATATGTGTGTGATTTTGTCTCCATGTTGTATATTTAATTATTAAATTAAAGTGAAAGAAATAAGTTTTTAGTTTCCTTAGTTAAAACAATTTTGAATATTTTTTTTTGATTTCAAATTTTAACAACATTTATTAAATAAATAGAGAAAGCGACGCGTTTCGGAATTTATTCCATCTAATAAATTCCATTTAATAAATGTTGTTAAAAAAAAGAAAAAAAATTATTTAAAATTGTTTTAACTAAACTAAAAACTTATTTCTTTTACTTCAATTTAATAATGAAGTTTTTAATCTAGTACAGAAGTACAACGTAATAAATTTCGCTTTTGGTTACTTTTTTCTGTATCCACCCAAATACCTATCTATTTCGGGAATTCTTAAAAATAAGGTCAAGATTATACATTTTTCCCGAACCGTCAGTCAGCTGCACAAGAATTATTTTTTTCAGAAAATTAAATGCGCAGCATATATTGTTAGATCGACATATTTACGAAAGATAATTATATGCAGTCGAAGACTAATCTTCGATTCTTAAAAATCTTTTTTTTTTTCCGATCGCTCATTCTCTTATTACTGTTTCTCTTTAATTCGATCTTTCCCCTTCTTTCGCGCTTGTTAATGCAGTGGTGGCGCAGGTGGGCAAGATACATTTCGCGAGGCCCTCTGATGGTGCAATTAGAAGGCAATATAAAATAAATAAAATGCACGACTGGATCGCACGAACCTGCTCTTATGTAAAAGCACTTTGGAATTTAAGATACATTTTATAAATATAAAACAAGTATTTAATGAGATAATAATGTTAAAATGCATAAAATTGCCATCTGGTTTCCGGAAAAGTATGAATTTATGAAAATAAACTTTAAAAAAACGTTTTATTATTGAATACATTTTTTACATAAGAAATTTCTCTAAAATTTTTCAAGAAAAAAATTTGGAATGCGAATTTTAAGTATTAAATAATATTGATTTTGGAAATAATTTCAAAAAATTATCGTTCATAGGTTTTGAAGATATTGATTTAAAAAACAAAATTGTTTTTCAAAAAAAACCCAACAAATATTTTTTCGAATATTTTTGTATACAATATTATTTTAAACTTAAGAGGACTCCTGCTGAAAATTTTGGGTTAAAATCCTTAGAGCCACGTACCCCTAATAACATTTTGCCCCAAAATTTTGTTTGATCAAAATGTAGCTTATGGTCATAATATCACACCTAATTTTTTTATCAAAATCGTTTGAGCCGTTTTCGAGATAAATAAGATTTTGTGTATGGGGGGTACCGTTAGTTTTGGAGCTAAAAAAAATTTCAATTTCCCCTCTAGGGAATCACCGAAGACCCTTAACCACCGAGATTGAAAGAAATAGGTCCAGTGGTTTAGGCTGTAGAGAGAGGTACAGACATACAGACACACTGAAACATGTTTTTTGTGTACTAAATTTTCCTTAAAATTTTTATAAAAAAAATTGATATGCAAATTGTTAGTATTTAATAAAATACATTTTAAAACATAATTTAAAAATTTAATCGTGTATCGGTTTTCAAGAAATTGAATTTTCAAAAAAAAAAAATTGTATTATTTTTTAAAAATCCAAAAACTATTTTTTCGAAAAAATTTTTAGTTTATATTTTTTCAAATGCAAAGCAGCTCCTGCATAAAAATTTTGGTTAAAATCGTTAGAGCCGTTGGTGAGAATTTCGAAAATCAAAAAAACCGTTCTCTGACAGGTACCCCTAATAACATTTCCCCCCAAATTTTTTTTTAACCAAAATATAGTCCATGTCCATAATATCGCACCTAATTTTTTTTTATCAAAATCGTTAGAGCCGTTTTCGAGATAAATAATACTTTGCATTACGGGGGTATGGGGGGTACCCTTAGTTTTGGAGCTAAAAAAAAATTTCAATTTTTCCTATAGGGAATCACCGAAGACCCTTAACTACCGAGTTTGAAGAAAATACCTCCGGTAGTTTAGGCTGTAGTTCGAGGTACAGACATATAGACATACTGACATACATACAGACATACAGACGGAATTGTCGGACCCACTTTTTTCGTCTTCGCTATCATCGTAATGTCGACTTTGATCAAAATCTCGAGTTCGATTTTTTTTCCAAATGCAGAACTTGCCCTATAGTATATGGGCAAATCTCAGAAACTTTTGACTTTAGACTTTTGAAAACGCGTAAAGAGAAAATAACTAAGCACACCTTTAAAATTAAGTTTATAGCACCATTGTAACATCAGAAAATATAATTGATGGTGTTCCTCTTTTATTAACAAATGCTTAAAAAATTCTCACTCATTTTCCGACGACGCACTATGCAAACCATTTCAAAAATCCATAACTTTTTCGTTTCTCAATATTTTTTTTTGAAATTTTGTATACTTATACTTGTATAACCAAGAATTTAAAATATTAAAACGTTTCAGATAGTAATAAATTATTTTATTATTTGTTTAATAAAATAAAATAACAAATTTGTAGATTTTGTTTCATTTATATGGGAAAAATTTGTTGGAGCAAGAATTATTGCAACAATTTGGATGAAATTTGTTTTCTTCTTTTACCGGTGAAAATATTTGAAAGTAGTTTTTTGTAAATTCCGCCCACTACCACGCCCATGTTTTTCAAATTTTTGTTATTTTCTTATTTTAAGTGAACAGGAAGCCGAAAATTTGTTTTTGAGGTTTTTTAAACTTAAGACATCGCATGTATATTTTGTCGCCTACTTTCACTCCCCTTTTTTATTTTCAGCTTAAAGTTCATTAAGAGCAGGCATTTTGTTAATTAAGTTTTATATGAAGAAGTGAGTTTATGAAAAGTGTTATTTATTTTTAGTAAAATCCGTGTACTGCCACGCCCCTTTTTGATATATGAAAGTTTTTCGCCCTTAAGACAAAAAAAAAAGGAATTCAAAAGTACACCTTATTACTAGGTATATTAATTAATGTCTAAAAGTTCTTAAACCTCGTCAAACAATGCTAGTGTTATTTATAACTATGTACCTACATTATTTGTATTATATGCAACCATAAACCACACACCCCCTCCCACCCTCAAATGCTTGGCATTTATTTTTATTTAATTATGATTTTTTTTAATATAAATATGAGTAAGGAAGTTTAAAATTGGAAAACAAAAGATATTTTATTCTAAAAATAAAATTTAGAATTTTAATAATATTGGAAATAAATGATAAAAACATATAAATTTTTTGTCACTTATATGATGTTTATGAAAATGTGTTGCACATGTTATATTTTTTAACTTTTGACCAAAAATAATTTTTTTTTTTTGAAATTTTGGGCTAAAAGTAATAAAATAATGGTCTAAAACTTTTTGGAATACACATTTATGTGCATCAATAAAAGTTCCACATTTTTGCCAAATTTTAATTTTTTTCATCACTTAACAATAAAGTTATAAGAATACGAATTTTTATTCTAAAAACTTATTTTTCTTCCTCATCATACGTTTTTTCTTCTTAAACAAAAATGCATGAAAATGCGAAAGTTTTTATTTTTTCTTCCAAATTTAGAATATTTTTAGAATACTAAACAGCCATTAACTAAACGCAGGCAGCCGGAGCTAACAGAGAAAACTTCAATTGAAAACAAAAAAATGAAAAATATACTACACCTTACTCATTTTTTTTATTAATTTACTGGTGAACTTAATTAAAAAAAAATATAACTGTTTTGTAAAGAAGAGGGCTTGGGCTTTTCAAAAAGGTATAATACTTATACATTCTGTCCAGAAAAAATACGAAATAATTGACTTCAAACTCTCACTTCCAATAATTCTAAAAAATAAAAATATCGAAATGTCATTTTTAACTGTAATTTTAGGTATCTAGAACAAAAGTAAGATACAAAAAATTTACTGTGTTAGGAAGAACCCTGTTTCTAGTATATAATCCCATCATTAGATTTTTCAAATTACGAAATTCACCAAAACCATTTTTGAGATGGATTTCATCTTTTGGTCCCATAGTGCGACGTTGAACTATCGAAACAGTAACACGAAACGACTTTACGTGGCCGAGTCACAAAGACTACTGATACCACAATAACGTTCGACGTAAGTTGTTTATACCTATATTTATAAGAATGTTATTGATAAGGATCATTTTCTTTCACTTTTCTCACTGCCCTTGCATTCGTTAATATTTGAACTACAGAAAATATGTAAGCGCGAAATTTTAAATTAATATAGAAATTTTTAATTTTTTATAACAAATGATAAATGTGGTACAAGTTATTGTTTACCAAGGTCATTCGTTATTCAACTTTTGTAAGAGTGAAGTGTTTTTTTCTCTAAATGAAAAAAGGCGGTTAAACATCCACTTCTCCATCTCAAATTGAATAATTTTCCAATATTTTCTTCTTTCGGTGATTTAGTGTCGACCAACGAAAAAAATATTACTTTTTTCGAAGAAATTGGCTTAATACCAAATGAAAATTCAACTCCCGTGGCGGTGTGCAATTCTGGGTAACGCTAAATGAATTGCTCTACTGAACTAACAAAGATGCATTATGAGTTTATTAACATTAATCCTTAAAATGGAATCACCGTCACCACCAAAAATAAAAAAAAAAACAGTTTTGGTAGTTTTTGATTTTCTCAAAAACTAGAAGACATAGAATCATGCGGTTTTTTGCGTTCGATTAAGAACTGATACATGGAACACAATTTCATTTCACAATTTTGAAAACAATCGGTCTAAACTTTTTGTTTCACGTTTTTTTTTATCAAAATTTGGACTTTAAATGCGAATTTCTCAAAAACCATTGACATGAGTAATTTAATTTAAATGCAGGATTATAGAAGAATCTTCTGGCTTTCAAACGCAGTATAGCACTTTATTGTAAGTGTTGCCGTTGTTTTTTAATATTTATTTTTTTTTTCAATTTAAACCATTTTTTATAAAAGTGCCCCTACCTCCTAAGCGGTGGGAGATAGACCCCTTCTCCCATAGTAAAAAGTGCTTGTTTTTGACCCCTCTACAAAAATCCGTCATCAAATCTTGGCGGCCCCTTAAAAAGTAATGTATAAAAAATATCAATGATTTTTCTTTGTAATTAACTACTGAATTTTAAAGATCCATAAAATATGTAGCGTCAGCGACAAAACGTACACTTCTTAGTATGATTTAGAAGAAGGAACAATAGTTAAGAACGGGAAATATTGCTTTTTATTAGAGTGCTAACTAAAAATGTCTTGAAAAAAAAAAGTTTCGCACTCTTTTAATTCAGCTAATTTTAACCAGGTTGCAATTTTAGCACACACCTCTACCAAAGCTTAATTTATTCATTTTTGTCTATAGAAAATGAATATGTAATTTAGAAATCGGTGCAAAGCATGCTGTATAAATGATAAGAGACGTACCAGATTTTAATGATTTTTTCGGAATTGTAGTACCGAAACTTCTGACAAACACTGTCATAAATCTAAGCAAAGCACATAATTTTTTCATAAAAAATTTTGATTTTCAAAGTTTCTTATGTACCCCATTTGAGTTTAACAAACTAAAATCAGACGCTTCAATCGTAAGAACATTAAACTTTTTAAATATTTTAATAGTAACATATAAAATTTTGTATTTTTCTTATACTTTTTGCCTTTTACTCGTTCTATAGGTAAAAAAAAAATTCTTAATGTGGAAAATAACTTTTTTTATACTGTAATACTATTTTTTCGAAAAAATTATCAGAGATAGAGTAAAAAAATATGACTATGAAGTAACTTAATTTCAAAGTTACACGAAAGTCAAAAGTTCCTGAGATTTGCTCATACATATATATATCGCAAGTAAAAATCACTTAATTAAACAGTTTTTTTTTATTTATTAAGAAACAAACTTAAATTTATACTCAAACTTCTTTGAAACATTAAACAAAAATGAATAAAAAAAGAAAAAAATAAAGAAACAAAAATTTTTTGCTTTTGGTTTAACTGAACTCCTTAATAATTGGTTCGTAATTTATTTTAGATGCTATATCTGCTTCAATAGATACTCGTAAAACTGTCAAAGATGAAAGTCTTTCTTGACCCAAAGTATTTCTTAAATAATTTTTTATTAGTTTCAATTTTGAAAAGCTCCTTTCAGCGGAGGTAGTACTTACAGGTATTGTTAACAAATTTCTAATGACAATGTAAACATTTGGGTAAATTTCTCAAATCGTTCTCTATGATATATTGGAGCAGATCTTTCACGTTTTTAATAGAGTTGGGTAAATTTGGGATCATATTTTGTAACTCCTCATACAACTCATAAGGTTGGAAGTCACTGCTCTCACCTTCTTGCAGGACTGTGTGTAAATCCTGACAGTTTTTCAATATTTGCCCTTTTGGAATTTTTTTTAACTTGTTTAAGTCATAGAGAAAACCAAAATTTTCAAAATGTTGATTTAAAGACATAAATCTCGATTCTATGTTACTTATCACAGAATCAATCATGGTATTAAAAACAGCTGTTTAATACCGGCTTTTAGCAGACTTTATAGATTGATCGCTGCCTTGATTTGGCTACTCTTCTATTTTTAAAATCTTTTGGCAAATCATAACTGCTTTTCTCAATAAATTGACGAGCGTCAGACAAGCACTTTTCGAATCCCGTTTGTCGATATTTTTTAATCCAGTCACAAAATGTACGCAAATGTTCAAAAGTAATGCTTAAATGGACTTGTACAGATTGCCATAATTTGCTTATGGTATTGACACGCGTTAATAACTCATACCATGTGTTTGACGATATAATAAATTCCAAATTGAATATTTCGTTTAGAACGGAATCGCAATCACTGAGTGTATCCGATTGTTCCGTTTGGCGTTATAAGTTTTCTATGCATTCAACAACATCATCAAATTGCAATAATACGGCCTTCACCGCCTGGATTCTGCTTTCCCACCTTGTGTCTGATAAAGGCTTCATAGTAAGCCTTAATTTATTTTTTGATTATTTTCCAGCGTTTGTTGGGACTTGAAAATAGCAGGATAGGTATAGCGTACCTATAGGTGGTTGTGGTAGGTACCTAGACCATTTGCGAATTCGAAGAGCAAGAAGGTTTAATTTTTTTGTTGGATACGGATATGTATAAGTATTTTTTGTTTTGTTTTTTGCTTTTAAACTGCAACCCATAAAATAAAAATAATGAGTAGGTATAGGAAAAGTTTGGTAGCTATTATGATGCCAACTTATGTTGCCAGACTAAAATATAAACCAATGATCAGAAACGAGAGATGAGATTTTTTAATTAACTAATATAACATAGTAGTACCCCTTGGCATAACGGTTAGTGCGTTGGACTGTCATGCGGAAGGTCTCGAGTTCGATTCTCAGCCGCTGCAAGAAAGTTTTTTTCAGGGGTGTACTGCCTCTTGCGAGGAATTGACAAATTCTCCAAGATTATCTCTTGTCATGGAAAGTGCTGCTCATAAGCCGTTCGGAATCGGCAGAAAATTGTAGGTCCCCTCCGTTCCTGGTAACACGCACACAGGAATGGTTGAGAATTGTAACTCACTAGGTCCTGGTTCACTCCGAGCTGTTGCACCACCAAATTTTTTTTAATATAACATAATATAAGTAGTTTATCAGAAATATCAATTATTTCATTAACATTCATTTCGTGCGCCGAATTTAAGTTGAGAATTAATTTTAATGATTATAAGAAAAACCTTGTGGCGTGTACTTTTGGATTTTCTATACTTTTTCAAATTTATTTTCGCCTGTGAGGCGCGAGGCTCTTTGCACCGCGAGGCCTTGGGCGGTGGCCCACACCGCCCACGCCTGACGCCGCCTCTATGTTAATGAGTGACAGACATATTTAACCAATGAAAACCTATTTGAAACTGACTTTTGAGCCGCAACTTCGGTAAAGCAATTGGTTTTACGAGTATATGTTTGATCGTCAATCTGATCCCCCTCATAAGAAAAACAAAAATTATTTCTATTTCGAAACTAATTCAGAGCTCAGATTACCTAAATATATTTGTAATATCTCTTTCCGACCATCATTAACCTCAGACCTCCTTCTGTGTCTTTCTTTTAAAGAAAGCTATTGATTATATTAGTACCTCCTATAAATTCTATTACACAACTTCATGTCATAGCAAACTTATTCCAAGATGTAACTGAAATCCCTAGCATAATTCAGTTCAGATCTAGAGCGGAATTTTTTTCTACAAAATCTAAAATTCTGATGAGGTTACGAATTTAACTTCCATTGTACTTAATGAAACCTCGTATTATGCTCACATACTCAGATTGATTTTAGCACATCATACAACGCAATCGTATGAACAACATTGTTTTTTAAATATTGAATTTCACAGAAAATCATAAATGAATGGCAACTGTATTTTCTCTATTAGTGTTTGACTTTGGATATATTCAAATCAAGCCACTATTTTTTCCCCAGTTTGTCCCTTTCATTTACATATACTTTAATCCGAAAAATTCTTAAAATATCTATATATAGCTGATCATAAGGCTTCCCTAAAGACACATATTATGTATTTTTGGACCATGTCTTGTAATTATCGCATCAAGAGGAAAATGAGCGACTCAGGCGCCGGTTATATCGTACACATGCATGCGTAGTCTTAATTTAAGCTTATCATTGACTTTTTAATCTTTAATTTCAAGACAGTGTTCACATTGAAATTGGACTTACTATACTACTCAGACTTATTTTTACGTCTCTGTAGTAGAGTTTTAAAGTAAAGGAACAAACCTATCTATTTCATAATATTAAATATTGTAAGAAAATGAACGCATCATTAGACTCCGCTACGTAACGTAAAGTTTGTAAGACTTATGTTTAAACAGTGATGTTGTTTGAGACTACATTACATTTTTACACTTATATTCAAACAGAGATGTTATCTGATACTAAAAAGAATGTTCTTAAACGAAAAAGATTTTTAATCTCTGTTTCTCTTTTGGTTTTTTTTTCAATTACAAATAGGTGCTTTTAAACACAGCTCTTTTTACTATAAGTTAGCTTTGTTGAAGCGAAAAGGAGTTATCTCTTTGCACTCCTTACTATAATCAGTTAAGCAAATTTTACTGAATAAACATCAACTAGAAAATGAAACATACTCGAGAAACAGAGGAAAGTAGAAACAAGAAAGAACTCCGCATTTTTCTCAATTGCGTTTAACCACAGCTTCGTTTAAATACAGTCATACTACAACTTTGTGCTCGGAGCATTAATAGGTGCTTTTACATTCTCAAATATGCTTGTCATGCAGGCAAAATATCAAAACATTTCGTTATCCATCCAGCATGTTTGACAAGCCACTAGATGGAGCGTTCACTTTATTAAAGTCAAGCCAATCATGCCGTTCTTGTCAAACATATGTGAGAATGTGACCGCCCCTAATGGTGCACAAAAATTATGATACTTCAGTTTGACTCTTGGAACCTGAAACGATTTTTTTTTTCGTTTGCTTCGCCTTTCGTTTTTTTGACAATTTAGGTGAGAGGTATAGAAGCGTCGAAAAAAAGACTCGTGTAATCAGGCTTTTGATGTCTTTTTTCTGCTATAGACAGTATTGACAATGAGCTAAATCCTTCGATTTTTTATTTACAAGGTGTTTGTACTTTATCTTGCTGTCTTGTAATGGGAATTGTTAAAGTAAATATAAGTGGGAAAAACTAAATTTTTGAATCCATTGAAGTCGTAGTCATTTATATTTACTTTGATATAATAATAATAATAATAATTACATATATGGCATGCCAGATAAGGGACAAATTAAATTTTGACGTATGGAGAATATTTCGTTGCAGATGTCAACTGATTGCTGTGAACAACATTTTTCGGATTTTTAAATTTCAACTCTGAAAAAGCATTTTTTTGGGAGCATAAAATAAAATGTATTCGTCCATCACTAACGTGAAGTGGATTTGTTTAAAACATTGAATGAACCCGCAATAAAATTTTACACCAGTTTTTTTGTCTTTTCGAGATATAGGTCGAGAGGTGAAGAAATGTTGGTGGAGTGAATATTTAGTTCTAGCTAGCAATGGAAAGAACTAAAATCGAGATTTCAGTACTCAAAGCTTCCAATGTAAACACGATGTAGTAAGCACGCTATATTCCTAATGTAAGCAGGGTCTTAAATGCAATCTTCTGTAAGGTAAGTTTCCACACGGAACGTGTAACCGTAACGGGCTGCACAGAACGTTTAAGTTTTACCCACATTTTTGAGTTACCCTACCGCCGGCAAAGATATTTACACATCAAAAGGATTAAACCTCGCTAGCGCTGAATGATGTATGTACTTTCGTTGGTACGGCAGCTGTGAAATTTTTGAATCATTGGAAAAGAACAGTATTTTTTAACAAACGAAAATAGGCGTTCGTTATCTAATTAATTTTCCATTTGCTTATTTGCTGACTCTTATATGGGACAATGAACTACACTTCATTTCGAAAAATAGTTTTCACCTAAAAGGGACTTTAACTTCTTTAAAAGTGATTGCATCGACTTAGTTTAGCTTTTATTATGTTCAGTATCAAAAAGTACATTTTAATTATATACCATATTGCATTATGTACATAAATTACACCTACATAAAATTCGGACCAAAAACCAACATTCCCTTTAATGAAGTTCTGGAACGAATATATTATTTTTGTATATGAAATGACTTTAAAATTTAAGTATGCTGATATTAATATTTTAATAATACGTTTAAAAAAATTGCAAACAAAAATAGTTTTTTTTTCTACAAATTATTTTTCATTAGTAAAAATTTTGATAGAAATCGTTGCAGCGATTAATGAGAAAGTCGGAAATAAAAAAAAAAGGTATAAGGAATTAATATTATTTTTTTCTTATTGTGGGCATTATTAGTTTTGGGGTTAAAAAAATTTTAATTTCCATTATAGAGAATTATCTAAGATCCGTTAATACCAAGATTAACGAAAATAGAGTCAGTGGATAAGGCTGACGTTGGATGAGGGACGGACAAACAGACATTCAAAATCTAAATTCACGTGTCCTCACATCACCTCTCTCCCTCTACTTTGGTCTAATTTCTTCAACCGATGTACTACAACCAAAGTACTACTTTTGCCATATATTTATATTCCTAATTTATTCCTATAATAAAAGAAGTAAAGAGAATACTGCAAAATGGCGGTCAATTGATTGATTTCTTACTTGCCAGTTCATCTTCTACTTTTCTTCATTAGGTAAATTTGAAAAAAAAAAATCATATAATTTAACTAAAATGCACTTGTGTGCTTTAAGATTTTTAAAATACAATAACAGGTTTATCACTTTCTTGTCGTTTTACACTTATAATTAGTTATCAGACCTTCAAAAAGAAATATAAAACATAAAAATTACTTAACCAAAATATAAAAATAATTTTCTATTAGTTAAATATCTAAAGGTTTTCTTTGCTAGGTCAAAATACTTTGAAAAAACTTTTGAATACTTGAACATCAACTTACCTAAATATAAAGATGAATAATACCAGCAGTGAGAAAAATACCGCTACATTGTCCATTGTTCGAAGCATCACAAATAATTGTCGTCGAAGATTTGGCATAAATCTCACCAGCTTAAGTATACGCAACAGACGAAAAGTTCTTAGTACACTTAGACCGGAACCACCGCCACCACCATTACCGCTGAATGTCTGACAAATTTCAATGGCACTATAAAAAAAAAAAAACAAATGGGAGAAAATGACAAAGGTTAGATTCCTGTGAAATAGATAAACAAAGTATATTCGAGGAAAATCGCGTAGAACACCAAATCTTAATGTATTTTTTGTTTTTAAAATAAAACCAGGCGACAAAGTTTTAAATCTTTTGCCACTATGTTTTAATATTTCTCGGGCTCCATCCCAAAGAGTTGAACACAGTGGTAAGATTGTAAGAGAAAATAAAGTTTATGGTGGCGCCACACCGCACCGCACCGCCTCTCTGCCGATATGGCAAAAACGAAGTGGTTTAATGAAGGGGACACTTGTTGGCAGGTTTGATACTATGAAGGAGTTTCAGAAGTTTTCTTGTACACACAAGGATGTCTAGAACGTAGGTACAACAATAGACCTTCGAAGTTTAAATATTTCAATTTCAAAGGTAGAGTGGGTTAAGGATACATTTTCTGAATAGAATATAGTCCAACAAGACATTATGTTTTTCGAAGTTGCGGATGCTATTGGGGTTATAATGTCTGTTGTTTGTTGATTTTTCAAGAATTGTTTAAACTTTGGGTAATTTAACTAAATTTGATTACCATAAATGAGAGTTCACTTAAAGAAAATTGGATTACTTTTTTTTTCACAAAAGTGAGTTTAAGATAATTGATTTTAGTGCATTACTTTAGTGATGCTACCCTTCAGAATAAAAATATGCTTCTATCTAAACTTGAACAGCAGCGTATTTCAAGCTCAATAAATTCTGATCTTGACAACATTTACTAATGGGGAATTAAAAATCGAATAGAATTTAATGCTTCAAAATCTGAATGCTATCTCCTGTCGTTGAAGCGGAGCCCAACCCTAATGCCTTGAAGAAACCGAATAACATTCGGGTCTCGATATATGCATTACAGATCACCTTGTGTGGAATGAGAACATATTCTACGTCGCCCAAAACTCTACAAAGTGCTAAGGTTTCGACGATGCAACACATTTCTTAGTCTTTCTGATTTGGCTGCAATCGTTAATAGGTAACGGAAACAGTGTTATGAATGAGCTCTTCTTCTCTTACTACCATGACAACCTCATGCTATATGAATACGAGGCTGTTTCTAGCAGGAGGAGAGATAGGGTGTCCAGGTGTGGCATACTAGCTGAAGCACGTTCTAGCTCGTTCGGTCGGCGAGGGGAGGGGGTGTCTTCTTGACACCGTAGCACTGGACTGTATTTCGAAATTACATGCCGGAATAAAATTATACGAAAGTTAGGTTAAAAACACAAAAAAAAAAAAAACAGATCCAAATTCTTACAAAATAAAATACACGACTGGGGTCGTATGAAAACGAATGTTATTATGAATTTATGCAAGAACACAAATTATAAGTCGTTGTAGCGGTTTTTTTTTAATAAACTTTTAATTAAAAAATTTTAAAAAACATTCTTGAGAAAAAATTTTGGTAAGTCAACTTAAAGTTTTTGTTATTGTATGAATAAAGATTAAATTTCCAAAAAAAAAAATATCAACCAGTTTTTGAGATAGGTATCTAATTTTCCAAAAAAAAAATATTTTTTTCTTAATTCAAAAAATATCTTTACTAAGTTTTGAAATGCAATGTTTTTGAAACTTTTTTTTCAAATTTTCTATATAAAAATTCATTAGATTTTATGCGGATTATGAGAAATTCAAAATTAAAAAAAAGTGGTTTTATGGTAGATAAAGTCAGTAATATCTTTATTTAAAATTTTTTCAAAATTAAAAAAAAGTGTAGTAGACAGCATTTTTAAATATAAACTTCCAAACACGTTATTTTCTTTTTACTTGTGACTTACAGGTACTTTAAGGCAAGTTATGCATTCGTAAAAAAATCAAACTCGAGGTCAAAGTTGACATTACGATGATAGCGAAGACCGCAATTCTGTCTGTCTGTCGGTTCGACTACAGCCTGAAAGGCTCGACCGATTTTATTTAAATTATAAAGATATAATTTTTAATTTCCCCCCCACACTTTTATTCATTTTCATTTAAGACCAAAAATAACGATTTTTTTCGAAATTTTATAAAAATTTTTTTTTTTCAAAAACTGTTCGACAGATTTAAAAAATAACAACACAAAAAAAAATTCATTTAGTTAAAGCTATAGGTAATGGTTGAAAAAAATTGTCAACAAAATGATTTTCTGAAAAACGGTACAACCGATTTTGATCGTTTTTTTTTTGCTAAGGCTCCCCAAAAATTTAAATAGAATTGTGTATTCAAATTTTCAAACAAATTTTTTTTGCATTTTAAAAAAAACTTCAAATTTTTTTTTTAAAACTCAATATTTCGAAAACCCCATGCTAGATTTTTTTTTAAACTTGATAAATGAAAGTTTTTCAATATAATTTACAAGATACAGTAGACGCCGCTTATAACGACCACCAAGGGACCGAGCTAGACTGGTCGCTATAGCCGGCGGTCGCTTTACCCGACGTAAGAAAAAAAAAATAAAACAAAAAAACAACAATAAACATACATAAATAATTTCAATGCTTATGCATTTTGATTGAAAAAATCAGTTAATTTCGTTTCTTTTATTTTCATAAATTCATATAATCAATTTTTAAACTTTTTTCAAGAGCAGAGAAATGACTTATAATATTTTCGTTGGAATCATTGCAATATACAAAATTGCGCAGTAATTTAATAGTTCCTATGGCCGAAGGAGGAGTAAAATTTATTTCTGGATCTTCATCATCTACTTCACTATCTTCGTCTTGATGATCTCAAGCTAATTCTTGCAGAATATCTTCATCTGCTTGGATCTTCGATGTTGCAACGTTTTCGTCTATTGTTATACTCGTATATTGCTCCCACCATTCTTCAGTTGGTACAACCCTATGGCTCATCCTCCTCGCTGAACTCGTGATGTGAAGTGTATCTAATCAGAGGTACTGCAGAACATAACCCAGCATGTCTAAATCAATTAGAGATTTTATTGGGAGTAACTTATCCCAGGATTTTGCAATCATAAATGCTGCCCAACCATTTTTGGTACGAAAAATTTTCGGAAGCACACTTTTAAATTTTTAATGATTCTTTGATCTAAGAATTGGAGTACGGATTTTGTATTTGCGAGTAAAAATACAATTTTAATTGCAGTCAAATTTGTAATATGCGGGTGGCAAGAACAATTATCTATCGTCAAATGAATTGTTTTTTTTAACAACTCTTTGTCCCATTGACGAATGTAATCAATTTCGAAAGCGAACTTTTTGTTGTCGTTATAAGCGGCGTTAAAAAAGTATTTTCTGTTATAAATTCGTCGCTATATCCAACGAGTCGTTATAGCCGGCGACGTTATATCCGACGTCACATTAGTACAACTTGTACGAAAACCAACCAACTGAAGAAAAAGTGGTCGTTAAAAACGGCTGGTCGTTATAAGCAACGTCGTTATAGGTGACGTCGACTGTATAAGAAAAAAAAATGTATTTTTCCTAAAAATAAAGGTACCCACCATACACACCATACAAATGTTAAAAATTAAAAAAAAATGGTTTTCAAAAATCTTATTTTTCTCGAAAACGGCGCCTGGAATTTTGATAAAATTTTTTTTTTTTTCAATTAATTTTTATGATCTTTTATTTAATAAAATAAATTTTGAAATTAACATATTACAGCTTGTACATACCATGGAACCATTTTTTTGAATTTTGAGTTTTTCGTTATCCACATAATGGATCATAATGAAATTTTTCATAGAGAAGCTTCTAAAAAGTCTTAAACGCATTGCATTTCAAAACTTTAATATAAATATTTTATGAATTTTTGAAAAAAAAAATCTATTTTTTACTTTTTTTGGAAATTCGATATGTCAGAAACGGCTCAATATTTTTTTTTGTAAATTTAATTTTTATTCCAACAATATAAAAAACTTTAAATTGGCGTACCAAAATTTTTTCTTAAAAATATTTTAAAAAGTTTGTATATAAAAGCTTTTTTTTAAGAAACCACTACAACGACTTATAATTTTTGTTTTGTTGCATAAATTCATATTTGCATAGCATTCTGTTTTTGTCTCTTGCTACTAAAAGAATTTAAAAAATTAATTTTATCCTTATGAACAGTTTTCTCTAATAGCATTCGTTTTTAAAATTACTAGTCTATTACATAGAACATAGAAGCAAGTTCGTGCGACCCAGTCGTGCATTTTTTTTATTATTGAATTATAGATCCGAAAAATTAATCGAAAGGAAACAAAATTTATCAAAATTTTAGGTAAAATATTTTTTTTCTCACATCTTGTAGATTGTATTTAAAAAATGTTAAATATCAAGTTTAAAGATAATAAAGATGTCCTTTTCTTAACCACAATAGCTCAGAAAAAGTTAATTTTGTATTTAAACATTTTTTTTTTTTTAAATTCACTCAGTTTGTTTATTTTTTGTTAATTACATTTAGTATTCTTTTTAAGGCAAAAAAAAATAATTTTTTTTAAGAAAATGAACTGGGCTTTAATAATAAGTGAAAAAAATTAATACTCATTAACGTGTTTTTTTGAATAAAATGATATCAAAGTGAAAAAAGCTACTTAAAAAACGAAAAAAAATAGGTTTGATGCAAAATTGCGGAGAAACGGTTGTCCGCAGAAAAAAAAGTTATTGGACAAACTAAAACTGTAATAAATTCTTGATTGGTTATAAAAAAAATATTACGAATCGGACGTAGTTTGGCAAAGATAAATCCAGTTAACGGAAAAATCATAAAAACCGTTATAACTCGAAAACGGGACGAAAACGAGAAAATGTCCTCTTAAGTTTTTCGACTTAAAATGACCTCAGGAATCCATGGTTTTCATTTGGGGCGGTGACTGTGGGACACCCTGTATATAATACCACCATGGCAACTGCGTCCGCCATATTTGTGCAGAAGCCCATAACCTTAAGTTTACTCTAGCTTACTTCGTCTTCCTCGTATCTCGTATCCTTTCTCCTTAAAGGCGTCACTTCGAAAACATGAGTACAGTTTACATATTTAGACAGATGCTTCAACTAGATTCTCTTAAATTTAATCCAAAGATGGGCTTTAAAAAATGGCTCAGGAACTATAATGGAAACAGTTGCATCTATCGATCACTGCCGCAATGTTTCTTGTTTTCATTATTTTATCGTTATTTTTATAAGCAGTTTTCTAGTCAAATAGGTAGTTGTATTACCATCCTGAAACAAAATAATTCAAACGCAATACTCGCGCTTCAGGGACTGCCCATCAGTTTAACTCGAGCCCAATTTAAGACGTGCTGTTACGTTCAGAGATTCTTTCTTCAATTGCACTACACGAATGTGGAATACTCAGCTCGGTGTTCCCCCCATTGCTATATTCAGACGTTCAAAACCAATGTGCATCCTAATCTGCTTTTGAATTCTCTTCAACTTTTCGAAGCGGTCGCACTGTGCTAAAAAACTTTAAAGGAGGTTATAATCCCTTTAGTGCGCGCAAAACTAAAAAATAATATTAATCAATTGTCAATTTATTACTATTTTTATTTTAAACTAGTAGACCCGGACAGAACGTTTTCATTTTCATAGATATCCATTACTTCAAGGTTGTTAGCGACTTTGTCTACCTTAGCCCCTCTCTTGAAGCATTGTTTCTTTAATCCATAAATACCGGTCTTGCTACATGTTGGAGAGGCATGTTTATTGTTTATACCTTGTCAAAAATGGAAGAGAAGGCTTTAGAACGTCTGACGTGGTTGGGTTATTAAGAGCGAATTGACACCAATGTACAGGTACGTGTTTTCTAAACGCATACACGCACTGACCAATATACCCACAGACGGCATAAAAGCACTTTTTAGGACTTCTCCATTATCTAAATGTAAGATTTGATAAAAACCTCGATTTTTTGATACACGCAAACCAATACTTGTCCCAAAAAGCTAATGATAAAGTATAGTGTCAGGGGAAATATTTGAAAAGAATCAAATTAGAGAACATAACATTATATTAAACAATTTAAGTGTTGCTTGAAGCCTACCTGAGCCTATAAGGTACCTCATGGACTTCATCATTGACTACTGTGAAAAATAGTAGACAGCGAAATATTATGATAACAATCACTACTTAGTTTACGTACATAAGACCGATTCATTAAATTGTTTGATCAAAGATTTGAAAAGAATCTAAAATTATTGGCTATAAATGAAATACATTAATGCCGCATAGTCATTTGAGATTATCTTGCATTTCTAAGCAATTAAAAATAAACCCACCTTAATATCACTATTATGCCATCGAACACATTAAACCCATTGGCTATATAACGAAATGGGCCCTCAGCAATAACTTTCAATAACATTTCCACCGCAAATATGGCCGAGAACACAACATTGCTGGTTTCCACAATGGCGGTCAGTTCCTCCGGTTGTTTGTGGTATTCAATTCCCATGCTGAGCGTATTGATGAGTATGGCCAGCAATATGCTCTGCTGGAAATATTTATGCTCCACCAGACGTTTGATGTGGCGACGTGTAAAATGAAGTATTCTTGTGATAAAATGGTAGACTGCGATGATTCCAGACATTAATTTCGATCTGTGCTTGTTTTTCTCCTCCAGTGGAGATAAGGCGTTCTGGTATAAGTCATAGCAGCAAGAGTAGTCTTCGATGTAATTGCCACCACCCCCGTTTCCGTTGCCACCACCGCTGGCATGGGTAATGGTGGCATTTGTCCCCCGTAATATATTATTCACATTGGAGTTCTCCAGATTCTGATGGTTTTTGAGTGCCTCAGCTGTGTGGGGATCGAAACGTGCTAATGAAGTATAAAACGACTCTAGTGTACTATGTCCTGTTGGAAGGGCTGCAGAAAAGGCAACTGAGAAAGCCAGCAGCTCTTGACAAGTCATTGCGTCATGCAGCCCCAATTCTGAACAATCACTATAAGGATTGGCCAGAGCATGACTAGCAATTGTTTGTGGAAGATTAACCTGTCGATGAGATAGAAGGAAGCATTGAAAACTGGTTTACGTGGCTGGAATGTTTGATTATGAATTAACGACTTACCTGCCAGATAGTACCATCACCGGTTTGTGTCATTTTCTCCGATGAACATACATTTTTATCCTGAGTTGGTTCCGGGATTGAAGGTGGAGTGTGCAATATTACAAACTCGTTGAACATAACAGAGGAACGGCGCCTAGCTGATGACGGTGGACTGAGGAAGCCCGACGTACATGGGTGATTCTGTGATGAAAGAAGTTTGAATTTATAATCGTAAATATTTTGTATAGTATACTCGTAGTATAGTATTTTGTATGTATGTATGTACAATGTACATATGTACAAGTTGGTGATTTGGTTCAATGTAATCATGGAAAAATGCAAACAAAAAAAAAGAACAACTGAACCGTATGTGAAAAAATACTGCAGGTGTAGAAGTTTAAGGGGGTTTGATGGAGCCAAAGTTTTTGAAATTTTGTTGCTTAAGAACTGGACATAATTTGTTTGTTTTATTCAAACATCTTTTAAAGTGTTAAAATGGTCCTTAATCATCGATAGTTGGGTATACCGCTTTTGGCACCTTCGTTGAATTTTGAAAAAAGATCTACACCTCTTCCGTTACAAGTTCAGCTCGTCTAACACCTTAATCCTGGTGATCCAGAAAAGAGTTAAGACTAATGCTTAGCTCTTCTTAACATCAATCATGAAACAAATAAATTAATAAATTCAATTTACCGACGAGGAACATTTCCATATAATCTGAGCGGATTTGTAAACATGTAATATTGCAGATTTTTGGCACATAGCATCCCAAAAATATGCACAAACATTCAAGTAGAAAGATTGGGGTCAATCCTCAATTGCTTAGAAGGCTATCGAAGGCTTAATCATGCTTCATATAAAATGAAAAATGTTAGAAGAATTGTAGGCAATTTTTGAAGTCCTGTATCTCAGAAACCATCAATGCTAAAGAGTTTAAATTTGGCGAGGCGCCTGTATTTGATCAGCTAACAAGTTCAGTACGTACTGTAAATTTGAGGTTTCTGAAAAGATTTGGTGGCTTAACCTCTCGTAGAGGTTGTGAGTCAGCTTGAATGGTAACCCCTATAGTTTTCTGAAAAATCAGAACGGTTATGATGGAGGACCCTTTTCAAGAAAAAGATACTCTTGTAAAATTTGCCATTTCCTCGCAAGAGGTAGAACCCACGGGAAAAAATCATTTTCGATTTTAATATTGTGAGTACGTAAGATGCAAGCAATACTAAAAGCAATTGATTCAATTACATTTTCAGATTCTGTCATATCACAACATTTAGGGAAGGGAAAAAACTACAAGGGAGAGATAAGGAACTTTTACGATAAAATTGGTATTTTAGCTATAATAAAATAGTTATAAAGAGTCCAAATGAGTTAAAAAATTTACATTTTGGTATATTTTTAACTGATCTATAAAGCAAGTATATGCGAAAAATGTGTGATGATGGAGGGTTCCAACAAGATGGTTTTCATCATATCGATTATCGGTTTTAGCAGAGGGAGTGGTGGGCAGATTTTCTTTAAATTTAAATTATAGCATTTGTATGTGATTGATTCCCTAGGGAAAAATTTACATCAATTTTGATTTTTTTTTACAATTTAATCAAAAACAACTTTAACTATTTTGAATAAATTTCATATCTTTAGTGTCCAAATTTCAATAAAACTAAATTATTAACAAAACAGTTTTTTTGAGAAACCTGTTTAATTTTTGGATTATTTCAGTACCTAAATTCCGGAACTATTTGACCAATTTTGTACTTCTACTTGATAGTATGCATGCCGCTTCTCATTTTCATCTTTTTATAATAATTGATTGTCTTATGGTGCCGAATTTCAGTTCAATATTATTATTATTTCGTGGTTTTTGTTTATGAATATAAAGAGGAGAATGAATGTCTAAACCACTGTTTTTACTTGCAACTTATAGGCAGAGGCGTATTTAAGTATTTGGCGCCCGGGCTGATAAATTTTGCCCACAAAATGTATTTCATGTTTTCAAATGTTTTTCTGTTTGTATATTGATCATAAAATTCATTAACAATAGATTCGTTATCTAAATTTTTTGTCAGTTCGGCTTCTATATTTAATAAAGCTAAACTATTAAGGCGTTCTTCTAATGCGAGACCTTAAATATGGTTTTATTCGTTTCAATACGGAAAACGATCTTTCTGCACTACAATTAGTCACTGCAGTGCACAAGTATATTCTAAAAGCAGTCTCAACATTTATGGAAATGCTTCCTTCAATTCTTTTTTTCTTATATGAAGGCTAAGCTGCCTTAAACTCATATTTTCTAGAAAATGTTTAAATAAGACATACTCTTCTTGAAAATCTTCCCCAAGATCAACCGGGTATAATATCTAAAGAGTGGTTGCATTTTTTTCGAATTGCTTCTTCACTCATGTGATCAAGCTTATATACAAAATAAAACCATTTGTTATTGACTCATAGGATCAATTTCTTCTCTTCAGCGCACTCAATAATTGGTCGCAAATAGGAATGAATCTATTTATTTTGAAATTTTCACGACCACAAAAAAGAACTTCCCCTTCGCGACAATCATCATCTCGTTTCTTCCTCTTGAATATTCTTTTTTGGTCCATTTTGTAATTTTCAGAGGTTTTGCTTTTTCCCATCTCTTCAAAAACATCAAAGTATTCTCGTTTGAGTATAGAACCCCGAAATTGAGACAATATTGCTGTCTCAAGGGACTTCAATAAGAGGAGAAAGTAAAGAAGCTGTATTTGAATTTGTTGAGGGTATTGAGGAAGTCGCAACATCAGATATTGTATCTTGAATAAAATTTTAATCTTGAATTAAATTTGTATCATTAATTGATTTTGTAGTTTGATTTTGTAGTGACCTTATATCTATAATTCGTCTTGATGGATTTTTATATTTTTTTTTTTTAAATAAAAAAGGGACTCTTTGTAGATGGTTTAGAAAAAAAAATAAGATCCGTCCAGCCAAAGTTTTTCTATAACATTTTTTTTAGAGCTACATAGCAACAACTGTTTTTCTTATTAATGTTTTCGTTTCATTGGAATTTGTTCCAAAGAATAGGTACATGTCTGTAAATATATTTATCATTAATTTTCATTATAAAAAATCGTTTATAAAAAATAAGAATAGTAAATGGTGAAAAAAGTGAGTGACATGTTGCAGTGAACTATCTCACAGCCGGACACTCACGGCACTGAAAAAATTGTCATGCATGAAAAACTCTAAAAATCGAATTTTTTAAATCTTTGTATTTTTTCTTTATCCTTCAAAAATATTGTAAATTAAACAATTGTTAGGGGCGGCTTGCCCTCTTTTGCTTGTATGTTTTGAAAGTTCAATCGCTTCAAAAAAACATTATAAATTGGCCAATTGCTAGGGGCAGCTTGCGCACTTTTGCTTGCGCCGCCCCTAGCAGCCTTGCCGCCCCGGGCTGTAGCCCTTTTAGCCCTAGGGTAAATACGCCCCTGCTTATAGGTACTATAAGGCAAGTATGATAGCGAAGGCTAAAAAAGTGGGTCTCGCAATTCTGTCTGTCTATCTGTGTGTGGGGTCGACTACAGCCTAAACGGCTCGGCAGATTTTCTTCAAGCTTGGTAGATATGGGTTTTGGTTTTATCTCCCCCACACGTTTTTTCTTTTTTTTTAAAGACCAAAAATAACGGTACATGCCATACGATTTTTTTTTTCCAAATCTTATAAATATTTTTTTTTCTCAAAAACTGTACCACAGATTAACAAAAAAAAAATGTAATTTAGTAAAAGCTAGATAATGGTTGAAAATTTTTTTTCCAAAAAATGGGTATTTTTTTTACCCCCCTTGAAACAATTTTTTTGTTTTTGATTTTTTCAAAAACGGTACCACCGATTTCGATCATTTTTTGTTAAAGCTCTCCAGCAGTTTCAATATTAATGTGTTTTCAAATTTTCAATAAAATTTTTTTGGATTTAAAAAAAAAATTCAAAATTTTTTTTTGAAAACTCAATATTTCGAAAACCTCATTCTCGATTTTTTTAAAACTTGATAAATAAAAGTTTTTTAGTATAAATTATAAGATGTAAGAAAAAAGAAATTATTTTACCCAAAAAACGGTACCCTGCGTACAAATGTTAAAAAATGGTTCTCGAAAGTCGTATTTTTCTCGAAAACGGTTCCGAGAATTTTGCGAATTTTTTTTTTTCTTATGATTAATTTTTACTATCTATAATCAAATGAAAAAAAAAATGAAATCAAGATATTACTGACTGTACCTACCATAGAACCATTTTTTCAAATTTAGAATTTCTCATTATCGGCAAAACGGATTTCAATTAAATTTTTTATGGAAAAGCTTCTAAAAAGTTTAAAAAACATTGCATTTCAAAACCGAAAAATTTTTTTGAGTTTTTGAAAAAAAAATCTATTGTTTTTTTTTAGAAAATTCGATATCAAATTATTACGGAAAACCATGCGCCAATATCTATGGTTTTTTAAAACCAATGTGGGTTTTTAAAACCAATGAAAGAGTATTTTTGATTGGTTGATCTTAAAACGTTGAAACCAAGACAATGTAACTAATAATTTTTTTTTAAATCATCTTCAATATATCTCGATTCCATAAAAATAAAATTTAAATTTTAAAATACCACAATATCATACCTTTTCAAAAAAAAAAAAACTACTCATTGATAAAAATTGTGATATCAAAAAAAATAATCATTGTAATATAACTTGATGCATCTACACATGCTAGGAAGCCATATTAAAATTAATTTAACACAAATGCTCCTGTGGGCTTGACAGATTTTCAATATGTTTTGAGTGTCAGTTTTCTGAGTCCGATTGCACTGCATTTACTTTTGTTGAAATTTTTCCGGGTCAAACAATAGATTTACTTAATATTGTTGGAATGATGTTTATAGTTGTACCTGCCCTTCAAATGCTTTTGATAAATTTATAAATACTCTATCTGCCCATTTTTCTATCAGCATGTTTGTAAAATAAATAAAATGCACGACTGGATCGCACGAACTTACACTTATCTAAAAGTACTTTGGAATTTAAAATACATTGTATAAATATAAAAAAATCCGTTATGCCTATAATGAGTAATTCAAAATTCGAAAAAATCGTTCTACGGTAGGTGTAGTCAGTAATATCTAGATTTCAATTTTTTTTATTAAATTATAGATTGTAAAGATTGATCAAAAGAAAAAAAATTTTAGCGAAATTCTCGGAACCGTTTTCGAGGAAAATACGACTTTCGAAAACCATTTTTTAAAATTTGTATGGAAGGTAGCGTTAGTTTTAGATGGAACAAAATTTTTTTTCTCAAGTCTTGTAGATTATGTTAAGAAACTTTTATTTGTAAAGTTTAAAAAAAATCGAGCATAGGGTTTTCGAAATATTGAGTTTCCAAAAAAAAATTTTGAATTTTTTTTTAAAAATCCAAATAATAAAAAATTGAAAATTTGAATATGTAATAATATTCAAACTTTGGAGGAGCTTTGGCATAAAAAAATGATTTAAATCGGCCGTGCCGTTTTCGAGAAAATCAAAAACAAAAAAATAGACCCAGGGGGGCTACCAAAAATAACAATTTTTTGTAAAATTTTTTTCAACCATTAGCTAGTTTTAGTCAAATGAAATTTTTGAAATTTTTTTTTAAAATTCTGTGGGACAGTTTTTGAGAAAAAAAAAATATTTATAAAATTTCGAAAAAAATCGTATGGCAGGTACCGTTATTTTTGGTCTTAAAAAAAAAAACAGAAAAAAACGTCGGGGGGGGAAAAATTAAAACCCATATCTACCAAGTTTGAAGAAAATCGGCTGAGCCGTTTAGGCTGTAGTCAAACCGACAGACAGACAGACAGACAGACAGACAGACAGACAGACAGACAGACAGACAGACAGACAGATAGACATACAGACAGACAGACAGACAGAATTGCGAGACCCACTTTTTTGGTCTTCGCTATCATCGTAATGTCAACTTTGATCAAAATCTCGAGTTCGATTTTTTTTACGAATGCATAACTTGCCTTATAGTACCTATAAGTCGCAAGTAATAACGGTACTTTTTGAATTATTCTTTCTGATTTGCTTTCTCAACATTACAAGCAAACAGTAAGCATCATCAAATGATAGATACATTAAGGCCCAAAGTTTGAAAAATATGAACAACATACCTTAAAAAAACTGTGTGCGTATTCAGTTGAAACGGAGTGTATATCGCAAGCAAAAAGTAGACACAAAATGATTAAACCGCATCGATGAGCAAAACTCTAAGAATAAAAGCAACTTTCATTTGCTATGTATAAAAAACGCTTATACAAGAAATGGAAAAGGATATTCATGATCTTATAAATTAACGAAAATAAAAATACTTCAATTAAAAGTTCCACGAAAATAGGATTTTCTTTTAACTTTAATATCTTTTTCAAGAATATAGTGAAAAGCCAAATTCCTCTGAATAAACTGAAAAGATTTATTTTATTTTAGTATTTTAGTTGTATTTAATTTAAAAGGCTATACACATTAAGATATACGTACATCTTATAAACAAGTGTTAACCTATAAAATTTCATTGTCAATGAAAGGAAAAATTAAATAACATTTTCTGGCAAAAGTTATACAATAAAGTTAAATCGAATTGCTGATTGAAAAAAAAAAGAGAAAAGTAAATAAAAGAAGAGATAATAATAAAGGCGAAAAGGAAAGGGATATGATAGAATATTGGGGAAATTTTTAAGATACTGACGCTCAGATGTCAGGGAGGCGTAGAGCGGTTGAATCAGTTGGTCAAAACTGGCTGAAGAGGCTCTAGTAATTCTTTCAAAAAATAGGGTGGTTGGGTTGTGAACAGAATATCCGAGAGCAACTGAGAGTATTTATCGAGTGGCATGTTCAGTGAACAATTCAAAAAATTTGATACCCTGTCGTACCTACGTAGTAGATTTATCTAATGATGTTGTTGAAGACGACATTAAGGTTTCTTTTGCAGGCATAACTACAACCAGAAAAAATTTCGCAAGCACTTAGAGTTTGATGGATTTAAGACCAGTCCATTAGTCTTAGCTCAAAGTGCTAGTTTTTTACTTGCGATATAGGTACTATAGGGCAAGTTCTGCATTTGGAAAAAAAATCGAACTCGAGATTTTGATCAAAGTTGACATTACGATGATAGCGAAGACGAAAAAAGTGGGTCCGACAATTCCGTCTGTCTGTCTGTATGTCTGTATGTCTGTATGTCTGTATGTCTGTATGTCTGTACCTCGAACTACAGCCTAAACTACCGGAGGTATTTTCTTCAAACTTGGTAGTTAAGGGTCTTCGGTGATTCCCTAGAGGAAAAATTGAAATTTTTTTTTTAGCTCCAAAACTAAGGGTACCCCCCATACACCCGTAATGCAAAATCTTATTTATCTCGAAAACGGCTCTAACGATTTTGATACAAAAAATTGAGTGTGATATTATGGACATGGACTATATTTCGGTGAAAAAAAAAAATTTGGGGGGAAATGTTATTAGGGGTACCTGTCATAGAACCGTTTTTTTTGATTTTCGAATTTCTCACCAACGGCTTTAACGATTTTAACCAAAATTTTTATGCAGGAGCTGCTTTGCATTTTAAAAAATATAAACTAAAAATTTTTTCGAAAAAATAGTTTTTGGATTTTTAAAAAAATAATACATTTTTTTTTTTGAAAATTCAATATCTTGAAAACCGATACACGATTAAATTTTTAAATTACGTTTTTAAATGTATTTTATTAAATACTAACAATTTGCATATCAATTTTTTTTATAAAAATTTTAAGGAAAATTTAGTACACAAAAAACATGTTTCAGTGTGTCTGTATGTCTGTACCTCTCACTACAGCCTAAACCACTGGACCTACTTCTGTCAATCTCGGTAGTTAAGAGTCTTCGGAGATTCCCTAGAGGAAAAATTGAAATTTTTTTTTTAGCTCCAAAACTAAGGGTACCCCCCATACACCCGTACTGCAAAATCTTATTTATCTCGAAAACGGCTCTAACGATTTTGATAAAAAAAATTAAGTGTGATATTATGGACATGGACTATATTTTGGTGAAAAAAAAATTGGGGGGAAATGTTATTAGGGGTACCTGTCATAGAACCGTTTTTTTGATTTTCGAATTTCTCACCAACGGCTCTAACGATTTTAACCAACATTTTTATGCAGGAGCTGCTTTGCATTTGAAAAAATATAAACTAAAAATTTTTTCGAAAAAATAGTTTTTGGATTTTTAAAAAAAATAATACAATTTTTTTTTTTAAAATTCAATATCTTGAAAACAGATACACGATTAAATTTTTAAATTACGTTTTAAAATGTATTTTATTAGATACTAACAATTTGCATATCAATTTTTCTTATAAAAATTTTAAGGAAAATTTAGTACACAAAAAACATGTTTCAGTGTGTCTGTATGTCTGTACCTCTCACTACAGCCTAAACCACTGGACCTATTTCTTTCAATCTCGGTAGTTAAGAGTCTTCGGTGATTCCCTAGAGGAAAAATTGAAATTTTTTTTTTAGCTCCAAAACTAAGGGTACCCCCCATACACCCGTAATGCAAAATCTTATTTATCTCGAAAACGGCTCTAACGATTTTGATAAAAAAAATTAAATGTGATATTATGGACATGGACTACATTTTGGTCAAAAAAAATTTTGGGGCAAAATGTTATTAGGGGTACCTGCCATAGACCCGTTTTTTTGATTTTCGACTTTCTCGTTAACGGCTCTAAGCTTAAGTTTAAAATAATGTTGTATATAAAAATATTCGAAAAAATATTTATTGGGTTTAAAAAAAAAAAAAAAAAAAAAAAATTTAAATCAATATCTTCAAAACCTATGAACGATTATTTTTTGAAATTATTTCCTAAAACCAATATTATTAAATACTTAAAATTCGCATCCCACATTTTTTTCTTGAAAAATTTTAGAGAAATTTCTTATATAAAAAATTTATTTAATAATAAAACGATTTTTTAAGGTTTATTTGCATAAATTCATACTTTTCCGGAAACCAGACGGCAATTTTATGCATTTGCACATTATTATCTCATTAAATCCATGTTTTATATTTATAAAATGTATCTTAAATTCGAAAGTACTTTTACATAAGAGCAAGTTCGTGCGATCCAGTCGTGCATTTTATTTAGGTCTTCATTCATACGGCAAACATCATCTTCAATAAGACCAATACTTCAGCCGAGGTACATTCGTACTTCGTCAGCATATATATATACGAGTATGTAACGAGCAGTTATCAATGACGGAGGGAATATCATTGACGTAAAGCGAAAAAAATAATGTGCCAAGAATGGATCCTTGTGGAACTCCACTAGTGGTGGGGAGAAAATTGGATAAATTGTTACCTATTTTAAGTGTTTGTATTCTACCGGATAAATTGGAAGATATAAGTTTTACAGCATCAATCGAGATGTTAAAAAGTGGCGAAGTTTATCTGCAAGTTTTCCGTGTACAACTGTATCGAATACCTTTGAAAAATCTAAAAGAACTAAGGAATTTAATTGAATCTAGCAAAGCGGTGACACAAACTTGCACTTAGAAGATTATGCGTCTTAAGAAAAAACTTTTGAAAGGAAAGCTAAGATTGAAATCGGTCGTAATTCATTACATTTTGCATTTTTGGATATGGGACGGACTTTCGCTAATTTCCAATCGGAAGGAAATTTCCCTTGTAAGTATGGTCTTAAAAAAATGCATTTAGTCGAGACCGATGGCATTTGACCTTACTGATAGTATAATTTCAACGACTTCAACACTGGTAACCCTCGTGAAACCAAAACTAGAAAGACTAAAATTATTTGAAGTAAAAATTGATTCCATTGCAAAGTGAATTATACATTTGTCTAAGTTAAGGAAGACATCGTTTCCACGAGTTTTAGGCTTGATGTCGCTGCTGTCTTAAGATGCGTATTTCTTGGGTAAACCAATTAGGACTATCCGAATTATTTTGCGTAGTTTTTGCTACAATATATCTGTTGAATAACTGAACAACGCTTTCATTAAAAACTCATACCTGCTGAGTAGATGAGGATAAGTTGAATAAATTATCCGAACCTATATTTATAGCATCTGCTTTAAATTGGGAGTAACCAATGTTTTTGAAATAGCTGTATGTGGTCTTAAACATTTCTTAAAAATGAAATTTGTTCTTCTTTCTTTTTTGTTGAAGTAACTGAAGCTAAAATATTTCAAGCACTAGGCAACTTGACATTTAAAAACTCTTATGGCTTAGATGTTTATAGTAGCTTTTTCATCAAATAAAAAAATTAGTAATTTCATTATCAACCGTTAAACATTATCTTGTCAGTATTAGCTTTCAAAAAGGTATTTTCCCAGAGTATTTGAAAACTGCAATAATAATCCGGATACATAAAACGGTAATTGATGCGATCCAAACAACCACAGAGGAATTTACTTATTATCCAAAATTTTCTAGAAACTTATTACTAAAAGAATTATGAAATTTTTGATAAATATAGAATTCTTAGTAAATCACATTTTGGCTTCGTAAATGGAGAGTATACTGAAAAAGCTATATTGTGTGACTTAGAAAATATACATCTGGAAATAGATACAGATAACACAAAATTTGCTATATTCCTAGATCTAACAAAGAATTTTGACCTAGTTGATCACAAACTATTACTAAAGGCATTTTACAAATATGGCTTCAGAGACAACATTTTGAACTGGTTCCTATCCTATCTTCAGAATAGAAAGCAATTTGTCCGTACTAATGCTTCAATTAGTAGTTCGATCTCGTTTTTTCAAATGTAGGGGTTTCTCAAGGCTCAGTCATGAGACCATTGTTCTGCAAAGTATTTACTATAGAGTATTTCACTTACCTAGGCTAGTACCACCAAACCTAATTACATCAATTTATTATGAGTGGTTCAACTGTCATTTAGAATTATGATATCTCTTGGAGTAGGGTAGTGCATCTATTAGTAATCTGAAACCTATCATCACAGTCCAGAAAAAGATAGTCAGAATAATGTTTTTCAAGCCTAGATGGGAGCCATTATTTCCTTTGTTTAAATCTATTAAGGTATTACCATTCAGACAATTATACGTTTATAAAGTACTCCGACTGTTTTATTTGCGAGGTGGTTTTATCAATTAACTAGAAACAATTTTACCCATTCATTGAGAGCCCCTTATATACTGTGGTAGTTCCTAGAGCTAGAACAGAACATGTTCGACGATGTGCATGTGCAACTAATATGGCGCCGCATGTCTACAATAGATAAACTGTCAGCCAATATAACAAATAGACCTGGACTTAAAATTTTTTTGAAAACCTCAGAATCTGGCTATTGCCACGATCAGGTATAGAAGATTTAATTCAAATAGTTACTAAATCCAACATTCATTACTTGCTTACCTAATTAATATCATTTGTCTTAAAAACCCTTTTGCCTTTTCTGATTCCAAATCTTCCGAGTTTCTCTAAGTTTCTTAAACACAAAATATTTTTGTAACAATTTTATCACTACAAAAACTTTCTTTCTCCAATATTTTTCTCGGTGCAGCTTTACTTACATTTAAATGATGATTTATCTTTGGTATAATGCACTTAAAACTGGTGTTAGTACCACAAAGTGCATATTTAACTTAATTTCAGTCCATAATTCTTGGTTTATTATATAAATACATATTTTAATTCTTTAATGATAAATACCGTGCGTCGGCTAAATGTGTAAAGCTGCTAAGTCCACTTTTGGGCGAAATCGAGATTTTGATGTCATTTTTTAAAGAAAAAAATGCTTTATAAATCCATATAAGAACGTAAGTCCAATTTAACTTGGTTATTGGGCAATTCCGCTATAGACGATTTTTGACACCAATTTTTGAACTACAATATTTTTTACTTTTTTTGCATGGAAAAACACTCCACTCAACTTTAGAGATCAAATTAGAAACACAGCTACAATTCCACAGGAAATAAAAGATCTGCTTCGCGAAAAAAGAACTGTTCGGAAAAGATGGCATCAATCACGAGCACCTCAGGACAAAACCATCTTAAGCCGCCTCTCGAATGAGCTCAAGTATGCTATCCGCGAATCAAAAAATCGGAAGATTTCTACCTATCTTGAAGGTCTGACTGCAGATAAAAATACGAATTATTCATTGTGGAAAGCTATAAAAGATGTTAAAAAGCCGCAAATACATTCAGCACCAATCAGACAAAATAATGGTGAATGGGCTAAGTCTGATTTATTTGCTGAACATCTAAAGGAAACCTTTAAACCTTTTGACGGCCAGGCGTTGATAAATGAACATGGTGATATCCAATGGCCATCTGAAAACTTTCTTATTCGGAATATCACGTTATCAGAACTTCATCAAGCTATTAAAAATCTTAAAAATAATAAAGCTCCTGGGTACGACCTAATAAATGCTCGCGTGCTTAAAGAGCTACCCAGAAAAGCAGCAATTAAACTTCAGCACCTTATGAATGCGGCATTTCATACGTTCCACGCCAATGGAAAGTCGCAGAAGTTTTAATGGTTCCAAAACCGGGAAAGTCTCCGAACGAAAAGAAATCTTATAGACCGATTTCCCTCATGCCACTGATCTCGAAGGTATTTGAGAAAATCTTATTAAAGCGACTGCTTCCTATTATCTAAGAAAAGCGGCTTATTCCTGACCATCAATTTGGTTTCCGAAAAAGCCACTCAACAATTGATCAGGTGTACAGGATAACCAATGAAATTGAGAAATCACTAGAGAGAAAAAATGTATGTTCAAGCGCATTTCTAGACGTCTCAAGCCTTCGACAAGGTCTGGCACGATGGCCTTAAGTTTAAACTAAGACAGGTCTTTTCGGATCAAATATATTACATCCTTCAGTCGTACCTCGAAGATAGGCTATTTCGAGTTAAGCAAGGGAGGGAATATTCGGATTTTAAGGAAATAAATGCTGGTGTTCCCCAGGGAAGTCTTCTCGGTCCGATTCTATTCGTACTATACACTAGCGATATTCCTCAAGAAGAAGATACCATAATAGGTACGTTTGCAGACGATACGGCTATACTTGCAACATCCGATTCAGTTGAATCTGCAACCGAGAAGCTCCAACGAGCTCTAGATAAAATTTCAGTATGGACTAAGAAATGGCGAATTGTTCTTAATGAGTCCAAATCAACACATATTAATTTTACTTACAAAAAAATTACCAATCTGCCCACCTACCTTAATTCGGTGCAAATACCATATGCTAATGAAGCAAAGTACCTAGGAATGACACTAGACGCTAAGCTTAAATGGAAAACTCACGTTAAAAAGAAACGAGATCAACTTGAAAATAAATTACGTGAAATGAATTGGCTTATTGGAAGATATTCCAAACTCAGCATCTACAATAAATTGCTTATCTACGAGTATAAGCAAGTGATAAAACCAGTATGGACGTACGGTATACAACTTTGGGGTTGTACTAAACCAAGCAATAGACAAATACTACAATCTTTTCAGAGCAAAGTTCTCAGAGAAATCGTTAATGCTCCGTGGTACATTAGAAACAGTGATTTACACAGAGACTTATGATTGCCAACTGTTGAAGATGAAATAGCAGTTTTTTTTCGAAATAATTCCCAGTAAACGAATTAAGGTAAATGTTTGTTCAATTTCTCCCACTTTTATTTTGTTTGTTTACTTGTAAAACGGCTTGTAGAGTGCAATTTTTTCATACCATTCAGATGTCGCGGGCAAAGAAAATACTTGAATTAGCTCGTGCAAACCTTGCGTCAGCGGATTCACTAAATAATCCTATTCTACAAAACGATTTCCATGAAAATAATAGAAATTCTGCAAATCAAAATTGTGGTCACATAGAACAAGAAAATGAATCTAATTTATTGGCGATTGGTAACATACCATAATGGACTCTTAATTGTTCACAACTGTGGATGATGTGATTATATTGGAATTGACTGATATTCCAAATCTTACAGACAAGACTTCGCAAAATTTGCAAAATAATATTGCAGGTACAAGTTATCAAGAAACTCTTCAAATTGACACAGATGATGACGAAAATGATGAACTTATCATTCATAATGAAAACAAAGACGATGATATTACTGACCTTTCCAATGAATTCAATAATCTTGACCAAAATGAGATAACAGATATTATCAGTGGTGATAATGTTGATGTGATGGGGCTTGTTCCATATTCACAACATTCTGATTCGATCTCGACAACGTCCACAAATTTACCTAAGAAAGCTTCGACTCGAAAGAAAAGATCTCAGGTTAACAAAGAAACTTGGTTTTCACAGAAAAACTTAAAGCTTAGAGAAAAAGGGTTAAGGTACTTAGGAAGACGTAGAAAAGACAACACAAAATGGCAATACGACATTAAAAAACAACATCGTTCGATGAAACAAAGATTTTCATGTAAAAATACGAAGAAAGGTAATTTGAAATGTAGTGTTATTTCTGAAGCAGACAGAAAATCTAGATTAGATTTAGTTGATTTTTATTAATATAAATTTTAGTTTGATTACAAATATACAATTACAAAAATCAATAGAACATGGCTATGTCGTCTGCCTGATTGACAACAATTTTTAAATAAAGAAAAATACATATAATATACATAAATCTACAAAATAGTAGTTTAAGTTTCAATTTTATTAAAATAATTAGTTTTGAAATTTAAATGTTAAGTTATTATATTAAATTAAAAATTTTCCGACAGTATACTTTCTCAATAGGCGAGTGCAATCTTGCAGTATTGGAGTATTTTAGTAACATTCGCTTCATTTAGTAGCTCGATAGTTTGTTCTCTTGATATGCCTATAAAGTGAATGGTGTCTTCTCGTTCTCGCAAGTTACAGATGGTGCATAAGATAGGTAGGTCTTGTCTATGTGGTATAAAGTTGAGTCTTAGAAGCTCTCCTCTTAATCGAAATATGGTAGAAATTTCTTCAACACTGTATGAGTCTCGAAAATAATTTTTATCCTGTAAATTGTGATCCAGTCGACTGTAAATATTTCTGTACAAAGATTCCGATGCTTCTTGCAAGTACTTCCCTCTAATTTGTTCAGCCAAGCTTTTTATAACTTCGTACATTGTGTTTTGCCAACATCCAATTCCCTCTATGTTCAGGTTTAAAACTATTGCACTCTCCCGTGCAATATTCAGCCAATCCTTGAACCATCCCGATTTAGTCTGTATTGAATGCAAAGCTATTTTCTTTGGCAGCCGATAATTTGGCATTTTCAGAACTTTTATCATGTAATCAACGTTTAGCTTAAAAGTTTTGATGATAAGCGGAGAAAGTTCTGTTTCTAACATTATCATGTAATTGGGTGAGTTCGGTGGCAAACGAAACGTTCTTTTTATATAGAACCTAAGTAGCTTCTCTACAGTTTCAAACCTCCTTCCTCCCCATACCTGCGCTGCATAAAACAAAATTGACTCCGATACCGACTCAAAGACCTTATATTTGTTACTATGTACGATATACTTATTGTTAAAGCAATTTTTCCAGGTCACGTTGATGGCTGATTTTGACTTTAGAAGTTTTTCCTGCAAATGCTTCTCCATATTCATGATAGAATGCACAATTACTTGTCTAGGTTGTATCGCACAACTAGCTCTAGGGAAGTCTACGATGAGAATGTCCCTTTTCTCATCGTTTTACTTTCCTCTAGACAAATCTTTATTTCCATTTCGTTCTAGTTCTAAACAATCAAAACGTTTGTTTCATAAAGGTTTTAGTTTTTATATCTACAGTAGATATCAACAAAGTATCTTTATCTACCATTCATATTCATAGTGAATTATACCCCAAAATACTTATATTCTTTTACAACTTCCACCATTTCTTGATCAAAGTATCATCTTTCGTTTGAGCAAGGTCTGCCCGTACCGTTTTTGAACACCATTACTTTTGATTTGCTTAAGTTGACAGTGAGTTTTCATTGTACACAGTATTCCGCAAGTCTGTTCATCATCAGTTGCAGGGATTCTGGTGAGTATGCCATTATGACAATATCATCCGCAAACAAAAGAGCTTTGATAAGAGTTCCTCCATATTCTATACCTCTCGGCAAATAATCAGTTAGGTCTTCAATGAATAACGCAAATAAACTTGGGTTTAGCGCACACCCTTGTCTTACTCCATCATATGTTTGAAACCACTCGGATATTCCATGTCCGTCCCATACTGCTGCTCTAGTATCCGTATACAGACCTTGAATAAGTCTTCCAAACTTTATCGACATACCATACCCATATAATTTGTACCATAGATATTCTCGATCTACCTTATCAAATGCTGCTTTTAGGTCAACAAAAAACACAGAGTTTTTTCTTACGGGCAATGAATGAATCCGCAACAGTCTTAAGAACGAATATGTGGTCTATTGTAGAATATCCAGCTCTAAAACCCGCTTGATTTTCTTTTAGTACTCGTAAATCGTTGCAAGATATCCATGTATTTAACCGTTTAAGCAAGACTGCTGTAAATATTTTGTAAGAAGCATTTAAAAATGAGATGCCACAATAGTTTGCTGGATCTGTCAGTGCACCTTTCTTGTGGATTAGAAAAATAAGCGCTTCTTGGAACCGCTGAGGTATTGTTCCGCTCTCAAAAATGGTATTGAATATTTAAGTAAGAGTTTCACATAAACTAGACGTTCCAAATTTGTAAAATTCCGCTGGTATAATGTCGACAGAAAATCTATATTTGACCATTTTTGGAATTTAACGTGGGGAGAGAAAAAAACACTTATTGATAGCACTGTCACAGTAACGTCAACAAAAAGACCAAGAAATCGAAAAGAACTAGATTTTTCTAGAAGGTCTCAATCTATGTTGTATTTTTTAAGGTAGAATGACAGTGCTGAACTGGGAAAAAACAAGGTTCAGAAAATAAAATTATTGAGGCTGTAAAAGTGAAACCTTTCGAAAAAGAAAATCAAGCACTGATTGAATTTATAAAGTCTCTTCCGACTATGGAATCACATTATTGCAGGGCATCCTCAAAAAAAAAAAAAACAAAATATCTTTTAACGGAATGGCAATCTAAGCAAAGTCTTTACAGATTTTATGTAGATGATTGGTGCATACTTACAAATGTTCCAGCCCTTTCTTCGACAACTTTCAATAAGTTAATATAGATGCAAACAACATTGCTTTATTTCATCCAAAAAAAGATCAGTGTGAAAAATGTTCCGCGTACAAAGTTGGGCACGTATCTGAAAGCGAATACTGTTTACATATAAATAAAAAGGAAGAGGCGCGCGAGGAAAAGCAGAAAGACAAGGAATATGGAAGCCTGGTTTTTACTATGGATTTACAAGCAGTTCTAATGGCTCCAAAGTCAAAAGTGTCTAGCTTATATTATAAGACTAAGTTATGTGTTCACAACCTATGTTTTTATAATATAGTGAATAAAGATGGTTTCTGCTACATCTGGAATGAAACTGAGGGTGGGGTCAATGCAGAGGAGTTTGCCACGATAATTTCTCGTTTTATCGTAGAAAAAGTGCTTCCTACCATTGATCGGCAAAATAAAATAAGCCCGGCAAAAATTATTTTGTATAGCGACGGATGTACCTACCAAAATCGAAATGTGACTGTTTCTAACGCTCTGTTGAATGTTGCCATTAAAGAAAAAATTATAATTGAACAAAAATATTTGGAGGTTGGTCACACTCAAATGGAAGCAGACTCGATGCATTCAACAATCGAAAGACACCTAAGAGAAAAAACTGTGAATGTTCCTGCAGAATATTACGGAATTTGTCGAGAAGCTCGAAAAAGTCCGAAGAAGTATGATGTTACATACCTCAACCACACATTCTTCAAAAATTTTAAGGAGGTTGAATTTCTGAAAAGCATACGCCCAGGAAAGAAAAAAAGGGATCCAAAGGTAATGTAGAACCACAAATACTTACTAAAATTTTCCTCATCTTTTGACCATATTATCCTAGGTTTTGGATATTCGTGCAGACGGCCTTGTTTATTACAAACTGCGATTCATAAGTGATTGGTAGCTGCTACCCCAGAGGCGAACTCCTGGGGTGACCTTTCATGCAGTGGAATCGTTGGGTCAACTACATAACCAGCGGTTAAAGATTAAAAAAAGACAGTTTGACGATCTACAAGCTTTAAAAAATATTTTGGCTGAAGATTATCACTCTTATTACGATAGTTTGCCCTATGAATAATGTAAATATTTTAAATAAAACTAAAAGATACAATTAAAAACAATACAAAATTTATTTAATGAAAACCTGCTACGTCTTCCCATGCATGAAATTTAACAAAATTTTAGATAAGAAAATATGCTAAATCCAAAAATTCTTGATAAAATGAAGCAAACATACAAAAAAATAGTTTTTCCTTTAAATAATGCTAAGGGAGGTAAACGTACAGAAACGGGATTTGGGAATTCTTTAAATATACTCTAATTTAGGTTTTAGGTAGTTTTTTAACTCTCCTGTAAAATTTGTCAAAGTGGACTTAGCAGCTTTACACATTTAGCCGAAGATACTACTTTTGTAAAATCTGTATGGAAATAATGTAAATAAATGAATCTGAATCTCTTGGAACTGATTTAGAGGACGTCATAAGTAATGGCATTTTAGTAAGATTTTGCTCGAGCTCAAGAAGCGAAAACCACTCGAGAGTGGCTCAAAAATAATGTTAAGGACTTCACATCACCCGAAGACTTACCAGCTGGTAGTTCGAACCTCAGTCCGATGAATTATTTCCGATTGATAATTATCTAGGTCATCTCAGGTTCTGCATTAAGTCAAATATCTGTCATTTCGAATAATGTCTGCTACGAAATTAAGCTATTGATCTTCCAAGTAAATACAATTCAAAGACTTGAAAATATTGGCAGACTTTCTTTCGACAATCATTTTTTCTTGTATGAGTGTTTATGACTAGACTAGGTAAATAAAGGATTCAAGGATACGAGTATAATGTTTGGTTTTTGCTTTTTTACTCGACGACCATTATGTGTGTACTTATATAAAATAATGAAAACTAAAAAAAGAAAAGATAAAGTTCTAAGCAACTTACAATTAACTGTTCAGAGTCGATGCCTGTTGGTATCTTCAATAAAATGGTTTTCTGCCCGCTACTGCAGCTTATGTTGTCATCCTTCAAGTGATTTGCCTTGGCCTTCTTTAGATTCGACGCTCGTTGCCCATATGCAGAAACCTCTGCCGATAGCTCTGAGTTCTCCGATGACGAATTATGCGTCCCGTTGTTTGGCACCATAACCGGGTTATTCTGTTGGTGGTGATTGTGGTTAAGTGCATTCTGCACCAAACTGTTGTTGATTGTAGTCCCAGTACCAGAATTAATGTTTCCAACATTGCCCATAGGTATGGTGTGATGATGATGGAGGATGGAGTTTATCGAAGAGTAAGATAGATTCTGATTAAGTGTTATTGGTCCTCCTGCAGCTATGACACCACCACCACTGCTTGCACCACCGCCACTGACGGTTGTTGTTACATGCATTGGCAATATGGTGGCATGGGCCGTTGTTGACATTGTATTGCCACCATTGCCACTGTTTGTGGTGGCTATTGACGTTGCTGCTGCCGCCGCAACAATTGTAGTGTTGACATTATTATTCGAGTTTAATGGCACCATTACAGTTATCATTTGATCTTGGATGTTGGACGGCTTTCGATTGATATATTTGGGGCATTTGGGATGATGACACTTGATACGACTGGGCGAGAATGTTAAATTGTCGGCATTTGGCAAAAGCCCTTCCTTTTTTTGTTGACGCTGATGTCTGTGTTTATTAAATTGGAATTGATTTTGAAGAAAATAGATTGTCTGTTAATAAAATATCATTTAAAATGTTGTTTTGACATTTATAAAAGATTCTTTAAACTAAATGAAATGATTCAGTATGAGCATTTGCAAATGCATGAGTCTAAACTAAATAGGTATAGTTTGTGATGTTAAGCTCGAGGACAGTGATACTTAAAAAAATTGCACAACATTTGCAGCTTATTCTAAAATCTGACATATTTTTATTTTGTAGTGATAAAAAAACAATTTTTGAGGCTTAGATAAACTAATGATTAATAAATAACTACTTAAGAACAGGGTGCGTTATGTGTTCCAGGTCATTTTTTGTTTGAATAAAAATTGCCAATTGGCATTTGACAGTCGTTAAGAGTGGTGGGTAACAATTTATAATAGAGCATTTTCGACAGCAACAATGTGCTGAAATTATCTATTTAAATAATTGTTCAATTGTGAATACGCAGATGAAATATCGGGACTTTGTTGGTGTTAATCAAAATTTTCAATTTTTCACAATTTGGCAACACTGGGAAATAAATTAAAGTGTGGGCGACAAGTAAGCCAACATACGCGAGAAAAGATTGGTGCAGTGAGACAGAGTGTTGCTGAATGTCCGGGTACCTTTTATCGACATTTATCGATATTTAGTTGTTATTTACTATGTAATTTATTTCGCTTATAATTCTTTATTTTTTTTTTTAACGAAGACTTCGTATTTTAAATGGAGTATTTTAATAATATACGAGTAGCTCTGTAGTGTTCTAATACGATAATGTTACATTTTTTAACTCCAAGGGACTTTCTTCACGGAGGATTTTGATAAATTTAGACAGAACTTTTATTTATTTTTTTGTTTTATCAGACGAATATAAAATATATTTATAGTAATTTTTATACATTTTACTGATGTAAATTTAGAGGGTTTACTGGTCATGTTTTTATAACCAATTAAATTGTGAGTAATAAAAGAAAACTTGCCAAAAAACTCCAAATTTCAGTCTATAATAATAATAGAAACATTTTCCTTTATAATTTGGAGTTGTTTCGATATTACTCTAAATAAGAATTTGATATTAAATTTCATAAACTTACAACTTGACGTATATTTAGATCTCACTACTTTTCACGGCTGACTTGTTACACACAGGTTTTGGCAAATATGATTTCAGTCGTTTTTGAAGAGATTGTATTTTTTCACGTGAAATTTTTAAGACATCAGTGAAGCTAGTCGTGTACAATTCTTAATACAGAAACCAGATATCGGACAATTTTTATATATAGAAAATATAAACACAATGAATGACTTAGAAGTCCCACCGCTCTGCAAAATTTCACCTTTCAACAACATTAGGATGCTCCATAAAATTGGTAAGAATTTTGAGAGAGCCAAGCTCCCTGGTAGAAAATTTGAAGCCATGAATATTTTATTCTTTTTATGTACTTCGAGCTTTTCCGCTCCACCCAATTTCATCATTCTACAAAAATCGGAAGTACTCCATATATTTTCTAAGAATTTTCGAGAAAGTGAGAAAAAGCCACACCCCCTGAATGGCAAATCGCAAACGTTTGATTTTTTCTTTTGTGTGTACTTGAAACCCTACCATTCTACCAATGTTCATCATTTTGCAACAATCAGAAAGTGCTCCATATAATTTATAAACATTTTTGAGAAAGTGTGTGGTTGCCAAGTCCCTGAATGGAAAATTCCAAATTTTCGATTTTTCTTTTATATGCACCATAAGATCTACCGTTGTGCGAAATTACAAGGCAAGGTTCTACGATGTTGGGAAGTGCTCCATAGTTTTGACGATCTATGAGTGATTCAGTCAGTTAATTACGGTTGTAGTGATTTTTGAAGTCCTATATCTCACAAATCACTAATGCGAACTGAAATTTAGTGAGGCGTAAATACTGTGCATTTCACGTTTCTGACTTTATTGGTACTGAAAGTAAAAAGGGGTCAAAAATCGTCTAAATTTGTTCCTATAAAAAGGGTGCAGGGTGCCGTAAAATTGACTGGGCACTACCGTATCTTTGATTTTCTTTTCATGCCAATAGTAAACAGGTCTGAAAAAAGATCATTTGAATAAAAAGTAGCCAAAAACTTACAAAAATTTAGCTGTACAAATTTTGCTCAATTTTTGCAATTTTGTTATCAAATTTAACGAGCAAGCAGGTCGCTGGTTTTGAAATTCGGAGAGTATAGCTTGACGACAAATAGTCCTTTGTTTTTTATTATCATTACACCTGTCTGCCCGATCAGAGATCCGAAAACACCAAAATAGTCAGTATTAAATTTACACTTAATTTAAGAAGAAACCAACATACATACTTGCATGACTCAAGTCACTTTTTTTTACATTAATTCTTAGTTTTTTAATATCAAAACATGATTTTGCTTCTGAAGACCAAGGCACGAATTTAAAAAATGGCTGTATCAAAGACATCATTTTTCACCCGAACCCTAAACTTAACTTCTCCGAAATATTTGAGTGTACTGAGTTCGAATCTGAGTTTAAAACCACTTTTAGGTCCTATAAATATTTTTATTATTGAAATTTTTTTGAAATATTCTCACCTTAAAATACTTAAATGACTTTTGTCGGCACAACTCTTAACAGTATTTAAAGGTACTAATATTAAATCCAGATTCGATTCCGTGTAGATCTGAGTCAGATCGAAACAAGGGGCCAGTTATAGCTATCATTGACATGCATCATTGAAAATTTTCATTCCCATTTTTAAGACGAATAAACGAACTGCAATGGCTTTAATTGGTACCAAAATGAAGGTAATGAGTAGTAGAATTTTTTTACTCTAAAAATTACAAAATTCTGATTTAAACTTTCTTTTAAATCCACTTTTATTATTTCACTAATAGAAATCTATTTCAATGAACGGCTGATTTTCGTTTCTTTAATATGGAACACAATCGTTCCACTGAATGTGTTCGATTCTCTTTCTATTCCCAAATGTCAGTTTTCCTTTCAATGATCAACTCTAACCTCAAATGCATAGAATTGGTTGTAATCAGCCACTGGCAGGATCTTTCACTGAAACCAATTTTTCAACGATTGCTTTAACTGGCTTGTCAAAAAAATGAAGTCAGCATTCCACTGATTTGTTCCGAAGATACATTTCAATGATAGCTATAACTGCCCCTAAGACTACTCGATCCGATTCAGCTTTTAGAGCTGGATCGAATTCAAAATATAAATGTAGACTTCTATAGACGAATTGAGAAATCGAGATCATAGCTGCTTGGTGGTATGTGTGTATAAAAATTACGGACCCTGCGCTGTGCTATGTGTCATTTTTATTTGTTTATTTTTTATAATTTGTTTGTGCAATTGCAGATGCAAATGATAAGCCCAGATAGTAAAGCAAATCACCCAAAAACAACGAAGTAGATTTGAAAAAAAAAGTGTAGCAGATAATAAACAGATCAGATATCTCTCCATTTTTGTGGTTCTGGAAAATTGACAAACGTTTATTTCACAGTGTATCTAACTGTTCTTCAGATATTAGCCGTGTTTTTTGAAAGAGTGAATAACCAAGTTAGCAAAATCTTACATGCAAAACAATAAAAACATCAAGAGTGAATATAATTTGTTCAGCAATCAGAGTGAATATAGAATGAATAGAAATTGTTGATATATTGAGATGTAGATGGCGTTTAAATCGAGTGCAGACAAACATTTGCTGAAAAATTGAAATTTTTTGGATTTTTTCTCTGTTCAGGAAAATTGTGATTTTAGGGCTTTTGGAAAGCATCTAGAAAGAAATACTATAAGTAGCTCAAAATATAGTATATTATCCATCTACCAAGCCATAAACTGTCAAATTCCATTGGATGATGGCTGAGATCTCGATGGATTAAAAAACATTTACAAAATCTCAATTTTTTTTTTACGAAAAATCGATTTGTTTGCTCATTAACTCATTAACTAATGCATTCTTGGCTAAAGTGCTATGAATACATGCTGTTGAACAGAAGTAAATATATCTGTTCTTTTTCCGCAAGACAAGAAGGAGATTTTTTTTTCTTTGTGGTTAAGGTTCCATGTTGTAGGTGTAAATTTGATTTTAATAAATTAAAATGAAGACAAATTAAAATAAAGACATTTTTATTTATTTACAATTAAATGTTTTTCAAAACATAAATTTTACTTTTTTAAAGCGACGCGTTTAGGATTATAATATGTATGGTATATACGCAATGTTCGGAAGAAGGAAGAGACACAAATTATATTGAAAGTAATAGAGGATTTAAATGTTATTTTATATTTCGACACCAAAATATATTGGAACGTCGAAATTTATAGAAACACGCACATTAAAAACAAAAATGTCGTTTCGATTCCATTTGAAGCCAATATTTCAATCCGGCGTGTTCATATACCTGGATCGAATCTCAATTCAGATTCGATCCGATCTTCCAATCCATTAATGTAAACGGAGTATATTACTTGCGTCATGAAGAAATGGCGTAAAATTTTAAACGATTTAAGGATTTTGCTAATTTTAAACGATTTTAGCATCTTACTATCTCTTAACATTTTACTAAAATTAAAATCATAAACTGGCTATTTTAACTTTTAGTAACTTTTTAAATCCTTATGAAATCTGTCATTTTCCTCAAATAAAATAATATAAAATGATTTCGGAAGACAAAGATTTTGATATACATACGAGTGCATATGTATAATGTTTGAAGAGCTGGACGATGGATAACTTTACGCCACGTTTAGGTTTGACAAGATAGCAGTTTGGCTTTTGGTTGAAAACCTAAACATCCAAGACCGAATTACAAGCCCTTGGCTTCCGATAGCACCAGAATTTCAAGTACCTACTGTTTACATTACACTTCTATGAGAGTAACATCCATGAGGCTGATGCTGGTGGCTTACTTCCTAATGGAACACAAAGGATATGTCTATCTACACCAATTAATATTATAGAAGCATTACATGGAATGGTCCAGTCCACAGCAATAAAAAACATTTTGAAAAAGGTTGTCAAATAAACAAATAGCAAAGTAAATTATATGTAGGTTGTCCCTTTGACTTTTGAGTTTCCGACATTTCAAATTATTATTAGGTCCGTTCCTCAGATTTAGTTTTGTTTGTTTTGTTAATTTTCATGAACTGGCATGATTTAAACGTGTTCGGATGCACCTTTTGATAAAAGGGAATTAGTATTTAACTAGTTAGTAAAATGAAAAAAAAAGGTTTAAAATTTTCGAAGTGCTAGTAAATTACTAAAAGTTAAACCAATTTCTAACTAGTAAAAATCTTAATCAATATTTTAAACTCTTACAGCCTTATTTATTATTATTCACTAATACTGGTTTCAACCTCGGAATAGTTAAACCGAGCCGAAGCACTTACTTCGGGCTTACTCCATGTCAAACAAATCCTTATTTATAATATATGTATTTCTTAGCCATCTTAGCTACGCCTTCCTTATGTCAAACATACTACCAACAAAAGTCGCCAATCTAAAACTCTGGTTACTATAACCGTAAGCAAATCCTAGCTGATTGCCATTTTTATTTATTTTATTCATATTGGAAATTGGATACATTTAAGTTGGATTGTATAAAGCTCAAATCCAATAAATGAATGAATGTCGTGCTTCGTGCAACTGTTGAAAAATGTAAATCATTTATTAATGCAAAATATCAAACCATTTTATCTCAGTAACAAACGGGAAAAAAATTTGTGTACTCCTTTTTGTAAATTTCACACGATGTCATACGTTAAAATGACATTTAGATACTAAATCGGCTTTAAACCTCCTATGAACCAGTTTTAGCTTATTCCACCTCTATTCCTAGTGCGTTTTTCTTATAAATAAGCTTTTCAGGATTAGAGCCGTTCTAAAGTCGAAGTAACTTTACTCCGTCGCTAAAACAAGTTAGTAAATAATGCTGTTAGAATAATTAATATCATTATAGTTACATTGTTTTTTCAAATACCAATGAATTTGTTTTAAAATACATAGTATGTATGCACTTTTCTTAAGTATTACTGTTAAGTTATGTAATTTATAAAGAACTCAATTCTTCTGACATGCACACAGGGACAGATAATAAGTTTAACAAGAGTAATATATTGCAAAGGAAACTCAGGATTTAACATAATGGAAAACAATGGATATGAAACGGAAACCAAGTAAAACATATTAAGTTCAAACAAAAATAAAATAAATTATTCTGAGCTCACAGAGCCAACTTAAGGACTGATCTTTTTTTTTTTTTAAATTCAAGTAGAAAAGCAAGGCAATTTTTATGAGAAATGAGATCAAAATCTTTTTTGATGCTATTTATCTTAAATGAAACATGTACTAGGTCTATTTTCACTAGAACAATATTATGGCCTAAATTTTCTGTTTTTATCTTTATCTATTTTATTATCTTTGCGGTTTATTTTTATTTGTATATACAACATTGTTGGCCTCCTCGGGGTAGGTGGTTGTGATGGTAGTTGGTTGAAATGCATATAAAATATTTTTCTTTTAATAATAATAAAATATAAATATTTTCTATTGTTTGCTATATAAAAACATTTTTATATAAAAAAAAATTATTAAATTTGTCCTTGGAAATTTTATTTACAAACGTTTGATATTTTGGCAGTTGCATTTTTGGGGAAGTTTTGTTATAAAAAAATGTTGCGTTCTTTCTTGGGGTTGCACAAAAATAAAAACGAAGAGGGAACCCAAAAAATTGGAAACTTAAAGTTTTTTCATAAACAAAAACAAAAAAAAATAGTAGAAAAAACCGAAAGGAAACTGAAATAACACCATCATACTTATATAATCTGTACTTCTTAAGTAGTCGTCTCTTGGAGCGTCTCCATAGGTGGGCGATATATTTCACTATTTCCGCATAGCAAGTGGCAGGCTCTGAGTTATTGGTACTTGAGGCTAACGTCGATGTAGATGTATAGCGAGCACGTTCTTGGCGCATTCGTTCCATTTCGCGCTTTTTCGTTTCAGCGAATTGTGTGGCAATGACTACGAGGCACAAGTTTATCATGAAAAAAGATCCAATCTGGAAGATAAAGAAACATGATATCTTAAATTTTAAGTTTTAACTTTAGTTTTTTTTTTTTTAATAATAAAAGAAGAGGTAAATATGTATATAAAAAAGTATAATGTGGTTGGTTCTACGGTCTATAACTTTAAAGTGAACTTTTATTTTCCTTTGGGTAGCTGTTTTCTGCTAGTTGACAAACTACCACTAAAGCCCCCCTATAATATTTCAAATTATTTTTTTACTTGCGACTTATAGGTACTATAAGGCAAGTTATGCATTCGTAAAAAAAATCGAACTCGAGATTTTGATCAAAGTTGACATTACGATGATAGCGAAGACTAAAAAAGTGGGTCTCGCAATTCTGTCTGTCTGTCTGTCTGTTCGACTACAGGCTAAACGACTCGGCCGATTTTCTTTAAACTTGGTAGATATCATTTTTAATTTTTTCCCTGTTTAAAATTTTTACTTGGAATGCGAATGGATTATCATCAAAAATAGACGAACTAGAAATACTTCTACAAAATGAAAAAATTGACATATGCTTGATTACCGAAACGCATTGAAAAAAAGACCGCGATGTACAAATTAAAGGATTCTGTGCTTATCATGCATTTCATCCATCTGACAGAGCACGAGGCGGATCCTCTCTATTTATTAAGGATACTATCGAACATTCAATTAGAACTATAATTGAGAACGATATAATGCAAATAAGTTCAGTAACTGTTAAATTTAGAAATTCATACTATAGTGTTGCGTCAATCTACTGTCCTCCTAGAAGTAAAATTGTGAAAAACGACTTTATAGATCTATTTGAAGTTCTCGGGCCGAAATTTATTATTGGTGGCGACTTCAATTCGAAACATACTTTCTGGGGATCGAGGTGCATCTCAACTAAAGGTAGGCAGCTTTTCAAAGCTTGTATGGCAGCTTGTGTTGATTTTTTCTCGACAGGTAAACCAACATACTGGCCAACTGATAGAGCGAAAATGCCAGACCTTGTAGACTTCTTTATCGCAAAAGGACTAGATAAAAATTACACAAAAATCGAGGAAAACTTTGACCTTTCCACCGATCATTCACCAGTCATATTGACAGTAAGTGGAAAGCTAGTCAAAAAGGAAAGAGCTCCATTTCTATGTAACAACAAAACCAACTGGTATAAATTCAGAGAACATTGCGAAAACAATATTGCGCTTAATATATCTTTGAAAACGCCTTTAGAGCTAGAAAATGAAGTCGATATATTTATTAAAGTCATACAAGACGCTGCATGGAAAAACACTCCACACAACTTTAGAGATCCAATTAGAAGTCCAGATACAATTTCACCGGAAATAAAAGATCTGCTTCGCGAAAAAAGAACTGTTCGGAAAAGATGGCATCAATCACGAGCACCTCAGGACAAAACCATCTTAAACCGCCTCTCGAATGAGCTCAAGTATGCTATCCGCGAATCAAAAAATCGGAAGATTTCTACCTATCTTGAAGGTCTGACCGCAGATAAAAATACGAATTATTCATTGTGGAAAGCTATAAAAGATGTTAAAAAGCCGTAAATACATTCAGCACCAATCAGACAAAATAATGGTGAATGGGCTAAGTCCGATAGAGAAAAAGCCGATTTATTTGCTGAGCATCTAGAGGAAACCTTTAAACCTTTTGATGGTCAGGCGTTGATAAATGAACATGGTGATATCCAATGGCCATCTGAAAACTTTCTTATTCGGAATATCACGTTATCAGAACTTCATCAAGCTATTAAAAATCTCAAAAATAATAAAGCTCCTGGGTACGACCTAATAAATGCTCGCGTGCTTAAAGAGCTACCCAGAAAAGCAGCAATTAAACTTCAGCACCTTATGAATGCGGCATTAAGGCTTTCATACGTTCCACGCCAATGGAAAGTCGCAGAAGTTTTAATGGTTCCAAAACCGGGAAAGTCTCCAAACGAAAAGAAATCTTATAGACCGATTTCCCTCTTGCCACTGATCTCGAAGGTATTTGAGAAAATCTTATTAAAGCGACTGCTTCCTATTATCGAAGAAAAGCGGCTTATTCCTGACCATCAATTTGGTTTCCGAAAAAGCCACTCAACAATTGATCAGGTGTACAGGATAACCAATGAAATTGAGAAATCACTAGAGAGAAAAAATGTATGTTCAAGCGCATTTCTAGACGTTTCTCAAGCCTTCGACAAGGTCTGGCACGATGGCCTAAAGTTTAAACTAAGACAGGTCTTTCCGGATCAAATATATTACATTCTTGAGTCGTACCTCGAAGATAGGCTATTTCGAGTACAGCAAGGGAGGGAATATTCGGATTTTAAGGAAATCAATGCTGGTGTTCCCCAGGGAAGTGTTCTCGGTCCGATCCTGTTCGTACTATACACTAGCGATATTCCTCAAGAAGAAGATACCATAATAGGTACGTTTGCCGACGATACGGCTATACTTGCAACATCCGATTCAGTTGAATCTGCAACCGAGAAGCTCCAACGAGCTCTAGATAAAATTTCGGTATGGACTAAGAAATGGCGAATTGTTCTTAATGAGTCCAAATCAACACATGTTAATTTTACTTACAAAAAAATTACCAATCTGCCCACCTACATTAATTCGGTGCAAATACCATATGCTAATGAAGCAAAGTACCTAGGAATGACACTAGACGCTAAGCTTAAAGGGAAAACTCACGTTAAAAAGAAACGAGATCAACTTGAAAATAAATTACGTGAAATGAATTGGCTTATTGGAAGATATTCCAAACTCAGCATCTACAATAAATTGCTTATCTATAAGCAAGTGATAAAACCAGTATGGACGTACGGTATACAACTTTGGGGTTGTACTAAACCAAGCAATAGACAAATACTACAATCTTTTCAGAGCAAAGTTCTCAGAGAAATCGTTAATGCTCCGTGGTACATTAGAAACAGTGATTTACACAGAGACTTACGATTGCCAACTGTTGAAGATGAAATAGCAGTTTTCGCTGGAAAGCTACGAACTCACTTAAATAACCATAGCAATAGAATTATTCGACAAACAATTGATGAGACAAACCTTGTGCGCCGACTTCAAAGAACGAGACCGTTCGACCTAGCGCCATAAGGATTATCCGCAGGTATATCCGCAGGTGGTATCCGCAGGTCCTCTCAGTGGGGAGCTTCCTGCCAAACGTGATTATAATATAATGAAATTAAAACTACTTGTTAAGGTAACTTAGTTGTAGTCGCAAGAACAAAAGGGAGGTGTTTTTTAGTGAGTAAAAATCTCACACTACTATGAGTACCGGGCTCATAGTGTCTATGAAGATTCTTCACCTACCCACGAAAAAAAAAAAAAAAAAAAAAAAAAAATTTTTTCCCCCCACACGTTTTTTTCTTTTTTTTTAAGACCAAAAAAAACGGTATCCCCCATACGAATTTTTTTCGAAATTTTATAAACATTTTCTTTTCTCAAAAACTGTTCAACAGATTTTAAAAATAAAGATACAGAAAAATTTCATTTAATTAAATCTAGGCATTGGTTGAAAAAAATTTTCCGAAAAATGGAACCATTTTTTTTGTTTTTGATTTTCTCAAAAACGGTTCAACCGATTTTGATCATTTTTTTTCGCTAAAGCTCCCCAAAAACATAAATAGAATTGTGTACTCAAATTTTCAAAAAAAATTTTTTAGGATTTTTTAAAAAAACTTCAAAATTTTTTTTCAAAACTCAATATTTCGAAAACCCCATGCTAGATTTTTTTTTAACTTGATAAATAAAAGTTTCTCAATATAATCTACAAAATGTGATTTTTTTTTTATTTTACTTAAAAATAAAGGTACCTACCATACAAATGCTAAAAAATTAAAAAAAATGGTTTTCAAAAATCGTATTTTTCTCGAAAACGGCACCTAGAATTTTGATAAATTTTTTTTTCTTTCAATTAATTTTTACGATATTTAATTTAATGAAAAATTTTTGAAATTAAGATATTACAGCTTGTACCTACCATAGAACCATTTTTTCGAATTTTGAATTTCTCATTATCCACATAACGGATCCTTATGAAAATTTTTATAGAGAAGCTTCTAAAAAGTCTAAAACACATTGCATTTCAAAACTTTAAAATAAATATTTTTTGAATTTTTGAAAAAAAAATCTATTTTTTTTTTTGAAAATTCGATATCTCCGAAACGGGTCAATATTTCTTTTCGTAAATTTAATTTTTATTCGAACAATAATAAAAACTTTAAATTAGCGTACCAAAATTTTTTCTTAAAAAGCTTTTAAAAAGTTTGTATATAAAAGCTTCTTTTAAAGAAACCACTACAAGGACTTATAATTTTTGTTCTTGCATAAATTCATATTTGCATAGCATTCTGTTCCTACTAAAAGAATTTAAAAATTAATTTTATCCTTATGAACAGTTTTCTCTAATAACATTCGTTTTTAAAATTCCCAGTCGATTACATAGGAGCAAGTTCGTGCGACCCAGTCGTGCATTTTATTTTCAATTGGATCACATTTTTTGTGTTTACCCTATTTAAACCCCAATAAATTAAATTGTATTAGTGTCTAAGTACACTACGACCGAAAGATCTATTGTGCTTCCATTCTGTTATTATCAACTCCTCTTTTCAGCTTTGTGCAGACGGCTTTCAACTTCACATACATTGTGACTTATTGAAGATTGTGAGCCGAATTTATTCTGATTTTGAGAGCATCGCTAATTGGTTCAAGAAAAATGTTCTTTTACTTAACTTGGAATAGTCAAGTACTGTCAAGTTTAACTTTATGGAAAACTTAATTTTGCCTTTAACAACGCTATCAGATACGTCTTCAGCCTTCGTAGGTTCTCATTTTTCAAAGAACTAGTGTACTTTAGTTCTGAATAATCTGCACTGCCTTTTGAGCTTATGCAGGTTGGTGAAAACTGTCAAAATCAGTTGATGTTATTATTCGATTATATTTTGTTAACGAATAAAGTTGATTTTTCTCCGCGCTTTGTATTTTTGATTAAAATTTTTTAATAATGCATAGATTACAGCTAACTTCGACTGAAGGGCAATCTCTGGTGATTCAGTTTTCTCTAATTAATCCAATAATATCTTAATTAAATCTATATGTATGTATATTTATACGAAGAATTCAAAACGCAAGTGTTTGAAAATTCAATGAAGAAGGGTGAAGAAGAGAAAGAGATTTTTGGCCAAAAATTCCAACAACGTCGTCGCAGGCACTGAAAATGGATTCCGTCCCTTTGTCATCGACTTCATCGCAGGCATAAGACATTTTACTTGCGCCGAATTTAATTTGTTTTCTTCTTTTTAACATCTGATGTATGAAGTTTTTGCTTGAATTTGCTCTGACAGGTTTCATGAACCTGCACTGCACTACACTACTCTACACTGGCATTTTTCTGGTTGAACAAAGCTATAATTGGATTTCGGAGGGCTTGGACTTGTTGAGATAGAATTTGTGTAAATAATAAGAATTTGTTCGAAGGTGCACGACTCATTTTTTTTTTGGTGAAACTTTGTGGTTCTGTTCTCTGAATGTGCCAACCCGCTTCTGACTGAAACACTTCAAGATAAGCAACTGTCTCTGATATTTCTAAACCTGTTATTTCTACGTACCGACTTCTTGCAGAATTTTTCAAAAGCTATTCTAAATATATGCATCACTTGGAATTTACTTTTAGCACTTCTAGGGCGCTGTGTCACTCAGCGTTGGCATTGGTTCGTGTATCTTGCCTTAATAGGTTTGAATTCTGTGGCTACTATGAAGCAGCAAGACTTCAATTGTCTTTCCAAATATGAAAACAAAATGACGAAACCATTCAAAGAAAAACGCATCATCCTGAAACCATTCACCATCGTGCAATTTTTTGCGCGGGAAAATAAAGTATGTGGAGACACATTGAAGGAACAAATTTCCAACGGATGCAATCGTCATTCTATTTAACACGCTGTCCATTTTTTAGCAGTAATATCCAATATTTCACTTTCCTGCCTTAGAGTAAACTTTGTTTTATAATACCGAAGAAAACGGGCAGCTGTATTCAGGATCAGGTTCAAGGCAGCTTAGCTGATGTTTTATTTGTGGCCACACAGATATTTTTATTTAATAGGGATGAGATATCATACTTTTTGTTAACTGTAAGCTATTGTATTTAAATACTTTAAGCTATTGTATTTAAATAAAAATAAAATGCACGATTGGGTCACACGAAGTTGCTCTTATGTAAACGAGAAAAATGTTCACAACCATAAAATTATTTTTTTAAATTACTAAAACAACTCCTTTAATAGTTGGATCTAAAAATAGGATGCGATGTGATTCTTTTAGAAGCTTCTCTAGAAAAAATTTCATTAAAATCTGTCTTAAAAAACAAAAGAAAAATAGGTAAAGGGGGACAATTTTAAAATGCTATCTATCAAGTTAAAAGAAAATCTTCCGAGCCGTTATGGCTGTAGTCGAATAAACAGACAGATAGACAGAATTGCGAGACACAATTTTTCGTCTTCGATATCATCGTAATGTCCACTTTGATCCAGGGTTGCGAATTTTTGAATTAAAAAAACCATAAGTCATAAGTCTGTAGATGATTTGTGATTTAAAAAAAAATTAATTCATAAGTTAGTTAGTGACTTATGATTTAAAAAAAATTAATTCATAAATTACTAAGTGACTTATGAATTAAAAAACAATTAATTCACAAGCTACTATGTGACTTATGAATTACAAAAAATTTGATTCATAAGCTAGTTGGTAAATTGTAAATATTTAAGCTTGTTTTGACTACATAATTATTTAATTAATTTTTTTAAATTCTTAAGTCACTTACTGGCTCACGACTTAAATTTTTTTTAATTCATAAGTGACTTAGTAGGTTCTTAATTAATTTTTTTTAATTCATAAATCACTAAGAAGCTTATGATTTAAATTTGTTTAATTCACAAGTCACCAACTGACTTATGAATTAAATTTTTTTAATTCATAAGTCAGTAACTAGCTGCTGAATTAATTTTTTTTTAATTCATAAGTCACCCACTAGCTTGTGAATTAAAGCCGAGCTTAAGCTAAAAAGTGACTTAAGCTTTTGCAACCCTGCTTGATCAATATATCTTGCCATACAGTACCCATGAGTCGCAAATAAAAATAAAAAACCTATTAATAGTAAGTCGTTTTCAGATCATTCTTATATCATAATCATTGGCAAAGCAAGTTATTAAATGAGTCAGTTTATTTGCATGCCTGTGTTTGTCTTTTAATCTTATTCTAAAATATATAAATTCTTATATTTATATTCCTTACATTTATTCCATAAGAGCTTAAATAAGTCGTTTGGATAAAAGTAAATTACTCTAACTGAGATGATTTTTTTTTTCCTGTAGAGTCTGTTGAGTATTCATGATTCTATAAAATCAGCTCACCTGCTTTTTTTGAATTCTAAAAAATGGAATGCAGAATGGAACTACCATTGCTGTTGATATAACAACATGTTTTTATGAGTACCTAAATAATCAGTACTGGATTTATCGGTAACCCTAAGAATGGGCGCGGTACTGAAGTAATACAGAAAACTGATTTTATAAAAATAAAATTAAGAAGTTTGGAATACAATAACAAATTTTTCAATTTTAATCTAAAAAGCTATTATTTAAGCACTGAAAACCTTCTAAATGATAATTTTCATCTAAGGGTTCATCGTGGATGTTCAGTTTTTAAATGTGGATAATATACATATCTGCATTTTCGTTGGAGAACATGAAGAGCCAACTTGATTTAAATTTGGCTTATGACATTTTAGTGTATCATCTTTGATTATGTTGAACGGTTTGTTCCAATAAAAAGAATCTCATGCAATTCAAATCCAATTTGGTTTAATAAACGACTCTCAAGAGTTAAGAATCAAACAAATAAAGCTTATAAGAGATATAAACGTAATAAAAACGATTTTAATTTACATAATAAGTATTTAGACCTAGAACGGGAGTTTGTTTCTTTAAATTCGTTTTTGTATAAAGATTACATATCTTCCACTGAAGATAAAATAAAAAATGATTGTAGTCACTTTTGGAAGTTCATTAATTCTAAACGTAAGAGTAGTGGTTTTCCAAATTGTATGCATTACTTAGGTGCGACAACAAGTGATTTATCCAAGATCTGTAACCTTTTTGCTCAATATTTTGAGTGGGTGTATTCTCGTGATTCGTTTTCAGGCAATCTTCCTAATGTGGCTGAAAGATTCAGTTTGGGATGTCTCCGAATCAATTCGGATGAAGTATTAACTGCATTAAAGCTTATAGATACATCCAAATCAACTGGATCAGATGGTTTCTCACCAACATTTTAAAAAAAATGCGGCTGAATCCTTAGCTGAACCACTTACATTTTAATTTAATCTTTCGTTGGAAAGCGGGACTTTTTTAAGTGAGTGGAAAGTTTCTTATCTTACTCCTATATTTAAGGCAGCATCCAGACAATCAATCTCTAATATGCAAAATCTCAGTCATTCCTAAAATATTCGAAAAAATTATCAGTGATAAAATTCTCTTTGTTGTTCGAGAGCACATATCGGATTTTCAGCATGGGTTCGTACCAAGGAGGTCAACAGCTAATAATCTTTCTTTATTTATCAATTATGTTATTTCTAATTTCGAAAATAACCTTCAAACTGATATTATATTCACCGATTTTGCAAAAGCATTTGATAGAGTGAATCATACAGTTCTTCTTCATAAATTAGCATGCCTTGGTTTCCATTCAATTTTTTTTTTTTTTTTTATAATCTACCCGCGCTCAAGGGATTATGATTAGCCTTTAAATGTTTCAACACAGCGCGGGCGTGAAGTTACGGAAGAGAAAGAAGGATAGGAAAGATGTGTGGCACGATGTTCTGAGACTGAAGGTGGTTGTCTCAGATATTTTATCTCCAGGGATGGCGGCTGAACTAAAGCGGAGAATGTCGTGTCTTATTTCTATGTCGCTTATAATTCACATTATTTTATTCGTGTTCATCCTTGTTGGGCATACTAGTTTAACTCAATTACATGTTGTTAGTGTCATGCCTGAACAACATGTAATGAGTAAACCAGCGGCAGCAACCCATTGATGACAATTTTTAGAAGGTTTTTAATGGGATTAAAACGACATTGACGACGGCAGGGATCGAACCTGTGATCATGAGGTTCACAGGCGAGCACACATCCATCGCGCCACGGCCACCCCCATTTACTGAAATGGATCGAATATTATCTAACTGATCGTGTTCAAACTGTTAAAATTGATACATATTTATCGAATAAAATTTTTGTTCCATCGGGCGTACCTCAGGTTAGTCATATTGAACCATTGCTCTTTCTTTTATTTATTAATGATATATCTGAGGTCTTCATTAATTCAAAATGCCTTCTTTATGCAGACGATCTAAAACTTTACAGGCACATCGAATCAATTCAGGATTGCATACTATTACAAGAAGATTTTATAAGACTAACGCAATGCTGCGAAACTAACTGCCTTTTTCTGAATATAGCCAAATGCCAAGTATTATCTTGTTTTAAAAAGAGAGTAATTTCTTACTACAGATATAATTTGTCAAATATGTCCTTAGAAAGGTTCGCTTAAAAGAAAGACTTAGGAGTTATTTTAGACGTTAAATTATCTTTTAAACCTCATATAGATTGGGTAATAAGTAAAAGTAACTCTATGCTTGGGTTTATTAAGAGAAACGCTCGTGAGTTTTTCGATTTTTTTACACTAAAAATCCTCTATTTTTCGTTGGTTGTAGTTGTATGGAACCCATTTTATTCAACTCACTCTGAAGAATTAAAAGGCTGCAACGAAGATTCACGAGATACACCTTTTTGAAACTGATTTATTGGAACAGTGATATTCCTTGTTATAATTCTAGGTGCTTATTATTAGGAATTCATACTCGCTCTTCGTAGAAGATATTTGTTTGTTCGTGATATTTTAAATTCTCGAGTTAAATGCTTATTTCTTTTAAATGAATTTAGTTTTCGTGTTCCCCTAAGAAATACTAGAACTTCAGTTGTATTTTTCGCCCGCCATCATCGAACTAATTATGGTTGCAATGAACCAATTCCAAGATGCGTCAAAGAAGCTAATTCTGTCTGCAGTTCAATTGACTTTTTTGAAAATTGTACAAGAGAGACTTTCAAAAAAAAGCCATTATATACTTTAGTAAATTTTGAACAAATTTCCAATTTATAAATTTAAATCAAAACACTGTTATTATTTATTTATTTGTTATTATACTTCTTATTATTTATTATGAAATTTTGTTATCATTTATTTATTTCTTCAATTGTTATACAAGCATATATTCAAGTCTGTAAGAATAATTCTGATTGACAAAAAACTAAATTAAAATATAGGTTGTGAGTATAGGATATTCACTCAAGAACAATTTATGAAATGAAGTATGAAGGTAAATACTACATATCCAGGATGTATACCCTCTGTGTTCACGTACTTAAGCTGTCTAATTTATGCGGACAATGTCCATACGCTCCACGTTTCCCAGCCATCTCAGCCCCTGTACTTTCAATTTCTTGACGTCGCCATTAAGCTCGTGAGTAACTCTTCCACACTCTATCGATACATACTGGACCGAAAATAACCCCAAAAATCTTCCTTTCAAAGCACCCATGCAGATTCTCATCCTTTTTTAACAAGGTCCACTCTTCTGCCCAATACAACAGGACCGGGATGATTAAGGTTTTCTATAAGGAATCTTTGGATCTTTGAAAGAGGGATTAACTACTCAAATGCAAGTTGATTCGTCGTTTGATCTCTCAATCATGTCTTTTTGCGAGGTAATAGGGAAACACAGGTAGACAAAGTACCTGACAACTTCGAAGCAGTACCTTTTCATCGTGACGTTCTGCCCGAGTCGACGATGTTGAGATTCCCTTCTCGATGGTAGAATATAGTTCGTCTTATCGTCAATAACAGCCAAACCCAGTTTCACAAAATTTGATTCAAAACTTGCAAGCCCGCCAGTAACAGATCGCTTCGTTCTCCCAATGATTTCAATACCATCTCCATAAGCAAGTACTTGAACGGACTTTTGAAAAATTGTACCACTGTTTTTGACTTGCAAGTTGCGTCATCTTGCCTCAAATCTTTCTGGAGATCAAAGGGTTTGGTGGTGTTCTTACTAACTCTGACGGAGCAGTGAGACTTCTCCATGGTCATCCTGCACAAGCAGACGAATTTGGCAGGGATGCTGAGATGCGACATGGCTCTGTATAATTCGTCCCTGTCTACGCGCCTTTAAAACCGAAAAAGAGGTGGATTTGAAACTCGTGGGTTTTTTCCAAAATCTTACGGAGTGTGAACATTTGGTCGGTGGTTGATTTCCGGGGTTAAAACCACACTTATGTGGACCGATCACACATTACAGGTCAATTCAATCCTAGGTTAGATTAAAAGGGAGTCAAGATAGTTTTCCAATCATTTCGTTATGAAACAGCTTTTTGTATCACTTGTATGACCTATTCTAGAATATAATTGTCACTCCATTATAACAGTCGTAAGTCCAGACTAGGATAAGTGCATAAAAGATTTTTGAGGTTGGCGCTCAGAAGGTTTAGGTTGGAAAAATGCCAAATGTTTATATTTAGGTACAGATTTTTTTTTAAGATCTTATACAGATCGAAAATGTCTGTAGTTACCAAAATATTGAATAAAGTTTCAATTATCTCAAAAATCCGATTTCCTAGAAAACTGCCCCCATTATTCCATATTTGGAAGCGAAGTAAATATTAACAAATAAAAAACGAAGCCGTTTAGTGTAACACATATTTTAAATCTAACTTTAATTCAATTTATGTAATTTTTGTACATATAATTATTATAATATTTAAATGTTTAGTTAAATTATTAATTAAATATTTAGTTGCAATTTAACAATGGTTAAAGTCGAACTAACTCCATTTTAACTTCATAATTAAACTGGTCATCTTTTAATTAATGAGTAGTTCAAGGTTCAAGCTGAAGTGTGCTTGCTATATAAAGGCATAAGGCAGGTACCTGCCGGTTATTTTTAGACATTAAAAAAAACCTAAAATTGCATCTAGAGAATGTCAAAAAACGCTAGTTCGGACGTTTAATGAAAATCGACCAACTGAATCTGTAGTCGAAAAGAAAGACACAACATTTTTTGTCTCCTTTTTATTTGATAATGTCAGGTTTGATCAAAATCTCGTGTCCGATTTTTTTTACAAATGTATAACTTTCCATATAGTACAAAGGTACTATATAGAACATAAATCGGTTCAATGTATATGTATCGTAAGTAAAGAAGAGCAGAGTAATAACTCATGATTTATAATGTCTAGGGCCCTCTACATCGATTACTCCGGTAGTTTAGGTTGCTTAGACGATTCTCCGCCCTTAACCGCAATTCTAGAGTGTAGACCAACGTTAAGAACATCTCGCATAATCGTATTCAAAACATAAACTTGCTCGTTAGATGCTCCATGTTGATTTATCTACATCTGTACAATAAACTGCGGAAACATCAGTACCTAGTCAAAGTGTAGACCTGTTGTCCTATTCATATGCAAATTTTATTGCACAATTTTGTATAAAAGGACAACAAAATGAATATTACGGTGCACATTCTGGAATACGGAAAATCCTATAGCATAGGGTTAAGGGCTTTCATTGAAGTATTCCTTTTTAAGCAGTGTGTGCTACAACATAAATTACGAATACAGTATGCAGTGCCAGAAGTAGTTCTGAATATTTTATTTTTCGTTAAGAATGCTACCATACTATTTGTCAATGTTGAGTGATGAAGAAACATTTACAATTTTGATTTTGATACAATAGGTACGATGACTACTATTGTCATTTTTATAAATTTATTTTTTTTTATTTCGAACTACCTCCATTAAAACAAAGTCCTAATTTAACCATTTGAATATGATTTTGAATTTAATTTTTATAATTAAAAACGGCGGCGAACAGCAGCGATTAGCAGCTTTATATCTCTTAATTTGTAGCCTGGGATATGATAATATTAACTGAAAAAATTCCACACATTTGATACAACCGCTTACGCTTACTAGTACTAGTACAAGCGTACTTTTTATAAAGGAAAGCGAAAAATGTATAAGAATTGTTGATTTTCATCATATTGTTCAAATAATGGGTGTTTTTTTTTGCTATTTTCTTTTTGGCAACACCGGTTTTGACAGCTCACGCACGTTTCGTCTTTTGTGTCACTGTCAAACATCTTCAGTTTGGTCTATAATTTAACCATGAATCGTCTTACAAACAAACAACGCTTACAAATTATTGAATTTTATTATCAAAATGCGATCTCTGTTAAGAAAGTTCATCGCGCGAGTTACGTACATTGACCCTTCCAACGGAAATGATGAGTCTACTAATCAAAATGATACATTAAATAAATTCAAACCACTTTCATGGTAATGAAATGTAACACCTCATTTCCTTAGTTATGCTGAAATAGCAATAAGACAATTAATTAATTAATAAATAAACATTCATTGTAAATATGCAGATAAAAAACTTGGAGAATAAAAAAGAGTAGAGTTGAGTTTGGAACACAGCAAAAGACGGTCGTTTTATTTATTGCGGAAGCTACGAATTTGTTACTGGCGCAGTCGAAAAAGAACCAAAGACGAAAGCAAAACAAAAATTTACCGAAAGTTGATACGAAGCAGAAATTAATCGCGAAGAAACGAATCTTTTGTAAAGTATTTTCTGTTTGCCACCACGTCCCCACCTCCACCCAAGAAAAACGAATCAAATAGTATTTTGTTTGCCAAACCACGTCCCCACCTCCACCCAAATAGAAAAGTGAAAAGTGCTAACAAAACAGTGATTACTTGATTAATTGAGAATCAGTGAGTGTACCATATAAACTAAAAAAAAAAAAACAAAAAAAAAATCTAATTCTGGAAAACAAAATATCGAAGAGACAGGAACTTTTTGATAAGAGGAGAAAGATGGCAGAACCATCAATAACCGAAAGATGTTTGTTAATGTTAACTGAGATTGCTAGTAGACAGAACGAGCCAGAATCTTTAAGAAGGAAGATTCAGAGGGATCTGAAATTTGCACCCACCTTTGATGGTACAAAAGGAACTTTGCCATCATTCATCACGGCGATGAACCGGATATTTGGAGAGTATTCAGCAGCACAGTCCGCAGATGTTTTCACCATCATATTGAATGAAAAGATAACTGGTGCGGCCAAAAACTTCTTGACGATAACACCACCTACATCGTGGGAAGAGACAAAGACCCGACTCAAACTGCACTATCAGGCCTATAAAAACGAGACGAAAATAGTTCAGGACATTAATGGCTTAAAAGTAAGTTCTATTTTAGAATTAAGCGATAAAGTTAGAATAATAGTAGATGATATTGCTGAATGTGCAATATATAGTTCAAGTTCTGGAAACGTAGTAAATAACCTTAGTTGCGTAGTTATTCTAAAAATTAAAGAATTAGTTGCAGGTGCATTACTATCCGAAATATACGAAAAATATTCTTTAGGAGATATAAGGACAATTATAAATAAATATATTGGTCAAGATGACTTCAATTTAAAATATTTTAAGACACATATAAATGTTAAAGAGAAAGATCGATTCGGATCACAAACAAATCGATATACCAATCAACAATCACGGTATTATCGTAACAATTTAAATTTGAACTATCAACAAAATAATACTAGGAATCAAACAGTGCAACCACGGCATAGTAATTACAACAATAGTTACAACAATTCAGGTTCAGGTTATAATCAAAATAGACAAAACACTTATCAAAGTAGACAATATAGAAATGATAACAACACAAATGGTAGACAAAATAATTCACAGCAAACTAGACAAAGTTCTGGCCATATGTCTGTAGATGCTTTAAGCACGGATGAAGTAGATGACACATTTTTTACCAATTAGCCTCGGAAAAAAATAAAATGTATATAATACTTACATTTAATAAAGTACGTTATGCAACTCTGTTAGATACTGGTTCTACAGTAAGTCTTTTAAATTCCAAAATTGTTTCAAATCAAATCTATGAGAACATGGGAGGTGAAGCCTATATAACATGGGAGGTGAAGCCTATAATGTCCAGATGAATTCAAACAGAAAAAAAATGCTAGGATAAGATGGGTTCAAATGAATTTAGAAAAACCATATGGATTTTTATTAGGAATGGATTGGATAAATAAAAATGTACGGCTTATAGATATACATAATGAAGAAGTAGTTCTCAATAATAATGAACGAATTCCATTTTTAAAAAACAAAATTGTGGATGATGTAAATATGTTAGAGGAAAGTCAGTGTGAAAACATTAAATTAGATCATTTAAACGAAGAAGAAATGCTAGGGATAACACAATTAATGCATAAATTTAAAAATTTATTTTATAAAGATGGTGATCAGTTAACAAATACAACAAGTATAGTTCATGAGATCAAAACAACAACCAATGAACAAATTAATTCTAAACTGTATAGGTATCCACCTCAGCATGAGGCAGAAGTAAGAAAACAAATGAGGGATATGGAAGCTCAGGGCATAATAAGAAAAAGTAAAAGTAGGTATAGTTCACCCATTATTGTCATACCTAAAAAGGGGGATAATTCTGGTGTACAAAAATTCAGAATAGTAGTCGATTACAGAAGACTCAACCAAATTACGATTGATGACAAACAGCCACTTCCCAATATGGATAGCATATTGGACAAGTTGGGAAAAGCTCAGTACTTTACTGCAATTGATTTGGCAAAGGGTTACCACCAAGTCTTAGTAGCAGAAAAAGATATTGAGAAAACAGCTTTTGTTACACCTGATGGTCTTTATGAGTTTTTAAGGATGCCATTCGGCTTAAAAAATGCTCCCGCAACATTTCAGCGTTTAATTAATGAAATATTAAGGGATTGCATTAATGTAATATGTGTTGTTTATCTTGACGATATTCTGGTTTATTCAACAACTTTAAGTGAACACCTTAAATCTTTAGACAAAATTTTCAAAATTCTATCTTCTCATAACTTAAAAATACAAGCCGATAAATGCAGCTTTATGCAGAAAGATACTAAATTCTTAGGACATATTCTGACCAAAGACTGTCATTCAAAAAATAGAGTTACCGAAAACTGAAAAACAATTAAAGAGTTTTCTTGGAATGACGGGATTCTACAGAAAATTTATAAAAGACTATTCTAAAATAGCATATCCACTCATAAAATATTTGACAAAAGACCTCAAAATTAATATTAAAGACCTTCAGTTTATCGAAGCTTTTAAAAAGCTTAAAATTCTTATATCTTCACATCCAATCTTGAAATTTCCAAATTATGAAAAACCATTTACGGTCACAACAGATGCTAGTGACTATGCTATTGGAGCAGTTCTTTCACAAGACGGTCATCCAGTTTGCTACGTCTCTAGAACTCTGAACAGACATGAAAAAAAATATAGCGTCACCGATAAAGAATTTCTAGCAATAGTTTATTCGGTTACCTATTTTAGGCCATATTTGTATGGTAAAAAGTTTAAAATTGTGACTGATCATCAACCGATAAAGTACTTAAATTCTAAGTATAAAGGAAAAGAGTTCTCTCAAAGAAATCAAAGATGGATTTTGAAACTCCAAGAATACAACTTTGATATTGAGTATCTTAAAGGGAAAGAGAATACTGTAGCTGATTTCCTAAGTAGACAAGAAAATAGTCCGAAAATAAGTGATGAAAACAGTAGTGAATCTAATATGGACCTATCTGATACCATCCATTCAGTAGCGGAACAACGTCAAGATCATATTTTCATAAAAGAAGAAATTATAAATAAATACAGAACTCAATTTATTTTAACTTATAGTCCAAGTAAAGAAGTAAAGATACTTCATGGTAGACGAATAATAGAAATTAATCCACAAAAAGAGGAACATGATATTAAAGAATTATTAGTTAAGTATGTGAAACCAGGGAAAAATGGAATTTATTCTTATGTTACAGATAAAGATTATAATAAAATTCAACAGATGATTATACAATTATTTTCAAACGAAAAAAAAATAAAGTTTATGAAGGCTACAAAAAGGGCACAAGAAATAGAAACAGAAGAAGAATGTCATAAACAAATTTCTTTATACCATACTATTGAATCTTTACATAGTGGAATAAACGAAACTTATCAAGCACTTAAAGATAAAATTTATTTCCCAAAGTTGCAAGAACATATTCAACTTATTATAAATAATTGTGGCAAGTGCCAAGAAATTAAATATGATAGAAATCCTATCAAACCAATTATGAGTGTTACAGAAACACCAAAAGCTAGAAGCGATATTGTTCATGTTGATATTTTTCACTATTGTAAGCAAACATTCATCACTATTATTGATAAACTTACTAAATTTGCTGTCGCATATTTAATAAATGATAGAAATTGGGTTAAGAAGACAGCAATATTAGAAGGGTATTTCGCAAGTTTTGATAAACCAAATAAAATTATAATGGATAATGAATTTAAATCGGAACAACTCATTAAGTTCTTAAATGACAAGGATATTGAAATACATTGGACCAAACCAAACAGTCACACTGGGAATGCTGACGTTGAAAGGCTTCATTCAACTATAATAGAAAAGATTCAGGCTATTGAAGACGATATTACAGTTGAACAAAAGATCCAAAAAGCAATTGGAAACTATAATGACAGGATTCATTCCACAATAGAAATTACTCCAAGACAGGCTAACAGAATAAATGACGATTTGGCTATTCAACAATTAGTAGATCGTATAAACAATAAAAAAATTAAAAATATTACTAAAATAAATAAAAGTAGGGAAAAGTATGTAGAAAATAGAAATAGAGGGTATATAAAAAATTATAAAAGAGTAAGGCATAAAGACCAGCCATATTATAGAAAATTCCCTTTGCAAAATGTACATTTATTAAATATTAAAAGAAAACCTAAATTTGCAGATATTGATAATCCTGTTGATGATGATAACCTCAGTACAAGGGTTATTGCAGGTTCATCCCATACTAGAAGAGAACGGGTATACTAAAATAAGAATCAGAGAAGTAGACATAGTTAATGAAACAGACACTATTTTACATATAATTAATCCAAGTGAGCTGTTACAAATTTTCAATAATTTAGAATTAAACATAGAACTTTTAAAAATAGAAGATAAGCATAGTTTTTATCACGAAATAAGGTTAATAAAAAGTAAACTTAGAACAATAAGCAGATCAAAAAGAGAAAAAAGAGGATTAATTAATGCTGTTGGTAGAGTTCAAAATTGGTTATTTGGTACAATGGATGATGCAGATCGCGAAGAAATTCTTGAACATCTAAAAATAACTGATGAAAATAACCATCTATCTATCAATAACCTTAACAAACAAATAAAAATAAATGAACATTATAATAAATCCTTATCTGATCTTAAACTTATAATAGAGAACGATAGAGCTAAAATATTAGAATCACTTAACACAACAAATGATTTTATTCGCAATTTAAATTATAAAATTTTAGTTTTGGAACAGTCATCTATGCTTAGATATTTAGAAAATAAAGTAAATCAAATTCTTGATAACATAATGGCTGCTAAAAATAATATTATTCATCCGAGTATGCTTACTTTGGAAGAACTAGAAACATATAATATAGATTTTCCTACAATTAAACTTTTAAAGGCAGGAGTTATGCAATATAAAAATGACTTGTTAATATTCGCTATCAAAATACCTGTAAATTTTATATCAACAGAGTTACAAATTATAAAATCATTACCAAATACCGATCATTTAGAAATTAAGGAACAAGAAGAAATGATTGTAGAAATTAACAATATTATATATCAATATGAAGAAAAATCCCTTTTTAAAAATTTAAAGAAAAGTAAGAACTGTATTATTACTGGTTCTTGTTATTTAATATACAATAATGTAACAATTATTGAAGAAATAGATGACAAAACGGTATTACTTAAAAATATGTATAATGAACTAATTTGGCAAAATTGTGATCAAAGAAATATTACCTTAACAGGAAATTATTTAATAAATTATAATAACTGTTCATTAAAAATAAATCAAGTTAAATTTTCCAACAAAGAAATTATAATACCAGACAAATATTTTTATCCATCAAGTAAAAATAATGACATGTTTGTAAAACCTATCAATTTCAATAAAATTATAATGGAAAATGTAAAGAATTTAGAAGAAATAAGAGAATTACAATATCATAAGAAAATAATGTATGGCTCAAATATAAGCCTAGCTTTATTATTAATATTAAGTATAACTGGTGTTGTTATTTTTATTTTATTAAAATCAAAAAAAGAGACCATCAAAATTGTTAATAATATGAAGCCGGAGACTTCTAACTTAAAGCCGGGAGGAGTTACGTACATTGACCCTTCCAACGGAAATGATGAGTCTACTAATCAAAATGATACATTAAATAAATTCAAACCACTTTCATGGTAATGAAATGTAACACCTCATTTCCTTAGTTATGCTGAAATAGCAATAAGACAATTAATTAATTAATAAATAAACATTCATTGTAAATATGCAGATAAAAAACTTGGAGAATAAAAAAGAGTAGAGTTGAGTTTGGAACACAGCAAAAGACGGTCGTTTTATTTATTGCGGAAGCTACGAATTTGTTACTCGCGCTTCTTCCATTTTATGGTCAGTTTAATCGACCTACTGAGGTTGCTATTCGGGCTATTGTGACTAAATTTCGCACCAAACTTACAATATTGGACATTAAACCACCAACAAGCTTACGTAGAGTGTGAACTGAGGAAAATTTCGCACCTGTATCGGCCAGTGTTAGTGATGAGATGACCGTGAATTATTGATTCGGCGCCGTTCGCAGCAATTGGGCCTCTGTTACTCCACTACGTGGAAAAATGGGCTCTTGAAAAGTTGGCCCAAGATCCACTTTTTTATCGGAAAATTGTTTTCAGCGACGAAGCTCATTTCTGGTTGAATGGATACGTGAACAAGCAAAACTGCCGTATTTGGAGTGAAGAGCAGCCAGAAGCATTACAAGAGCTTCCAATGCATCCAGAAAAAGTCACTGTTTGGCACGGATTATGGGCTGGCGGAATCATTGGGCCGTATTTCTTCAAAGATGATGCGAATCGCAACGTTATTGAAGAGCTTGACTTGCATGACATGTGGTTTCAACAAGACGGTGCCACATGCCATACAGTACGCGTGACAATGGACCAATTGATAGCATAGGCGAGTTCGGGGCGATTTAACGCCTGTAGACTATTTTTTGTGGGGCTATGTTCAGGCTCATGTCTATAGTGACAAGCCAACATTGAAGCTTTTATTCGTGAGATACCGTCCAAAATGTTAGAAATAGTATGACAAAATTGGACCAAGCGGATGCACCATTTGAGGCGCAGCCGCGGCCAACTAATTTTGTACAAGAATACTGCACAAATTTACAACTCTAGATACGAGTATAAACAATTCAAAGGCAGAAAATTAAGAAAAAAAGGTTTAAGGAATAACTAATTGATCTTTTGGATAGGTGAATTTTTGAACAATTCACATTATTTTCATCAATTTTTTGTATTATTCGATTAATATTTTCTTAAAATTTGCCCACATTCAATGGGTTTTTAATAATATCTTCTCTTTTAAGGTTATCGTTAAATACAGTGGGAGTGTTTAAGTAAGTATTTAATAGAAGAGTCGATGCTTTTTTTTTTTTAAGTTTTGAAATGTAATGTTTCTTAAAGTTTTTAGAAGCATCTCTATAAAAAATTTCATTAAAATCCGTTATGTCGATAACGAGAAATTCAAAATTTTAAAAAATTGTTCTATGGTAAGTATACAGTCAGTAATGTCTTGTTTTCAAAATTTTTTGTATTAAATTACGAGTATATTTCTTAAAAATTTATCGAAAGACTAAAAATTTAAGCAAAATTCTCGGAACCGTTTTCGAGAAAAATGCGATTTTCGAAAACCATTTTTTAACATTTGTATGGAGGGTATCGTTATTTTTAGGTAAAAAAAATTTTTTTTTCTTTTATATTGTAGATTATTTTAAGAAACTTTTATTTATCAAGTTTTAAAAAATCGAGCAAGGGGTTTTCGAAAAAAAAAATTGAAAATGTTTTTAAAAATTAAAAATTTCTTTTTTTGAAAATTTGAATAGACAATAATATTGAAACTGCTGGGGAGCCTTAGCATAAAAAAATTATCAAAATCGGTTGTACCGTTTTTGAGAAAATCAAAAACAAAAAAAATGGTTCCAAGGGGGGTACCAAAAATAATAATTTTTTGGAATTTTTTTTTCATTCATTACCTTGTTTTAACTAAATGAAATTTTATGATTTTTTTTTTTTAAATCTGTGGGACAGTTTTTGAGAAAAAAAAATATTTATAAAATTTCGAAAAAAAAATCGTATGGAAGGTACCGTTATTTTTGGTCTTAAATAATCAAATCAAAAAACATTCGGGGGGAAGAAATAAAACCCATATCTACCAAGTTTAAAGAAAATCGGCCGAGCCGTTTAGCTGTAGACGAACTGACAGACACACAGACAGAATTGCGAGACCCACTTTTTTAGTCTTTGTTATCATCGTAACCCAGTAGGAAATTTGCTCACCAATGAAAATTTTGTGTGAAATCACCAAGGAATTCACCTACTCGAATCATTGAGGAATAGCATGCAATGAAATCCTTACTGAAAGGCATTGCGTTTTTCCTATGATCATACAATTCACCCTATCTTTTTCTTTGTAAAATATTTCACTCACGATGAAGCATGTGTTCTTCAATGGAGATGGGTTTTGTGTTGTTTATTTTTCTTCTCTTCTCTTCTCTATACCTGCCACTGAATAGTTATACGGAGCTTGGCCTCAGTTTCAGAATTTCAATGCTCGGGTTTTTTATATATGTAAAATAAAAAATTGCCGTTCGCGTTCGGCAGCCTGGTTTGCTTCGAGAAACAAAGTTATTTCCAACAACAACGACCGACGGTGATGGCGACGGATGGTTGAAGGATTGCAATGTTCGGGTTTTTTACATATCATAAAAACTTCGGTTCGCGATCCTCAGCCTTGTTTGCTTCTAGAAATAAAGTTATTTCCAACAACAATGCACAGTGTCCGGGGTAAGTGATCTTTTTGCAAGCATTGTTGTTTTTTCGAGAAACAGAAAAGATACAAAATGCGTTTGGGTTTTCCAGTAATTAGGCTAGGCGCCCAAGTAACATTTTTGCTCTCCTAAGATGCTCCAAGAGTTCAACTAGACTAATATAAAGGAGCTAAAAGTAATCTTAAAGAATACTACTAGATAGTTATAATACTATTAAAAGCGTTAAATGGCCTAGTTATGAGAGGCTCTTCCTACTCATAGCAAGAACAGAAGTTTCTTTGCAATACTTGTTGTCTCCTTTATCGAGTTTTATTCTTCTTATGGGATGACAGATGTATATTAAAATGCCACTTCTAAGACTCTAATAAAGATCGGCAAAATCTTAATATGAGAATGCGTCTCTTCCAATGGGAGGTGGTAAAAAGAGAGCGATGTATTTGTAAACTTTATAAAATTATATATCTTTCTAATTTAGCATCTTTTTTTTAAGAAAGAAACAAAATACTTTTTGGTTTTGCGTGTGTATGTGTTATGTCCAAAAAACTGATAGACTTGATATTTGAGATAGTATTTATTTTGTAAGTCAATTTATTATTATGTTATAATGGCGAAGCATTGTTTTAATTGTTTTGCACATATGAGAACCGAAATATAAATGCGGTTGAAATTTTGTCTACTAATTCAAACATTTTACCTCGAAAAAAACCAGAGCGCCTTCATAATAATGCATTTTTAAGTTATTTCATTTATAATTTTTATCAAAAAAAGGGTTACCATGGATATTTTTCGAAACCAAATAAAATATAAATTTATTGTAGTGAGATGATATGAAACCGGAAATGTACAAAAATAATTTCACGGTCAAATTTAATATAAAATATACCCAAATTACACACTGAGAGGCTTATTTTGCATTTACACGAGAGATTAAATTTCAATTTTTCCCGTCGTTTTGTGTTATTACTTGTCACAAAAATGGATTATGATGTTTTATTATCACCCGTATTAATAAGGCCATACGCAACAATAATTTTCCAGCAAATATCAACCGCCTATTGGACCCCAGGAATTAATTTCTCCCAAAATATGGAATTAATTTTATCATAAAAAGTAATATGCCAGGTGCATGTTTCATGACTAGGAATAGGTATAAAATGTCAGTAGTAAATACTTTTTCTTACTCATGCAATGCGGCATTACGTTGATTTATCTACATACATTATATCATAATCGTGTATTTCTATCTAAATAGTATACTGATGTTTTTTGTAAGTAATCATTAGTACACAATAAGAATTCATATATCATTCATTCTTTCTTGTCATTTTTATTTGTTTCCTGCCAATAGTCACTCGTGTAAATGGGGCATTAGTAACATTTCAATTTCACTTGAACTTTTCACTATTATTTAGCTACAATATTAGGTGTATTTTATTCATTGCTGCATAGCTAGCGCAGCAAATTTCCCTCGACGAACAATAACAATGTGATTGCTGGCGAAAAAGAAGCTAGCAAAAAAAAATGACAGTTGTGCTGGTGATAGAACTTAAAATTATTGAACATACATTATGTATGTACATGTTTTGACACCAGATTTTGATATTTTCTATAATAATGGCCAACATTGAAATATAAATTGAAATTGACATATGGAGTGAGTCTGATCGTTTTATTCGCACTTGAATGCTGAGCTGGCTATGCAGTAATGAATAAAAACACACCTATTGACAGATCTTCAAACATTGACACGATAAGTTTTCCGTAGGTTAAATAAACGAATTTATTTTTTATTTACATATAACTGATAAAATGCTAATTTTGCAAGTATTTTATTGGGCAAAGCGATCATGTTTTTCGATTTTAAATCATTTTCTTAAAACTTAATGTTCCCTTCCTGCAGTACTAACATCTACTAAACGTCAGAAAGCAAAAATGATTTTAGGTTTGTTTTAATTTAATTGTGAAAATTATGTTCAAAACATGAGCAATTTATTTCTAACAGGTAGAAATTACACGAATATAATACCAAATATTAATTTGAAATCGGATTCCATTTGCCACGATAAAAATCAAGTCTTAGAAATAAATCTGATTTTACCAATAGAAAATAAACATTAAAAATCTTGTGGTAATAATATTAATACAGAAAGAGTGTGACCTAAATCTTTGTTGTAACCGTATGCGTTTAGATATCATTCGAATAATAATGGAATATAAAGCTTGCGTTGTATAAGTGCAAACAAAATTGTGCCAAAAAGTCCACAAGCAAGGCTATTTGTTCTCATGTCTAAAGCGCGGAACAGATTGAACCAGCAACAGCACCGTCAACAGCAACAGCGGCCGCCATTAATTTAGAGCCAATGTATTTCAATTGTTCAACACACATTAGAACAGCAACAGCAACGCCAACAGCGTCGTTAGGCCAAAGTCCTAAATTTGCTGTTGCTGGTGCGGTGTTGTCAACTTTCCCACTGGAATATTCAGTGGCACCACAATGAAAAGCTTTTTTTTCCATATGAAATGTCAAGCAGATGAAATGACGTTGCTGGTGGCAATGTGTTTGAGAAATGTTTGCTGGTCAGCGTGCTGTTTGCTGTTGACGATGCTGGTGCTGTTGCTGGTTTAATCTGTTTCGCGCATAATAGATGTCTATTTAATTTCAGAGAATATAAAAACTCCCAATAGAACATGAACTTTAAGTTGCTCAATGTGCAGCCAGCCTTACAACAGAGCTTCTTGCTAGCATGTGAAAGGGGTATTAAGCAAATCGTGTATAAATGGTGACAGCTGTGATGTGATTAGTTTTGCTTTTTTTATAATTGTTTGGAAATGATGTTGAAGTCTTTAGTTTATTTGTGGCCTAGAACTTCGTAAAATTGATTTTGTGTTACAAAACTACGAATTTTTAAATTTGATAATTATTAAAATACCCATTTATTTTTGTGTTTATTAAGAGAAGTGAAATGGTTAAGTTTTCAGTTTGGTATAGCTCATTGCTTTGCTCTACAATGTACATAAATGTACATACATAAATATTTAGATATGTATACATTTCTGAAGTCAAAAACGATGGCGCAGAAGTTTCCAAAACACGATGTGAATTTCCAAATCTTGAAATAAGTGCTTGTTTATAAGTTCAACTTAATTGTTTTATAGATTTAATCACAAAAAACAAATCACTGCAGTTTTGATATCATTTTTAATTCTCTGCCCCATCTTCCTTTACTACAGAAATGTATACCAGAGTAAAGCATTTGTCAGTGTCAAACAGAAAACTTTTATCCATTTCACTCCGCCTAATAATAATAAAAATAAATATTTTTTTTTAACAATAATTATTAAATTAAGTAGTTTTTGTAATACAAAAAAAACACGAAATACAACAAGATAAATATTTCAGCATTTCCAAACTATTAATAACCGAACCGAAATAGATCATCTGTCAAACCATTGACGTATTATAAGTCAATGTGTCAAACACTATTATGTTAACACCCTTTTCACATGCTAGCGAGTGACTTTCAATGTTAAGGCTGGGTGCACATCGAGCAACTTAAAGCTTTTGTCCTCTGGGACAGTTTTTTTCTCAATTTTGTTCGCTTTTATATAACGTACACTTTTCATTACAATTCTAATGGTTTTGAAACGCAAAAGCATACAATAAATATTTTAAAACCAAATACATAACCAGCGGAGCTAATTTCTTAGGTTCTTTTGATTTTGATATTTTTTAAAAACATTTGCAAGAAATTTTAATCAGGTTAATAAGGTTAAGGTAAGAGTTCCTCGATTTAGTATTTTTACTTATCTCTGGGTGTTCAACATTTGTGGTTTTGGTTTCAAATCTTTGTAATTTTCAGTGTTCGATACACAAATGTCAATAAATAAATCAAAACATAGAAATAAAGAATAATTGAATGTTTTGATGGCGCAGTATTTCTATCTTCTTGCCATTAATATTTGTGTGTTATGCCACATTTTCAAAAGTGACAAAATTTTATTTTTTACTAATCATAAAGCAGGATCATGACAAAAATTCGTATAAAATGACAGAAATAATTCCATTTTTGAATACCTGTAAATGCAGCATAAAAGTGGATTTACATGTTTCTGCATCTGCAAAACACAGACAAGCAGGAAGAGAAAGATGATGTGTGTCGAAACCCAAAAGTGGGAGAGAATACACAGGTGGTAATAACTCATTTTACTTCCTAAAAACTGCTATGACTTGTTGATATGAAACAATGCAATGAAAATTGAACTTACATCCGTTCTCTTCCATTTCGATGTAATGTTTTTTTTTTCATATCATGCGCTCGTCAAAAAAAATTATAGAAAAATGTAAAAATGTAGCAAATGTACCAAATGCAGACGAAGATGCTATAATAAAGATGAACATGTTCGTCTTTACTATAATCTTGATTTCTGCATTTCTCGAATTTCTTTTAATGCAGAAATGAAGTTCTTCATCATTTTCTTCTTTTCTCTTTATCTAACATATATGAATTCTGTATTCAAATGCAGATACATACATGTAAATCAACCATAAAACATTAATTTTATGCTGGCTTAAAAGTCTGACAAATTTTTCAATACATTATTTATAATATCCTCTTTCAGAAGAGAAAACAAGTTGTCAGCGATTTGTTGGCGTTTTTTAATTTCTTCTAAAATTTTCTATAAAGAGGAAACAAACTCGCTTGAGATTTTCTTAGTTTCTTTTGATTTGAATTCACATAACACATATTTTTTGAAAAAGTTGTTTATGTCAAAAAAATCTTCACATCATTAACAGAATTATTGTAATTAACCAATCATTTAGTGCAGCATTAGGAATAAAACTTTTTGCAGGAAATTGTGCATGAAAATATGAAGTAATAAAGGCTCTAAGATGTAAATCTATACAGTTTTAATTAAAATAAATTATACGCTATTTTTTTACTATAAAATAATTTTGATGCAATCGCAATAATGCAAAATAAAAACTTGAATACACCACCTAATAAATTTTAAGTCAGTGCTAAAGGTAAATTATTTTATTCAGTCCATACTTTTTTAAATAATGGTAACCCTCAAAACATACAGAAAACCATTTTATCTGCATATTGAAATATGGCTGCCGCCGATGAGCGCTAACGCTTCCATTACCATCTTTATTCTTTGAATAAGATTGCTAAGAGAATTGTTTCTAGGAGCCAAGAATTACAGTTTCATTATGGAAACAGAAAACTTCTTATGAGATCTCAAATGCTTTTTTAAAACTTAACTTCACAGAAGTGTAAGCGAAACATAAACGGCTAAAATAAATGTATTTAACTCATCATTACGTGCGAGTGAGAGAAGAACATTGATGTGAGAAAAGTGAAGTTTTGTGAGTAGTTGTGCTCTTTGAATCTAAAGATAACTGTTTCTGTTCTTCGTTTAATAACTGCTGGTGTTTTTCAGTTCGTGTTAAGTTCGTTTGCATTTTATTCAGTTTCTTTCGATATTCTTACTATTTTAAATAAATAAATTTTGTTCGGTCTGTTTTCTCTAAAAAAAGATGTTTAAAATTGTACAAACAATAGAAAGAGGCAGTATATTGTTGACTACTGTCCCTTCAGCATGGGAGCAGGACGGCTTCCTTTTCTGGCCGACCTCAAGAAAACCAAAAAGTATGGCCAAACTACTCCGAGATCCGGATTCACACCCAGAACCTGGGTGGACGTCTCAAACTTGTTTAAAAAAAAGAGAGTTTGACTCGTTCGAGGAGGCCGAAGCGGAAATTAACAGGATGGAGTCCAACAGTGACACAGATGGAACCATACTGCAGGCTCAATCTCCTCCGAAAAAGAAAAAAACATCCCGTTTCGGCGAGATTTATGGAGTTGACAAAAGTTTTGACAACATGTGTGAGACTAAGGTAATAATCAGCACTATCACGAGCTCCATCGTAATCGAAAACTTGTTACGAACACCAAAAAAAAAAACTATTACATATCTTAGTGAAAAATCTCATAGAAATTGCTGTTACGAAGGGATTTGATGATAGCTTTTCGTCGGAATTATTAAAAGTTCCGATTACGATGGAATTTGTGAATGGACCGATTTATTATAAAATAAAACATAGAAAAGAACATTTTATTCTTTCAGGACAGTGACCAATATATAGACTTGAGTGACATTCCAGCCCTAGCAAATATTAATATACCGGAAATACAAATCGATGGGCATAATAGCTTTTCAGAGGTAAGAGAAGTGCAAATTCCTATACGCAAAATACGCCAAGCAAAAGATATCAAAAAAAAATAAATGGAACTGCTCCAAAATACATTAGATTCTCTATTATTGCGGAAATAATTGATACATTTAGGACCGTTTAAATCATTCTAACTTACACTTGCATAATTTTTTTGTTAGTATTATGAATGCCTTCTGCTTTGTTGATTTTGCGCTTAGGACCTCGGTCTTAATATTTAAATTAATTGAAGAAACTATCACTTGTATTATAATTATCAATTTAAGAAGTTCATATTCTTAAGACCAATCTTCTCTCGAAATTTGTATTAAAATTAACCAAACGATTACAAATTCCGATAAATGTGCTGTGAAAAAAGTCAGACTTATTTACTGTTGGATAAACGTCAAAATTAATTTTGATTCCTTTACCAGCTCATCACTAAAAAAGTGAGTTAGTGTATTGCAACCAAATAGCAATAATTTTCAAAAAAGCCAGTTTTCAAAATTTTCGAAATTCCATTCCAGCTCTGGTCTCAGTTTATTTGCTTGATTGTAATTCTTTAAAAAAAATTGATAAAAAACACTTGAATTGAAAATTTAGTGTAGCAATAATATAGATAATATTCGGATAAAAGATTCTACAATAAAATCTTTATTTTACTACAAAAACATAGGTGCCGATTATTGATGATCAATTAGGATTGGTTGAAATCAATGAACAGAATATTGCATTTGATTTTCCACAATTTATGAAAAACACTTCCGAAAACATCAAAGAGATCACCGAAAAACTAGATAAAATATTCAAAGAATTAGCGAAGCAACAAGTTTTCCACGAAATTTATATCGATATCATCACAAAACTCAACGAGAAACTCTCAGGCACACATCTTACAGAAATTTCATCTGAACTGGGTATTGGGATCCCCACTCTTGTGGATCTTAGGTTTCCGATAAAGTCCGAAGTTGATTTGGATGAAATGGAGCTTCACCTCAATGATCCCAAAAATATGAATGATTTGGTTTGTATATGTACATATCTTTCGAATTGGTTTAGTATTTTAAATTATTGATTTCGTGTTTTCTAATAGCTGCTTTAAATAATATATTCAACAATTATTATGGTCAATTATTCAGGGAAGCTCATTTTTTCGAAAACTCGAGAAAAATGTTTTTTTTTTTGCTATTCAATTACATACCTTCAAGTGTGCATGCAATTATTATGTTACACTTAATGATAGCTTTCGAACTTAGTTCTTAGTCATTTCCTCAGAATTATTATAACAATCTATTTGAAAAAGAATTTCCATTAATTGGAACATTTAACGGCTTAGAATTTGGTTAAACAATATTTTTATTTCTCCAAAAAGAAAAAAAAAACAATAATTTTGTAAGAAATTTAGTCGTCATTTAATTAACATAAATTCTGTTTTATATAAGGTGAAGTTTTGATATTCCTAAAATTAATATTATAAAACGAATATGTCGTGTCGTGGATCTAAATAAATATATAAATTAAAAGCCATTACGGCTCGTAGAGAGCCTACACTTAGGGCCATTTGCTGATACGAAACTTAAATATTTATGTTCAACTTAAGCGCTTATGTTCTACTTTTTCCTCTACGTAAACTGTCACATAAGAGTTTATGTGGAACATAAGTACTTATGTTCCGTATCAGCAAATGGGCCTTAGTGAGTCAAAACTTCCAGCCATTCCTTTGTGCCTGTTCAATGTGTGAAATTGAATAACAATTTTCTGCGGATTGCGAACGACTGATGAGCAGCACTTTTCGACAATTTATATTCATACTCTTGGAATATTTGTCACTTCCTCGCAAGCTCTCATTTTTGCACTGCCGAGAATCGAGACCAGTATATCCCCTTTGCAGTTCAATCATTATGCTAAGGGGTATTACTTTTTTACTGGACAACTAGTTCTTAAATAGTTCAAAGTTCTATGGAACGAAAGGAAACCAAGATCACTTTAACATAGTAGATGCTTCTCGTCAAGGGAATGCGTTCATTTGCCAGCATTGCAGTTGTAGGTGTAATTAAATTTATTGAGGCAATCATTTAGAAGGATTCAAATTGCAAATACATTTATCTGTAGATTGATCTCGACACTTCAGTATGAATAATGTACTTATGTAACTGCAAGACTGAATCACAACAAATCCGATATCGTCTTTGGATTAGCTTTTATTTATTGTTGTTTTTTTTTGCTGTTTTTTATGTTCGGTATTTATAATATTATTTTGTTTTGATTTTTGTACTTGCAACTAGTTTATTTAACACATCAAAAAAATTAAAAAATGAATGCAAACATAAGCTCATTACAAGTATAATTCTTATCATTTTTGATGGCACCAATTATTCAATATAAAAACACCAAATATTCAAAACATAATACAAGGAAATTAAAACAAACAAAATAATTGAAAATACCGAACATAAAAACACTAATTAATACAACCAAACTTGAAACTGGTAGATGGTAGAACGCAAATTAAAATATATTTCAATTTCCAAATTAATTGACAGGCATAGAAAGACAGACACGAGACAGAGAAGTATATTGTAACGAAAGAAGGGTTTACGAAATTGTCAGATACCTACCAAGGATACTTCATTCATATAAAGAAACCTCAGCTGTTGTTCCTTTTTACCAACAAGCTGTTTCTTCTAACATACAATGGGCCTAAATCCACCACACATAGATAGTTGAAATAAACTCACCAGTAATTTGGTGATTATTTTAAAAATCGAAAGAACCCCTGTTTAGAGTGGGAAAATTGAGTTCCAATCCAACTGGTGAGTTTTATGTTGTATTCATTAGAATCTTTGAGGTGCCTTAACAATATCTGTTGTTATCATAGTTTTTTTATTTCTTAGGCAAAACGACACTATTGTGGGTAAACTCGGCACAGGTACTAAAAAGTTATATTGTTACCTCATAACCGAATACAACCATTTTCTTTTACGCATGTCACTACTAACATAATATGTTCTTAAAGTAACAAAAACACTTGACGAGACAGAACTTTTCATGATTTGTATTCTCTATTCGTTTTCCGTTGGTTAAACTAAGGGATTTAGATTCCTAAAAAGAAGAGGAAAGGTAAAATATTGTTGAAGTAAATTTCTTATCTTTGGGTTGATAAATCCTCAAACAAAACTAAAATAACTAATATGATATGTAATAAAAGGCTTATTTTTTAGGAATATTTATTTAGGAATTGATTAAAAAAAAAACGAAATGGAGGTTTAACGACACCATCACAAAATAAATTAATGGAAATTTTATACAAAGTATAGACAAGTATTAACACAAATAAATAGATTTTATTTTGTTTTTTTTTATGTTTCATCTCGAAAGAAACTTAATTATTCCGAAATTATTCAATAAAGTGAATTTGAATATCAACTCATTTATAAAATTATTATTACCATTTTTTTAAGCACCTAAGTTTTCGGAACTTAATTTTAAGTAGAACTTCCAACAGGCTATTTTCAGATTTCGGATTTCTCAAACGTAAGGCCATTTTCGAATTCAAGGTACATATTTTAATTTTTTGAAAACTAAATATTGGTTTCGACATCAACCGTTTTTATATAATAAGAAAATCAATTATTCAATATTCAGAAGCTTGAACATATTACACAATTTTAAAATTCTAAGCAATTTGAACTTTAGTCGTCTATTTAATTAATTATTTTGTTTTTATTATTATTGTAATAAACATTAAATTAATATTATACGTCTTTAATACGTTTAACAGATTACAAAAATGAAAGATATTTGCGGTGAAAGTGGATTAAGAAACGCTGTTACTTCTGCCTATCAACTAGTTGACCGTTTCTTTACAAGGCAATTTTTAGTACACGTGACCTGGAGTGGAGGCAGTCGGTGTGAGGAAAAGAAAATTGGACTGAAAAATTTCAAAAATATTCTGAGTGCATTTACATCAGTAGTCAAACTGGCAGCAGGTTCTTTTGATGAACAAAAATGCAAGGATTTTTTTAGCATAGTTCTTCGAAACTCGAAGAAAAGAACAGAAAAAAATCCAATTATAGTTCCACGAGCTTCAGCACAAAAAAAAGTAAAAAACAAAATGTTCAACGGAGCTACTACAACTGACAGCGAAGTTACTACTGTCAACGAACCTACAAATGATATCGAAAAAATTTAATTTCAATTTCAATTTCTGCTTTAAACTTCAAATGAGACTGACTGTTCCGCAAAACCAAATTAAAGTATGTTTAATTAATCGATTAGAAATCAGCAAGTTGCACGTATAATTAATAAAATATGTAATTTGTTTAACTCAAAACAAAATTTTCAATTGATGATAATAATAAAAATACTAAAAAGTACCTTTGTACATATACGTACGCGCATGAATAGATTTTTATTTATTAAAATGAAATAATTATTCAGCAAAACATAAGCATAACATATACGTTATACACATATGTATATATTTATAGTAAATATTATTTATTGTATTATTTTACTATTTATTTGGTAAAAATAAACTTTTGAACTAAAATTCAAGCAAGTAATCTTTAAAAAAATAATACTTATCTACCTATATGAATGAATTAATTTAATTTATTGAGACTAAAAAGGTGCAGAATTTAAATACTTAATATTATTTTTAATAATTATTTATTTTTAAATAAAAAACTTAACAAAATTATGATTTTTTGTTTTTAATTGTGGTATTTGGAATTTATAGTGGTTTAACCCAAAGTTTAAGTTTTTCGGTAACAAATATGGAATCATCCAGAATAATAATTAACTTTGGAACTTTAGCATCAGATGCGACTTTCAGCAACGCAATCGTGTTTTGTATGTAAACAATGAAAATTAAAATACTTTGAAATAAAAATATGTTATCTATAAAGAAATAAAACACAAAAAGTATAATATGCGGTTTGATTTTTATTGATTCAGTAAGCAAAACGTAAGGGCAATAAAGATGTAATAAAAATTACATTATCTTATTTTTTCTTAAAAATATTTACTTTTTAGTTTGTGGTGTGAAGTAGAGGTATAAAAACATGTTGGTTGTTCCTGTATTTTAAAGAAACCATTTTGTATTTTATATCATTTAAGCTGTATATTCGTTGGTCACTTTCCTTTCCATCTGAGGAATATATGTTTAAAACCGAAGAACGAATTGGTGTCTCAAAAAAATTTTCTTGGCTTTTTAAACTGCAACCGCTAACAAATATTTGGTTATTTTTTCCCAACACGGCTTTTTTAAAACAAACTATTTTGTTGTTCTCTTTTGTAAGAAACCATTTGTTTTTATTTTCGCTATTGAGTATACAACCAATTGAAAGATGAACGGTGTTATTTATTAATTCGTTATTTTTAGGTTCCTGATTCATGCCGCTGTTCGTTGGAACATAGCTCGATTCAGTCAATCGCCTAGCGACCTGCGCCAAAGCATTGTTTCCATTTCTTAACATATTTTTTATTTGATATAGCTTACTTTCAAACGGATAAGCATTGAATGTCGAAAGGATTCCCAGATATCTCACATCATCTACTACATGTGAAAGATTATGAACGTTACTTGTTATATGCTCTTCGCCATATATATCTCTATAGAATTCAATAAAATGCAAAAATAATTCGTGAGCCAAATTAAGGTGCATTTTGTATACAGTTGAAGAACATATTGTGACAGCGCAAAAAAATACCAGAAAGTGCTGGTACACTTCTTGTGTCAAATGCTCTTTTAAAATAACAATTCCTATATAATATAAGAATGTTCGAAACTCCAAAGCTTTCCAATGGGCCAGACAATCTAAGCCTCTTACAGCTCTGTGGAGTTCTGATGGCATTTTAATATTTGTTAAATGCTGTGAAATACAAAAACTCTCCCGAGCGCTCCATTTCGTTCGAAAGTTATTGAACTTTCCATCTCTCCACCCAATAAGAAACCTTTTCATGATACCTAAATCTATCAAGTGCAAGGAATCTGCAACAGGAAAATTAATAATCATATCAAGGCCGGGAAGTTCTTCAAGGGGAGTATAAATTTTGTGATGCGAGTCACAAGTTCTTTGACGAAATGCCTCATCAGTTCTTTTACTACATTCGGTCCTTGGAAATATGTTGCAATGAGATATATATGAATATTCTCCAACTGTTGTACATTTTTGGCAACCATTCTGCCCGTTAAAGTTGATAACACCTATTTAAAATTCAATTAATAATTTAATTGATTAATGTTATTGATTTATGATTTGTTTACCTTTGATAAATGCGCGAGCTGGTGAGTCACAAATAAAAGAGCGAATTTTAACTTTTATATTGACGTGATCGTTTACAGCAACACCATTTGTTAGAATTTCTTTTGCTTCGTTTACAAATGGTCTTATATAAGATTCTAGACTTGAAGGTTTTCCCTTGCCACTGTAAACTCCTATGACCATTGGTCGCAAATGAGGTTTTTCAAAAATATTGAATAAAATAGGCCAAAATTCTTGTTTCGAACTGTTAAATATTGGCAAACCATCAATGTTTATATTGATTGAAATACTTGTTGGTTCATTTAAATCACAAAAGCATTGTTTTAAGCAAAATCCAAGGCCTTGGTGCCAATACTGCCCTTCCAAACCCACTGGTTGAATGGTTGTTACAATCGGTGTTTGAAGTAAAGTTCTTGGGTCTTTTGGCAATGCATTGGGATTCCTTTTATTACATAAAAAAAGCAAAGTTTTCAGTGCAAGATGGCTGATATTAAATTGTATAGCCCATTCCCTTAAGTCTGTTCTATAAGCATGGTTTTTTATAAATTCATCCATTAATATGTTGTCCTCGTCATCATTTTCACTGCATGTGGAATCGTAATCATGGAAAAGTAGGTACGTCTTAAATTCATATTCGTGAAAATTTAAACATTTGGCTAATTCAAGTTTCTGAAGGACCCAACATTTGCAAAGCAAAACATTTGCAAAAACAATACTACGGAAATGTAACTGCATTTCTCAACATAGATTAAACATTTGGCCAACTACTTTTTATATTTTCACAAGCAAAAGGAATATACTTTATGCATTTTGGAACAAATGTTCTTATTTTTTTTTAATTGAAATGTTGGATTCTTTGCACGATAACTTTTGCGAGATCTCAGAAACTTGAACTTGTGGATTAAATCCAAACATACTTCTCTTTGGTTTGGTGGAACATTTGAAGTTTGCAATCCATCTTGATTTCTAACTGAGGTGTTTGGAACAGAATTACTTAATTCTAATAAAGTAGATACTTTGGAAATATCATTATCCAATGCAACAGCTTGAACTTTTTTTATTTCTTTTTCGCTTTTTTTGTCATTTAATAACTTCATATACGCTTTCTGAACTTTTCTTTTAAACGATGACGAACTTTTCAATTTTTTCCAGTTAAAATTTTCCATTTTAAAGAACTTTGCTTAAATCGATTAATAAATTTTGTATTTGACTTCCAAATGTGACATTTGCGAAATTGGAAAATATATACATAAATCCTATAATATGATTTCAAACATTGGGAATCTCATAAGGATCCTACTGCAAGGCTTTTATTCTTCGGGCTCTAAATAGTTTCTTTATATAGGAGGTATAGAACTGCGTTTTTTTTAGGGTTTTCATAGAAGTATACAATGACTAAAACTCTTAAATAAGACTAGTTATGGGATTATAAAGACATATTAAGAGCTGAGTTTACAGAAAAGGATTCTTTTAAGACTATAAGTTTATTGAATCTTATTCCAAGCAGAAAAAGTAATTTAGCTATAAGATTTAAGTATTCTTAAGCTGCAAAAGTACTTTACGCTTAAAATAAAACGGTAATGAAACCATTTTACGTTTCATAATAAGATATTAATACTTAAGTATAGCAATGGGATATAAAAGAGCTTAATGGGAGTTTTTTTCAGATTTGAAGAGCTTAGGTCTGGAGAGTATGTTAGTTGGGCGGGACGGCGCGGCGACGCGCCACGCGCCGTTGTTTTAATTCAATAAAATCCTTTTCTTTTATTGCTTATTTTTTCAGTTGAAGCTTGAAGTCCATTGTTCACAGTGTCAACAAGTGCGTAAAGCCGATATTTAAAAGAATAGTTATTGAAAAAAGTAAAAGAAAATAAATTATTTAATAACTGCATAGGTTAAAAAAGAATGTTTTGATAAACATTAGTTTTGAATCGTTCCAAATTGATATGACAAGGGAAAACCATGCAGGACTAATTATTCCATAGGTTAATTGATGAGTATTTCTAGCGAAAAGGGTATCACGGGTGAACTTATTGTGGGGAGGAATGCAACTGGCTACTTTGAGTGAGCATTGCTTGTGAAAGAAGGAAATACATGAAACATTCGGACGGTGTTCGAGAGATGGAAATGAATCCATGCCATGATAGCTCTGTTTCCTATCAGTTTCAACGCTCTTTTCTAAGTTCTATCGCACTAAATTGAGACAGAATTGTGCTCCAACTGACCAAAAATGTGAGTTACTCGTATACTCGAGTTTTGGAAGCATAAACGCCTTATTAATTTTAGTGAGATCAGAGGATACTGCTCATGAAAAGGCTTTGCAATATAATAGAAGCAAGAATATTTATCCAGAATCATTAGTTTGGATTTAGAAATAAACACAGCATGATAGGCCAAATGCATCAAATTACGGATGCTCTAAGGGTTGGGCAAAATACAATTTTCTTTTTGAAAATACAATAAAATGAACAAAATTATATTATGCCCATGTACTCGTATTACGGCTTTATTAGTAAGAGCAAACATTTCCATTAATTATAGAACACAACGTCTTTCAAGCGGATGGTCGTGCGCCTACAATTGTTGAGTCAATTGGATCTTGTATATAAATAATCCGAGATTTTTGGGCATGGTATGATACTGACATTCTGTCAAGATTTCGAGCGGGAAACAGCTGTCAGTGTTAAATTAACCTATGATTTTAAAAGAAACCACTAGATGTCCCACCCTGTATAATTAGATGTTTCTGAAGCTTTTGACAAGATTTGTCACTGGGGACTTGAGTACGAACTATATGGGAATCGTTACGAACCGACTTCTTAGAGTACAGTACGATTAAGGTTACACAGAACTTACAAAAATTAAAGCTACTTGAGATAATCCGGTGCTATATGATGATACTGCAATCTAAGATTCTGATAAATCAGATAAAAAGCCTACAGATAAATTTGAAGCATAAATGGCGTATGGCCAAATACTTTGGAAGAACCAAATGGATGAAGTAGAAAGAGCTATGAGGCTGTACAAAGAAAGCAGATGCAGAAATGGTTAAAAACACGTTGCATCAAATAATCACCAACTGCAAGGACATATCAACTCCCATATGGAAACCATCTTAAATGTACAGGACAATGTTTAGAAGAACCAAGCCTCATGCAGATGATCTAAAAGCTATTGGAAAGTATTAAAAGTTTAAATCTCCCCGAATACCCAATACCCACTTTGGCTTCTTATACGGTGGCACGTATTCGAGTGGTCAAATTTCAATGAGTATTCCACATAGAACCGGCGCATTTTGAGCAATTGCTATATTATTTTCACCTTGAAGGCATCGGTGGACTTTTATGACCTCATAAGAGCCCATAAGAAAAAGTACAGCGTGGTCGAATTGCATGATAGTGCTGGCCAGTTTACGTCACCTCTGCGAGAAATAACTTTACCCTCAAACCGTTCATGCAGAATGTCAATCGTGGTGATCTACTGGAACCAACTGCGGATCAATGACGTCGCCGACCCAAAATCCTCACCAAACGGTAGCTTCTTGAGGATGCATGGTCGGCTCATGAGCCTCGTCCCATATACGGCAAAATTGCTTCTTAGCACAGCCATTCATCCAAAACTACGTCTTGTCGCTAGAGATGACTTTTCGGACTAAATTGGGGTCTTCTACGAAGTCCAGTCATCGAACAAACGGCGTCCTTGTTTTTGATCATGAATTTTAGGCTCCTGGGTCAGTTGGATCTAGTAGTTCTAGTTGAAATCTGCGAATTGAGTTCTTGTACATGGCGAGAAATCGACTGTTTCGGGCTCTGCGTTGTATACTTTAACCGACCGTGACGATGTTCGCAGACGATCTTGCGTTTCTTTGACGTACGAATGTTAATTAATTGATAACTGAACCGGTCGTCGCAAAATTTACGCACCAAACGTTGAAGAGTAGGCTGTGAAGAACCACTACGTCTACCGTAACATTTTCACTGACGAAGTGACGAGCACTCATTTTGATAATAAAGTTTTATTATTTAGACCTGCTATTTAATCCTGTTTCCTGTCATGCTGATTTAACAGTAGAAACTGAATAATAAATAACAGATGTCACCAAAACGACATGGCCACAAAAATCTACCCGCGTCAATTGAAAAACCCTTTACTTTGTAAGTCTAAGTGAGTTTTGAAGATCTCCACCAAGAAAAAAAAATCCACTCTCAAAATTTGCTATCGTTTTTCCTAGACTAGAATTTGAATTAAATTTATAAATATCGACAGTTTATAGTGTGGCCACTGTTATATGAAGCTTGAATGTTTTTTTAAACAGTATACATAGTACCACGAAGCCTTCTTAATACATTTATCCTTATTTTGACGCTTAAAATAAAAAAATAAATTAGCTAATATTTGTATATCAGGTTTGAAGCTTATTCTTTAATATTGAAAAACAAGTGTATCCACTTAAAGCTTTAACGCAAGGAACCTGTGCCCGTTTCTTGGGATCTCTTAAATGTTCGTAAATGAAAAACGTTTATCGCATTCACTCAGTTGAAAAAATATTAGCCATCCACCCATTTGAAAAGAAAACAAAATTATAACAAATTATCCAATTATCGCTGAATGCTTCTACATATTCAAAACGTGTTTCGCACTCTGCCTATGACTAAATCTATTTTTTTATTTTTATACAAGAAAAAAACAGTCAGATTCTTAAGTTGAGATCAGAATTGCTTTTCATGCTGCTTATTTTCCTAATAAAATTCCAAGCATGCAACAAGTCGCAAATAGGTGAAGAAAAGTGTCTGAAACCACCTTGGAGGGTTCTTCTCTCCTGCAAAAATAAGGTGGTGGTGGGGTATTATATTTTCTTTATCCGCTCGGGGCAAAGTTTTTTTCCAGACTCAAATTCTTTTGGTGGCACAGAAAATAAAATAAAACAAATTTTCACCCCAACGCCAAAGGCTAAAAGCGTTGAAATATTCTTTATAAGCTAATTTTTTACTTCTAAAATTGAAAAATACAAATGTACGAAACTCCTTGAAGGCTATAAAGAAATGCCAAGGTAGCAGGCGAGCAATGTTTGTGGGTTATAATATCCAAATAAGAGTAAGACTAACGACACGAAAGGTTTTTCAAGGAAATTGAGTTTTCGCTTCAAAGAAATCGCTGAACGAATTCTAACATTGCTTATTGTTAGCAGTTTATTGAATTCATTCTAGTGGATACAAGATGTTGTGTGTGATCTGAGAAACATTTCTGCTTAATTTAGCTTGTCTTATAGCGGCTTTTCTTAATCTTTTCAAAACGTTTTAGTTAAAGAGTGTAAGTTGTGCTTAGTTTGTTAAATGAGATTTTTTATGTGTTCAGATTTCATTCAAATTTATCACTGCTATATTAAATACGAAAAAAAAATCGGTGACTAGTTTTTAGTTACTAGTGTTTTTGGTAAAGGAAATGTTTTGTATAAGTTAAAAAAAGATCTCATCAAATATCACAGAAGTATGTAAGTACTGAAGTACAGTCGAACTAGTTTTTTTGTTTTACAATTCACAGGCGCTCAAGTGTTTATTGGCAGCACTTTATAATGTTAAACACAACATGGGCGATGGAAAAATTAGAGGGGTCTTGAATTGTCGCAAATTGAAATGCAAGGGAAATCCGTGCCGGGTAAATTATTTCATAATCGTGTTGTCCGTCTAAGAAACGAATTTCTATATTTGACGGTACGAACGAAATTTGGTACAAACGAGAGTGAACTGATGAGCATTCCTAAGGAAACGGGTATCACGGGTGAACTGATTGAGGGTTGGAATGCAACTGGCTACTTAGAATGAGTATTCTTTGTGAAAGAAGGAAAAATTCAGTCGGTGTTAAAGAGATAGGAAAAAATCTATGGTAGCTTTGTTTCCTATCAGTTTTAACACTCTGGAACTCTATTCAATAAATGGAGATACGTAAGTTTGTGCTTCGCCTGTCGAAAGATATGAGCCATACTTGAGTTAAGGACGTATAAATGGTAGCCAAATTAAAGGGGGTAAACATTTCTTACATCGATATAGAAATCCTAATCATTTAGCAGCATTTTTGGCAGTCTCGAGAATGTGGTCAGTCCAACGAGTACTGACAGCTTTTCGGTTTCTTCGATGCAAGTGCCATTCAAGAACAATTGCATAAGGGATCTTCAACGGCAATAGACAGCATTGAGTTTTCGAAGCATTAAACTCCACGCGGATTTTTTAACATTGCTGTACAGATCGGAGTTTAATGAGCTTATCATACGATGCCGGTGCAGTTCCACTTACAATGGACGTACATTTAAGAACGAGTATGAGAAGCTGAAAGTAGAGTCGTCGGCAAAATAATGAAATGGATTAGAAGTTTTAGGAATCATTTATAAAAATGAGAAAGAAAGTCGGACACAAAATGGAGCCCTGGGAAACACCATTTATTTTGTGAAGATCAGACTTGAAACCGTCCAATACAACATGTATTGAACGATCTAGAAGGTAATTTCTAATATAAAGAATAAGGGTTTCGTTGAAACAAAACGCACACATTTTCGGTAAGAGAGCCTGGTGCCAAACTTTATCAACTGCGTTAGAAATATCAAGGGCAATAATCTTACTTTCTCCAAACCAATGCAAATATCTGTTCCACTTTTTGGTTAGATATACCATCAGATCAGCAGTGCATCCATTGCTACGAAAGTCGTATTGCGGTTAGAAGCATTAACCCATTAACTCCCAAGCGTATTGAAAATTGGAAAAATCATATTTTTATGGTATTTTCCCTTTATTGAGGTTAAAATAAGAACATTTATACGAAAAAAGTTTTTGAAAAAAAATTATATTGTTGGTAATGAAGGTGTACTTTATATAGTACAGTGGGGTCATACATATCATTTTAATTTGAGTTTACATGGATATTTTTAAAACAGTTTTTATTTATACACAATGTTACATTGCACATTTCACAGTACCATTTTGATCGTAGATGGTACTGTTGACATCTGAATTGATTTGGTAATTTTTTGGGGAAGTGGTATTATGGACTCTCCGCAATGCTTCGCTTGACAGTTAGTTTAGGTTGTCCTTGTCCTGCATTCAGAGTGTGGAACCTAAAGTAGTAAAGAGTTATTGCTCTGGTGAGTTCGAGTAGATCACCTTTATAATTATTCGTCAGCTTGTGGAGCCTCCAGGCATTGGAAACAGTGGACGAAAACATGGAGTTGAAAATGTTCCACCACCAATTCTTGCCTCGAATTTCATTGGAATAACAGTAAGATTCCAATTAAAATTTTCAAATCCTTGTCATTGAATGAAAAGTTGTGTTGGTGTTTTTGCCCTCCATACAACATAGTTTGATTTACAATAAGTTGTCATACCTCGGGATCAAACAAATTTTCAAAAATGTCTATTTCGTTCAGGCCGAATAAATCTGAAGTGCTGTTTTGGATTCTACGCAAGAAATGTTCGGTTCGTTGGAACTCAGCTGAGAAAATTGATTTTCTCCATACCGGTGGAGCAATCGACTTCTTCAACTCTGATAATGGGATGTCATCATCGCTGTCGAATACGTCGTCGTCAGGCGTTAAATAAGCTTCCACAAAAATCTCCACTTCACCTGGAACATCGAGTGGTAATTCCGTTGTTATCATATTGTCTTCATCTATATCCTCTTCGTCCGTCACGTAGTCCACCGGTGGAGGAATCATGACGATATCAGCGTTGACGATATGTGCATTATTATGCAGTTCTTCCAGAGCAGAGTGAATATTTTGAAAACGTTTACCATAAAAGTGTTTGACAGGGATAGTTTGAAAATCCATTCTAATCCCTAGAAAAATAATGCATGCATGATCCCATTGTACTTTTAAATGTACATCAAACTTTGGCATTGCTTACCTCGGTATATATATAAAAAAAAAATATAATATATATGTAGAAAAAGTTATTAGATCTCTTTAAAAATCGCAGATTAATTTTACCAAATAAAAGACGTCCAGCTTGTTTGATGGTTTTACAGAGAAGAAAGATTTTATTCATTTGTATTACATTTGACATTTCCATAGTTACTCCGAATTAAGTTGTATTCACAATAATAAATTAAATTGGAACACTTATATTCAAAATTATGTTACAACAGCCTCACTAGTGTTACAATTATAAGTATAAGAAAAAAAAAATATATTTAAAGTTTCATAATAAAAAGAAGCAGAAAATAAAATTCACAAAAAATTAATTAATTTGCTAATCCTAATTCAGAAATAAATTGATTCAATTTCAAAGAATTTACAGACTTTGTAAAAATGTCTGCTACCATTTTGTTCGTTGGAATGTACTGTATATTGAGACGAATTTCTCCTTCAACATCTTGGTCCAAATGCTCTTGAATAAAGTATTTTCGAACATCAATATGCTTTGTACGCGCATGATAGTTTTTGTTCTTCGCAAGATGAAGTGCTCCTTGATTGTCACAGAATATAGTTATTTTGTGCGACGCCTCCAGGAAAATTTCGCACTCAAAACGTTTTAACCATAGCGCTTCTTGGATTGCTGATACCATTGACATAAATTCAGCCTCGGTGGAAGATAATGCAATCGTTGGTTGACGACGTGTTGCCCAAGAAACTGCTCCACCTTGGATTCGAAACACGTAACCAGTGGTTGAACGTCGCTTGTCAAGGTCACCCGCCCAATCCGCATCACAGAAACCAATCAGGTCATGATCTTCCTTTGGATAAAACGTAAGCTTATAGTCGATGGTTCCCTTTAAATATCGCAGCACTCTTTTCACAGCTACCCAGTGAGCTTTGCCATAGTTTGTATTATACTTGCTGAGAGCACTAACAGCAAAACAAATTTCGGGACGACTTATTTGTGCAGCGTACATGATGCACCCTACCGCTTCCTGATATGGAACATTTGTCATTTCTCCAACTTCCTCTTTTGTTTTGGGACACATTTCATCAGACAGTTTTTGATTTGGGTCCATTGGTGTATTGACAGCATTACTGTTTTCCATATTGAACCGCTTGATAATAGTTGAAATGTAATGGTGTTGATCAATTGAAAGTGATCCGTCCCGATTGTGAGTGATATTCATGCCTAGTAATGATGTAGCCTCACCTAGATCTTTCATCTTGAAATGAGTAGATAACTCCCTTAATCACCAGCCTAGCTTTGTAGCGCTCGATCACACCAGCAGCATTACGTTTCACTTTGAACACCCATCTGCTATCTATAGCCTTTCGACCTGCAGGTAAGTCGCATAACTCCCAAGTGTCATTAGCTTTCAAAGACTCATATTCAGCTTTCATCGCCTCTTCCCATTGCTTCTTCTCCTTACACTGCCTCGCTTCTTGGTAGGATCTAGGTTCACTAACATCTTTAGTAGCATCTGCCAACATAGCGTATAAACTTTGGGTAGTTCTCGTATTTGAACTACATCCCGAACTAGCACCATTTTCCCTGTTTGAGACTGGATATGGAACAACAAACATCTCACGTGCAGCAACATCAAAATCGGTATCATTGACAGATAAATATGACGAATTCTCATTGTCCACCACCTCACTGAATTCACCATGTTCAATTTCAATATCGTCATTGATTTCAATTACCGGAGCATTCTGAATTTTTGATTGATTAGTGACAATAATGGAATCATCTAAATCATTGCTTGGATCTGTGTTTCTATTTGTGCATCTGTCCAATGGCAATTCAGTTAATTGGTCAGGAAAAGCCTCACTGGAATCATCATCTGAGTCACTTTCATTGCTGGAATCATGATAATCCAAGTTTTCACAAACCATATCTCTGCCATTAGGAGCCTTTACTGAAGAAGAATTACCTGTCCTGGAAGTAACCTGAACCTTGCCTTCAATAAAAGTAACGTCTCTACTAATTATCACTTTTTTAGTTTTTGGTTCATAAAGCCGATAACCTTTAGATTCCTCGCTATAACCAACCATTATACACTCAGTTGCTTTTGGTGACAACTTGTTTCGTTGAACCTTTGGGATATGCGCCATAGCCTGGCAGCCAAACACACGCAGCATAGACAAGTCAGGCTTAGTATTGGTCCATCGCTCCTCCGGTGCATCGTATGATAAAGGTCGACATGGAATTCGATTTATTAAGTACGAAGCAGTTACAGCAGCCTCAGCCCAAAAACTATTACCCAACCCACTGTCGAAAAGCATGCAACGAACCTTTTCCATTATCGTGCGGTTCATGCGTTCCGCCACCCTATTTTGCTCGGGTGTATGAGGAACCGTACGTTGATGCAAAATGCCGTGATCAGCGGTATACTGGTCAAATTGTTTGTTACAGTACTCTGTACCATTATCTGTGCGGAGGCATTTTATAGTGCAGTCTTGCTGGTTTTCGACAAAAATTTTAAAGTTTTTAAAAATACCGAAAACTTCATTTTTGTTCTTCATGGGATACAAGAAGACCTTTCGACTGAAATCGTCAATAAAGGTGACAAAATATTTGGCACCACCAAACGAACGCACAGGCATAAATGCAACGTCACTGTGAATTATCTCCAACACTCTTTTTGCATGATTTTCACTGGCTACAAACGATGAGCGAACTTGTTTACCCTGCACGCATGTCACACATTTCTCACCAGCACCCTCCACAAAATCTATACCTGTCACCACTTCTTTGATCTTCCTCAAGCTAGCATCACATACATGCCCAAGTCGACGATGCCACAAATGTTTATCAGCGGCTACCATTGCCACTGCTGTTTGATCCGTTAAACAATTTAATTTGTACAAATCATCGATAAGTGGTGCCGTTGCAATCAATGATTTCTTTGCATCGAAAATTTTACAGCTATCTTTGTCGAAGACCAATGTGTTACCTTTTTTTTGCCATCTGACTCACCGACATCAAATTCGCACATATTTCTGGTATATGCAAAACGTCTTTGACCAGAACATTTTGCTTATTAGATGAGCTTTCGTTTCCAATACACATCTTAATGTCCCCAGTACGCTTAACAGCTAAATGAGAACTGTTACCCACAACGATTTCCCGTTTTGTTGGTTGGCGCATGTCTAACATAAAAGCTTTGTTCATCGTCATATGCGCCGAAGCACCTGAATCTATATACCATTCCTGAGAAGATTTAGTTTGTGACGTAGAAGAGCAAAGAAACAGCTGATCTGGCTTTTTCTTTTTGTTTGGGCATTTGTTGGCAAAATGACCAACCTCATCACAGACATAGCACGTCACAGATTTGTTCGCCCTACCTTTTTGAACCTGTTGTTTCTTTCTTTGGAAATTGTTGCGCTTGTTGGCAATAAAAGCAGCATTTACATCCTCAGTCTTAGAAGTAACTTCTTGTAGCAATCGGTTTTGAACAAAGTCCAAAGTTAATTTGTCCTTAGTATTTTCTATAGCCATGACCATAGGGCGATATTCATCTGGCAAACCAGCCAACATGAGTGCTGCCACCACCTCGTCTCCAATTTCTAGACCAGCCTTTTTGACCTTCATCGACGTCGAAACCATCTTATGTACATACTCCTCCATTGAAGAACAGTCTGTTTGCCTGAGCCCAACCATATGCTTAAGCAAATCGACGCGACGGCCGATGCCAGTGTCCTCAAATGCAGCGCAAATTGACATCCAAGCATCTTTAGCATTTGTACACTTCTCAGTGTACGTGTAAAGTGTTGGCGAAAGAAGCAAATTAAGCATTTGTATTGCCAAAAATTTCTTATCAGCGTCTAACTCTGTCCCGTCGAAGCACTTCCAATGGCCTTTCGTAGCCAAATAGGCCTTGGCTTCAACCTTCCACTCATCAAAATTACTCCTGCCCAGAAGCTTCTTTGGTTTTCCCATTTTTGCTCACCGAAAATTTGCTTTACCAAGACGCTTCCCCGTCAAATAAAAGAAAAATTATAAGAAAGCAAAAAAAATGATTAAATATTAATTTGAGTTATTTAATCAATATCTTTTCTATGCAATAGGCCCATAACCTGTAGAAAAAGTTATTAGATCTCTTTAAAAATCGCAGATTAATTTTACCAAATAAAAGACGTCCAGCTTGTTTGATGGTTTTACAGAGAAGAAAGATTTTATTCATTTGTATTACATTTGACATTTCCATAGTTACTCCGAATTAAGTTGTATTCACAATAATAAATTAAATTGGAACACTTATATTCAAAATTATGTTACAACAGGGACTTATATACTCGTAAGCTTTATGTTTGTTTCAAATAAAAATCAAACAATAATTTTTTTATTTTGTCGATTGAAGTTTATATGACCACAAATGTTTTTGAAGGACACAAAACGAGAAATATTTCAGAATGCTTTCTACCAAAAGACAATTGGACAATAACCTATTGTGATCAAAACATAAAAAAGTATCTGAAAAACTCAAATAATATTAGCTTTTGAGAAAACAAAATCAAAAAGATGATTTTTGTTTCATGGCATATTGTTAAATGGCCATTTTTAAAATTCATTTTACTGTACTTTAAAAACTACAATGGGAGAGAATGGGTTAAGAAGCTTTCGATCTTCGAGATATTTCTTGAACTGATGATTTATCAGCGATTCCACCTTGACCTTGGACAGAAGTGATGTTAGTTCAATTGGATGATAGAGGGAGGGGGAGGAATTGTCGCCTTTTTTAGAAACAAACTGGACAAATGGTGTTTTCCATCTTTTGGAGAACATTGCAGAATGGTAGGAGCTATAGAAAGCCAGCGATGAAGAACACCTCATGGGAAGAATGGGGGGGGGGGGGGGGGGTATACCAACAGAACCAGCGGATTTGTTGAAGATCTCGAAGGGCTTTTGCAACTGCACGAGTGCGGAAATATATCTATCCCAATAAATGATTTATGTTTTCAAGTACAGAAGGGGCACTGTTACTATCATTAAAAAAAAAATAAATCTGGTGGTGCAACAGCTCGGAGTGAACCAGGACCTAGTGACTTACAACTCTCAACCTTTCCTGTGTGCGTGTTACCAGAAACGGAGGGGACCTACAATTTTCTGCCGATTCCGAACGGCTAATGAGCAGCACTTTCCATGACAAGAGATACTCTTGGAGAATTTGTCAATTTCTCGCAAGAGGCAGTACACCCCTGAAAAAAACTTTGCAGCGGCTGAGAATCGAACTCGAGACCTTCCGCATGACAGTCCAACGCACTAACCATTATGCCAAAGGGTACTACGCACTGTTACTATCAAGCAACGTAAAGCTAGCAGCAAAATGAGCTGTAAGTTAATTTGCCTTATAATAAGAGCTAGTCATAGATTTGTCATTAAGGATGAGCGTTGAAACGTTGAATTTTTTACGTTGTTGATATTTGAACACATTGCAGGATTATTTGCCTTTTTTTTTTTTTTTTTTTTATAATTAGCGCGCACTCAAGGGGTTATTACTACCCTTAAAATGATTAACACAGTACGAGCGTTAGGAAAATAAGGAAGGGTTTAAAAGGAGATACCGATGCACATTAGTTTTAAATTTTTGAAGATTACAATGGGAAGGAAAAATAGAGCTGGGTAGAGCATTCCACATGCGTGTAGTCCGGCTAAAGAAAGAATCTCTGTATTTCACAGTACGTCCGAAATTGGGCTCAAGGGTAAACTGATGAGCATTCCTAAAAGCGCGAGTATTACGGTTAAATTGTTTAAGGGGAGGAATGCAACTGGCTATTTCGCTGGAACACTGCTTATAGAAGTAACGATAAAATAATGAAAGACAAGAAACATTGCGACGGTGCTCAAGAGATTCAAATGTTTCTGTTATACTTCTATCACCTATCAATTTTAAAGCTCTTCTTTGGATTCTATCCAAGAGACTCAAGTGTGTTATTGGAGCACCTGCCCAAATATGGGAATTGTACTCGAGCTTTGGGCGAATATAAGCCTTATAAATTACAGCCAGATCAGAAGGGGTAAAAAATTTCTTGCAACGTCGAAGGAAACCTAAACACTTGGCAGCGTTTTTGGCCACGTCGAATATGTGATCATTCCATACAAGGTGGTCTGTAATGCACATACCTAGCACAGAGAGTTGTTCAGTTTCCTCAATGCAAGTGCCGCCCATGGATAGCGGCAAAAGGGGAGGGTTTCGCTTTAACGATAGAAAACAGCATTGGGTTTTTGAAGCATTAAATTCTACACGGTTTTTTATTCCCCAATGGACAATGCTGTTAAGATCAGAATTTAATGAGCTTATCATACGCTGCCGTTCAAGTTCCACTTCCGAAGAACAAGGAAGTGAATCTTTAAACGAATATGAAAAGCTGAGGGTACTATCATCAGCAAAACAATTTAATGGATTAGAAGTTTCAGATAAGAGATCGTTAATAAACATGAGGAAGAGAGTCGGAGACAAAACGGAGCCCTGGGGTACACCAGCATTTATTTTATGAGTTTCAGACTTGAGGCCATCCAATACGACTTGTATTGAGCGGCCTGAAAGGTAATTTCTAATCCAACGAAGAAGAGATTCATCAATACCAAATGCACGCATTTTCGATAAGAGAGCTTGATGCCAAACTCTACCAAATGCTTTTGAAATATCAAGTGCAATAATCTTACTTTCTCCAAAACGATGTAAAGATTTGTGCCACTCTTCGGTGAGATATACCATCAGATCACCAGTGGACCTATTGCTACGAAAGCCGTACTGACGGTCATTAAGAAGCTTTCGTTCTTCGAGATATTTCTTGAGCTGATTATTTATCAGTGTTTCCATGACCTTGGAAAGAAGGGACGTAAGTGCAATTGGACGATAATTAGAGGGGGAAGAAGATTCACCTTTTTTAGGGACAGGCTGGACAAATGCTGTTTTCCATCTACTCGGAAAGAGTCCAGAGGAATAGGATAGATAGAAAAGCTTACGCAGTGGTTTTGCCAGCGTTGAAGAACACCTCTTCAGAACAATGGGAGGGATACTATCCGGGCCAGCGGATTTGTGTATGTCAAGATCTTTCAGGACTCTTGCAACTGTACGAGTACGAAAGAAGATTCGTCCCATGGAAAAATTTGTGTTCTCAAGTACAGGAGGAGTCATAACACTCTCTGGCAGCGTCGAATTAGCAGCAAAGTGTGCTGCAAGTAAATTGGCTTTATCTAGTGAGCTGACATAGGGGGTGTCATTGATAACGAGCGTTGGGACCGAGGACGAAGTAGTATTTCGAATGTTTTTTACAAATGACCAGAAATTTTTACTACCCTTGGGACATTGTAGTATTTTTTGCCTAATTTGTTGGTCATGCAAGAACTTGGTCTGTCGAATATGATCATTACAGGTCTTTCTAGCTTGTTTAAACTTATTCCGGTTTTCCTCAGTAGGGTTGGCTTTATAACATCGGAAACTTTCTTCTCTGACCCTGATAACCTCTTTACAGCTCGAATCAAACCATGAGTTCTCTTTCGGTTTGATAGATTTTTCCCTATGCGGGATATAGTCTCTCATTCCGATGAGAATTAAATTTGTAATCATATCTGCACTGGAGTCCACGTCACTATCGAGGAAGCATAGTGACCAGTTAAAGTTTCTGAAGAAATCATTGAGACCGTCCCAGTTGGCTTTCTCGTATTGCCAAACGGTTCTCTTGGGGGTTTTCTCTTTAACTGGGATTTTTTGACACGAGAAATTCGCAGATATGACACAGTGGTCTGATGTGCCTAGAGGAGATAATACACTGATGGTGTATTTATCAGGATCAGAGGTAAGAAACAAGTCTAGTGTGTTGGCATTTTGACCTGCAACGTCAGGAATTCGAGTTGGCTCATTAACCTTAATTTCTGGTCATGTAAGAATTTGGTTCTTTTTATAAAAGCGCCTTGCAATAGTTTCTGACTTGTTTAAACCTTTTCCGATTCTTCTCTCAACCTGATAGCTGATAGGAATAAAATAATGCATCCCAAGTAAAATCACTTCTAGAGAAAACTAAGTGACCAGTTAAAATCTCGATAAAAGTTATTCAGATCGCCTCAGTTGGCTTTCTCGTATTGCCACACGGTCCTAGTGGGATGTTTCTCTTTAATTGGATGAATGTGACACGAGAAATTAGCTGATATTATACAAGGGTCTGAAGTCTTGTCGAATTTACCGCGTTATGGTATACTTATCAGGGTTAAAAGTACGAAACAAATCGAGAGTTTGAGCAATTTGCCTAGCAACATCTGGTATTTGAGTGGGCCCATCTATAAGATTAGTAAAGTCGTGCATCCCACTAAAGATTTCAATATATTAACCTTCGAAAGTTTTCTGTCCTGAATAGTGGAACCAATTTGAATTGTGTAAATTGAAGTCGCCCGCAATAACGATTAAAGTGTGAGAGCACAAGGAAATAATTCAGACAGCGCATCAAACTCATTGAGAGTTTTATTGCTGTCAAGATTTGTGTTCTAAGCTTTGGACTATAAAGAAACAATAATGATTGATGTGCTTTCGGACAGTAAATTTGAGCCACATGAAGTTAAAGTTCACAATAAAACAATGGCCATATTGGGGAAGGCTTGTTACGGTAAGATTTACCGCAACAAAAACCATTCTTAATCTTGGTTTTTCAAACCTTCTTCGACTATGTTGTTTAGTCATAGTCTGACTCTCGATATCTGTTTTCCTCTCCACCCCAACCATTCCCATTTTTTTTCGACCCACCTTTTGAGTCCATTGTCCTCATGGAGCTTGAGAGTAGCTCAGAGAGGATGACAAAAATAGGTACCCTATAATTCGATCGTGTTGAGCCAGCAGATGGGCTGGAGACTCACACGCCATCTATTGAGAGAACGAGGCTCAGAACATATTGGAAGACAACAAGAACACGAAACATACACTTACACTCAAAGTGAAAGAATGGAACGCTAAACGCTCTTCCCTATCCCACCAAATCTGCACAAAGGTCCACCGAATAGTAGATTGCGCGTTAGGTGAATATTTGCCTTCCTCCTTCGGTTCCTCAAAATTGTGGAAAGGTTACGTAGTCACACATATTTGCTCCTTTTTCGAATAAGTTGAAGTAAAAATTAGTAGAGTAACTGAGAGAATGCTCAGAATATTATCTTCAACTTTTTGTTATTTCTTTTTATTTTTCTCAAGAATAGTAATTGAAAATATGGTAGGGTACGGCCTTGGATTCGCTAAGTTTTGGGACAGCACCAACAACTTGGGGAATTCATTGATTGTGTGGGTGAATGAGAGTTTCGTTGGAACTCAACATCGGAGTAGTACCGTAACCGAGTTCCACGAAAGCTTTTGATTGAGAGTGTGAATGTGTGAGTGAAAGAGGAGGCCAAGAGAAATAAAAGGCTAAATGGTAAAACTAATTCTTGGTTGACTGTCTAAGCCGATAGGCAATTTGAAATTTTGAAGAGAAAGAAAAAGAAAATATAAAAAGTTGAAGAAAATAGAAAGTGTTGAGAAAAGTAGAATAATAGTTTTTGAAAAATAATAATCTTGATTCGAAAGAGGAGGTTTTAAGTGGAAAGGTTAAGAATCGCCAGAACGGGGCGATTGCAATCATTGAAGAAGGAAGGAAAGGAAACAAGATCCAAAAAGAAAGGAAAAGATAAGTAGAGTGTTAGGTTATAAAAGTTTCAATTCGTTGATTAAAAGTGTTGTGAAATATTAATTCGGTTGGCCTTTGATTTCGTTTTATTAATATCAAAACTGTGAGACTCGCGAACCCCTATTCCATTTAACCTTAAATAATTTCATTTATTTTCAATTGGTTTTAACCAATTTATTTTTGTATTTATACCTAAGTATATTTGAAAAAAATCTAGGTTTTAATCCAGGCGCAAGCCCCGGTTTCCTAGATATTTTTAAATAAAACTTTCTTTAATTTAAAGTTGTGTTTACTTCATATTTTTGAAGAACAATTCCAGCATTCCGGTTAAGGCAAACGACCCTAAACAGTTTCCTGGCGCCCACCCCTCCCACGTAAGTACGCCCCAGTACTTACATTTATTTAATTGCCTTTTTATAATACTCAAATTCGTCTTTTTATTCGATCTGAGTTGTTTACCTTTTTTTTTATCACCAATTTAATTCGACGAACCCACCCCCAGATGACTAGCCGGTTAGCTGCGTCGTAACACATCGCAGTTGTTGTTGCAATATTTTGTAATCTCTAATCTTTTTTTTTTTTTTTTTTTTTTTTTTATAATCTACCCGCGCTCAAGGGATTATGATTACCCTTTAAATGTTTCAACACAGCGCGGGCTTGAAGTTAATGAAGAGAAAGAAGGATAGAAAAGATGTGTGGCACGATGTTCTGAGACTGTTAATTAATGGTCGTCTCAGATATTTTTATCTCCAGGGATGGCGGCTGAGCTAAAGCGGAGAAATGCCGTGTCTTATTTCTATGTCTCTTATAATTCACATTATTTTATTCGTGTTCATCCTTGTTGGGCATACTAGTTTAACTCAATTACATGTTGTTAGTGTTATGCCTGAACAACATGTAATGAGTAAACCAGCAACCCATTGATGACAATTTTTAGAAGGTTTTTAATGGAATTAAAGCGACATAGACGACGGCAGGGATCGAACCTGTCATCATGAGGTTGACAGGCGAGCACACATCCATCGCGCCACGGCCACCCCCAATCTCTCTCATATCGTTGATCGTTTTGACATTTCGTCAATCCGATCTTATCTCTCGCGTGTGCCGGTTGCACAATTTAATAATAATTAATTCGTTCGTTGTTTTCTTGTGTTAATTAAAATTGGATCCGTATAAATCCAAGTCGCGGTTTTAAAGTAATTCGTCATCCTAATCATCATAAATTATTTCATCCTAAAACTCGGTTAAAATATTGCAACAGGCTCTGACAAGCAACATCATATCTTACAAACTCAAAGGCCGTGATGGCAAAAGAGTAATGGCATTAGGTTATAGCCAGGCACGCGAAATTCTGAAAGATCAGTATTCGCACCAACCTGTGTTTCCCTTTATGCCAAGAGAGCTGATCTGTACTTAACAGAATGAGCATACACGCAAAAAAAATTCCTTCTTAGCCCACGAATATTTGAAAACACAATACAAAAATCACTTACAATTTCAAAAATCACAAACACTCAAAACACAAGTCTTAATTAATTAATATGATCTTTAAATTAATATTACACAATAAATAATAGACCGTTTTTTTTTATTTTAAATATTCTCATTTAGCCATTAAGACACCACCATAGAACACTTTTAAAATTCAAAGTCTCTTGAATATAGGAGTAAGTTATTACTAGCCAGTCGTCCAATTTAATTTGATTGATTGATAAGCTTCCATTTCCCATAATCCTTTCTTTGCAAGATTCTATACAAAAAGCAGATTGCGGGGATTTTGCAGTTTTATAAAATAATGTGTTTAAGGTTTCAAAGTGTTTGCAATATTTCATTATCGTTGTTGCCATGTTGTTTTATCTGTTGTAAATCTTCCTTTTTTTTACAAAATTTAATTATTTACATAATTTAAGAATTACCAAGTGGCAATTCATCCAGAGAACGTCACTGTTAGTTGTAAGTTATGAACTGGAGCCATCATAGGTAAGTACTTCTTATAACCACACGATGGGATAATCATAACCAACAACCCAAAGTATACTACCAATCGATGATAACAAATTTATTTCAGACCAAAATGTATTTGTAATAGAACAGTGCTAGGTGCCGCAAAGTTGATGCCATAATGGATATTCTGCACGAACAATTTGGGGAAATGCTTATCTCACTTAAATGCATCTTAAGCTGATCAACAAAATCGTACAATTTGACCCTGTTACCTAAAGACCCAAGTTTATATCAATTAGTCGGAAATGACCGGTGCTCTCAACGCCTGACCCACATAGCTACCAGAGTCATCGAAAATTGGACTTTTTGGATGCCTGAAACTAAGCGAAGTCACATAAAAATTGATTAAATTACAGACAATAAGAATTTAAAATGGAAAACCTTAACATAGTGTTAGTCAGTGGCTCTTAGCTTAAATTATGCACCCAATTTTTTTTTAAAGTTTTGTTATATACGAAAATAGTAAATTCTTTTAAAGAAAATTGTTTGTTATTTAATTTTTTGAAGGTCATTTAAAAGGATCTTATGAAAAAAAACAAAAAATTACATTTTTTTAACATTAGAAATATAACTTAACATGTTTTAACTTCAAAAACGTCTCAGCCTCAATGATGCAAAGTATTAAATTAAAAATAAGAATAAGTTTAAAGAGTTAAAACAGTTTCAAAATCATTCTTTAATATTGTGTTTGATATCTCTTTTGCTTAAGCACCGACTTCAGCCTTTTTGGTTTTGATACGTTTTCATATGTTTTCTTACTTCACGCTCAAGCTTTGCCCACAAATCTTCAATGGCATTCAAATTTGGTGATTGATTGAGATTGAGTTACCAACACCAGAGGAAGACATAGAACCCCACACCATTACGTGACTTCCACCGTGCCTTACAGTGCCACGCAAATTGTTTGGTTGCATCTAAGCGTATGCTTATGCTTATCCGAGCCGTGAAGGTTAAATTTACTGTTTTGATAATACAAACTCTATATACTACTGAAATAAATCAGCCAAGTAGAAGACTTAGCACTATTATTGGACTTGTTGAATTATTGATTCAAAATAGCTTTTATGGCCTTTAGTCCACAAAAATTGGCGTTTCGTTCCGGCGATCTCACATGGACTCATCAGTTGACTGTGAGGACCTGGTTGGGTATAGTTCACGTTGGATTTTTGTCAAAAAATCAATGTAAGATGAACTGAACTTAACAAAAATTGCGTATTGACAAGGTCCTCACAGTCAACTAATGAGTCCATGTGAGATCGCCGGGACAAAACGCCAATTTTTGTGGGCTAAAGGCCATAAAAGCTATTTTGAATCGGTTGAATTTACTCTCATCAGTCAAAATAACAGCGTTCCAAAAGGTTTCATCCATGTTTAAAGGGCCAAATATAAGTTTCTTTTTAAGAATGCAACAAAATGAACAACTAATTAGTAAGAGCAAACATTCCTCTTATTTATGGAACACAACGTTCTTCAGGCGGATGATCATCCGTTTCAATTGTTGAGTCAATTGAACCTTGTAAGCCAATAATCCGAGATCTTGGTGCGGAATTCTCCTCAGGCTAGAGCGTGAAATGTTGAGCTATTGAAATGGATGGCGAGTTGATGGTCGTGAATTGAGTTTCACACTTTCCGCTACAGCAGCCACATTCTCGTCTGTGCCCACCGTACGAAGACGGAAACCATGAGTGTTGTCCACTCGCATAATAGTCTCACGAACTTATAGCACAAACTTTCGTACAACAGGTGCGCTGGGTGCTTCATTTCTGCCAAAACTTCGTTTTAAAAAACGCACAGCAATCACTATGGAAATGAATTTTCAATATTTCATAACGTTTTTCAAGCGTAAAGCGACTCATTTCGTTCGGCGGAAGTATGATACTGACTTTCTGTCAATATATTTTTAGCGGGAAACAGCTGTCAGTGCCAAAATAATTTATGATTTAAAAAGAAACTACTAGATGGCCACCCTGTATGTATATGCTCACGAGCAAATTTAATTCTTGAAATTCTGTTTTTTTTGAACTACTCGTAATAAACATATACCTGCATAACGCTCAATGATGTGCTGAACTATCGAAGAGATTTATTTTAACCATTTCAGCAATTTTCCTCTGATTTTTTCTATCTTTTAAATTTACTTGGGACTGTCAACGCTCAAACGCGGACCCATGTTTTAAAAAGGAAAATTAAAACTTAAATAAATTGTGATAAATAGTTTAACTGAACTAAACAAATGATGTTTATTTCGGTTTTATGCCCCAAACTAAAACAACGGTTTGCTTTATACCATTTAATCTGAATGCATAATTTAAGCTGAGATGCAATATGGTGACAGAGCTACGATTTATTATCTTTGGACTTTAATAAATAGAGCAATGTGTACTACACACTTTTAAGAAACTTTTAAAATATTTGTTTAAAAAATTGTAAGCTTTTTGTCAAAGAAAAAACACTGCATCATTTAAGCTGTGAGCCACTGTATACTCACTGACAGGCCTTTCAAATGAAATAAAAATTTCGTTGCTATCTCAAACATATTTTTTTTATTTAAATTGAAAATCTTCTTGTCACTTTCTTATAAGCTTTTGTTATTCATAATTTATTGGCTCTTCCATTATTAACGAATTATATCTTACTAAATTCATAATAATTGAATAATTGAGTTTGATTTTCAAAACAGTAATACTGGTACAGTATTAAAATGGAATTCATCAATTCATTCAAAAGGTATTTTCTGGGAATGTTTATCGCCAATGAAAATATATTAAGAATATTTCAGACAAAAAAAAAATAAAAAATGTAGGAAAATACGAGTATTTAAACATTAATAAAAAATCGTCTTCTTTTCCTCTGCCTACGGCTACGGAACAGTTTCCAACATTCCATATACACAAAGAAAAGGAAAATACAAAATGAAATCTTTAATTGCTACTGCCAACACCATTCTGTGTCGAAAATTTCACAAGAGCTGACCTTTCCCCAAGATAACTAAGCCACTTAGCTTGACCAATGATGTCTCCAGGTTAACAGTTGTTGCTCTTCTTCAGCAACAGGCTGCATGAGGTTGTGGAAGATTTTTTGCAGCAACGAGTGAGAGGGTTCCATTCGAGAGGCTAATGGACGAAAAAAATTTTGTATTGAAAAATTGGCTTGCTATACCCATCCCTACTACAAAAAAATTTTATTACACTGAAAAAAAAGTGACATGTAAAATTGACATTTTTGTCATATCAAATTCAATTTTGTTCAAAAATTTGAAAATAACGGAAAAAAATGTAATACTGATATGAAAAAACGTCCGTTTTATAGTTTTTATGTCAGAACTACATTAAACGCTTACACTTTTGCGATGTGTAATTTACGTTGCAATATCAAAAATTCTTATCAATTTATTTTTTAGAATTTACAACATCATTTTCACATTTTTTAAATGTTTATGATAAAATTAAATGTAAATTCTAAACCATTCGTAAAGTTTTGATATTGAAAATGTAAATTGATATGCTTATGAGGTTCATTTTTACATTGTTATGTTGCAATGTTTTTTTGATATTAGTAAAAGATGCAATTCGTGGATTCTTTAAAAAAATTACAAACCGAAAATAAGATAATAACACGAAATATATAAAAAAAATGCCGCTTTTCAATTTGCGGCATAATTTCATTATTTCTGTACGAATGAATTTGACAATTACTGTACTATTAGTTAATTTTATTATATAATGTGAAAATAAAATTAATTTAAAAGCAAATATCCAAAAATACAAAATGCGTTTTTCCATGATGTATTGTAGATGAGACATTTTTAATGTTAAAATGGCATTTATATCCGAATTGTGAAAAGAACATTAAAATTTTCACCGATAAAAAATGTAATTTTTGCATGAAGTATTGTAGATGGGACATTATGAATGTTAAATTGGCATTCATATCCAAATTGTGAAATTAACATTAAAAATATCAAAGCGCCAAATTTAAGACCTCGAAGCGTCACGAAGACTTGCAAATTATCAATGCACATTTGTATTTAAACGCACACAAGAATGTGTGTGAGATATGTTTAATGTACAAATATCTATACACATAGAACTCAACAACTGGATTTATTTTGACTGCAATTTGTTCTTTAGACTTCTTTGTCTTAAGAAAGAGCGAGATAAAATATCGAAATAATTTTTTTTTCAATAATGAGCAGATAAAATCTTCAATTCTGATTTTTGATTTTCTAAAATTTGCACCTGTTTCAAAAAGCTTCAAAATGTAAACAAATCTGTTCATATGGCAACTTCAAACAAAAATAAAATGTAATTTTAACAAGAATCAACGTCGTTGGGATATTTTCAATGTGAAAAGAACATTAATTATATCAAAATCTCTGTGACCGCCAAATTTCAGACGTAAATGTAGTGTTGCCAGAACCATAAAATTCGTATTTCTCTAGGTTCTTAGTTTCTAATGCAAAAACCGAACAAATCCAAAAGAAAACTAGAATCCATCAGTCTGGCAGAGATACAGTGGACCTAGCACCAGTAAGATATCATTTAAAAATACACTTTCAAAATGTCCGTAGTATCGCTGCCAGACCAATGGGTCTTGATTATTATAGGCACATGGCTTGTTGATGTTATGTGGGTGGACAAGCTTCTGTCTCATCTTACCAAAATATATAGGTACCTACTTAATCCGTTTGCTAAATAACTCGCTTTTCTATTCGTTTTTTGACTAAATATTAACCTAACAAAAATTGTTCAAAATGCTATTTTCATAATTGAAGTTTTTTTTTCGACAAAATGATATTTTTTCACTAAATTAATGATTTTATTTTCCACTTAGTGAAGAATAAGATTGTGATCATTTAATTTTATAAATTGTCAAGTTAAGCGTATTAGTTTTGATCATTTTTGTTATAAAAATAAACCTCTTAACTTTGACCACCATCTTCATTAAAAATTATTTTTTTAAATATCTCACTCATTTTCGACTTTTATCTAAAAATTATTTATGTTTGAAGTTCTTTTGCTCCTTCCAACCCCAAAAATTGATGAAGATACCTGAAAACAATTTATGTTAAAACGCGAATAGTTGATATTTATGATAAAAAATGCACGTAATTCAATCTTTATTTAAAATGGTGGTAAAAGTATAAAGGTGTGAAACTAATTTTGCACACAATTTTTTGTATGCATCTTAAGATTATTAGTAAGGCTGTAGATAATTGCTAAAATTTTCAACAATTTTCGTTAAGTTCATTTTTATCCTACCTATAGGTGGCCAATGGATTAACTTCTTTAATAAAAATCTTCATCAGCGAAAACCATTTCAACTAATATTTATATCGTGTTCACATTGGAGAGTAAACAACAAACTACAATAATTTATAAGGTTCAAACACATATACAACTAGCGCGATAAAATCCATAACTTGTTTTTATTTTATGCAAACCAAATCTACCAATATTCAAAATGCAAACAAATCTGTACTTATAGCAACTTCACACACAAAAAAAATGTAATTTTAGCAAGAATCAACGTCGTTGGGATATTTTCAATGTGAAAAGAACATTAATTATATCAAAATCTCTCTAACCGCCAAATTTCAGACGTAAATGTAGTGTTACCAGAAACATAAAATTCGTATTTCTCTTGATTCTTAGTTTCCAATGAAAAACTTAACAAATCCAAAAGAAAACTAGAGTCCATCGGTCTGGCATAGATCCACAAATTGATGTTCACGATTTGCAAAAATTAAATGATGAATTAAATGCCAGAATTCAACCACCAATCCACAGGTTACTTTCAGTGACGAAATAGTTTAATTACCTACAGCAGATCAGCTGATTATTGATAGCAGAATTTAGGTATGTTCCTATACAAATTTTCTTTTCGAAATTCCATAACAGACTTTTATAAAAGTTCGAACTCCTGAATACCAATTATCAAAGATCTTTTGTGGTGAACATCTTTTATGATTCATGACAGAAAATTCATTGCAGAATAACAGATCTGGCAAAATAGGCCTAATTATCTACAAAGAAAATATATATTTTGAAATTTTTCATCATTACGTTTTCCCAACTAGAATACATTTAGCATCCTTAAATCCACCATAATTAGAGTTCAATGGCGACAGTGGCGTAGCGTACCATCTCGGCGCCCGGGGCGGGAGACCCATTTTGCCGCCCCCATACAATACTAAATTAAAATTAAATTTCGAGACATCATTTCACAGGCAATGAAGTATCTTTTATTGAAAGTAAAATAGAATTAGCGGTTTCATAAACGGATCTTACGAGCCTTACGAATGAGGCTCGTGAGACAAAGCTGCATCTGCGGATTCATCTCCATGCATGCGTTTTTTCCTGCGAATTGTACTCGTTTTGAGATCGATTCCGAGTTTTTTCCAAAAAGTCTTAGAAAAGTCGATTGCGGCTTGGACGAAACGGTCTCTGCTCTCCACCAGGAGAGCTTTTAAAACTCAGAGTTTCTGAGCACACTTATCCACACTCAGTCCACATTGCTGCAGGTAAATCTATGCGTCATCTTCTTCAGGTAGCTCTGCAGCTCAAAAGCCAAGAAAAGTGAGGAAGTTGAATGACTGCATGACTGTCAGAAGAAGACTGGCTACCGATCCGTCAATTCTTCCAGTACCTCAAAAACTTCCACAAACTTATTTTTAAGCGTCTTTACAGCTTCACGAGGTTCACTTTTTCTGCAGGCTTGTGACTAGATGCTTGAGATACTTCTGGTGAGTCGACTTCGTCTTGACCCTGCTCTGTGGTGGGACCAGAACGACTTCCAACTTCGACGGCAGGCACGTCTTCTTCTTCTGCCCGTAAAATAAGTTATGCATTCCCATAAATTTTGGCCGGAGGACAATTCTAGGCCACTCACGATTGTAGATGGAGGAATCTTACTTACATTGGAATCACTTCCGCTGCTGCTGGATGCCGCCGAAGACGTTAACGTAGCTTTTGAACCAGAACTAGAACTGAAATATTTCGCGTCTTCGCGTCTGCTTCTTTCTTAGCCTTTTTCTTGCGGTATTCCGCGCCGCTTCCTTTAACTCTTTTCATTTTCAAAAACTAGTTCAAAGGTTGAGTGAAGTACTAAGTGCTTACACTCAGAAAAAAAATAGTTATTTTTGTAACTATTGCAATAGTCATTTGATAATTTTCCATGAAATTTATGAAATGACTATTTTTCATCAGAAATAATTCAAAAATCGTTAAAAAATATTCAAGCATAGTTAGAATTAAGCTATGAAATAGTTAAAAATATGAATGACTATACAAAAAAGTAATGTATTACTATTTTGAATAGTTATGCTTTGCTTGTAATAAACCACTACTAAGAATAGTTGAATGCGACTATGGAGAATTCTGACTACTTAATAGTAAGTTTTAACTTTCCAATAGTCAAAATAAGAAAATTTTGATTTTAAACAGAATAATACCTACTTAAAATAGTTCAATATGACTCTGACATAGTAGATAAATAAGTACTCAATTCTTTAACATTTAATAACATTTAATAACATTTTAATAGTCAAGAAAATAATAAATTAGTTTTAAATAGCTAGTATAAATTGTTTTCACAAAAGATGTCTTTAAATAGTTGAACACGACTATGGTGTAGTAGATATTATTATGTAATTTAAAAAAATATATATGGTAACCCTTTGTCTGATAAAAGTTATAAATAAAATAATTTAAATATGCATCATTTTGAAGGCACTTTGTTTTTTTAGACGTAAAATATTAGAATTAGTAGATACAATTTCAACCGCACTTATATTTCGGTTCCCATATGTGCAAAATAATAAAAAAAATACATCGCTATTATATTATGATAATTTATCGACTTACAAAATAAATACTTCCACAGCTATGAAGTTGTTGACTTAGCACATATCGTTTACAAATACTCTGTTCTCTTTTTACCTACCTCTGGAGGTAGTCAAGTTGAACTATATGTATAGTTATAGATAACTATTCGATATAATCAAAATAAACTATGTGCATAGTCAAGTTTAATTGGGATTATAGTTATTACCAAAATAACTATTTGTAAAAGTCGAATGTAGCTTCTCTATAGTTAATATTAACTAGAAAAAAAGTAAAAAAGTTAATAACAAATAGAAATAGTCATAAATAACTATTTTGCATAGCTGTCGCTATTCGGACTATGGAAATAGTCAAAAAATAGTCATTAATGACTATTTATTTCTCTGAGTGTAGTTTTAGAAGATTCAACAGTATTTAAACTATAAACAACACAATCGAAATAACTTTCACTGATGCGGGAGGGAGCAAAAACATTGAGCTGGCTGAGACTAGAATAACGTTTCCGTCGAATCCTAGTTATCTTATCATATCTCGCATATGCATATCATATGTTTCGGAACACTCCCTTTCAGTTTCGCGAGAGTTTCGGAACGTTTTGTTTTAGTTTCGCGATCAGCGCGACAATATGGAATGCACTCTTAAGGCCCTACTCACCGTCTACGAATTCACGAAAGCGGTCAACGACGAACCACAGATAGGGTGGCAAATTTCAAATTTACATCATTGTTGTTTGTTGACTTGTCAAACGATCTGTCATGAAACATGATTTCTACTCTACCCGCATCACCGGCGACATTTTGCCGCCCCCCTAGGCCTGCCGCCCGGGGCGGACCGCCCCCCCCGCCCCCCCTACGCTACGCCGCTGAATGGCGATAAACCTGAGAAACCAGGTAAATACCTATATCTCCGCATAAATGGACTGTCAACTTTGTATGGACAAAATAATCTGCCATAGCATATAAAATTATTTCACAAATTTTAAATAAACTTGATAACTTGGGAAAAATTTTGACGTATCGTTTGAGATTTGACGTTTTATTTGTGTTGTGGGCTTGTTTTGGTGTGTTAAGATCGTTAAAACAAAATTGCATATATTATCAGAATATTACGCCGTTGAGTTTAAAAATATAATAACTATAATTAACGTATGGTGGAAAGTTATATCTTATTGGCAACACTGCGATAGGGAGTCACAAATACTTTCTGGAATTCTCTATGCATACGAACACAAAAATGTTATTTTTACACGAAAAAATGTCGTTGCCATATTTTTAATGTACATACACGCACACAGAAATGTAATATTTACATGAATCAACGTGTTTTGTACTCTAACAATGTAAAAATAACATTGTATGCGTGTTGTTTGTTGTGTGCTAACAGGAAATTATAAATTTCATATAGCTCACCTCTCAGTTAGTGTTTCTCTTTCGTCCTGATCAGTCCAGTTTCAGTGCTAGTCCGTGAACTTGTGAATCGTGATCGTTTTCTTGTAATTTTGTAAAAAAAAAAAACTAAAGAATAAAAACAATTATAAAAAAGCGAAGGATTGGGTGTTTTTCTTGTGCAGCGATCGGTCCCGTTAGTGCGCCCTGATTATTTTGAAAAAAAATTGAAAAAAAACAATAAGTGCTTCCCTTTCGACACCAGTAATAAAAAAAACGAGAACTGGCTTCGGCAGTATACCTACTAGTGGATTTTCAAAAAGAAGTAAGTACCTACATTTTATAAATTTTTAATTTTTAATTATTTGATTGTGAAAATGAAAAATAAAATATCATAAACGCCAAAATTCAGACGACAAAGCGTCACAAATACACACTTAATTTAATATAAAAACGCTCACACAATGTAATTTTTACATGAATCAATGAATTTGGGATACCCAATAATGTGAAAATGACATTGTCTGTAGGTATGCTTCTAAATGAATTCATAAATTCTATTTCCATCCCTCATTTTCTGTTAGTGGCGAGAGACGCCGCCGTGATCAGTACAGTCTTTTTTTTTGATTTAATGTAGTTATGTATGTATTTGGGATAATCTATAATGTGAAAATTAAATTTTCTGTATTCTTCTATATGAATAATTCATAAATTTCATTCGCATTCCTCATTTACAGTTAGTACCTATTTTATTTCACCAAAACTCAGACGACAAGCGTCACAAATACACACTTAATGTAATATATACACGCTCACACAATGCCATTTTTACATGAGTCAATGTATTTGGGGTACCCAATAATGTGAAAATGACATTGTCTGTAGGTGTGCTTCTAAATGAATTCATAAATTCCATTTCCATCCTTCATTTACTGTTAGTGGGGACAGACGCCGAGATCAGTACAGTCTTTTCTTTAAATTGTTATTTTAAAAAGAAACTAATAAGCACAAAATTGAAAATATACATTATACATAATAATATGAAACAAGACATCGCGTACCGTGATCGTGTTCTTCAAGTTGTTGTTTTAAAAATATTAGTAAAACCAAAACAAGAAGTAGTAAAATAATAGAATAAATTGTTGATTAGTATAATTAAGTTAAAGGCAGGGTATTTATAAATTATTCCTTTAAAAGCACACATAGTGTCATTTTGACATTATATTAGTATCTTAAATGGGAAAAATTGGTTCATGTAAAAAGAATGTCATTTTCACATCTCAAATATATACATATCTCAAATATATTGATTCATATAAAAAAAAAAATGTCGTTTTCACATTATAGTAGTATTTTAAATACACTGATTCTATTGTAGGCACGTACAAAATTACGTTGTGGAACTACTGCACCAACACTTTAAACTTTTTGCAAAACATTTTGTTCATGCTAAAAGTTTAAATATATTTGCTCTAAGGCTAAATTGATTTGCGTTTGGGTCAAAACTACTTGCGTTTGGGTTAAACCTATTTGCGTTTAGGTTAAACCTATTTGCGTTTAGGTTAATTAAATGTGCGAATGCTATACATGAATTGGCCAGCCTAAATATTTATTATTCTTATTGTTTTTTTCAAAATAATTTTCAGCAGTTTACGTGGTCCATACTATTTTTGAAAATGAATACCAATGATTTAATTTATGTGGTACCAGAGGCCATAAGTCAAATCATCCAAGAAAATGTTAGTGACATTATTTTCGAACCCGGTGAGGTGGAACCTTCATCCGAAGATCTACCATCGACGCAAAGTACTAATGCTAGTGATATCATTGAAGTTAGCGTGGGGGAAAATAAGCTCCTAGACTTACTTAACGATTTTGGGCTCATAACAGCTTTTGATGGACTCTCCTGTAAGTTATTGTTATTTTGTATATACAAAATTTGATTGCGTTATCTCACTGCTTTATAATTCTGCCGACGACGGTTGTTTGAGAGAAAATAATACCTACTCTAACACTCTAATGCTCGGTTTCCAAATGTCATTGAAAAGACGCAAATTGGCACACTTTGACAGGACAAGGTGGCTTTTACCAAAGTTAAAACCAAGTAAAGTAGTGGTAGAGGGATGGTATAACTCACCTTGACTTGTTAGACTGTGTCTTTGAGCCCGATTACACTATTCGCTTTATCGGTTGTTTCGTCTTTCGCACTTTTTGACAGGCACGAAGTTTATGATAACATGGTTTGTGAAACTACGTACGCAATTCTTTTCGTTATTTTGACGTTCATGGAATTTATGGTTGTTTTGTAAGAAAGTAATAAGTAAAAATAAATAAACACATTTTTTAATCACTTTTTTCTCAAATACAATCGTTTATTATGACATCTAATCAAAAAAAACTATTCCAATTCAATAATTTTTGTTTAAATAATTTTTTGCTAACACTAAGGAGCATTGTGGTTGCCAAATCAGAAACGTCAAAGTGCAACCAGAAAAAGTCTTGTAATTGTAATTTGTATTCCTCCTTTCGTTACTTCCTTCCCTCTTAATTTCTTCACTATCACCCAATCTATCAAAAAGGAGAAAGAGGAAACAACCGAAAAAGCTAATCGTGTAATCGGGCTCTTTCAATGACAAGTGGAAACCTACAGAAGGCATACGAAACCAAATATGGCTTTCACCATTTAATCACCTTCAAGTGAAAACTTATACTTTTTTGCAGATTGAATACGTTTTGTGCCATTATAACTAAAATGACCTTTGGAAAAATATTTTTCTTTCCACCTAGCTTAACTAAAAACCTTACAAAAATAAGACATATGATGTTAAAAGTTTGCTTTGATTTTACTGGTTCTTATGCGAAACACTTACTTTCAAGTGTGAATATCTCTGAATATTATTCTCTACCAGCTACAAAAGGTACTTTTCCAGTTTCAGAGGTTTCATACTAAAAACGCAAAATTTAATCCATCCAGTTAAATAATTTTTAGTATATATGAAAAATGGTATTTTGCTAATTTTAAACGAGTTAAGCATACTATCTCCTAACATTTTACTAAATTTAAGAACACCAAATGGCTATTTTATCTTTTTCGTACTAAATCCATTCGACACTTTGTTTCTGAATTTTTTGAACGAACTGTCACTTTTTTTGGACGTGTTCAGTTTAAGTGTACGAAGGAAATTGGTTTAGTACGATACTAGTTAAAAATTATTTAAAACTACATAAGAATGTTTTAGTAATCTGTTTTGTAATTAATATTGGGCTGATTGAAATTTTGCGCCATTGTTTTTAAAATAAATGAAAGAGATTTTGGAGAAAAGATGTCCTTAAACATGAAAATCCATTTTTTGCAGATGGTTAAAACCAAAACAAAAACATAGAAACATTTTTGCCATCACTTCATTTATAAAATAAAATCGAAGTTATTTGGAATGTTTCTGTGCGAATATATTTTCTTCCACGACAGAAAATAAAATAATTTATACAAGCTAAGAAATCATAGTTGAACAATTGCTATAAAAGAAAAAACAATTATAAAGTTTTTCATTACAATTCACATAATGTACATATAAATTCAAGTTTTTTTAGACATCCTTTTATATTTTGCATTTTTGTCTATAGCTTGTGGATTCAGTTATGAAAAATTAAAATATATTAACAATGATGACCTGGAAGTGGTATTTCCGGGGAAAGAACACACAGCTCTCAAGGCTGAACTAAGAGACAAAATTTATAGGTGGAAAGCTAAAAATGTAAGTATATACCTACCTACTTTTTGTTTCTCTTTTCTTGTTGGAATTTACTTGTGCACAATTTCTGTTATTGTCTTTCTGACTGGCAGTACAATTCACGCATATATTAAGTTCAATTCACAAAATAGTCGCATTTTGTTTCAATCTGGAAATAGAATAACTTAAACTAAAGAATCTTTTTTCAAACGGTTTTTTAGCGATTTATCACTAGTCCAGTGGTGCGTTCTTTATCTTTCCAAAGTTAACTGTGGTTAAAAATAATTTAAGTAACTTTATGACGTCATGACGTAGTTCCTAAATTCAAAGATAGAGTGTCAGAAAGTAACTTTTTGTAATTTTTTTCCAACTCATCCCCGTGATATGTGTTGAAAAGTTAATCTGTCAAACACAGCTAAAATTGTAATGTTTTCATTTTGAGGCTAGCTTGTGTTTGTCTTTTAATTTGCAACTTATTTGTAATTTTACTGTTTTTCATCGATTTTGATATTTGGAATTGTTTTATATTTGACTTTCTTTCAAAATTGTATTTTTCCTATTTTGTAAATTATTTAATAAAGAAATGTGTGCTGATAAAGAATGAAAGAAAAAGTAGCAAAATAAAGTTGCAAATTATTTTGTGCAAAAAACTATATACCATACCAATAACTTATTTGTCTGGTATATTCCTACTACCATTTATTAAAACAATTTTTTTTTATTTTATCTTCATAGTTCCCTTCTGAAACAACAGGTTGTCACTGTCAATCCAAGGTGCTTCAATGGGTTCAAAACGAACATTTAAGCAGAGAAAGTACGCCGATGTCAGATAAAACTAACTTTTCCTATAATACAGTAAGTGCATTTTAATCTTTACTTTAAATTTTGCTTTTATAATGTAGAATCGCTTCGAAGTACCAACTTTAAGGTTAATTATATTAGGGGTTCAGAAATATAACGCTTCAAGTCCAATATGAGTTGGTTAATTTAAATGGGTTTATGAAGTTCTGTTTTGGAATACAATGTTACAGATAGAAAAAGTTTTGCATGCTCTGAATCAATATTTTTACTTAAAAAAAAAACATTTAGATACTTCAACAATTGGAGCATAAATGGATTTGAAATATTATTCTTAACGCCTTTTATTCAATTTCATTTTATTCAATGAATTCGGTAAGGCATTGCTTTTATAACCAAACTCAGAAGTCACTACGCGGATCAGATATATTAAAGCCCTTAATAAAAATTATAGTTGCTTAATCTATTTTCACTTGAAGTAACAATCACTTCAAAATAAAACTTAATAATAACGGAGTCTTTTTTTCACTCTTGTTTCTATAAGTGTGTCATTTCCTTGTTCATAGTTCTAACTTAATTATTATACTCTATTCCGTTTTTCGATATTTTTATTAATTATCTAGAATTAATAAGGAATTGTTTATTTGTTCTGTTCTCAGCGTGTTATAGACATTTTGAAATCAGCAAAAGCAGGAGAAGACTTGCTTACTGTCTACTCCAACAAAAATAAACTTGAAAAACAAGATAGGAGAAAACTTATAAACTGTCTTGTTGAATATTTCTTCGAACCTAATTTAAATAGGTATAAAGTACCTAGCCCCCGCCAGCTGGACAAACTGGCGGACGAAATAGTAGAAATTTTTCCTACGGAGACCAAAGAAATTTATTTCATCTCTCGGAAAAAAGGTCTTCGAGCAAATCCGACAGGTCTACTTTTTAATCGGTTTAATAATATTAACCGCAAGAGGAAAAATTCTGACGATACGCCTCAGAGAATAAACTACGAAGCAGAAGGAGAAGAAGAAGAAGAAAATGCAGCTCCATCTTCTGAAAATAAACCACTTACGACAGCCATACAAAAAAAAATTAAATTAATGCAGAATGATGAGCGTGAGGCAATGGACCTATGGAAGGAAACTTTCATATTTCGTCAGGAAGCCATTAAAAAGGAATACAACCTTCAGAAAATTTTAGATGACTGGCCATTTTATAAACAATCTGGTGGAGAACAATTCGTAAGTATATTAATTCGAAGATCAAAATTATTTTGTTTTGTAATCAATGTGTATTAATATATAAATCTTAAACTTCTTTAACGGTTGTCAATATTATTATTAAATTTATCATTGATAAATATTAAAATTTAGTAGACACCTTAAAATTAATTAAAAAGTTCAACTTTCCGGTTCAACATTTATCCAAAATAAGGTTAAAAATGTGTTTTTTTTTTTAATTTTCAAAAAAAGTTAAATTTTTGTTTGAATATCAATATTTTGAAAACGATTTGGTCAACTTCTTAAAAACTTAAAAAAATAGAATGATTATTAATTAATATAATCTTTTATCAAATATCTATTGCAAATTTTATCTCAAACTTATCTTAATATCTTTATAACAGATCAACTACGACTTTGGGATTATGTTTCCCAACAAATCCTATGAATTAATAAACAAATGGGATGAATTAGACAACAATCTTTTTGCGTATTACGACGCAAACATCAAGGACAAAAGATTCCGCAGTTTGTTGGATACTTTGAGAGACGAAAATGTCAACAAAAGTAAGTCAGCAATACTATTAAATATTTTTTTATATTTACTAAGCCATATTCATTTTCAGATTCTAGAGATTGTATTTTGACAATGTTGCTGAACGCAATTTTGAAACCAACGGCGAGGTTCGTTGCAAAAAAAGAAGGGAAGTCAGTAGTACACAAAACAACTGTTACCGATGCCATCAACAGTAGTATTATCCACCTGAGAACCATTAACGACTTGGAGCTGGCGAGAGAAAACAAATTGATGACATCGATTCTCAACAAGAATACGATCCAACCGTACATTTTCGTAGTAGGATCAGAGATTACAACATTGAAAGAGTTTTATGTAAGTTTCGGCAACAATGTACTGAAATTTAATTCTTTTTTATCGGCTCTCGATATATGTTTTAAGGTTTTTCAAATATTCCAACTAAAATATCCAAAAGAATCAGCACTGAGTTGGCTTTTCATTCAAAACCATATTTTTGAAATTTCGACAATCTTCGATGAAAAGAGCCCGACATTAGCCGTGTTTATACAAGATTTAAAAAAATAAAATCCTTCATTCCTCTCAAATCTAAAATATACCTACTTTTCAATTTCTAAGAACTATCCTTACTTTTAAAAAACTTAAAGTTTTTAATCTCAACTTTGCTATGACAGCATCCAAGTTCAAAGAACTACCCTTACGTTTCAAACCCTAAGAACTATCCTTACTTTTAAAAAACTAAGTTTTTAATTTCAACTTTGCTATGACAGCATCCAAGTTCAAAGAACTATCCTTACGTTTCAAACCCTAAGAACTATCCTTACTTTTAAAAAACATTAAGTTTTTAATCTCAACTTTGCTATGACAGCATCCAAGTTCAAATAACTACCCATACGTTTCAAACCCTAAGAACTATCCTTACTTTAAAAAAAACTAAGTTTTTAATTTCAACTTTGCTATGACAGCATCCAAGTTCAAAGAACTACCCTTACGTTTCAAACCCTAAGAACTATCCTTACTTTTAAAAAACTAAGTTTTTAATTTCAACTTTGCTATGACAGCATCCAAGTTCAAAGAACTATCCTTACGTTTCAAACCCTAAGAACTATCCTTACTTTTAAAAACCATTAAGTTTTTAATCTCAACTTTGCTAAGACAGCATCCAAGTTCAAAGAACTACCCTTACCTTTCAAACCCTAAGAACTATCCTTACTTTTAAAAAACATTAAGTTTTTAATCTCAACTTTGCTATGACAGCATCCAAGTTCAAAGATCTATCCTTACGTTTCAAGTTCTAAGAACTATCCTTATCCTAAGAACTTTCCTTAATTTCGACAATTTTTGATAAAAATAGCCCGACATTAGCCGTGTTTATAAAAAAATTAAAAAAATAAAATCCTTCATTCCTCTCAAATCTAAATTATCCCTACTTCTAAATTTCTTAGAACTATCCTTACGTTTCAAGTTCTAAGAACTATCCTTACTTTTAAAAAAAACTAATTATTACTTGTTATTCAAAAAAGTTCTCGAAATTTCAAAAATGGTTGATATTAATTCTGAATATTTCTTAAAATTATAAAATATTAAATTCATAATGACTTTAAATTGTTTTGTTTGTAATACTAGCTTTCAAGAACTATCCCTTCTTTGCAAACATTTCAAACTTATTCATGGGTTAGACTCTTATAGTGAATTTAAATGCATTTTTGCAGACTGTAATCAAATTTTTTCAAACATAAGTTCATTTCAAAGACACACTAAAAGCCATTTAAAGAATATGTTACAGAGTATTAATGTTAACGAAGAACGAAATTCAGAAAATATAAATTCAGAATGTATTAATTTAAATAGTGATGATTTACTTTCATGCGATATACCAATTTTACTAGAAAAAAATGTCTCAAACCTAAAAACAATTACCTTTATCGAATCGAAATGTTTAATTTCGAAGACAAGCAAGGAATTTTCCATGAATTTACATAAAAGAAACAATATTACCCGAAAAGATGTTTTAGACATCCAACAAGGTGTTTCTTCTATAACTTCGAGTATGACAGAAACAATAAAACAAAGAGTCTTAAAATTTATTCCAGATTCAGAGAAAGAAGAGTTCTTAAATTATTTAAATGTCTGTGCAAACCCTTTCGAAGAAATAAAATCGGAATATAAATTATTTCAAAGTTTGCTTGATTCAGATCAATTTGCTAAGCCTATGTTTTTTAACATTAATAATGAAATTTCTGAAATTATACTAAATTGTGAACCGACGTTAGGCCCCAGTAATGTTCAAGGTTGTATTATGCCCATTGCGTTCCAATTCCGAAAATTTTTTGAGTTGCCAAATGTCTTAAGTGCTACACTCGTGAATATGACACAAATATGCACCGACAAAACCTTAAACCATTTTCTTAATTCATCTTCCTTCAAGAAATTGGCTGAAGTTCATAAAGGTAAAATAATCATGCCATTTTTTATATACATATCTGGATGGCTTTGAAATTAATAATCCTTTAGGAAGTCACGCCAATGTTGATTCTATTTGTGGCGTTTATTACAGTTTTCCTTCCTTACCTCAATATCTTTTGTCTAACTTAAATTATATTTTCGTAGCTGCCTATTTTAAAACCAAAGATCAAAAAATATATGGAAATGACTCATTTTTTCGCCCTCTTATAACTCAACTAAAAGAAATAGAAGAAAATGGAATATTAGTTAACACAGAGTCTGGGTCTCACAAAGTTCACTTTGTGCTATGTAATATTTTGGGAGATAATTTAGGATTAAATGATGTATTAGGTTTCACAACTTCATTTAATTCCAACTTCTTTTGTCGTTTTTGTAACCGCCAAAAGTGTGAAATGTTTGAAGACACTGAAGAGCACGTTGGCTCTTTAAGAAATATAGACAATTACAACGCTGCAATAACAATAAATGACGTAAAGGTCACAGGTATAAAGAGTTATTGTTTGTTTAACGATTTGCCTTCTTTCCATGCCACGACCAATTATGTCGTTGATATTGTTCACGATTTATTCGAAGGAGTGTGTAGATATGATTTGTGTGAAATATTGTTATATTTTATATCCAAAAAATTTTTCTCCATCGAAATATTAAACTATAGAAAACAAATGTTTAATTACGGAGAAACAGAAATAGGCAATTTATCTCCACCCCTGGATTTGAATCACCTACAAAATAATAAAATTAAAATGTCAGCTCGTGAAATGATGTGTTTTGTCCATTTCCTTCCACTTATTATCGGTGATCTTATTCCACCAAGAAATGAGGTATGGAATTTTTTTCTAACTTTGTTGGAACTTGTAGATCTCACATTAACAAGCCAATTTGAGGAAAGCAAACTTAAAAAAATGCAGTTCTTAATTAAACTTCACAATGAATCTTATATACGGATTTTTCAGAAGCAACTAAAACCGAAATTTCACTTTTTAATACACTATGAAAGGGTAGTGAGGAATTCTGGTCCATTAAAATACTTGTGGAGTTATCGCTATGAATCCAAACATAGAGAAGCAAAAACATATGCAAGAAACATATCCTCAAGAAAAAATATAACTTATACACTAAGCATGAAGGCATCATTGAAATTTACGAATTTTCTAAACGATCATCAATTTGGTTTACCAAATGTAACTAAATTCGAGCGTTCTTATTTTTTCAATTTAGAAAATTGTAGTTATAAGAATTATATCCTAAATTTTTTAACTCGTAAAACTGATTTCACTAACAATTTGGCCACTAAAGCCTTGACATTTAAAGGGTCGGCCTACAAAATTGGATATTTCTTAACAATAACTAAAAACGAAACTATTGACCTTTTTGAAATCAAAGACATATTGATAAGTAAAGTTAATCATCCTTTTATAGTTGGAAAAAAAATGGAAATAATTAAATTTGAAAACCACTTTCAGTCATACTCCGTAAGAGGTAACAATAATTTATTTGAAATAATAGATATTGTTAATTTTACCAGTCCTCCAATTCATTTATATTATATACCTAACGGAACCTGTTTGATACGAAATAAAGTTTTTTAAAGAGGAGGGTTGAATTTAGTATAAGTAACCCTTTTGGTAGTATCTTGCATCTGATTTGAATTATTCTCTGTCGCTTTCAGCTTAGCACATTTTAATGAATTAGTTTTATCCCCATTAGATATTATTAAACATAGTTCTTAGACAAATTAAAAAAAAAAATTTTCATTGCTCACCTTCTATTTGTGTTCATTATAACATAATAAGTCAGCCAGTATATCTTTTGTATATACAAAATTTATGAAATTATAGGTTTTTTCCATTTTCCACTTATTATTATTAATGATCATATCCCTACAAGAAATGAACTATGGGCACTTTTCCTAACTTTATTAAGGGCCAATTTTTCAATAGCCAGTTAAACCTCAGAAAGTACTTAATCTTTGTTCATGTTGCTATACTAATTTTTCCTCTGATAGTTTAATTGATGATTAAAAAATCGGCTCTAAGACTCGTTGATCTATCTTTAACAAGCAAACTTAAGAAAACCTCAATTTAAAAAATTCAAGCTTTGGTTAAACTCCACAATCAATCTTTTTAATTCCTTGACATTTAAAGGGTCTGTTTACAAAATTGGATATTTGCCAACAATAACTTAATATGTATGAAAGTAAATCATAATTTTCTGTTCCGTGAGATGTGATGTAATTTATTTTAAAAACAATTGTTAAAAAAATGTAGATATATCATATTTATAATTATATTATAATAGTTAATAAGCATATTTTGTTCATGACAACAGTAAAGATTCATCTAATCTTATCTTATCCTAATGCTATTCCTTTTAAATAATAAATTTTGATTTTGTTAATTTTAAGTTATCAAATTGATTGGTCTGTTTAGTACCAAATAAAGTGCTATGAAAAAAATTTAACAAATCCTTTTTTATTTAAAAAAACTGATTTAAGTAATAACGAAATCAATGTAATCATGAATGTAAGTATTGTTCTTCCTATGAAATGAATATTTGTGTTACCAGACATAAATAAAAGCTGTTGGGGATTTTCTTTGGTCGTTGACGAACAAAAATATCAATCAAAGTAAGTTAACACTGATTCTTTATCCATAGAGCAAGGTTTAAATAATGTGTTTAATATAAGAAATTTGCGAAAATTCAATATAATATTTGACATGAAACAACGTCGAAAAAACATTTAAATATTTTGTCGACGATGTTCATGTTAATATTACGTTGAATTCATATCATTTCTACATTTTTAATGTAAACATTCAATGTTGATTTGATATGACATAACGTCAACATAACATTTGGTCATGTCAAATTTACGTTGAGTTCATGTCATTTCTACATTTTTAATGTAAAAATTCAATGTCAATTCGACATGAAACAACGTCAAAACAACATTTGGTCATGTCAATTTTACGTTGTGTTCATGTCAATTCAACATTTTTAATGTAAAAATTCAATGTCAATTTGACATGAAACAACGTCAAAACAACATTTGATCATGTCAAATTTACGTTGAATTCATGTCATTTCCACATTTTTAATGTAAAAATTTAATGTCAATTCGACATGAAATAACGTCAAAACAACATTTGGTCATGTCAATTTTACGTTGAGTTCATGTCATTTCAACATTTTTAATGTACAAATTCAATGTCAACTCGACATGAAATAACGTCAAAACAACATTTGGTCATGTCAATTTACGTTGAGTTCATGTCATTTCTACATTTTTAATGTAAAATATCAATGTCAATTCGACATGAAACAATGTCAAAATAACATTTTAATATCATTTTTTGACATTGTTCATGTCCGGATAACATTGAGTTCATATCATTTTTACATTTTTAATCCAAAAATACAATGTCAAGATGACATGTTACAACATCATAATCACATTTTAATATAATTTGTTGACATTGTTCATGTCAGGATAACGTTGAATTCATATCATATCTACAGTTTTAATCCAAAAATTGGATGAAATGTCAATGTACATTTGACAAGTATATAATGTTAAAAGTACATTTGCAATATCAAAAGTGATATGACAGTCATGTCAAAAGTAACATTGTTCAACATCAGCTGGAAAATGTAAGCGAAAACTATCACTTTTACGGTGGTTTTTTACATTTTTTTTTTTCGGTGTACTTTTTTGCAACACGGTACACTAGAATTTGCTCAGGTTCAAATGTATTTTGTAAATCTATACCTACACATCATACCTACATTACATATTTATTTCCCCCAATCCACGTTTATATCTTTGTAGGTATGTATTTGAAATGTACATAACTAACCTACCTTATACTCGTAACAGTACAGGAAAACTTTGTTAACAACGATTTTTCGTTGCTTTTGTAAGGCAATTTGTAACTTCATAGGGGTAAATGGGGAACATAAAAACACGGGGTTATAATACGAAAGAAATTTGTTTGGAATTTGGCCAAACCATAATAATCCTAACTTAATACCAACTGTACAGATACGTTTTTTTATACACTAACTAAGAAGTATTTACAGGAATGGAACTTAGTGATGGTTCTAGTTTAGTTCAACATGAGATCTTAAATGGCAGTTAGTGCTGGGAAAGAAGTAAAAAATAGGAGTTTAAGTTAAACTTTATTTTTGTTAAGATACGGAAAATATCGATTGAATGGCTTACATTTAGAGTACGACAGGGGCAGAAGGAAATTACTAAAAATAATCGGTAACAAGAAATATGAGAAGTACCCTAGTTAATTCCTTAAAATTGTCACTGTACACAAAATGGCTTGATGGCTCATCAAATGTTCAAACTGTGATCGTATCTAAATGATGGGGACGACGACATTCAGTTGATCCTGCGGGACGAATCATTGTGGTACCTGCACATGTGGGAATGGGAACTGCACATCTTAACATTAAAATGGAATCATAGTGGTCTCCTGATCAATCAACTGTCAACTAGATTGAACACACTGCAATCGATGCAAAATTCTCCCGTATTAAAAATGTCCGAACGACCCGAGTTGCGAACCCGAACATTAATTCATACCATTACCTCGTTTGTGTTCGATACTCAGCCAATGCAAAAATGTTTTTCAAGGATGTACTGCCTTTTTAAAGAAGTGACAAGTTCTCCAAGAGTATCTACCTCTTGTCATGAAAACTTCTGCTAATCTTAGCTGTTCGGAATCAGCAGAAAATTTAAGTCATGGTAACACGCACTATATAATGGTTGAGAGTTGTATGTCACTAGGTCCTTGTTTTAGCACCAAATGTGTTTTATAAACTCGTTGTAGCCCAAGCATTGCTTCGTACGTCATCATCATTCAGTTTTGAGAACCAATGGATATATTGTCAAAAAGACATCGAAAATACCGCCTCTGATTTGGACCTCTTAGTATGTCTGAGAATTGAATGTCCAGAAGGACATATCGGGGCGATCACTGGCCTCTCCAGAAAGAGTACAACAAAGGGATGGTCGAGAAAATGGTGCCATAGAGGAAAAGGAAAACTTTAAAGGAACCTCTTAATGTTTCAAGGCCTGAACTGAAGTCTAAAAAAAGAGTATTTGCAGACTGCACTGTTATACTTCAAACTGTATAACAGTGCAGTCTTGGAGATTGTACCATTTAACCTTAACAACACCGACGACGACGCTCGTTTGAGTATGTCAACAATCCCATACACCCGATATTGACGATGTGAAGAAAGCTATAAGTTTCGGTTCAATAAATAAGCTGGGCTAACAATTTTACTACCGAACAGTTCAAAACGTCAAGCGATATGACTTGGATAAAATTATGCACCACCTCATATAGCAAATATGGTCGGAGGAAATCATGCTCGATGAATGGAAGGAACTTCAGCATTGCTTCAGCGATAATCTTAAAAGATATCTTCCGAACTGCGCTAAATCGACAGGCATCAGTAACTAGTAATACATAGTAAATAGTAATTTAATTCATATAAACTTTATTTTCTTCCAAAATTGTAGGTCGAAGTTACATTTTTATTCAAAAGGTAGATACTCGTAGTACATGTGATGTTAATTATCTGTACTGGTTCTAAAGTTCTGAACTGAACATTCTTAATCAATTTAAAGAATAATCAGTATGGGTATGTTTTACCTTTATTGCCGCTAACAGGAAACTCTGTTTTTATTTTTCTGGCTTTGTTTGGCCCTAAAACGAAAATAAGCGTAAAAAAGTTTATACACCATGATTGAACTTATTTCAGGTGGTTGGATTTTAACCTTCACTTTTGGTATTTTCTGGATTTGCCTGGTATAGGTAGTACAGCAGGTGGGATATGAACTCGATTTAAATTGGAGAATCTGAGATTGCAAGAATAACTCATAGTCCAGATGGGAGATTCAAACTTTGATTTCCGTCTAGCGAATTGGAAGTGAGTTTGTGATTAACTTAGAATCAATTTGATTGACTGATGAAGGATAGAGAGTTTTTTTGGGAATTACAGTTGGAAAAAAATTTATTGAAAATAATTAAATTCGGGGAATATTGAATAATGGATTGATAATACAAGCACTATTGGAGATACTTGAATGAAACTTGAAAGCGGTAGGCATAACATAATTATGTTCTTTATAAAATAACAACAAAATTCGATATATTTAAAAGATTTTTGATACTTTTGGTTAATCAAAATAAACAAAACTATAGTTCAGTCCGAGATCCTTAGTTATTTGAAATCGATATCAAATTTGCGTAAGGAATAACGCATACATTTTTTTCTTTACGAATTTAATAAGTTTCAATAAAGTATTTAATTTTTAAAAACTCTTCAAATTCCAACGATCAAAATTGTCCGGGTAAAATGGCATACTGCCATACTGGTATGCCATTTTAGCCTTGCAAGTAAGCCAATAACCAACTAGGCAAGTAAACCAAAAAACATTTTCAATTTAATTTAAACTTTATTTAAAACAAATCACAGTTCAAAGTAAAATAAACATAAACAATACTCAATAAAATAAAAATAAAAATCAGCAATTCATTTAAAACAACTTTACTTAAAGTATGGGGCCATTTTACTTTGGTGGGCCATTTTAGGCCATCTTAATTCCCATAAAAATAACCATAATTTTTTATTTTTGGAATTTATGCCCCTCTTTAAGAGGACACAAGAGCATAGTCGAATTATTCACTTATATTTCTCCTAAATGAGACATATGTACATCCCAAATGTTTTCCTGGGAGATTCTACATAAATCCCAAACCCTTGAAGATATACCGCAGATAAATTATTTCGATAAAAATTACTGTATTTTCAGTATTTAAACTCGTTTTTAATTTTTCCAATGAGCATGAGGCCAGTTTGGCCTTGTGTCACTTTGAACTGTCACAACCTGTCTGGGTCGCTCCTTGGATTTTAAGGATTTTCCCCCTTTTTGGGTCCTCCATCTCTATTTAGTCGCTGGTTCTTAGAACTATACCTCACTCTACAACACGAAAGCTACTGTCGTCCAAGAAATCCTTAGATATTACCTGACGATTGAACATTAACTTTAATACCCCCAACTTTAGTTATGTAGACTTATGTTTCATTTACATAAATAAGTCTTAGATTTGGTTATCTTCGAAACAACGAAGATAACCTATTCGCCGAACCACAGGGATTATGGAGGCTTTCAAGCAGCTGTTGAATTGGCATCATGTAGAGCGTTTAATAGGGCATTAAGATAACTCGTATCCAATCAATGAAGAACTTTAGCTTAGCTATAAATAAGCTTAAGAACAACAAGGCCGGAGTATCTGATAGTGATAGCTTACTTGCAGAGCTCTTTAAATACGAAGGCGATGTTTTGATAGGGTGCATGCATCAAACCATCATTCCAAGCATGAGGGGAGCATGCCCAATAACCGAAAAATGCGCGCAATATGCCCCATCTACAAAAAAAGGGATCATATGTCTTGCGAGAACTACTATCGAGGCATATCCCAGCTAAATTTTGCATACAAGATCCTATCGATCCTTCTATGTGAACGTCTTGAACCGTTCTGTAATAATTTAATCGGCTAGTTTCAGTGTGCTCTCCCGCTCGGCAGATCGACCACAGACCAAATAATCACATTGATGCAAATTCTGGAAAAGGCCGACGAATTTCAAGCCGAGAGCCACATTCCATATATCGATTTCAAAGCCACATATGATAGCATTCATCGTCAGGAGTTCTAACTTTATAGCAATGGCCGAACTCGGTAAAACAGATCCAACTGTATCGCGTGACATTCGAACTGGGGAACAACTATTCTGAACTATTCCAAACAAGTACAGGATTTCGGTAAGAAGATACGCTATCATGTGATATATTTAATCTTGTTCTAGAGCGGAAACCCTTATATACGAGGGCGGTCCGATAAGTACTTAGCCTACAAAAGAAAAACAAACATTTTGGAAAAGTGGCGATTTATTTCTCAACATAGTCTCCTTTTAGCTCGATACACTTGATCCAGCGATGCTTCAACTTCTTCAACTCCTTTCACCCATCAAAATAGTTTTTTTCGAGGTCTGTAAAGTAGGCCTCCGTGGCCGCATTGACCTCCTCATTCGTCTCAAATTTCTGCCCGCCTAGTGGTTTTTTTAAGCGGGCCAAATCTGTAGAATACGGTGGATGGGACAGCAGTTCGTAGTGCAATTCGAACAATTTGGCCGTGGTCTCACGGTTGCGCTTGTTGTCCGGAGTGAGCAAACGCGGCGACAGCTTTCTCATGCCTAAAATTTCATGGTGGATATCACCCACGCGATTATTTGAGATGCCTACTATTTCAGCTATCTCGCGCACCTTCAATCGGCGGTCTAAGATCGTGTTTGAGTTTGAGATCGTGGATTTTTGACACGCTATCCTCCGTGGTAGCCATTTTCGGGGTACCTGAGTGGAGCTCATTAAAAATCGATGTGCAGCCACGTTGAAACTCGTTATACCAATTTTTGACGGTCGCCATCAAAGGAGAAGAGTCACCGTATACAGTATCCAAGCATTCTTTAATTTCGCTGCGCGATTTCCCTTCCAAAAACAAGAATCGAATCACCGACCGATATTGCTCGTTTTCCATTTTTCTAAAATTCGCAGACAAGCTGGCTTTCACACGTGGTAAAAACAAAACTACGAGTCCGATTCGGCTGAAATTTTGATAGTAGCCGTCTAAGAAAATGTACTAGACGTAATAGTCAATCTTTCTCGCAATACTGGCACCATCGGGCGGTGAGACTAAGTACTTATCGGACCGCCCTTGTATACTACCAGTCCTGCTTTACGACACCGAGTGCTGAACTATAAGCAGAAAGGGAAAGATGATACTGGGCTCTCTCTATCGAAAGAATATTTGGTCATTTGTGCGAGAAAGTCAAATGGAGGAGAAGATACAACCGCGAACTCTGTCAGCTGTTCCAAGATGTGGATCACTAGAAAGCCGAGGAACGTCGACTATGTGGGCTCCACCACATTGAGCGAATACTTAACAATGCTCCAGCTAAGAGAGTCTTTAAATCCCAGCTCCCACTTTCGCGGTGACAAGGAAGACCGAACCTCGCTCCGATTTAAAGACCAAGCCATCACGCAGCGTGTTCGGGATCGCAAAAGGATGGAAAGCAGTCGTGTTTCAAGCAAAGCCTTTCATGTAATTAAGTAAGTAAGTTTATCAAATTACTATATGGGTGATTAAACTTTTGGATAATAATTTTTACAGAAAGTAACTACTTTCCAAAAATCTTACCCAGTATGTGTATGGATTTTTATGTAGAAAAATTAATTGATTATTTTCAAAAATACAGCAAAAAACACTTATTTCGACATCGAAAACAGCTTTTAATATTTGGAAGAAATTTTAACCACGTGTGCTTTTTATTAGATGAACTATGTATAAGCTTTGTGTGTTGAAGAATTTTTAATACCACTACTATTGATAGATACTTCCTAAAGAATTGGGTTTCTTATACCCGAATTTTATCATATATTTCTATCATATTTATGAAGATGTGTGTTATTTCACGTTACAATTTATCTTAGTTAAAGAAACATTTCATTGAAACGTAAACCTCTTAGTTCACTTTCATTGTTCACTACTTTAAAACATTCTAAGTATTTTTTTTGTTAATTTAAGTTAACTCACCACAATCAATAGCACAAAATAAATCCAATCCCAAAAGCTGTGCGCATCCTGAACATAGTACATTATATCCGTCCATCCTTCTAAAGAAATGACCTGAAACAAAGGCAAATATAAGTAAAATTAATTTTAAAAATTCAGTGAATGTTTTGTTGCACACCTTCGTTTGCATATGTATATACTATAAAGAAATTCTCAATAAAGCGAGCCCTATTAAAAGAGTACTTTATGTGTTAATACTGCTACCAACTCCTATGAAGCAGGAATGGAATACCGAAGTAAATATCAAGGGCAGATAATATGTATTTGCGAAATTATTTATAAATTATTTTCTTTAATATTTCCTCATGGGCACTTAATTGCTGGGGATTTGGGAATTGAGATTTGTATTTTTGAATTATCTACCTTTGGTTAACAAATACTTATCCACGAAAGATATCGACAATTGATTACTGCGTGAAATGTAGCCGGACAAAATGATATAATGCTAGGAACGAAAAAAAGTTCATATTTAAAACACCTTATAAAATTGTTTCATGAAACAATGGAAAATTGTCGGTTGATTATGTTCATATACCGTGGCAACAAGGACTTAGGTCGAAAATGAGTTTTTGATACAATCCGATGCGCAATTAGCCATTCCGCCTGTCATATTTTTTTCGTATTCTTATCTCAAACGGTTAAGGAATTACAGACAAAAGAAAAACCAGTCTTGTACCTGATTTGTATTGCAAACTAAACATTCAAATCGCTCTACTGAAAAGTAGCAAAAACTGACTTATGTCGTTTTTCCTTGTTGCCACAGATACAGATCCAACGACTTATTCATAAACATTACGTACTAACATCGTTCATTCAATAATAAAAATTATTTATAGCTTTCTTTATTTCAGAAACATATCTATATACTGAGAGAAAATCAAAATTTAAGACCGTTCACTTTTGGTTTGCTTTCGCGATGGCGATAAAAGTTGAGGATCCTATTGATGAGACAACTGCCACATCTGACTCTACTACGTTAACACGCCACTGAGACATGCCCTTCTATGGTGCCCATGGTCAGTCCACTAGCGTACTGTTGAAAGATTACAAATTTGTATCATAATAACCTAAGTGTAATTAAACAAAAAAAAAAAAAAAAAAAAAAACACTTAGCCCTATCTAGGTATCCGTTCGGAAGAAGTTCCGACACGATAGTCCGTTCCGAGCGGAACTTAGATTTTGTTCGAGGTATCCATAGCAGAAGAAAAAAAGATAAAGCATACAATCGTATTCATTCCATTCGATTTTTCTTCAAATAATCCGCAACTATTTTCTGTCGGAGAATTTTGGAAGAAATTTAGCGCACAACTGTCAAAAATTCTTTGCTGAATGTACTTTATTGCAATGCGTTGATTAGCGTCACATTTTATCGGAAGATTGTCCGATATGTCAATCAAACAGGGTACCTCGGTAGAAAATTCTCCGATTTCGAACAAATCGGAACAAAGTTTTCTCCGAACGGATACCTCGATATGGCTGGCTATGTCCCTCTTAAAGGCCATTCATGTGACTTTATAAAATTAAATAAAAATAGAGGTACCTTTTAAATTAATGGTAAGTGCATTCGATGGTCACGACAGCTTCACCTTCCAGCTCCATCCATATAACAAGGAAAACTTTTTTTTTTCCAGGCGTACAGTCTCTTAACAAATTCTCCAAAAGTATCTCGGTTCGTTCTTCGCAGAAGAACTCGGCGATCTCACATGGAATCATCAGTTGACAGTGAGGGCCTTGTCAATACGCAATTCTTGTTAAATTCACTAAAGGCCAATAAAAGCTTTTTCGAATCAATAATTCAATAAGTTCAATAATAGTGCTAAGGCTTCTACTTGGCTAATTTAATTCAGTGATATATAGAGTTTGTATTATAAAAACCTTCATATACAGTCGACTCCGCTTATCTGCACTCCGCTTAACTGAAAATATCGGATATCTGAAACAAAACATCTATCACCGATTTATTTTGTACTCTTTTCCAAATAAATAGGTTCGCTTAATTGGAACTCCGTTTAAGTGAACACTCCTTTTATTTGAAACAATTTTTTCCCCCAAATAAACAGTTTGTATTAAAATAACTCCGCTTAAGTGCAACTTAGAACGTGTCCAAAAATTTTCAAACGAACACACATAAAATTTTACATTTGAAGTTACAATATGAAGTTACATTATCACCCTTAAATCAGTCATTCCAATCGTCGCAGTCGTATTTTTACCTGAAATTTGAATTAAATGCAAATCGTCGGCTGGATGCTATCTTGTTCAAAAGGCCATTTTTTACGAAATCGAGTTAGGTATGCAGTCCTCGTAATTTTGGGACGCTCTTTCATTTGGCGCAAACCATTTTGTTCTATCTCTTTTAGTTTTCAAGTTACAGAGAACTGTTTTGTTCAATAAGACACTTTTTTAACGATTTTTCAATTCATTTTTGTTCAATAAACTGCTTTTCATCTTTTTTTGTATTATATTGAACAATTGTTAGTATATTAAAAAAAATGCATAATTTCTATCTTGTACAATATCTATACATATAAATGACTTCCTCGTTGATTTTAATTTATAACTAATTCAAAATAAAATAAAAACAATTTCTGTAGCTTGATTTATAAACAAAATTGTCAAGGCTTTCAGAAAAAAAATAATACCAATCAAATATTTTCTTACATTCACAAAAACTTTCAATTTGAACTTTAAAAATCGATTTCCCAACATTTTGAAAAATGGACATTGAACAAGATAGCATCCAGCCGACGAAATATGCATAAAAGTAAATATAATTTGAAAACAACTCCGCTTAAATGAAAAAGAGTTGCATTTATCCGAAGTTCGCTTAAGTGCAACATGGTTGCAGTTATCCGAAGTTCGCTTAAGTGAAAAATCCGCTTAATTGCAACGATTCTTTTGCATTTTGGGGTTGCAGTTAAGCGGAGTCGACTGTACATAGTAAATGCAAAACTCTCATAGAATTTCTTAAGAATTCGCGCATACATCCTGAATGGATGTATGAAGCAGGAGATCATAAGTTATTGACTATTGCTGTCCTTCTTATGCCATAGGTCTTCTACCTGAGCGTCGAACTTGTCGAGTTGTAGAAGCTGAGTAGGGTCAATGATTCTCGAGATGTCATCTCCAGAAGAGTCCTGAAACCAAAGGACGCTCATCATCCTCTTACACATCCTTGTATCCCTCCCTCTCCCACAATGGAAATGCGAAAAGCTATCCAAAGTTACCAGCTCCTCTATTACCCTTAACGTCCTTCTTTTCTTTCAGAACGGTGCTTACTGTCTGATTCCCCGCCCACTCTCTCCTTTTCCTATTCTTGCAACTTCCCAATTGGGCTGGATTCAAGGTGTTATACGACCCGTGCCGATGATCAGCCTGGCTGAGGGCCCAATCAAAAAACTAGCTCAGTCGCTAACGGAGTATCCGGATACCAGGCGACCTCCGGATTAACTAGCCTTATCTGCATATACGGATCTCTGTGCAGATGGACCACCCTTTCTCCGTTACTCGTGGGATCTTTTATGGAAAATTTAAATACAAAAGATGGTGGAAAGTCCTGGTCTTTGAGACAGGCCAGCAGTGCGACTGAAAAGCCGTCTGCTGTTTCTCCGGCTTGCGCTGAAAGTAGTAGTACTGTGGATTCTCACAGTCCTATTGCCGAAAGCAAAAGCAGGAGTAAAATGGTAGAAATACCTCCTTCCAGTAACAGGGGGGCTGTGAAGCATGGCCCTTCTATTACTACTTCAGAGAGTAAACCTCTCCAAACTTCGACACCGCGGTTCAGTGGTAGTAAGATTGTGAAGCATGGTCCTGCTACCACTAAGGAGAGTAAACCTCCCCGAACTTCTTTGCCTCATTCCAGCGGTGGTAGGACTGTGAAGCATGGTCCCTCCACCTCTAACAACTCCACAAATCCTAAAGAAGGCCCTAGGGGGAGCGGACGTAAGCCCAACCCTTCTAGGACACTCTACAAGGACATTCGCAATGCTAAGAGAATACTCAGGGTGTTTGGTGAACAACCTGGCGCCGGGGGGAACTCTCAGCATGATGCAAAAATCAAGTGGGCTAAAAGCTTTTTAGCTAATAATAGCGTCCAGGCCAGCGGAGACTCCACGTCGAAGCGTCAAAGGTCTATGGAGGGCACAATTTCAGTACCCAAACGCCCCAAAGTGCACAACATCAGCGCTCCATCACATCCCTGTGGAGGGAATAAGACCTTCAGTGATGTGGTTAAAAACAAAATCGTGGTCGCGATCATTGACGGGAACGACGTCGATGGCACGATCTCTGCGGAAAATTGGCAGGTGGTCAAGGGGAAGCTCCAGTTGAGCTTCATGAGTATCATGATGGAGAACCCTGGACCACCTCCAATCACAAACGATGGAGGCTGGCATCAAGGACATGTTAAGCTCATGGTTTGTGACGATCAGAGATCGTGTGATCTTCTATCGTTGGCCGTTAGCCGGTTAGGGGAAGTCTGGCCTGGTGCTAAGCTCGAGGTTGTTGCTAAGGAGAAAATCCCGTGCAGACCAAGAGCTCGCGCCATGGTTACAGCCGAACTCTCCAGCATGGATGTAATACTCCAGATGATCCGGCTATCGAACCCATCCCTTCCTACTCACAACTGGAAAGTTGCGAAACTGGAGGAGAAAAAGGGACCCTACAGAGGTGCAATTATTGTACTAAATAAGGAGTCCCTTGCTCCTCTGGCGCAGACCAAAGGTGTGATTAGGTTTGGGTTTGAGACCATCACACTGAAGGTGTATAAAAAGGACGCGGATGTTACTGGTGCATCCACTTCCTCCAACGTAGTCGAAACTGCTGCTGCAGACCCTGGTGCATCTATCACCTCATCTTCGGCAACAGTGGAGACAATAAAAACAGTCAGCGACATGGAGATCGATGACCACAACAATGAAGATCTTCTGAGTGAGGACGCTCTTCTGGGCTCAACCTCGGAATCGGAAGACTCCAACGTCACCGTGTTGGAGGTTGATCGGGAGGGTTGTAGCAAAGATGCTGCGATTTCTTCAGATTAATCTCCAACACTCTATCAAGGCCTCGGCCTCCCTGCTTCTTCGTCTATCCAGCAGCGGAGAAGACATCGTCCTAATCCAAGAACCCTGGATTGTGAAATCCATCGTTCGGGGACTAAGGACTCCAAACTACTACTTGCTGTATGCATTAGATAAAGGTGAACCCAGATCTTGCATACTAGTTAAAAGTAGCCTAAATGTATTTTTACTACCTAATTTCAGTGATCGAGATGTAACCGTCGCAAGACTGGAAACAGCCAAAGGAACTTTCTGGCTGGCGTCGGCATATCTAGGCCATGACCACCTTGGCCCCCTCCCAGGAGACACTCTGAGGAGGCTTATCACTGATGCAGATAGGCAGAAGACTGACCTCATTATTGGAAGTGATGCTAACGCCCATCATACAGTGTGGGGTAGCACGAATATAAACGACAGAGGTGAGTCTCTTTTCGATTATATTTTGAACACTAACCTAACAATATGTAACGTTGGAAATGAACCCACATTTGTTACTAAAAACAGACAGGAAGTACTTGACATAACTCTTGTCTCAGATAAAATTTATCATACTATCTCGAATTGGAAAGTATCAAATGATCATTCTTTCTCTGATCATAGATACATACAATTCGAAATAATGGACGAACCTCCTAGCCAACCTTCCTTCCGTAACCATCGGAAAACAGATTGGCTTCTATATAGGGCAACTCTATTAAGGTCAATCAGGCCTGAGTTATACAGCATACCCTACAACACTGAGGATCTTGATATTAAAGTCAATGACCTCACAGCAGCCCTCAACAAATCTCTGGAAACTGCCTGCCCTCTTATACAAATAAGAGGTAAAAAGAAACCACACTGGTGGTACTCGGGGCTGGATCCACTAAGAAAAGAATGCAGGAAACTCTTTAATAGAGCGAAAACCTCCAGAGAAGCTTCTGATTGGGATTCATATAAAGACTCCCTCAAGTTATATAAAAAAGAACTGAGGAAAACCAAGCGTATGTCCTGGAGAACTTTCTGTAACAATATAGAAGGCAACTCAGAGGCATCAAGGTTAAGAAAAATCCTCTCCAAAAATCCAGTAATGCCAAGTTGCCTAAAAAACAATGACGGTTCCTGGACAAACTCAAGCGAAGAATCGCTCAATCTGCTCCTGGATGTACATTTTCCAGACAGCTCTCCTTACGTTAATAGCACTGATCCTGATCCTAACAACATACTCAGTAGCATAACTCCTCCACAAGGTCTGATTACAGAGGAAAAATTAAAATGGGCAATAAACAGCTTCAATCCATACAAATCTCCTGGGCCAGATGGAATAATTCCAGCGGAATTACAGGAAAATTCCGATATTCTGATACCCATTCTGGTAAACATCTTAAATGGTTGTATCGCTCTGGCTCACATTCCTTTGTCATGGAGAGAAGTAAATGTTATTTTCATCCCCAAAGCTGGCAAACCTAGCCATGTTAATCCTAAAGATCTAAGACCTATTAGCCTTTCATCATTCCTACTTAAAACATTTGAACGTCTGATTGAAATCCATTTGAGGGCAAACATTGATAAGTCCTTACTATCCAATGCTCAACATGCTTATAACAAAGGGAAATCTGTAGAAACCGCTCTACATACGCTGGTTCGTACTATCGAACACTCCCTTCATCATAAGGAGTTCACCTTAGTTGCTTTCCTGGATATAGAAGGAGCTTTTAACAATGTCGACGCATCCGCAATCACATCTGCGCTGTCATCTCTAAAGGTGGATAAGTCAATCAGTAATTTGATAAATCATATGCTGATAAGCAGGATTATTAATTCAAAACTGGGCGATTTTACTACTCGAAGGACTGTCAGTAGGGGTACGCCGCAAGGCGGCGTCCTCTCTCCTCTCCTTTGGAACCTAGTCGTAAATGAACTACTAGTGATTCTTGAAGGGGAGGGGCACAGGGTGATTGCCTATGCGGACGATGTTGCGATAGCGATATCTGGTAAACATCCTAATACTCTGAAGGAACTCCTACAAAATGCTCTAAACAAGCTTACTAACTGGGCAGATCAATGTGGACTCGGTGTCAACCCCCACAAAACTGAACTTGTCCTATTTACCAGGAAATATAAAATCCCACACATAGACCCTCCCCTCATCAAAGGTATACCGCTTAAATTCTCAGACAAAGCAAAATATCTGGGTCTTATTTTGGACAAGAAATTAAGCTGGAAGCCCAATATCCAAGAGAGAATCAACAAAGCCAACATAGCTCTTTTCTCTTGCAAAAAAGCCGTAGGTAATAAATGGGGTCTACAAACTCATATAACACACTGGCTATACATCTCAGTCATTAGACCGATACTTACATATGGAGTGACAGTATGGTGGACTGCGCTGGAAACAGCAACTAACCGCGATAAGCTCAGCAAAGTCCAACGAACAGCCTGTTTAATCATGGGTGGAACTCTCCGCTCAACTCCTTCTGCTGCACTTGATGTTCTTTTTCATCTCATACCGCTAGATATTTTTAGCAAACAATCGGCCGCTAACACAGCCATTCGACTTAAAGCCTCCTCGCAGTGGATCAATAATGATATTGGTCACTCTACTATACTGAACTCGTTCAGTAGTCTACCTAGTAACGTCGATTACACCACCCCTCATCCAAAATTTGATAAAAATTTTCAAGTATCCATCCCTTCCAGGTCTTCATGGGAAAATGAGTCGTTTTTGATAGACGAAGCAATTCATTTCTATACAGATGGATCTAAAACCGATGACGGGGTCGGTGGAGGCGTATACTCCGAAAAATTAAATCTTTGTCTATCTTTTCGTCTTCCCAATCACTGTAGCGTGTTCCAGGCAGAGCTTTTAGCAATAAAAGAAGTCCTCTCTTGGCTAAAAGAAAACGTTATATCGACAACCGATATACGTATCTTCTCAGACAGTCAAGCTGCCTTAAAGTCACTGGACTCTGTCTCCATTAACTCACAAACAGCCCAAAATTGTCGATCATCTCTGGTGGAGATGTCAAAACAGTTTAACATTCACCTTACATGGGTGCCGGGGCATAGAGACATTCCAGGAAATTGTAAAGCTGACGAACTTGCAAAAAACGGAACAATATTACCTTTGTTGGATAGCAAATCTAACATCGGTATACCCCTAGCTACTTGTAAACTTATGCTAAAGCAAGATACCATAAAGAAAGCCAACCACAGGTGGACCAGCACCCCAACTTGCCGGTCTACTAAACTGATTTGGCCATTGTTTGATGCTAAACGCTCAAAACAACTAATTTCTATTGGTAGATTGCATATTAGCTCCATTATAGGTGTCCTTACTGGGCACTGCCTAATAGGAAGGCATGCTTCTCGTCTTGGAGTTCCTGCAAATGACTTTTGCAGAAGCTGCATGGATGAAGAAGAAGAGGAGTCAATTCCCCACCTTCTATGCTCTTGTCCTGCCCTAGCGCAAAGACGTAGACTCCACTTGGGAGACTACTACTATAACGATCCTAGTGATCTAAATAATTCCGACATTCACTGTCTCAAACGCTTCATTATTAGCTCAAAATGGTTTAACGAGTAAGGGGGATTTTTGAAATCCTTGTGGTATCACAACGGACCAAATATTGGTCTAAGTGTGCTGTCCTTTTCCGGTCAGCAGCCACTTTAACCTAACCTAACCTATGCCATAGGTTGTAAAAATTTAAAATAGTAGAAACTAATAGCATTGAAGCCCATTGTAATGCATAATGAATCAAACGGTTTACCTTTTAACCCAAAAATTAAGTTTGAGCCTAAGAAGTCCTTGTTTAACTTAGCTTGTTATTGGCCAGGAAAACAGCGTTTAAACATCTCAAAGTATTTAGAAAGTTTAACTTTAATACCTATAGAAACAATTACAATTCTGCTAACAATTATAATTCTGCTAAAAAGAAATACCGGTAAAATGAAGAACGCAGCCTATTTTCAAAAATTAGCAAGTGATTAAAAACATCTTAATTCAGCCAGAGAGTGGTGGAAGATTGCCAGAGAGATACGCGATGTCACTTTTAATACGCCCACATTTTTATCAGAATGCAAATCATTCTTTCTGACGTCATCACCAACCTGTGATTCTAAGCCTTCCGCAAATCCAGTGGCCTCAATTGAACTTGAGCCCCAGGTATGGATGGAATACTATACGAATTTTATAAAAATGCCAGCCCGTCTATAGTCCTCGAGATTCACAAACTATTTGCTCAAATATTTGAAATTGGAACCGTTTCTGAATCGTTCCGAAAATCGATTATTTATTTATCTATTGTTCAAAAAAAAGAGATGTCTTTTCATGACACGTTCTATAAATTATTTACTATACCGTTCTTCTAAATAGACTTAGGTTAGAAGATATTAACACAGTTAATGATTCTCAAGCAGCTTACAGAACTATTCTACTGTCGATGAGATTTATAATCTAGCAGCCCTATGCCTTTTTTTATTGACCTTAAAGCTGCTATTTATAATGTTAATAGAAACGAATTATTTTATAGACTTTCTACAGCAAGAATTTCATCGAAAATGGTTACCGTTGGCACTTTACATGGATACCTTAGTTGCTGTTTGGGATTTTAAAAATGTATTCGACTTTTTCTCCTCTAATAAAGGTGTCAGATGCGTCTTAAGTTCTCTACTTTTCGTTATATATTTATCACCCTTTAAGGTTTCAAGAACTAATAAACAGCTTTATAACATATATTACAACAAGTAGAATCTTGAAGCTTATAAATTTCGAAATGGTACTAAAGCTACAGTGTCAAACCAATATAAATATCTGGAAGTTGTTTTTAACTTCAAAATGTTTTTGAATGAGCATCTAAATAATCGACTCGCAATATAAAAAAAACTCCATAAATAATACATGGTCCAAATTGCTAAGATATAAATAAGTCAGTTCAACACATTCAACAAAATTTCAAATTCATGATGCTGCTTAGATATAAATGATGGCGTACTGTGCTCAGGTGTGGGGTTTAACCGAACACATAAAAATTGAAAAGATACAATGCTTTTTTTTTTTATTAAAAGACGTTTTCTTCCAGCAGACAACACTCCCAACTATGTTCTACACATCGAACCTGGACTCGCCAAAGCCTTTTCCAGATCACAATAATTAAATATGTTAAATGGCAGCTGCTACTTTAATCTTTATAAGTTTTTAAAAGCTTCACCTTTAATTTTAAAAGAATTTTCGTAATTTATAAAACTTTCTAAGCTTAATTTTTTAACCGTCAATTTTTTTTCAACCTGACAGGCAACTTTATGTTACTGTCATGAATAATTTTATTCCAGCATAAACAACAATGTTTTTGTTAAACCTTTTTAAAAAATAAAATTATAATCGTCTATCTATCTATCTAGGATTAGGTTTTTTATTTATGGTCGTACATATAACATCTAGAACATGCCTCCATCCTATATAATTTTCCGAGCTTGGAAAAACAAAAGTGAGACTGTAACCTGTGTTGCTGATCGTATGGTAAGTTTCAAGTAAAAAATGAAAGGGAACTTACCTCGTTCATAAATCTTTCAACGACCCCAGAGAGTATACAAAATATTTTTTTGTTTTTTTTTTTTTTGAAAAACTCAATACATACCTACGATTTTTTTGATACTTGCTCTTTTTTTATTCTGTATAAATTAAATTTGTATAAAGAAATCAGCAGTTTCGAAAAAAAATGGTTTTCAGGTTTTTAAAAAAATTCGAGTTGTTTAAGAAGTGAGTTTTATCCTTTGAACCATTTTCCTCTTTATTTATTTGTTTAATTTATTTTTACTTGCGACTTATAGGTACTATAAGGCAAGTTATGCATTCGTAAAAAAAATCGAACTCGAGATTTTGATCAAAGTTGACATTACGATGATAGCGAAGACCAAAAAAGTGGGTCTCGCAATTCTGTCTGTCTGTCTGTCTGTCGGTCTGTCTGTCTGTTCGACTACAGGCTAAACGACTCGGCCGATTTTCTTTAAACTTGGTACATATCATTTTTAATTTTTTCCCCCCACACGTTTTTTTCTTTTTTTTTTTAAGACCAAAAATAACGGTACCCCCATACGAATTTTTTTCGAAATTTTATAAACATTTTTTTTCTCAAAAACTGTTCAACAGATTTTAAAAATAAAGATACAGAAAAATTTCATTTAATTAAATCTAGGTATTGGTTGAAAAAAATTTTCCGAAAAATGGTTATTGAGGGTACCCCCCATGGAACCATTTTTTTTGTTTTTGATTTTCTCAAAAACGGTTCAACCGATTTTGATCATTTTTTTTTGCTAAAGCTCCCCAAAAACATAAATAGAATTGTGTACTCAAATTTTCAAAAATTTTTTTTTTGATTTTTAAAAAAAACTTCAAATTTTTTTTTTCAAAACTCTTGCTAGATTTTTTTAAACTTGATAAATAAAAGTTTCTCAATATGATCTACAAAATGTGAAACAAATTTTTTTATTTTACCTAAAAATAAAGGTACCTACCATACAAATGCTAAAAAATTAAAAAAAAAATGGTTTTCAAAAATCGTATTTTTCTCGAAAACGGAACCTAGAATTTTGATAAAATTTTTTGTTTTTCAATTAATTTTTACGATCTTTAATTTAATAAAAAAAATTTTGAAATTAAGATATTACAGCTTGTACCCAGTGGCGTAGATAGCTTTTCGCTATGGGGGGGGATGGATCTAGTTCGCTCATTTTTTTATAGTTTTAATAATTAAAAAAAAAAAAGAAAAATAACAAGACTTCACTGAATTCATTATGTATGCCATAAAAAAATTATATTTTTTAAAGATAATATATTATACGCATTAATTTGAATATGAACTTATGCCTTGCATAATTATAACAGCACCTGTAAAAATGCGTTTTGTAGAAAATTAAAATGGGAATGACACTTTACTATTTTTTTTATTGAATGGCATCACAAATCAAGTAAATTAAGAAGAAAACTAGTTCCGTTATTTTCTCTTCTGTTGTTTAAAAATTAAAAACTGATTTTTATATATTGCAAAAGTATAACAGCACAATGCAAACCTCTCTGAAGCTTCATTCAGTTATGTGCTTCGAAATGACAAGCAAAAATGGCGCGTGGTAAACATTTAAGCGATACGGAAAAAGTCAAAATTCAAGCTTTTCGGTTAACTGGCCTAAGCTTAAGGGCTATTGGTAGGAAAATTTAAAGATCCGATCGTGTCGTCCGAAATCTCTTACAAGATCCAGAATCTTATGAGACGAAAATAAGACCGGGGCATCTGCAGAAGCTGACACGTTGAGATAAGAGGCGTTTAATAAATGCTGCATCCAATTCGGCGCATTCTTTGCCGGACGTTCGTGACGAATTGGGCTTGGGAATTTCGGTTTCAACGGTTTTTCGTGCCTTAAAAAGCAGTAAAGTGATTGTTCAGTGCAAAATGATGCCAGCTCCAAATTTGACAACAGTCTACAAAAAAAAGTAAGAATTTGCCCAGTAAAACATGAAACGGAATTGGAAAACCATAAGTAACATTCCATTAATTTACACTTAACTCTTGTTGTTCCAAATGTCATAATCTAATGAATGTTTTTTTTTTTTTAGATTATTTTAGATTATTTTCAGTGGCGAAAAAAAGTTTAATCTTGATGGGTCAGGTAGTTTTAACGGATATTGGCACGATCTGAGAAAGGAAAAAAGTTTTTTTTCCAAGAGGAACTTTGACGGTGGCAGTTGTAAGGTTTGGGGGGCCTTCTGCGACCGTGGTAAGGTTGCACTTGCCTTCACCTCTGCAAAGATGAACAGTTCAGCTTGCACCGAGGGTACTTCAGGATAATTTGGTACCCTACTTAACACGATTTCGTCGAGTTTGGCATCTCTTCCAGCATGATAATGCCCCAATTCACGTTAGTCGTCAAAGTTTGGGATGGTACGAATCGAATAACATACATTTTATGGTGTTCCCGGCACGTTCTCCAGATTGTAACCCTATTGAAAATCTTTGGGGAATTTTGACCCGCAAAATTTATGCCCATAATAGGCAATTATACAGTGTTGCTGAGCTGCGAGAGGCGATTGTGGAAGAATGGATTCCATATTAAATAGCCGTGTCAACAGTATGTCAAAAACAATTTTTAGACTGGTCAAAAATAGGGGCAGCAATGTCCTTTACTAATTTAGCCGAAAAAATTTACTTAAAATAAAAAATAGATAAAAATAAAAAAGCGGTTATACTTTTGCAATACAAAAAAAACTGTTTTAATTTGTAACCACCAGAAGAGAAACTAACAGAACTTTTTTTTCTTCTCAATTTACTTGATTAGTGATGCCATTCAATAAAAAATAGTAGGGTGTCATTCCCATTTTAATCTTCTACAAAACGCATTTTTACAGGTGCGATTATTCTTATGCAAGGCGCTGTAGTAAGTAAAATAATATTAATTTAAAAAATAAATCACATAATAAAATCCAGGTTTCTGTTCTTTTTAGATAAAACACTTATAACCTCATCTGCTATTATAGGTATTCCGCAATGAATAGCAGCCAAACCATTCAAACGATCATGCAAATAAGTAAACATCAAAGCTTATCACACTGTTATTAAAATAGACGTATTTTTAATAATCTCACTTCTATGGTCATGCTTCTTTATATTGTTTTTATTCTCTTTACTGACTGTAGAAAGTTCTTTCGGGAGTTGACGTTGAAACCGGCAGTCTAGCTAATATCTTTAATAAAATATATATAGCTGGATGGAAGCTCTTTTTCTTGCACGTTTACCTATTATCAATTGGTTAGAGACGTAAAAAAAAATTTCAGAGTGCGTTTCTTTAACTTATTTGGTTCATGACTGGTTATGCTGAACAATTATCGATCCCAATGGGGGGGATATATCCCCCTAATCCCCCCCCTATCTACGCCACTGCGTTGTACCTACCATAGAACCATTTTTTCGAATTTTGAATTTTTCATTATCCACATAACGGATCTTAATGAAATTTTTATAGAGAAGCTTCTAAAAAGTCTAAAACACATTGCATTTCAAAACTTTAAAATAAATATTTTTTGAATTTTTGAAAAAAAAATCTATTTTTTTTTTCTTTTTTTTTGAAAATTCGATATCTCCGAAACGGGTCAATATTTCTTTTCGTAAATTTAATTTTTATTCGAACAATAATAAAAACTTTAAATTAGCGTACCAAAATTTTTTCTTAAAAAGCTTTTAAAAAGTTTGTATATAAAAGCTTCTTTTAAAGAAACCACTACAAGGACTTATAATTTTTGTTCTTGCATAAATTCATATTTTCATAGCATTCTGTTACTACTAAAAGAATTTAAAAATTAATTTTATTCTTATGAACAATTTTTTCTAATAACATTCGTTTTTAAAATTCCCAGTCGATTACATAGGAGGAAGTTCGTGCGACCCAGCCGTGCATTTTATTTTATTTTAAATTAGCTATCGGAACCAACACTAACTGAAAAAATAATTTCAAATTTACTGAACATTATATGGGTAATTTTGTTTTGTATTTTGATTCTTTCCAAACAAGACCAACTACGAGTATCTCTGGAAAACAGTTTTAGCTTTCATTGAAATGCATCATTGGAACAAATCAGTGGAATGCTGACTTCATTTTTTTGACAAGCCAGTTATAGCAATCATTGAAAAAATTGGTTTCAGTAAAAGATCTTGTCAGTGGCTTATTAGAGCCAATTCTATGCATTTGAGGTTAGAGTTGATCATTGAAAGGAAAACCGACATTTGAGAATAGAAAGAGAATCGAACAAATTCAGTGGAACGATTGTGTTCCAAGTTAAAGAAACGAAAATCAGCTGTTCATTGAAATTGATTTCTATCAGTAAAATAATAAAAGTAGATTTAAAAGAAAGTTTAAATCAAAATTTTGTATTTTATAGATTAAAAAAATTCTACTACTCATTACCTTCATTTTGGTACCAATTAAAGCCATTGCATTTTGTTTATTCGTTTTAAAAATGGAAATGAAAATTTTTAATGATGCATTTCAATGCTAGCTATAACTGGCCCCTTACGCGGATTTATGATGAATAACTTTCCAAAACTCATTTTTCTTTTTTTCTCTTTAAAGTTCAAAATTTCAAGTTGTAAATTTTTGACAGCTTTAATTTATATTCAAAATTTTTTTGTGTTTGTTTATTATTATTCACCCTACCGGAATTTCTGATTTCGAAGTTTAAAGTGAGATAAGGTAATTGAATAAGCTCAAGACAAGCCTTTGATTTGACCATATTTCGTTAGGCAACCCAACCCATGCGCAAATTGTTTATTTAGAAGCTCGTATGTGAATCAAACCCGTTGATGAGTTTCAGCAAGATATGGTCTGAAATGTCGGAAGGTACTTCTAAGACATTGAAGAAATGTCTAGCGTCACCAGGTTGAGAAGAACAAGCCGAAGATTGCATTGGCTTATACCGACGCGCACCTTGAAATCGATTTTCCTTAGAACTGGTATTAAACTATGATTTAAGATCACAACCACTTTCACTATGCCATTTTTTGTTTTCTCGCCCATCTCAGTTATTTCCCAGTTTTGACTAAGCTGTTCTGTATTGAGTAACCGGAGATATCTTTCAATTCGATCCTTCGGGATAAACGCTTCTCCTTAATTTGCTTGGCTCTAGGCATTGAAGTGACGCATTTTCTTCCTCCCCATGAGGAAAAGGCCATAGAGCTTCAGCTTTACTGAGAAATTCTTTTAGACATGTAAGAGTGTGAACATATTCCCATGTCAATATTTTAAATCTTTGAAAGGTGCTAAGAGTACCAAAAATTTGTGCTAGCAGGCTCTTTACGATATCTCCATTAACCTCCTCAAAGATCCGAAGTTCCATCAGTTGCCATTTATTGTCCGTCAATTTCCGTGTTGGATTCCCATAGTCAAACTTGCTGGCTTACTTTAGGTATCTTGGAGACTCTGGCTTTTTTCACTTCATTTGCGAGTGATACGTTCGTTCTTTGCTCGCTTGAACGTACTTGCATAAGCTGCTGGGTCAGTAGAGGGCATGGGACTCTCCTTAGACACTTTTAATGCAGTATTTCAAGAGCTCGGTTTTGTCGTTCTATTGTCGCATTTGTCAGTAGTTTAGTTGCGTTTCGAAGTTATTTGTGGTGTTACGAGTATCAGGAGTCTTTGTTTGAATCTGTCTAGAGCCAGTCGTTCATTAACCGATAAGGTTTCAGGGTTTTTGTTAGCTAGGAACCGGACAGTCGTCGAATCGTTCAGTATTTGTCGGCGTTGAATTTCTTTGTCGCTGAGGAGTCTCTTCAATTTGCGTTGCACTACAAGCCCTACGTTGCGTTGCATCGTTGGATTCTGCACGAATGTCATGTCAGTCATGTTACTGTTAAAAGTTGTGTTTCCAATGCAAGGAAAGGAAGACGCATTTGGGCTGCTTATAGATCTGGTGCCTTCTACTTCTCTCAACTTAACTTCTCACCTTCGAGGCCCATAGAAGCATGGCTCCATGCAACGTCTACTTAGTTAGTTGGGTAGCTTAGTGGTGTGTTCCTTTATTGGCTCAGTCTTTTCATATTGTTCTGGTTGTGTAGAGGTAGAGCATGTGCGTGACTTCCACACTTACCCTCCCGGAGATATCTTCTCACCCTTTAGGTCCATAGCAGCGTAATACTCTATGCAACGTCTGGCAGGTGAGATTGATACTTTGGTAGTTGGTTCATGTTATGTGTCAGTCTAGTCTTCTTGTTTGCCAAGTAGTTAAGGAGGCCGTCTTTGCCAACACGCGAAGCAGGCGGTATTATCAATTGACTCAATCTGGTGTTTTCCGCAGGAGTAGCCTTTGCCGATGAATGGGGAGGTGGAAGTTCCTTCAACAGAAGCGCACGTAAGTTGAGCAGTCTTTTACGTTCTGCGTTCGTAAGTTCATCCAAGCCCCTTGTTCCAAAACGTTTAACTGTTTTCCTTTAGCTGAAGATTTTACTCCGCCTAAAGAAAGTCAACAGTCCGGAAAGATTAGAGACGACAACGGAACAGCAGTCAAAGACATCATCACTGTCAACTGTCTCGATGCTGGCTCCATTCCCCACCCCAAGATTGGCAAAGGGGTTAAGGAGTAGGTCCTCATACTCATCCGTCATTGTTTTGTCCTTGTTGTTCTTGTTTAGGAAGTTTTCTATAACTGGCCATTTTGCTTTTTGCGCAGCTAAGCCCTCGCCGGCAGCCGTGACTTCTGCCGACACTTTAGAGTATATCCCCGCTAGATTTCTATTCGTTTTTGTTGTATCAGTAATGGATTATCATAGGTTTTGGATTTCTTAGTTTGTTTAAAATCTATAGCTGGTCATCTAAGGATTCAGACGCAAGTCTTCTCACCACGACAAGCTGAACCCCTATATTTGAGAATAACGATAAAGGTAGCTCATGTTTATACTGAATTACTAGCTAAAAATTTCGTCAAAATTAAATTAAAAATCAAAAGAACCACAATTGTACGCCAATATCCTGCTTCCAATTCAAAAGGTGTTCCTTTGCATTAAATTGAGAAAGGTAAAAACTAATTATCTGCCTGCATAAATCGGTCCTCCTAAGTTTATTCCTTCGTTTCTTATTTAAAAAAGAAAAGAAAACAATAAACTTTACACTTATCCTTTTACCCCTATCCCATGTTGTTCTTGTTTGTATTTGAATGCGATGAACTGTTTGGTTTGGTTGCTAAATTAAAATTCAGTCAAATCGCAATCAACGTCTCATTTACATTTTGTTCTATTGAAACTTCCTAGCCATTCCGGAGCTATGTAAATATTAATAGGGATGATCCTTTTGTAGGAGGAGATCCCAAAACAAAGTTGAAAGTCCTATTTAAATGTTCTAGTGGGAATGGTATAAATTGCAAACAATAGAAGGTAAATTTAAACATTAAAAGTATACTATAACCCGTTTATAATTGAATTAGTTGTAGCTAAGGGCTTGCAGTGGGAGCAACAATTTGGATTTTAAATATATTCCAGTTTTCAATAAAGGATGTATAGGACCTCAATTGTATATTGTAGTGACTTCGCATATACATATATATTATAGGTATTTATTCCAATTATGAAATTATAGTACAAAAACAAATATACAGATTCGTATGTATCTTTTCTATTATGTTTATACTTGTACATACATACTTATGTAACTGATTGCTTCGTTTTTCTAATTTATTAATTAATGCTTGGAAATATATTTGAATTTATGAAGTATTTTCCAATGTTTTGGAAAATTTATTCGTAGTTTAGTAATGTGCATGATAACGCAGACGGGGTAGATTGAATCATTTTTAACCTTTTTTTGAAAATCTATATTTTTGAATTGATAGATTCTTTATTTTTTCATCATAAGATTAAACAATTTTTATTCTAAAGAATAAGGACAAGGCAAAAAAACTGCCGTCTGCCTGAAATGACATTCAAACATTCAACATTTAAAAATATAATACAAATATAAATAAAAGATATAAATTATTTTGAAAAAAAAAAAATAATTAATTCAAATTTTTAATTAGAAATATCTTTGATGAAAATGATAATAATTTCAGACAAAAAATTTCGATTATTTAAAGCACTAATTATATATTAAAAAGTTATCATTTTTATCGTGATTGAAACACAAAAGAAAGAGCATCAGTATGAATAGCAACATATGAAATTCTAATATTTGAATAGGCTTAACATAGCTCGACCTAAAACAATGTTGAGATACCTACATACATATGTACTTAGCTTAAAACTGCAATAAGTGGGTAATCGACCGGATTATCTGAGAGGAAACTAAAACGTTAAGTAAGTGCATGATGGCAACGTTTAGAGAGGCTAAGCCAACCAATTGAACCATTTAAGATTTCATGCAGTTTTTGTAACGTTATAAAAGTTTCCTCTAAGTATAGCCAACGGATTTCTCGTAGAATTGGACAAAGCCTCCACAAAATAATAGATGTCTTCATTCTCACTTCTGTTACATAAATTACAGAGCCTAGGCCGGTCATCTCCATAAGGGATTTTTTTTTTTTTTTTTATAATCTACACGCGCTCAAGGGATTATGATTACCCTTTAAATGTTTGAACACAGCGCGGGCGTAAAGTTAAGGAAGAGAAAGAAGGATAGGAAAGATGTGTGGCACGATGTTCTGAGACTGAAGGTGGTTGTCTCAGATATTTTATCTCCAGGGATGGCGGCTGAACTAAACCGGAGAATGCCGTGTCTTATTTCTATGTCGCTTATAATTCACATTATTTTATTCGTGTTCATCCTTGTTGGACATACTAGTTTAACTCAGTTACATGTTGTTAGTGTAATGCCTGAACAACATGTAATGAGTAAACCAGCAACCCATTGATGACAATTTTAGAAGGTTTTTAATGGAATTAAAACGACATAGACGACGGCAGGGATCGAACCTGTGATCATGAGGTTCACAGGCGAGCACACATCCATCGCGCCACGGCCACCCCCAAAGGGATAAAGTTAAGATTTAAAATCTTAACTCTCATTCTGAATAATCGTTACGAAATTAATTAGCATCCGAATGCAGATGATGATTTAAATTTCTGTAAAATACTCCTTGGTGCAGAAGTAGTTGCTTTCGAAAGATTACCTTTGAAGATCTTATGATCAACATTCGAAATAACATCTGCAAACTGGGCCTGCCACTAGTCATAATTATTTTCGGACAAGCTTCGAGTTTAAAAGGAAAAGCATTTATTTGGAGTGTTTTTTTTTTAATGATTTTGTGAAGGCATGATTCACTTCTTTTCATTACTTTGGTAATAAAGTGCGTGTTTGCCTTTAAATTTTGTATGTATATAGGGGTTTCATCTGATTCTACATTTAAAGCATAGTTTGGTGTTGAGTTTGGTAATCGGAATATTCTATTCTATTAAAGAAGTTCATTTGCACGCTTTCGAAAACTTCTGTATATAGGGACCCAAATACTTGTACACTTTTTTGACATGCATGCATTAACTGTCGCTTCGAAGACTTTCTATTTATTCGCTTAATCAATATGATGGTTGAATAAAAACTAAGGCCAGTTTGACATCGTTAGTTTTTTCTTTGGAATACTTGAGAAAGCGTAAATTGTTAGTGAGAAGTTCTCCCAAATTATTAAACTCCTGTACAATGTCGATACGTGAGTTATGTATTTGTTTTTTGAGTATGTATTTGCAAACGCCAAGACACACAAAATAAATGTAGTTGGTTTAATTGCATTTGAAGCGTGAAAGGATTGTCAGCAAGCATATAACTAAATCGTCTGCGTATAAAAGGACTTTGATATTAATGTTGTTTGGCAAAATTAACTCCTCCAGGAAGACTTTCACAGACATCATCTATGAATAAGGCAAACAATAATGGACTAAGGATACATCCTTGAGGAACACCCGCAGTTGTTTCAAACCATTTCGAGAGCGTGAGACGCATCCTATATCTTTGCATTTGTGATGATATTAAATGGGTATTCATTTGAAGAAAATACTTCACATATATATGCAAGAAAGTTTTTAGATTAAAGCCTGTCTATTGACTTTGCAAACTCAGCTTTAAAATCAACAAAACAACTGTAATGTTTCTTTTTTATCTCAAAAAAATTAATAGGCAATACTTGAGATAGCAAAGGGCCATATCTTGGTTGAAAAACCTATTACTATTATTGTACTATCATTCTCAATTCATTTAGTGAGCCTTTCATTCAGAATTGCTGTACATATTTTCGTTATTGTACTTAGAATCGAAATGCCTCTATTATTTTCTGTAGCTTTCGCATCACCTTTTTTAAAAATAGCAAAAATAACGGATTCATTGAAACTGCTGGGAACAAACACATCGTTACTCAATCTACTTGAAAAAAGAGACGAAATAATTTTTAAACTGTTACTTTTTTGTTTTTGACTGGTATGCCGTTCAAGCCAGGAGCTTTAATATATTTCAGTTTTTGTAGTATTGACTCAGATTCGGGTCGTGAGATAGCTATATCCAACTGATTAAACGTTATATTAGGTAGTGCGTAATCGAAAGTACATCTATGAAGGCCTTCGTCACCCTAAAGCAGAGTTCTAAAATGAGGTGCTAGCGTCTTGGCTTCTAGAGCACTTCGTGTCCTGATTTCGACCACTAAGCTCGCGGACTATATCCCAGAATAACTTAGAGTTGGAACAGTTCTCCAGTTTTTTATCAACATTTCTCAAATAAGCAATTTTCTTACTTGAACACGTTTTATTATTATTTGTTGGTGGATGAGATATTCCTCTTCCTTCGGCTTTTTTGGTCACTGTAATTGGCAATGAAACAAAGTTACATTGATTTGTTCCCAACGTTTCGACAGTGATTGCTGTCCTTTTCAGGGAAACAGTATAAAATAACAAATTACAAGTAACATGTATGCAAAAGAAAATATAAAAACTTACGTTATAATTAAATAAACATTAACATTTTGTAAGAAACAAAAAAAAAATGAATTTAATTATTATTTATAAATAAATAAATAATTGAAAGAAACAAAAAAGCACTTCCGTTGCTGAAGTATTGTCGTTATTGAGTAACAAATTTCTTGAGATTCTTGACTTCTGCCTCAAGAAAAATAATTACCTGCAGTATAAAGACACTAATACAAGCAAATTCATGGCATGCCAATGGGAAACCCACTTTCCCCGACTATTAGGGATTTGGTTCTAGATTATCTTCTTGATGAACAGCTCTCGAAAATTGAAAAACCCCGTTTTCTGTTTAAGTATGTTGATGACATTTTTGCGATAGTAGATCACCGCAAAATTAACGATAGACTAAAAGTTCTTAACGAATTTCACCAGAAGATCCAGTTTACCATCGAAAATGAAAAATGCAACTCCATAGCATTTTTAAACGTCAAAATTCACCGACAAAATAGCAGACTGTTAATAAACTGGCACCAAAAACCAACAGCATCAGGAAGACTTGTTAATTTTCGGTCTAATCAGGCCAATATACAAAAATCTTCACGTTGAGTGACAAGCAGTGCCGGATTAAGCCAGCGCGGGGCCTGTAGCAAATTCTATCAAGGGGCCCTTAGACTGTTTTAGGTTAGGCACTTAACAAGTTTATGGTATTAAATAAAACAAAACTGTTACAAACAAACTTTTCTTGATTTAATTTGGGAAAATTTATAAATAATGCTGTTGATATCGACTTCTCGGAGTAAATCATGTTCAATATTCATTAAAGTGAGGAGATTAAGACGTTGTTGGCTCATCGTGTTCCTCAATTCATTTTTACACGTTTTAATGTTGAGAAAGATCGTTCACCACTGCAGTTGGTGATCATGAGAGACAAATAAATGCGCAAAGCAATTTCAACGTTCGGGAAACAAGATTGTAAAGAATTATTTATCAACAGCTTGTAAAACTGCATTTCCAGAGCCTCATGATTCCTGCTGTCAATAATACCAGCCACATCAGAATTGAGCATTGAAGCGAATTGCACTAATTCGTTGCCCAGACTGTCCTCCAAATCATCTGCGTAAGCACTTACTATGGTTGGAGATTTTTAATTTCTCCTGGTGGAAGAGATTTTATATGAAGGTTTTTATAATACAAATTCTATATACTACTGAAATAAATCAGCCAAGTAGAAGACTTAGCACTATTAATGGACTTGTTGAATTATTGATTCAAAAAAAGATTTATGGCTTTTAGTCCACAAAAATTGGCGTTTCGTCCAGGTGATCGCACATGCACTCATCAGTTGGCTGTTAGGACCTTGTCAATACGCAATTTTTATTGAATTCAGTTCATCTTACATTGATTTTTTGACAAAAATCCAACCAAGATTAAAATTGTAATCATTAACGTTGAAATATTTTGCTATTTTCAACAAATTCAACAAATCCATTAATAGTGCTAAGTCTTCTACTAGGCTGATTTATTTCAGTAGTATATAGAATTTGTATTATAAAAACCTTCATATAGAATCAATGCTCGGCCACGGGCAAAATATTCCAACTTTAATGATTATAATTTTAATCTTGGTTGGATATAGTTCACATTGGATTTTTGTCAAAAAATCGATGTAAGATGAACTGAATTCAATATTGACAAGGTCCTCACAGCCAACTGATGAGTTCATGTGCGATCACCCGGACGAAACGCCAGTTTTTGTGGACTAAAGGCCAAAAAGGCTATTTTGAATCAGGAAGAGATTTTAGCTCTCGGAATATTCCGAAAATGCCAGCAATTTTATGATAACTGTTCATATACGTTTACCTAAGGCAGTATCGAGTACGTTATCAATGATGACAATAAATACCTGAATTTTATACCGTTGTCCAATTTGCGTTTGGTGCGGTGCGAAACATGATTTTTGGTAAGACCAGCAGATAGAAAAATAAAATTTTAGTTGATCATTTTGATGCAAATATTTTCTTCTTAGTAATTGTGACTAAATCTAATATGTAAATTATACTTTTTTATGGTCAGAAAAGGTTGGTGCGCGGGGCCCCCAAATGCGCGGAACCCGTAGCATTTGCTACTCTTGCTTCGGGGCTAATCCGGCACTGGTGACAAGTAGTTTCATCTTGAAAATGAGAAAATCGTCACAAAAATTCTCAAGAATAATGGCTATCTAGAACAACTAATTCGGAGTTTAATTTTTAGACAAAAACATAAAACCTCGAAAAATACAGAAGATACTGCTAGCAAGGATATTTATAATACTCGTCGTATGGTTTATGTTCCCAAACTTGCCGAAAACTTTAATGAAATTGTCTCCAAGAAAACAAAAGACGTTAAAATGGCATATAAATCACACAACACCCTCGCACCACTCTTTACCCATTTAAAGGTTAAACCGGATAAAGAAAAATGTACGGATGTGATTTATAAAATCAATTGCTGGGAAATAAAGATGAGACTTGTGACCTACAAGGCAATTCTTGAAACAAAGAATGGCGAATCTGATTTAAACCGTGACAACTCCGAAAAAACAGCGCTGGCCACACACAGTAATGAGAAAGGCCATAAACCAGATTTCGATGGCGTGAAAGTTCTTCAAAGAGGAAGCCATACTTCAAAACGCTACACTCTGGAAACCCTTCATATCATGAACACTGCTAACAAGATGAATAGGAAAAAGGACACTCGGAATATATCTGCCGTGTACTCATCTCTCGCTTCCTCCAAAAACGCCAAATAACGACAAATAACGACAATACTTCAGCAACAGAAGTGCTTTTTTCTTTCTTTCAATTATTTATTTATTTATAAATAATAATTTATATTCATTTTTTTGTTTTTTGTTTGTTACAAAATGTTAATGTTTATTTAATTCTAACGTAAGTTTTTATATTTTATTTTGCATACATGTTACCTGTAATTTGTTATTTTATAAGTTTTATAATATAGATCCCATGAAGAGGACAGCAATCCCTGTCGAAACGTTGGGAACAAATCAATGTAACTTTGTTTCATTGCCAATTCCAGTGACCAAAATAGCCGAAGGAAGAGGAATATCTCATCCACCAACAAATAATAATATCCAATTTGGTCAAATAAATCAATCACGTTTTATTATATTGATTATTTCTTCAAATATAGTTTTTTTGTTGTTGAAAAATTGGGTGTTCGTCGTTCTAAAGCTTTACATAAACAAATTAAAGTTTATAAACCTTATCACACCATATGTATATACAAAACGAAAGCGTGAAATGGTGATCATAGTAAATTCTATAGCTTTTGATGTAAATTCAGTGCATTGTGTGTCACATTTCACATTTGTCTACAAATGTTCTAAACGCCATCTTAACTCTCAGTATTTCAACAATTTAAATTCTGATTGCTGACCTAAATTATAATCACTTTTAGTCTTGTTGTTCTTCGTTTTAAAATTTGCTCGGCAGGCTATTCAATTATTTAAAAAAAAAACACGGCTAGCGATGAAATAAAACAACTCCTATAAAATACCACCATATACAAAATATTACAACTGATGGAGTCATAGACAAACAACACAGAGGGTCACGTCGGAAATAACAATTCATCTTCATCAGCAAGCACAAGTACGCTGGTTAATCAGATGCAAAAGGAAATTGAACAAAAAATGAAAATAGAGGGGACCAAAACGAAAAACACAGCTGGACCATCTAAAGATGGCAAGATAAATAATAAATGTAAATGAAACCCAGTCGTGCAAAAAAATACCACTGATACAAAAATATCGGTTTTCTATTTGGAACTTGACATTTTTGAAATTTCACTGTGAACACACCCTTAAATCTCTGGCCAAGCCGTTAATGTCAAAACATTCAGTACAAATAATATTCTTATCATGATGAAGTTCATGAACGAAGAACGTTCCCAAATAACTATAATTAATTACCATAATTCCGGTTCGTTGACGAAAATTGTAAGATAGTTAAAGTCCAGTTTTGGTTGTAATACTCGTCGTGAGAATAAATTTTTACTGCTGGATATTTCGTTGCCAGGGAGAAAATGGGTTGGTCGAAGTGCTTGGAACATTGCTGCCGTCTACGCGTCCATCGCAAATGAAACAAAACTTTCGATCCCAAGGCGGAGCGTTATTGAGAATAAGGCATCGCTAAGAACACACTATGGGGAATTATGCGAAAGGATTTTGAAGTTAACATAAGAACTAAAGCCACTCGATCATATGCAGTGACGTACGTTCTTGGATTGGGCTATAGAAATACTGGAAGAAGATAGACAATTTCATCGCAAAATCATCTTCAGCGATGAAGTGCATATTTGGCTAACCGGCTTCATCAACAAACAGAACGTACGTTATTGGTCGGGTGAAAATCCTCATGTGCTTCCACAAAAAAAAAAACGATTCATGTCAGTAATGTTATCAGGCAGTTTTAGTTGTTGTTGAAATTAGCCGTCACGTTACAGTCAATACAAATTGACATATGGCAACATTATTTCTTTGGCCAATCATATAGACTAGACATTAATATGTCAATATATCTCGTGAACTGCTTGCAATCACACAGCTATTGATAGCACTACGATTTAATGCGCTCGGATCAATCTAATTGACTATTGCAAACTTCAGTAGAGTAAGAATTTCCAGCATGCACCACATTCATTAACGAGTGTGGAAAGCAATTGCCAATTTAGCACCGCGGTTCATTCAAATGCCGGAAATACGCCAGGAAAACCTTGAAGCAGCACGAGACTTTTTCGCCAAAACCAAGTTTCTTAGGACAAATTGTTGCAATTGATTGTGCAGATATCCGCTTTTAACCACCAGGTAGAAATCGCAAGGTTTCTCTAAATGTGCGGACGGTAGCCTGCGCGAATTTAAAAATACATAAATGATATTGTAGCTCGCTTGCAGGTATTTATATGAATAATATATACAAAAAAGTGCATAGACATTAATATGCATATTACACAGGGCTCACTACATAACCAACGTATTTTTAACTTATCACGATTGTCACGTTTTGCGCGAAGGGAGGCTGCCAGAAGAGTTTGAAGTCCAAAGTGGAGTCAGACAGGGCTGCATTCTGTCACCAATATTGTTTCTGTTGGTGATAAGCGATGTCCTGCGATGACAACAGGGGTGGAGAGAGAAGCAGAAATCGTAGGGCTGATGATCAGCCTAGGAACCATGTCATCTTCTCTTATAAATATTTCTCAACAACCGGTAGAGAAAGTACAGAGCTTCCAATACCTTGGAAGTATCATCTCTACCGCTGCTTTCGGTATGCTTCGAAATATATGGAGGAATAACTCTCTTAGCTTAAGAACCAAGCTACGGCTGTTTCGATCCAACGTCGAATCTGTGTTACTTTACGGTTGCAGCACTTGGAAAGTAACAGTAGGTGTCACTAAAAAGCTGCAAACGTTCATTAATAGATGTCTACGAAACATCCCTAGGTTTTTCTGGCCCAATCGTATATCAAACGAAGAGCTCCTTAGGAAAACGGGTCAGGAACCTATTGACTCTATTATACGACCTCCAAAGTGGCAATGGATCGGACACACACTTCGAAAAGGCGACAACTGTATTGCGGCGCATGCAATGCAGTGGAATCCGCTCACTCAAGAAGGAAGAAGAGCTGGACGACCGAGAAGCTCATGGAGAAGGACAGTCGAGGAGGAGTCAGCCCATCTAGGCAAGAGTTGGTGGGAGTTGCGAATTATATCCAGGAACCGAACACGATGGCGAGCTGGCGTTGTGGACGCCCTATGCCCCACTAGGGGTCACCCACGGACATAATAAGGTCTGATGACCTAAGTAAGTAAGTAAGTACGATTGAAAAGGCAATTTGAAGTAGCTGAATTTGATCATTTCATCATCATTGGCAGCTCAGGCTATTCAAATACGAGCTATTTCACAACACCTTTTATAAAGGTCACAAAAGCTGCTGCTGAGAATTTGTACAACGAATCTTGACAGGCACTAGCAATTGCGCAATTGGTCAACTTAAGAGTTTGCTTCAAGTTGACAAATAGTGAAAAAATCGCCCTTAGAACACTGAAATTTATATTAATAGACAACTACATTGTTCAAGGCTTAGTAGTGTCTACGGTCAGCTTATAAATAGACATTAAATTATATTTGTTGTCAAAACATACACTTGCAAAAAATCATTTGAATTTTTAAAATTCAAATTGAATAATTGATTTTTGTTTTAATCGTCTTTTTGAAGATTTTCAAACAAATACAAACAAATAAAAATACAAATATATAGAAAAGAAGATGCAAACCTACGCCTATATTTTTTGTTAAAAAGTCTTTTTAAGGTTTTTTAATAATTAATGCAAAAGTAGGATAAAAAGAGCCTTTTAATCTTTTAAATCTTCTTGAAAGTAACGTTATTTCAAGTTTTTAATTATTCATAATGAATAATTTATAAAAATATTAGGCCCGAAGAAGGGTGTCAGCACACCCGAAACGTTGCAACTATATTGATTATTGAAAATAAACATTAAATATTGACCTGAAGCTCACTAAAGGACATGCCCACTATTAAGCAAAAGTTTTCACAAGTCTGACTCTTATTAGGTTTTAATGTCACGATAATTTGTACTTTAAACACGAAGATACATATTTTTGTATATTTGCGTGTTAAGCTACAGTTACTTCTTATTAAGCGTTTTCATTACATTCATAACAAATATTTAAGAAATCGATTTATTCTACCTTCGTGACAAGAATTCCAATAAAAAATACACAAATCACCCACTCGGAAATTCAATACAAACAAATCCCTTATGTGTGTGCGGCACTAACTTGAACATTTTCGTACAGATAGACACATTTTATAGCAAATGTTGCTAATTATACAACGATTAAAATTAAATTACATAAAATCAAACACAACCCTCTACTCGAGGTATTATATCATTTCGTGCAACCACAATTTACGCCCGCAACTCATTAATGCATTATCATAAAATATGTTATAGCACCATCGCTAATGAAACACAAAACCGAGCAATATAAATGAAACACTGTATAAGCATAAACATAGATACAGTAAGAAACACCATCAACAAAACCAGCCACCCCCTTGCAATTTAATTCATAAATCCTCCCAGAAACAATAATTACCATCAACACGAACGTACAAAATTAAAAGCCACAATCCTGTCATCTAAGCAAACATATTTTTGAAACGTTTTACAAACACCCTCATCCCCAAATCCAAGAGGTAGTGACCCTAGCAATTTCCTTGATTAAAACTAGTGATAACAATGACCAGCTATATTTAACTATCAAAACTTCATACAAAAAAAAATTGTCAAATTGGCCATTAAACTTAATTGTGCTCATCGCACAACCACTGAATAGTGGATACACAAGCTAGGACTTGGAGCACTATCGAAAATAGGTGCTTGAACTCGACCTGAACGCATGACCGGCCATATGAAGGTACCATCATCATTATCACCATCAGCGTCATCACAACCAGGAAGACTAACCAACAATATCAGGCAATAGCGAAAGAGAAACGGCTGGTCCCTGGACTTCATTATTTGCCGTGAACTCTGATGTCTGTTGGCTCAGTAAGGATTATTTGCGAACCAAGCAAAGAGGATAATTTTACAAAATTAACATTTAATTCGTTCCACATGGACACTGGAGTAGGAGTCTATACGATACGTGGCCATAAAAGTCCTTCTATACTTATGTATATGTACATTCGTATAGTAAAGCTGGGTCAGTAAATTATTATCCATTCTAGTCCTAATAGAAGGACAAACAGCAAATTGCATGTCCGTAAAGAAATGGTCTGGTTACGGCAATAGAGCTCGGCCTAGTGGATCTGCCTGCTTAAATTGTTTGAGGGCGGAGGTGGCGGGCGTATCTTAAACATTTGAATATGTGTTGAGCTCAAGAGGATATAGTTATGGTGGAAGTAAATAGGAAATGGTTGTTTCTGTTCGTTTAGCGCAAATTGTTTCCAATGTTCGCAAGAAATAATTGAAGGTTATTTATTTAGTTGTCGGGTTTTGATTTGCGAAAGATACGAGTATGTAAAATGAGCAGACGGTATATAATTAAAGGATGTTATTTATATGAATCTATTATGCGACTAATTATTCGGATATAAATTTTATAATTATTTTTGTAGAAATTTTGGTCAATTTTTGTTTTATAATGTAAGTAAAACAAGATTTATTTCACCTTTTTTTTAACGTTTCTTCGTTGTCCACGACTTTTTTAGAGCTAGATTTTTAAATTTGTGGAATTTACATGAAGTTATGTGTATTAATTTTGATTTTTTATACGACTTTAATAAATTTCGAACTTTTACGGGATATCAAAACTAGTTCGAGTCAGAGGGAGTGAGAGAGGGTTTTTTCTTTAATGATTTATTGAATTAAATAACAAATAAATAAAATAAATAAAAAAAAAAAATAAAAAAAATAAAATAATTTATTTTATAAATAAAGCTAAGCTTCTGGCTTTTATCGCTCATTAATTCATAACTATGTATTATAAAAAAATATTTTTTCAACTTAATTATTTAAAAAAAATTGTAATTGTATATTGTAATGTATTGCAATGGGAGTCTCACCGCCACGTTCGCCTTTTCTTTTCCAATACACAGACTCGCAATGATTTAAGAGAACTTCAGTGATAAAGTTTTACTGCTTTCATATAAAGCACAAAATGTTTGGAAGTTGGAATGGAATTGAATCCAACCAACAAATGTTTTTTTTTATTGCCTTGTAATTTTTTTATGAATATCTTTTTAGGAAGAGATTTTTGTGTTTGATAATAGGTGTGTTTTTTTGGGAAAATTATCCGTAGTGAAGTAGGATTTCGCAAAAAAACGTATCCGCAGTTGTGCGATTTTTCTACTTTAAAGTTGGTACCACTGACTAGTTGTCAAATATTTAATTGAAAAAAAAAACGCAGTTGGATCCTACTTCTACTTTTATCGGCAGTGAAGACTTTGTATTTGTAATACGAATAAAATCTTACTTCACTACGGATAGCTTTGCGAAAAAAAACACACCTAATATTGTAAATTACAGGTATAACAGCGCAGCACACTGACATGACGATGACGGCGCAGGCGATGCAACATAGAGAATCAAAGTGTTCGAGTGTGTGCTTGATGTTGTAATAAGAATTACAAACAATAACGAGTTGCGATTTGAGAGATTTTTTTTATTTTATTTTTTCGGCAAAAGAAAAAAAATCGACTTTTTTTATTCGATAGTCAAAAAACATTTTTTATTTGAAGACACACCAAGTGAAACAGAATAAAACAAAACAAAACGTTTTGTTTTTTTTTTTTTTGTTTCGTTTGGTGTGCTTTGAAATGAAACAAAATACGAACTACCCAAGCAACACATAAACTCTTGGAGAGTACTTCAATAAATGTATCAGCTCTTTACAAGCTGTTAGTTCAATCTTCTTAATACCATATCACTTTATGACCTCCTAATTTGCACTTTAAAATGTTCTTTTTGTTATAGTATAATTAAATGCTCTTTAAAACATCTTAGAGATAATCATGACAAAATTTCACCATATTGACTCTCTATGTACCCTCTATAAAACCTCTTTAAAAGGAGTAGTTTTAAAATGCTGAAAGAGGTTTTGATTTTAATCTTTCGAATACATCTTGAAGATATTCGGTGAAAGTTTTCACTAAAACGTATTTATGAAAGCTTAACATCAAGAATTACTACTTTTCTCTTTGGTTGAAAAAAAATGTTTTGTTTCGCCTAACAATTGTGAAACCAAGCGAAAATCTTTTTTTCTTTCTTCTGTTTAAAGAAAACAACTCAACTATTTAGTTGAATGTGCGCGCCATTGCATATGATTATGTTTAACAAAAAACAAGCAAAACTGCACAACTATTTGGTTGCTTATAGAAAACAGATGAACTATTTGGTTGAATGTTCGCGCAGGTGCGTATAATTATATGTTACACAAAATAGCGAACTCATTTTAGGCAATCGTTTAGTTTGTGTCAAAACACAAACTTTTTAGTTGCTCATAACAAACAGTTGCAAAACTAAAAATTGAATGTGCGCGCCTAGCCTAATTGTTGTGAATTTGTTATCTTTTTCTTTTACTCTTTGCTTACACTTTGCTTGCTCTTTTTTTCTTTGAATTTGACTGATTGTAAACAGCTATATTCTTCCTTTACTCTTTGTATACACTTTTTTCACTCTTTGCTTTGAATTTAAGTTTCGATATCTTATTGTGAAGTGCTTAAGATATTTTAAAGAGTTCTTAACAAATGGATGGCGTATCTGTATAAAATAAATATATTTTGTAAAGGGTGACATTGTTAAACGTATAAGAAGATAAAATTATTATTTACTAGATTTTTATGTTTTATCGTTTACTATACGAAGTCATCAGTTTCTACGGATGTAAGTAAATGAAAGAAGGAAATGTTGTTATTTGAAGAACTTTGGCAGAATATAAAAGAAATGTTGAAATAAAATTCAAATTCAAATAAAATTGATAATGGGTATTATTTTGATTATGTATAATATCAAATTTTCTGAATTTTCAGTGATTCTTTAGTCGGTTAACAGTTGAACTCAATATTTTGTATCTTGATAGAATGTTGACGCAACAATTAAATGTCAAGTCAGCATATCTTTCTAACAGATTTTTAATCAAGTGATTTTAACACTTTGTGAAATAAAAATTAAGGAATGACATATATTTTTACTTATTTTCATATAGTGTCTTTTTGTATCTTTTCTCTGTAAGATGTATAAAACCTGTCAACTTACATTTAAATTTTGAAAAAAAAATGCAATAAAAATCCAGAATCATTCTTCAAACAATTATATTATGTTTCTTCGTGTTTTGTAGTATAAAGGAGATCTTAGCATCACCATATACAATAAAAAAGTTGATTTAATTTTATTTCATACAAAATTCTAAGTGCTAATATGTCGCTCAGTTTGTAAACCTTTTGAGTTGTATTTATTTGCTGAAATTATTTTACATTTTAAAATTATTCAGATCGAACAAAAAAAGACCTTTCATAAAATAAAGCACCCTGTAGGTAGGAATACCTTCATGAGTCATATATACTTATGTCGTTTTCCATTGGTTCCACTCAAGGATCCACTCATTCTGAAATCCAATGGAACAGTGCTAACTTCTTCTACTCAAATTTGAAATTTTGCCTTTGTATGTAGTTAATAGTCGTGTTGGTGAAAATCTGCGATAGTTGCTTTTGACATTTGGGTATGAGTATTAGTGCTTCTTGAGTGGATTCTGACTTGAAATCGAGAAGCGAAATTCTCTTCTCAGAAGAGTATTTTTTCCCAATGGAACGGTTTGAGGAGACTTCTGGACGCTTCCAGATGCTTCTGGACGACCAATGGAAAATGACATTAGTCGGCCATATCTATTGCATACTTAAACGTCATTTCTTTTTTTATTCTGAGGGCATTTTATTATTACAGCATTATTTTTCTGGATATTTCTTTGTAAATACTATTCTATTTGAAGGCGCGTTAATTTCAAGTAGGGTAGAGTATGCGGTTTCAAATTAAATCTTCTCTCGCAAATCAAAACACACAATCATAAAAAGGGTATACAATGAATATCGTAAATCCAGTAATAAATTATTGAAGGAAAGAATTCGCCATGTTTGTGTATTTTATATTTTATTTGAATAATTGCATTAAATTTGTATTTGCGTGAAAGAGAAAGACATTTTTATACATTTTTCTTCCTTGCATTTCAATCTTTCTACTCAAAAATATAAACATCTTGAAAACCACTTGAAAGTGTCCTTATAGATTAATCAAAAAATGATCTTTATGAAGTCTTATAAATACTTTACTTAGAACTCTTTGTTCAATACAATAGACTCCTCCCCTTTAGGCCTTTTTGGGTATTACAGACCTCTTTAAGATTGTTCAAAGAGTTGAAAACACTTTGAAAATAACTTTTCAAGATATCTGTAAGAGGCAATTGTGTTGCTTGGGTATCGTAAAAGCTTAACTCCGGCTGAAAGATTATAACTCTACGGCAAATAAACAGCTTATCAATAGTAAGTTTATTGGCATATTCCTTATTTTTATAATTATAGATAGGGCTTCTTGCCTTAATTTAAAAAAAAAACTGAACTTCTCTCCATCTACATATTTCATATTTATTTAAAATTTGCGCACAGAGTAAACATGTAGAAGCAACTAAATCTGTAAAGTGCAACGAAAGAAGAAAATATAAACAACGGAGTCAAAATTTTGTTTTGCAAAAAACAATAGGTCAGCTATCGGCAACGAAACATGTTTTTCTCACTGATCTCTATAATACACTGGATAGCGCATTCATCAAAAAAAGTTGACTCCAATTGAACATTGTTATATTATGAAGGCGACCACGGTGCCGTATAACACTATAACTGTATAACATTTAAAACAGCATCATAAAGCGCGGAACAGATTGAACCAGCAACAGCACTGTCAACAGCAACATCGGCCGCCATTAATTTAGAACCAATGCATTTCAATTGTTCAACACACATTCATTCATTTTGTTTTTATTGAGACATTTATACATTGGATAATTTCTGATTACATTTTTCTGAATTCACGATAACCGACTTCTAAAATTATATCTGGTTAAGCTTAGTTTATACATATAATAGATGTTTATCGTTGAACATCTATGCATACATTTTACATTTTAATTAATTATATTATTAATTCTCATTTTTTTTTCATATGTTTGCTCTCGACATATGTTCATTTTATGGCTCGAGGTGGCCAGAATTAAATTAATGACTAGAACTACTTACACACTAAAATTATATATAGATAGAAGAAATATATATAAAGAAGGATCTTGTTTGAAAAAGATACTATGACTTAAAATGCATCAGCAGAAAATAACCATCTTTTCTTAGTTAAATATATAGTAAAGTTTATATTTATAACAAGAAAGATCGATTATTGATAATCAGCTGAGCTACCAATTAGATATCCAGTAGGAAACAAAAGTCTGTTATATTTTAGCATACAATCAGGCATATAATTGGTCATTTCTACTTTTTCCTTAAAGTTTTCCACTATCCTCTAAGAACAGGCAAAGAAGCTTTCTCATAAAATGGCAATTTTAAATTGGAACTGGATGTTGGTTCAAATAATGATTGAGATCTTGCATTCAAAATATTTATAGGCGATAAGTAAAAATAGTTATCGAGGACACTTTCGTTAATATTTCTGTCCCAAATATCTTTTATAATTGGGTTCGGATGATTGGCAAGGGATCCTAATTTCGTTTTCAGTAATTTTACCATATAAATAAAAAGAGGTTCAATATTATTTTCTTTATATATTGTTATGTTTGAATACCATTTTTTGCTTGGTCTTCTGTATTTTCCGCAGCAGGATCTTAGTAGTTTTCGTTCAAAGTTTTCTAATTCATTTGCTGCTGTTGGCGAAATACTAAACCAACAACCGAAACCATAAGTCATTATAGGTCTTATAAGCGTTTTATAAATAAGAAGTTTGGTTTTTTTTGAAGTTGATGTTGATGTTAGAAGTTGTTTTATCAGACCGGAAGCCATTTTAGCTTTATTCAACACTTCTCTGGTATGTTTATTAAATTTTAATTTATTTTGGTAGTGGATGCCAAGATATTTTGGTTCCGTTTTCAATGGGATTGGAACATTATCAATCAGTAGAGAAAGCGTTTTGCTCTCCTTGACTGCTTTACGATGCCCTTTTCCATAAACGTTTCTAAAACATGTTATGCTACTTTTTTCTGCTTTTAATACTAACCCCCATGAGCTGAGATACGATGTTAATGTGGGCACGAAATCTTTTATTTTGTTGAGTGCATCGTGAGGTCTTACTGCACTTGCCAATACCTTAGTATCGTCTGCATACAAAAAAAAAGGCTTCTGGCTCATTTACTTGGCTATTGAAAGGAAAATCGTAAAGATATATGTTGAAAAGTTTTGGACCAAGTAAAGATCCTTGGGCAACACTCATAAAGACTGAAAACTCCTCTGAGTATTCAGAACCGATTGAAATCATTGCTGTTCTAGAATTTAAGAAACTACTGATCATTCGTATAAAGGCTATAGAAAATTCAAGAGTTATCAATTTAAAAATTAGGCCATTATGCCAGATAGAGTCAAAGGCAGCCTGCAGATCTAGGTCTAGGACAACACAACGTTTTTTATTCCTTAGGTTTTGAACAATTCTATCATTCAGTACCAGTAAGGAATGTTCGGTGGAATGATTTCTTCTGAAAGAACATTCTTTTTTTTTGCGAAAAAAGATGTTTTTAAAGTGTCCTAAATAACCTCGGATCCGGTTCAAACAATAATTCTAAGAGCATGTCACTGTCTTTGACTTATATCGTGTGGTTTTGACATTTCTATGACAAATGGAATTTTGTTCACCCTCAACGCCGTAAGAGAAGTCTAACGATTAAAAATTAATATCTTATAAACTTTTCAGAAAGTGTTAATATGCAATATTATTTGAAGCAATAAAATTGTAGAATATTATTAAATAATATTAGTTTTTTTTTTTTTTTTTTATAATCTACACACGCTCAAGGGATTATGATTAACCTTCAAATGTTTCAACACAGCGCGCGTGGGCGTGAATATTAGTTACAAGTGCATATCACCATAAAAGCTTGAATCGTACAGTAATCTCTACGGTAATGGCACTTCAGGGAGTGCCCATCTGTCTGCCCTTAAGCCTTAATTTGGACGTACTGTTAAATTCGGGGATTCCTTCTTTAACCGCACTATGCGAATGATTTACCTGGCTCTATATTTTCCTCCCATTATAATATTCAGACATTCAATACTACCATAATGTGCATCGGTATCTTTTTTTTTTTTTTTTTTTTTATAATCAACTCACGCTCAAGGGAATATGATTACCCTTTAAATGTTTTAACACAGCGCGGGCGTGAAGTTACGGAAGAGAAAGAAGGATAGGAAAGATGTGTGGCACGATGTTCTGAGACTGAAGGTGGTTGTCTCAGACTTTTTATCTCCAGGGATGGCGGCTGAACTAAAGCGGAGAATTGCCGTGTCTTATTTCTATGTCCCTTATAATTCGCATTATTTTATTCGTTTTTCATCCTTGTTGGGCATACTAGTTTAACTCAATTACATGTTGTTAGTGTTATGCCTAAACAACATGTAATGAGTAAACCAGCAACCCATTGATGACAATTTTTAGAAGGTTTTAATGGAATTAAAGACGACATAGACGACGGCAGGGATCGAACCTGTGATACTAAGGTTGACAGGCGAGCACACAACCATCGCGCCACGGCCACCCCCTTTTAAATCCTCTAAAACTTTCCAAAAACGCTCACCCTTTGCTCAAACCAAATGGTTTTAGGGTAGTTAATCTTTTTAGTGCATGCAAAATTAGAAAAAAAAAATCTGATTTTTAAACTAAGGTCGAAAAATATCAATCGTAAGAAATTCTTACTTATTTATTTATTTTATAATTATAATGAGCTCCAACAAATCAATTTAGCAAATATGATGAAAAATTGCAGTTACAGGTGAAATAAAAAATTCAATTATTAGTATATTTACCAGAAATATTGCAACCCAAGCCATTCCAATGTTATCGAATGATATTGTTCCTTGGAATGGATTCGGACCCACAGCTGAGCAATTAGTGTAGTACTGGTTCCAATTTACACATGATATGTTTGTCGGCTTATTGTAGGAATATGGAAGAGCAGTTGCTGAAAAAATAAAATAAATATTATTGTATTTAAATAAAATTTATATTCCAGGAAATTTTATTGACAAATTATAAAGAGCCCTAAATGGGTTAGAGACCACATGCTGTTCTTAGTATTTTGAATGTTTACATGATGTATTTTGTATGAACTTTAATAATTTATATTTTGATTTAGGCATTATTGAACATTTTAATTTTTAATATTGAAGCTTAGAAAAGCAAAATCATAGTGGGAAAAAAAGACACAAATGTAGAGACACAAATGGTGATGCTCCAAATCTTTCAGGTATTTCTCGTTTTAAGCTCAATTATTATAAATAAAGGGTGGTTTAATTTTAATGGCAGAAGTTGATTTTTAATAAAACACAATTTATTTAGGAAATTATTGTCATTTCTTTTTATTATGATAATATGGTATGGTTCAATTATGTATATGGAACAAAATATCGACCAAATCGCCGCCATGACCTCGGGGGCTCACCTCCATCCGATGGCCCGAATTTTCGATGACGCTGAGGTATAATTGAGGTTCTATACCGTTAATGTACCGAGTTATCTCATCCTTTAGCTCTTGAAATGTTGCTGGCTTATCGACGTACACCTTTTCTTTCAAATAATCGCAAAGAAAGAACTCCAACGGTGCCAAATCACATGATCGTGGCGGCCAATTGACATCGCCACCACGTGAGATAACACGGTCATTGAATTTGTTGCGCAAAACAGCCATTGTTTCGTTAGCTGTGTGGCAAGTGGCACCGTCCTGTTGAAACCACATATCGTCCACATCCATATCTTCTAATTCGGGCCATAAAAAGTTCGTTATCATCTCACGATAGCGAACACCATTCACAGTAACTGCCTGACCGGCCTCATTTGGGAAAAAAAATACGGCCCGATGATGCCGCCAGCCCATAAACCGCACCAAACAGTCACTCTTTGTGCGTGCATTTGTTTTTCGACAGTCACTCTTGGATTATTATCATTCGCCCAAATGCGGCAATTCTGCTTGTTGACGAATCCACTGAGGTGAAAATGTGCCTCTTCACTGAAGATGATTTTCTTCGAAAATTGATCATCCACTGTTGACATTTCTTGCCACCATTCTGACCATTGACGACGCTTGAAATGGTCAAGAGGCTTTAGTTCTTTATGCATAATGTTCCTCAACGTATAGCGTGAGAGGTGCAATTGTCGCGAACAGCGGCAATGTTTTCTGCAGTACGAGCTGTACGAGCATGCACTGGTGTTTTCACATCTCTTACAGACCCGGTTTGCTCAAATTTTTGCACGATTTTTCCGATTGTACGCACATTTGGACGATTAAATTGACCGAAAAAATCTCGAAGTGCACGATATGCATTTTGATTTGAACGCCGATTTTCATAATAAGCCTGAATAACTTTAACGCGTGTATATTGTGTATATTTCCATGGTTCAAATTGAGTTAGCCTGAAATTGAGAAATGTCAAATGAAATGCAGAAAAAAACTTGACGTTTAGGTGTGGTTCACATTCAACATCGGCCCTTAAAATTTAACCATCCTTTATATAGAGTTTGTATTATAAAAACCTTCATATATAACCAAAAATATTATTAAGATTTTATAAGTGTCTCAAAATTTAAGTAATAAGAAATAAGAAATTTTAAGACTTCACTATGGAGAACAACTTAAAATATAGCATAGCTAACTTACCATTGCACAAAAGCGCTCCAATACGATAAGCTGGAAAGTCTGCACAAAGATGCATTCCAGAGTCTTCCGGGATCGAACAAATATAATCTTGTTCCTTGGAAAATTCATAGTAAAATGAAATACTGAAAGAACACAATCGAATAGAAAAAAAAAATAAATGTAAACATTGTAATAATTAACTTTAAACTTATTCTTGTAGCGTCTAAGCCAAAATGCAAAAAAAGCAAATTTAAGATTTTTATTACATTTTTTCTAATTATATTGGCTTGCAAAAATGCACATACATACATTATACACTTATGATTAAAAAAATAGCTTTAAGCTATAAGCCTGTTTATTTTAGATTTTATTAGTATACAGAAATATTTTCTTTTTTAAATTGCCTTTTTTGTAAACCATTGTATTTTGAAGGTAAAGTTTTTTTTGGTTAAGGACTTTACTTTTCACTAAAATTAAATAAAAAGTCACGAAAATAATCATTTTTCAATCAAATGTTGTAGATTTTATCTGTGAACCCTGCTTCTATGGAAAAAAAATAACATAAGGCAGGTGTGTGTCTCAGAGTCTAAAGTGGGCAAAATGTTATACACTTTACAGTCTGCATCTTAAGATTAAGCATTGCATTTTAATGCAAGCATATGTGAAGTTTGAACCACTCTGAATGGTACTATAGATTTTGACAAGGAAGATCTAAAATATCTACTAAGAAATTTAAGATTATAATAACATAACTCAAATCAAAAATAGTCAGCACACAAAGCAAATAGAGCGAGGAATTTCACTGCTTTTCTTGAAACTTTTTGCAGTAAAACGAGAAACTAAAAGAAACCAGTCTAGACTTTTTTGATAATTTTTCATGTACTTAACTCTTATTAGGTCAGGTTTTTTTTTTTAATATTTCCAGTTTATCGTTATATTTGAGGTTAAATATTTATGCAAAGCAGTTTTTTCAATTTAGTTGCTGAAATTGGAACTTTTAAAGATTTTTCCATACTATTATTTTATATTTGTTCTTTTCGGCGTTTCGAAGAAAGTAAACTCCCGTAACCACGAAAATTGCAATTTTTTCGAAACATCCCAATTATAACGCAGGAAGTTCTGAAAAAATCTTTAAAAGTTGCAATGTCCACGGAAAGAAAAGTGAAGAACTTCATAGTTCCCGAAAGTACTTATCTTCTTCTTCAAAATCCAGTTTGAGTCTTTTTCAAGAAAATCTTGAGTTAATATCTATATATAAAAATAAGTGAAGTTGGTTTGTACACGTATAAGGCTAGGAACGCACTTGCGATTTCAATCGCGCGGTTTTTTAGTCGCAAAAATAGAACACATGAGTTTAAATGAGAATGAACGCACTTAATACCAACAAATCGTGACGATTTAAAGGTCGGAATTTGTTTCATTTTTCACGCGATGCGATTGTCGTAAGTTAAAATAAAATAAATGCACTCTTATGGATATGCTCACATTTGCGATTTAAATTACTACCACTTAAAAATCGTAGTCGCAAGAAGAAACTGTTATGCACACACTTCTTGTGATTTTTAATCCACGATATCTTAGCCGCAAAGAATGAGACACATGGCGTTAAATGTGAATGCACGAACATGTGACTTAAAAATCGTTGCGATTATAAAAATGAAATGAAACAAGTTCCATTTTTTCCAACGATTTTTCTGTCGCTACTTATTTGTAACAAATGCGTGCACTCACATAAAAAGTAGTCTGATTTATTTTTTGCGATTAAATAATCGCGCGCAAGAAATCACAAGTGCGTGCATGACAATAATTTGTAGCGACTATGACTTTTTAATCGCCTCGACGAAAAATCGCAAGTGCGGTCCTAGCCTAAGGCCTAAGAATTTTTGTGTGTATTAACCTCAACAATTTATGTTCTATTAGTTGCAGTATGGTTCCTTGAAGCATTCAATACTCATTTTTTAGTGCTGCACAAATTTTGTGGCTGTTCTTTTAAACTATAATGCATCTTATGAAACTGACCGTTAAGTAACTTGCCACTTTTAATCAGATACATCCAATACATCTTTTTACGTTTTTGAGTAGAGTAGGTGAAAGAGATACACCACTTCCAAACGAAACCCATTTTAATACTGACAAGAATTGTATTTAAAAGTCGCAAGTGTGTACAGGATTATTTAAATCAATTTGATCTATTTAATTTTGCGACAAGAAAACCGCTTAAGAAAATAGAACTTCTTTCTTTTTTTATAATCGCTACGATTTTTAAGTCGCTTTTCTTGCCGCTAAAAAGTCGAGAAATTGAAAATCACAAGTGTGTGCATGCCAATTCTTTTTTGTGACTACGATTTTCAAGTCATAGTTATTTAAATCGCAAGTGTGAACTTATTCATTTGAGTGTATTTGTTTCATTTTAACTTACGGCAATCGCATCGCTCCAGCACCGCCGATGGAGCTGACGGCCTCGCTGCCGAACTGTTCAAAGCCGCAGGCGATGACTTGGTTGGGAGTATGCACTAGCTCATCTGCAAAATATGGTCGGAAGAAAGCTTGCCCGATTAATGGAATCTCAGTATTGTCTGTCCGATCCTCAAGAAAGGAGACTCTCTGAACTGCGCTAACTACAGGGGCATAAGTCTCCTGAACCTTGTGTACAATTATCCATTCTGCCGTATTATGTGAACGTCTGAAGCCTTTCGTCAACAACCTAATAGGGCCATATCAGTGCGGCTTTAGACCTGGAAAGTCCAACGTCGATCAAATATTTACATTACGGCAGATATTGGAAAAAAACCCAGGAGCTACAAATCGACACATACCACCTTTCCATCGATTTCAAAGCCGCGTACGAACTATATAGAGCAATGTCTAGTTTTGGCATCCCTGACAAACTTGTCCGTTTGTGCAGGATGACGATGGAGAATGCGCGCTGCTTCATCAAGGTCGGAAAGATCTCACCGATGCGTTTGATGTCAAAAAAGGTCATAGGAAAGGCGATGCTCTATCGTGCGACTTCTTCAACATAGTTCTTGAAATAATAGTGCAAAACTCACGCGTCAACACAACAGGCACAATCTTTCAAAAGTCCGTCGAATTACTCGGATACTCCGACAATATTGACATTATTGGAAGAACAAAGCGTGATGTCAGTGGCGCATTTGTGAACATTGAGACGGAAGAGAAGAAGATGGGCTTAGTTGTAAATGAGGACAAGACCAAGTATATGCTGTCATCAAGAAAGGACACACAGCACCGACGTCTTGGACAAAACGTCATTATAGACAGCTATAACTTTGAGATAGTGAAGGACTTCATATACCTAGGCGCCGCTATAAACTCAGAAAACAACACCAGCGCTGACGCTGAAATCAAACGGCGAATAACTTTTACCAACCGTTGCTTCTTTGGACTAAGAAGGCAATTGGGTAGCAAAGTCCTCTCTCGAGCAACTAAAGTGTCCCACTATAAGACCCTCATCATCCCGGTCCTTATCTATGGTGCAGAGACATGGACTTTGTCGAAAGTGGATGAGAGCGCTTTAGGCTGTTTCGAGAGGAAAATTCTTCGTGTGATCTTTGGTCCCGTTTGTATAGACGGGGAGTAGAGATTTAACCATGAACTGTACGAGCTGTACAGCCAAACTGACCTAGTCAAACGTTTCAAAGTCCAGCGACTGAGATGGCTGGGTCATGTGGAGCGAATGGATCTGAATGCTCCGGCTCGGAAAGTCTTCGAATCAAACCCCGAGGCACAGCGGTGGGAGAGGACCTCAACCAACTTGGCGTGCGAAACTGGAGACAGCTAGCTAGGGACCGAGCTAGCTGGAGAAGCTTGTTGGTTTAGGCCCCGGTACACCCCTGACTGTACCGCCACCTTAAGTAAGTAAGTAAGTAATCGCATCACTAGAAAAATGAAACAAATTTCGAACTTTAAATCATCACGATTGTTTGGTATCACATGCGTTTATTTTTATTTAAACTCAGGTGTTCCATTTTTGCTACTAAAAAACCGCGAGATTGAAATCGCAAGTTCGTTCGACGTGAAGGCCGAAGAACACGTGCTCTATCTTTCAATTTTTCGCTATGATTCCTTACTCGCATACAATGATCTTCCGTGCGTCAATATCGGACCATTGAATGTCGTCTGTCTGAATTGCGATGCATTGAAGTTCTTAATGGAAACGCGCCATTACGATAAGTTGTGTGTGGAAATTATACCGCAATCACGTCCTGATCGAAAAATGAAAAATGTGTGCAACAATGCGAGGAGCAATGCTACTGCTGGCTAATTATTTCCGTCAAACTTTACCGGTCATCTCGCGATTAACGCCTACAAATCAACTAAATGCTTTTATTGAAGTTATGGTATTTCTGGCGATACGTTAAAAAGCTGAATTCGACGAAAAACTTGCGAGTTGTATTGCAGAACTACTCATCAGATCATCTCGCGATCAACGCTTACAAATTAGCTAAGTACTTTTTTGAAGTTATGGTATTTCTGGCGATACGTTAAGACGCTGAGGTTGACGACGAACTTGCAAGTTGTATTGAGGAACTATTGATGATTTTTCAAAACAATTGGAAATTACCATATTCCAGTTGATACTGTAACTGGCCTGATCTTGATCCCACCAAATTTTTGTGAATTCACATAATCGAAGCTAAAAGGTGAGGGAAGTTATTCGACAATTCTAATTCTAATTACTAATTTTTATTTTTAGGAATTACTTTGGAATTTATTGATTTCCATTTTGAGTTCTATGTCTTCTTTCTCGGAAAATAGTTTTTTAATAGTGTATAACAATTATTTCTTAGTAAGAACCCCAATATTCACATATGTAGACACTTTCAAAGAGATTTTAATAAACAATGTGTATTGTATATCTATGTTTATTATCACTCCGTTATAGTTTTTAAGTTTCTACTGGAGGTCATATTAATCTGGCAAGTATATAATGTAATAAAAAACACACATTAATTTTATTAAAAAAATTCTATTATATTTTTCTAACCTACAAAATTCTGTTTACAGATGGCACATTCCATTAGGTGTGTTATGTTATGTAAGCAAACATCAAACATTATGTATGGTATATTTAGTTTTTGTTAAAATTTATTTTCAGAGTTTAAGGAATATTTAAAATATGATAGGACGGAAGTTATATTTTTGTTATTTTATTCGTTTATTAGTGTGATAAGTACTATAAGTTTTTTTTTTAATATTTTTATTTTCGGGTCTTCTCAACGAAGGTAGATATATCAATTTTGTTTGAGTGTTTATGTGCTAGCTGAGTTGTGTACAGGAAAACATTCATTGCAATAAATCTCATTTAAAATTTATGAATACCTTTCTTGAAGTCTGTAAGTGTTAAACCTGTAAAAAACATAATTTTTTGAGTTTGTTTGTGTTTTTAATTTCTATTAAATAAAATTAGGTGAAACTAAATGCCAAATTATAAACAATTAACAAATCTTCTGAATTTAAATTATAAAAGCATTCACACATATATCTGAGTATATTCAAGAAACTTTTATACTAATTTGACGTCTAAGTACTCTAATTATAATGTAATCAATATGAGTAGCACTATATACTATTTTAGATTTTATTTGTGTTTATTAGCAATATACAATAAACACTTATTCAAATATGATCCAAAAGCAAAAGTATCAGTGAAATTCAATTTGTTTATTTCAATGAATTTAAGAGAATGATTTTAAAAGTATAAACAAAAATTTAATTAATTTAAATTAATTTAAATAATAAACTGATTGAATAAAAATGAAAGGACAAGAATTTGTCAAACAAAATTAGTTTAAGTTAATTATGTAATATGAAAGCATTTTTTGGTAAGTATTGAAAAGTGTTACAGATGGAGATGAACTTATACGACATGACAGCTGTCAAACTTTTGTACTGGAAATATATTGCCGTTTTATTAAAAAAACTGATGGAAAAGTTATATTGATGTGTTTGAATCTATAAATATAAATAATTCAATAATTTCGAAGAGCGAATAAGTCTAGGTCTTATGTGGAAATAACGTATGTATGAACATAATTTATTTTTCTAGTATATTCTTCATAAAAAATGAACCAACTTTTCACTTTAGAAAATAGTCTCTGTACTATTTTAAGGTTTTTGTTGTTTTGAAGTAAATACGGACTTAAGAATAGTTTTTTGAGACATTTCTTATGTAAAAGTGGATACAAAAATGTTTTGTTTGTTTTTCGTGATGTTAAAACAAACGCAAATATGATGAACAAATTATTTTTATTTTTCAAATTGGAATAGTAATGATTCATTTAAAACTCTGTTAAAATTTCCTTACTAAAAGGGCTGTGCTTCAAATACTATTTCAAAAATTTGAAAACATTTCATTTATTTTTTTTAAATTTTTCTAATTTAGCCACCTAACGAAATATAATTAAAACTTTACTACGTATACGATTTGAACAGGAACAAACATAACAGTTAAGATCAAAAACCAGTCGCTACACAATATGATTTCCTTCAGTATGATGCACGCATTCACATTTAAACTCATGCGTTCTAAATCGTGCGACAGAAATGACACCTGTGAAATGACGCACTCGCCGTAGCAGCTGTATGCAAGTTTATGCAAAAAGTTTATGAGACTGGTGAGCTGCTAGACAAAACTCGTGGTCCCCGTTTTCGTACGGTGCACACGACGAGAATGTGGTTGCTGTAGCCGAGAGTGTGAGGCTCAATTCACGAACATCAACTCGCCATCAATCTCAACAGCTCAATATTTCATGCACTAGCCTGAGGAGAATTCTGCACAAAGTTCTCAGATTATTCGCTTACAAGGTCAAATTGACTAAGCAATTGAAAGCTCGCTACTATTAGAGCAGCTTGAATCGGACAAAGATTTTGGGCAAAAATCATCTTTTTCTGACGAGACGCATTTTCATCTCGGTAGCTATATTAATTAACAAACAAAATTGCTGCATCTAGCAAGGCTATGCCACACAGCCCATTCCACAATCGATCTTTTGCGCACCAAATTCCCAAATCGTATTATCAGACGTCTTCGCGATATCAATTGGCCGCCACGGAGCTGCGATTTGACGCTTTTGGACTTTTTTTTGCTTAGAAGCATAAATGACTGATGCTATGCCAACAAAACGAAAACGATAAGCAAACAATAAGGGCTGATATCATCCAAGCAATCAGTGAGCTAGAGCCAGAAAGCATCAACAAGGTGTTGGAAAATTGGAGTGACAGAAGGCGCTACTGCGCAGCTAGCCGAGGCAGCCACTTGGATGGCGTTGTGTTCCATAATTTATGGGAATGTTGGCTCTTACTAATAAAGTAATACATGGAAAAAATTAAGTTTTGTTCATTTTATTGCATTTTTAGAAAGAAACTTGTATTTCGCTCAACCTTTATAGTAAGGCTTTCGACAAGTCTTATTCAAGCTTTCATCTCTTGGTTTCCATTCAGATTCTGTTCAATGTATCTGATCGCATTTGAAGCAAAGGTCATACCAAATTCTTTTGGAGAGGAATCATTTCTTATTAAATAAACGCAGACTCTAGTGTACCTGAAGGTATTAGCCACCTTGGTCCACTTCTCATTATAATTTCTATCAATGACATTGTTTCAATAGTTAATTCCTATTCCGTGTCGCGATTGATGATTATAAGAATTTCTTTTTTAATGTGTCGAAATGCCAATTGATGTTCTTTTAAGGAGAAAAAATGCAATATTTTGTACTTATAAGAGCCAAATAAACTTGTGACCTAGGCGTAAACTTCTCAACAAACCCTGACTTTTCACTTCACATTGTAAAAATTGTAAATAAGGTCAAAGCAAGTAAGTTTTCGTGTAGTCTCATAACAAGTTCTTGTAAAACTGTTTTGTTCATCCCCACTACGAATGTGGGATCACTTTATGAACGCTACATTAAATCCGTCCAGCTTAAATATGTACGTTTCGTAAAAAGTGACTTAAGCTTGAATGATCCAACCTACTATTACCTATCTCCATATAGAAGTCGTCATCTTTTTTTGAACATGACTTGTATGGGAAAACGTCAGAAAGTTTCCGACGTTATTTCTTACTCCAACTCTTGGTTGATTCATATGTAGGTGCTCAAACTAACACCACGCTAAAAGAAGACTGTAGTAAGTTGATATTTCTTAGTATTTAAAGTTGAAAAATCCCGATTAGAAAAGAAATAATTCTAGAAAATGCTTGAACAGTACAGATACCGTTACAATAAAGAGAAAAGATTGAACTAAAATAAAAACCAGAAAAAAAAACAAAATTTTAATGAGAAGGTTAGTGCCGTAAAGAAGTTTAGTAGAACAAATTCTTTTGGTATTTTTGTAGAACTTTAGCATTTTTTAAATATCTGGAAAACTTTGTGTTTTGTGTTTGTGGTTTTATTTGAATTCATAGATTCAGAATTGTCAGAAGAGTAAAGTCTGAAATAAATATACTGGTATGTGAAATGTTAGCTTAATCGATAGCTTTATGCTGAAATTATAAGATATTAAAAATACAAATATTAAAACCGTGCTACTACCAACTATCAAGTTAAGACTGGCCCATAGATTTTAAAGGAACATTTTGCGTTCGAAATTAATTGAAAGTTCTACTCTACAAAATTTTGTTTAATGTATCATTTTTATTAATAGTAAATAATAATTTCAATTGAATTGAACTTTTCTTGTCAATTATTTTGTTTACAAAGAACTAGAAATAAATTCTAAACCTATGAGGGAATTCTTCATTTTTATCAAGCATTCCATTACAAAGAACTTTTTTGATTCGAAATACAGGCATTTGTACAGATTTGCGTTTGTAAATTCAAAAAATATCGTAGAACTGATTTTGAGAAATTCGGTGGCAGTAATTTATGTTTTAAATCATTTGCGGCGGGAGATATTTATAGAAATTCAATGATCAATACAATTCTTAATATAAATACAAAACACAAATATGTACTTCCAAAAAAGAAACTGGGGCACCACTAACATTGTTTTGAAACAAAGTATTAAACGAGGTAATTGGGAGATGAATGTTATTGACATTATATAACAATTTAATAATAAACTTAAGTTCTCTAGTTACAAGGGCATGGGAAATTAAAAAATAATTAATAATTATTCCTAAGGGAGCTAAGCGTAAGCTCATTAATAATAAGAACATTTAAAAAAAAGGACAGTGATTGCAGTTGACCTCCAAAGTAGGTAAGTGGTATCTACTTTAGACTTTAAGATTTTTATGTCATAGTCATTTGGGTCCAAATGCGATGGGAGCTAGTACCTGCTTGGTTTTTAGCTTTTTGAACATTTTTAGACAAATTTGTATTACAAACAAGGTTTGAAATACAAATTTAATTTGTTTGTAAATAGTTGGAAGTGTATTTTGATAAAAACTTTCTTACGTATAAATATACAAATATAAATAAATTATGTTCCCAATAATACTCGTAACATCGGAAACAATAGAAAATATAAATACTGATTTTATTTTTTGGGCTATTTTCAATAAAATTCAAATGAAAGTGGAGTCTCCTTTGCAAAATAGTTGGGCTTATCAGTTAGACGCTATGGTACTTTTTTAAGAAGCTCGATTTTAGTCGATGGTTACCGATACAAATATTTTTAGCATCACACAAACTGATAGTTATGTTTAATATTTAATGGGACGAAAATTCAATTTTTGTGGACTTAAGGCCAAAAAAGCTATCAAGAATCAATATATTTATATATACAATCCAAGAGTTTTAAAGGCTTTTTTTCTGAGAAGTATCCAAAAGACTCAGATTACTCGAAGGAGCTCCAGCCCGGCCATAAGTGTTATACTCCAACTTGGGATAGATATGTATACTTTTTATATCCAATAGATATAATAGCTAGATCAGAGGGGAAGAACCCCAAGAACTTTGCTGCGTTTTTAGCGACATCTCGTATGTGCTTATTTCACAGAAGGAGGTTGATAATACACATAAGAGGATTGAAAAATTGTCATGTCTTACTTAAGTGAAAAAAAAATATCATTGAATTTTTGACGCGTATGGTTATTTCCCAATGGATAATGTTTCAAGATCACACGTTGCTGTTGCAGTTATTATTCTCGAACGAAATACTGAGAGAATTATCGTCCGCAAAACAATTAACTAATTAACTATTAATTAGAAGTTTCAGATAGAAGACTATCAATCAAAAGGAGAAACAGGGTCGGGAACAAATTGCAGCCCTGAGGTAAACCAGGAAAGAAGATTGGTTCAATTAAATAGCTAACGCGCTCGAGTATCAGAAGATTTTATTAACTTAATTGAAGTATAGAAATTGAAGTAAACTGTCTCGCTTAAAGAGTATCTTTCCCGAGAAAGTTAACAAAAGGAGTGTCATTGTCAAAATTCTTATTTTAATGCAAATGTAATGTAAAAAATAATCCGACAAATATAACTTTTTCCTACACTTTTTCCTCCAACTTTTTCTACAGTTGGATTGGCTTTAAATCATCGGAAGCTGCTCCAATCAAATTATAAATATTCTTTTGGTTTGATGTTTAAAATTTTATTCGGGATTAAGACTCTGATACCCGAAGAAATTAAATTTGTAATAAATTTTATCTGCGTTGGAGTCTATGTCAGTTGTCAGTATCGAGGAAGCATTGTTAACAGTTGAAGTAAGTGAAGAAATTGTTGAGGCTGTCAGAGGTACGTCAGAGGTTAGAGACATGTTAAAAGTATTTTCGGCAAAACCATTAACGTCCGATATTCGAGTAGGATTTTCGACCAGCTGAATTAGGGGATTTGACTTGTGTTGGCCAGGAAAAACGAAGGCAAAAAGAATTATGTAAAATTGAAATCGCCCTGAATAGTATATGAAAAGTATATACAGGAAGATAATTCTTTCAATGGAGTCAACCAGAGTGTCAAATTAAAGAAAAGTTGTACGGAAAGAATTTGCGGAATGACAGCTTGTGAAAGCTACAAGACAACTAAGTCTTATGACTTACACTCTTAACCCTTCTTAGGTGTTTGATCTTAGTTGGCAGGAATGGAGCGGACCTTAGATTATTATTTGAAATTCTTTATACCTCTTCTTGGATATTTTAAGAAGGGCTTTAAATTATGAGGTTTTAGATGATGTAATGTACAACAAATAAAATGCACGAATGGGTCACAAGAACTTGCTCTTAGGTAAGAGACTAAGAATTTTAAAAATGAATGTTACCTACTATAGAGAAAAACTGTTCATAAGTATAAAATTCACTTTTTAAATGACTAAAACAACTCCTTTAGAAGTTGGAGCTAAACACAGAATGCCATGTGTTTCAATCATATATTTGTTTATGCAAGAATAAAAATTAGTGGTTAAATTCAATGGTTTTATATACAAAATTTTCAAAACATTTTTAAGAAAAAATGTTGGTACGCCAATTTAAAGTTTGTATTATTGTTCAAATAAAAATTAGATTTACAAAAAAAAAAAAAATATTGAGCTGTTTTTGAGATATCGTATTTTCCAAAAAAAAAATACTTTTTTTTTTATTTCAAAAATTCGAAAAATATTTTGTTTAAAGTTTTGAAATGCAATGTTTTTTTGTTGTAACTTTTTAGGAGCTTCTCTATAAGAAATTTCATTAAAATCCGTTATGCCGATAATGAGAATTTCAAGATTCGAAAAAATCGTTCTATGGTAGGTACAGTCAGTAATATCTTGATTTCAAAATTTGTTTTATTAAATTATAGATCGTAAAAATTAAATGAAAGAAAAAAATCTTAGCAAAATTCTCGGGACCATTTCCGAAAAGAATACGATTTTCGATGGTGGGTACCATTATTTTTAGGCAAAACAAAATTTTGTTTCTCAGGTCTTGTAGATCATATTAAAAAACTTTTATTTATCAAGTTTGAAGAAAATCGAGCATGGTATTTTCGAAATATTGATTTTCCAAAAAAAAAATTTTAATTTTTTTTTTTAAATCCAAAAAATAAAAAATTGGAAATTTGAATATGTAATAATATTCAAGTTTTGGAGGAGCTTTAACATAAAAAAAAATTATTTGAATCGGTTGTACCATTTTCGAGAAAATCAAAAAAAAAAAAAAATAAAAAATGGTTCCAGGAGCTTTGCCTTGCTTGGGAACATGGATAGAAATTCCAACGCATTTTATAAAACATATAATCTTGTTAAGAGATTCTGAACTCTCTGAATTCTATCTGAAAAACATTTTTGACAAGGATTCCAATTCACGTCCGCGTTTTATTCAAGATTCCTTTTAATGAACCCTAACGTTAAGTAAGCTTTAGCAACAGTAGCATCACACTTATGAAAAACTTCAAGCTTTTGGTTTTCACTCCCAGGTTCTTCTTATTTATCTTGCACAATACAACTAGTGAAGATTGCAGATACTTGCTCAAATGATATTAAGTGTACAGCAGGTGTCCCTTAAGGCAGCCACTTTTGGACCTTTGATTTTCATAATTTTCATTGATGATATCATTTCAATCTTCAACTATTGTAAATGTCTGCTATATGCTGACGATTTGAAACTATTTTTGAAAGTTTCGAGTCTTGATAATTCTCAAGCTATTTTCAATAGATATTCTCATAATTTTTATTTTTAGTTTCAATTATCAAAGACATAGCTGTTATTCTCGACTCCTTATTTTATTTTAAAAGCCATATTATTGATTATTTGGTTCTTAAGACCAATTCGTTGGTTAGTTTCATAAGAGGGAGTAGTAATGATTTAGGAGATCCCTTCGAGTTACTATCCTTATTAATATCTCTTGTTAGATCTCTTTTAGAATACGCAGATATTATTTGGAGTTCTCCATATAAAGTTCATTCAGGCCGGTTAGAAAAAATTCAAAGACGTTTCACAAAACAATTTTTTTAGAAAATGTAGATGTCAATTACTTGGAATAAAGTCATTAACATTGAGACGGATAATTCATGGTGTAAAGCTTAGTAGAGACTTACTATGCTATAACATTAAATTTCCGCCGCTTCTTGTATTAATACAAATAATCTAAGTTTCCGCCAGTCAATAAGAGCAAGAAACCTTTTATTTCAAAGACCCCACAAACTATGAAAGTAATGAAACAGTATCAAGATCTATTGTATATTTGGAGGGCTCACAGCTGTACCGAACCAAGTCGAAGTCATTTTAAAGAAGTCCAAAACTAACGCCAGGATAACCGCAAAATTGACCTCTATTTAGGCTAGTCGCGCACTGGCAACTGTGATCGAAATCAAATAATTTAATCACCAGTTGAAAGAGAATCGCGCACTGGCAACTCTTTACTCACGCTCACACTCTTTTTCTCTCTTGCGATTATAGAAAACAGCTCAACTGTTGCGAAGGCAATCTCTTAGTTTGTGTCAAAACACAAACTTTTTAGTTTCGAGAATCGAGTTGCTCTAAGTGCGCGGTGTCCCATATAAGCCGATATGTTTAATTTCAGCAACCAAACAGTTGCGAAACTAAAAATTGAATGTGCGCGCCTGGCCTTAGAGCTGTAATGAACTACATAGTTCATTAAGAGCTACATAGTTCTATTTAGAGCTGTAATGAACTATACATAGTTCATTACAGCTCTAAATAGAGGTCAATTTTGCGGAAATTTTGGCGTTGGTTTTGGATTTTTTTAAAATGACTTGGTTCGGTACAGCTGTGAGCCCTCCATTTCAATGAAGTGTCTTCAAATATCATTCCTTTAAATCTAAGTCGTAAGATATTTAAAACTGATGTATTGTATTTATTCATATTTTAAATAACACTTGTATTAAGTTTGTAGATAAATAAATAAATAAAAATAATTAAAAATAAAGGGAGTATGAAAATTTAGAGTAAAAAAGAATTCCGAAATCTTTCATTGTTACTGTTATCTGAAGAGGCTTGAATTCAAGAAGAATACGTAAAATCATAAGTGAAAAGTTTTCTAGAGAGGGAAATTCCGGAGTATTTCATTATATTTAGATTTAAGCAGTTATACCAGGGGTCCTATTTTGTATTACGAAACGAGCGGTAAGTCAACGATACTGAGGAATACGATAGTCGAGACAAAGAGCGATTAAGTAAAACGAAAAAGGGGTACAAGAGATGTTGCCAAGCTTAACCGAAAAAAAAGATTTTTTTTTGAAGCGCAACCAACCTCTCGGCTATTAGGAACGTCAGAAATTGACATAAATAAATGAAAAAAAAAATATAAATCAAGAAACGATAAAACGAAAGTTAAACGATAGGTATATGGCGGTCGTTAGAACTAACGAGTATCGTTAAAATTAAACGATTCTCGTTTAACATAATCGCATTTCAACGATAACGAAAGAATTTCAACGATAATCGTTTTACAAAATAGGGCCCCAGTTAGATAAACTAAAATCTGCACATGATATAGCATAAATGAGGCATTTGCCTCATAATTCAATTCAATTACTCCACTTAGACCGAAATAATTTTCGTATTTCATATATCTTCATTCAGTTAATATAGTTCATAATGACATCAATGAGTATAATAAATAGCAGTGGACCAAAGTGACTACCCTGAGGAACACCAGAGATATGTATATTCAATTGACTTTGAGGTTTAATTTTGAATTTTCTACTTTTTGTGGCTAACCGAACATTTCGTTTTCTGAAATCAACATAAAGAGTGGGCCAAATACAAGTTTCAAAATTAACAAAATTAAATTTTTTCCACGTATTATGGCTTTATTAGTAAGAGCAAATATTTCCATTAACTATGGAACAGAACGTCGTTCAAGTAGCTGCCTCGGCGTCTTCAATTGCTGAGTCAATTGGACCTTGTAAGCGAATAATCCGAGATCTTTGTGCAGAATTCTCCTCAGGCAAGTGTATGAAATGTTTAGCTGTTGAGATCAATGGCGAGTTAATGTTCGTGAATTGAGTCTTACGCTCTCGGTTACAGTACCCACATTCTTGTCTATGCGGAGACCACGAGTGTTGTTCACTAGTATACCAGTCCCACGAACTTCTTGCACAAACTAGCGTACAGCAGTCGCGGTGGGTATGGTTCATTTCGGCCAAAACTTCTTTTCAAAAAAACGCACTGTTTGGGCTATACAGCACTCACTTTGGAAATAAGTTTTCACTATTTCCCATCGTTGTTCCAGAGTAAATCGACTTATTTCGTTCCGTTGATGTGTGATACTGACTTTCTGTCAAGGAAACAGCTGTCAGTGTCAAAATAACCTATGATTTATAAAGAAACCACTAGAATATCCACCCTGTAGAGCATGAACAACAAATGATGAAAAACAAGTCAAGTTTGTTATACTTGAGCTTCCCCAAAGATACCCATATTGTAAAATGGTTTTTTTTTTGACTAAACTAAAGTTTCAAAAAGCTTGGGAATTGCAGACAACTTGCAACTACCCCTGTTATTTGCAGCACAATTATGTTAACCCTATTTTAAGATAGGGATTAAAAGATAAGATTCCCAGTCATCTAAAAATATCCCAGATGACAAAGAAAGTTTTATTATTGTAAACAGCGACGCCGACGCGACGGTGCGCAAAGAGGCTTATAACATCTTTTTAAAATTATGGCAGCGATTCCATCAACACCTGTATTAGAATTTGACTTAAGGAACTTACATAATTGCGCTTAAAACATCATAGTATTCAAGTGTATATATCCAATATTCATCGTTTAGTGGAGGTTGAGTAAAGTTTGCTTTTAAATTTGAAAACACAGATTCAAAAAACTGAGCACAAAGCACCAGAGTCTCATGAAAATCATAGAATATGTGATCCCAACAGATTTGCGTTTTGAAATTGTCAAATAAATCATATTACACCTAAAAAAGTTCCAAAGGCTTATACTATAAGTAATGTAATAATAATATTAAAAATAAACATAAAAGTATACATATCTACCACTACTTACTCACTACATGATGTTTAAGTGCGTTTATAAATGTGCAGTAATGTTGTCAAACTTAATATAATTTATTTTTAGTACGAAAAAAAATAAATAAGTATTTTACAACATTTAACTATATACCCCAATCAATATTGTGTAAAAATGTGTTTTCTAATAAAATCTTAAGAAGTGAAATAGCATACATAGTGTTGGTTGGCTAAACATTGAAAAACACTGAAAACATCAAACACTGAAAAATAAAATAATAGTTTTTGTAATATAGAACAAAAAAGTTGTGTTTCTAATCTATGGCCACATTATAAAGATAAATATAAAAAAATAAAGTTAAGAGTAGGTATACTTTGTATGACAGTGATGCAATAGCACAGTTTGAGATATATATATTTTTTTTAATTAAATATTGTAATGTAGTACGAGTACGATTATTTAGTTGAAAGTAAAAGTTTGCTTGAAAGATAGAGTAGGTAGGTAGGTACATGTGATAGGCATATATTTTTAAATTCTTACGAGTTAACACGGACTCGAACTCTGTAATCGTCATGTAGTCCCCTGTAAACAAAAAACCCGGAATGATTTGGATTTGTTTCGTATGTTTTTTTTTTTGAAATTTAACATTAAATGTTGTTTGTTGTAAAAAATTCATACTACAAATAATGAAAATTATAAAATTGTTTTAAACGCTTTTGATGTATATTTACATAATTTATTCAAAATATGATCAACACAGTTTATACGAGTATACATAAATAGGTTTTTTGTCAGTAATTAAAAACAAATTTTCTATGAACAAATAATATAATATGTGGAATTTAATATATTTACAAAATTAAATAAAACAAATTTTCTATAAGTTGTTTTTAAAATATTTAATTAAATTTAATTTATAAAAAACAAATGTAAGAAAATTAATTGACCCATAACTTTTTTTTAAAAAAACATATCACAAAAGAACAATTTGCTATGTCAAAAATCATCTACACTAATAACTATGTGTAGGTAATGTTGAAGTATCTTTCAGAAATTGTAAGTTTTGAAATAATATCTACATATTTAAAAACAACTTATGTATGTTTTGCGATATTGTGGGGTTCAATTTTACTGTCTTGAATAATTTTTAACAGAGGTGCTTTATACAAAGGTGAAGCGCACATATAGATATATATATATAATATTTATTAAGCTTTGAGTGGGTTAAGCGATAAAAGGTGAAACAGTTGAAACAACAGAAACCATTTTTTAACATAGCACGCCTCTTACACATAATTTTCGTCCCGGTTGTTGAAAAATGAGTTTTGAAAAAGAAAATTAGTTTGTTACAATGATGTGTAAGTAATTAAAAATGTTATTTTGTTTTTATCCTAAGCCTCAAATATGCCATTGTTATTTTTGGAATATGAAGGTTAAGTTAAGGCAAAGTAGGTATGGAGTTTCTGCAGTTTAGTAAAATTAGTTGTTCAAATTCGTATAGTTATGGTTTGTTTTTTCCTTCTGAGTATGTAAAATATCAAAATCATTACATAAATTAACAACAGAGTTCTTAGGGTAAATTAGAATATAATTGGATACTGATAACAAGTGATGTTGTAAACTCTTACAACGGGCGGCGCATAAGTTCTTTTTCCGAGGAGCTCAACAATGACTAATCCCCTTCCTTCTTTTTCATAACACAAGTTGATGCAACCGTTGGTACTACATAAAATAGGATTTTTCTATAAGACCTAATTACTCAGTCTTATTTTGAAAGACATGCACAGAATTTGACACTCACCTTCAAGTTCGGAGCTTGCCCCCAGCGACTCATTTCTTTTTCCATTCTCCAAAAGGAGTCAAAAGGCCGGAGATTCACCGATGACAAAATGAGATTAAGGTTGCTGTAGATTACCATTTGGAGTCAAAGAAATATTTTTTAGGCGGATAAAAGGCACTTATAAGTTGCCATTAAGCTTCTTTCCTTAAAATATCGGGCAAACATTTTAGTCCAACTAAATCGTAAGAGTGTAACGACTTCAATTCCAGGCACTTTTTAGACAATTTAAACTTTTTTCATTTGCGGAGCTTATTAATAGCGATCATTATTAATAAATGGATACATTAATTGGCACCCAAAAAAGTACAAATATTGGCACTTAATCACCTTCCATTAAATTTATTAGCCCCCTTATTACGGCTGGCGAGTCGAACAAATAAACATGTGAGTGTGAGAAATTAGTAAGTATTACGGTTGGCGAATCGAGAACCTTTGATTCGACTTAAATGTCATATATTTGATATTCTTAATAAACAATCAAATTTCGAACTCGAATTGTAAAGTTCGCCAACCGTAGTATGTCGAATGTGTAGTTCGCTAATGAAAAAATCTCACCTCGAATGTTCGATTCGCAAACCGTAATAAGGGGGTAACATATAAACATACATATAACCGCGGAAGATCTCTCATTCCGCAACTATAAGAGCTCGTTTTTTATTTAAAATTCTTAAATTTTATAATTATTAATATTATAATATTAATAAACATGAACTCACTAGTTAAATAGGATTTGTTTAAACAAACTCTGATGTTAACAGAGAAAAATGTTCATGAGCATTTTTAAAATGTTTTCTTCAATAGTTAAATAGTTAAAGCTTAAAACAGAATGGCATAGGAATTGTCAAAATTTACGCAAGAATAAAACTTATGAAGTCGTATAGTAGCCGTTTTGGTTTTGAAATTAAGTTCTTATGCATAATTTTCTTAATAAGTTTAAAGAAAAAATGTTGGTACACAAACTTTAAGGTTTTCAACTTTTAGAAGCTTCTGTATAAAAAAGTTCATTAAAATTGTTTATCTTGATAATGACAAAGTCGAAATTCGAGAAAATACTTCTATTTATCAAAATTATAGAAAAATTAGATTTTTGAAAATCTACTGAATAAATATTCAATTATTTAAAGATAAAATTAAAGTTTGTTTTCTGCATCTTGTAGATAGTAAATATATATAAGCTTTTAAAAAGAAAATTTAACTTTTTGTTTAAAAAAAATAATTGCTTGAAAATTAGTAGACACATTACTTTTCAAATTTCCTTAGAACCTTATTGTAAGTAAGAATTATTATGGAAATCATTTATACGGTTTTTGAAAAAAATATCCTAGAACTCACTATAATAGTAAAATGGCTTAGAATTTTTAAAATTGTATTTACAAAATATGTAATATGTAATTAGAGAAAATTTTCAAACAATCGTTTTAATTGCTAAAGACAAAATTAACATTGTTTTGAGCTAAAAATGCTAAGCTAAGAAATGGCTTTAAGGAAAGTTAGTAACTGAGCCGGCCACGAGTTGTCGACTAGGTGCTAACCAAATCAAAACTGAACTGATGCTATTTACTACCAAAACTAAAATACAGCCCATCGCTCTTCCCCGACTTAACGGGCAAACACTTTAGCTCTCTTTCAGTGCAAGATATCTAGGTGTTATTCTCGACCATAAATTAAACTGGAAACTGAATATTTAGGAAAGGGTTAAGAAGCCGTGCAACGCCTCACAGTGGCCCGTTTATGTAAAAGTGCTTGCGAAATTCATTTTTCGGGTGGGTTTATAATGCAAAACTTTTACATTTTCTGAATAAAAAAATATTTGGAGCTCTAGTAATCGAAAAAATTATTTCATTTGTATGAAGTATGAACGGTTCGGCTTGTAGAGTCAGTCAAAGTTGACAAATATTTAAGGTGAGAAAAAAACATTTTTTTTTAAATTTTTTTTAACTTTGAATGTAAAAACTAGGAATAGAGTATAAGTTACATTTTTTTTGTTATTTTTACTTGATATACATATGTTGATTGCTATGATCAGAAATAAAAAAAAAATTGTAAATTTTTTAAAATACTAAATTTAATGTTTTTTGAAACACCACTTTTTAGGCACTTTTTCAACTTTTCATTGAGTAGAAAAAAAGTTTTTGAAAGTTGTCAAGCTAAACTGGACGGATAATGAATCCTTATATATCAAAGGGCACGGTAGTGCCCAGCCAAGTTCTGGCACTACACCCTTTTTACAGGAACAAACTCAGGCGACTTTTGACCCCTCCCTATCTTCAGTATCAATGAAGTCAGAAACTTGAAATTCCGAATATATGCTAAGCTAGTCAGGTACAGGCGCCTCAACAAATTTTAATTTTTTAGCATAAGCGGTTCCTGAGATATTAAACCTCAAAAATCACAAAAACCGTAACTGACTGACTCACTGACTGACTGACTGACAGATCATCAAAATTATGGAGCACTTCCCGACATCGTAGAATCTTGTAGTTTTGCACAACGGTAGGTCTTGTCATGCAAGTAGAGGAAAATTTGAGGTTTTCTATTCAGGGGGCGTGGTATCCACCCACTTTCTCCGAATTGGTGTTGGTTGAATGGAGCACCGATGAAATTTGGTAAAGTGATAGGGCTTAAATCGCATACAAAGAAAAACATATAAAATTAGAGGTTTTCCATATATGGCACACTTCCGATTGCAGTTGTAACGAAGTTACATCTTTTGAAGTAATTACGCCTTTCTACCAACCTAAGAAGACCGAACGCCGGAATTCTACTGCATTTACCACACCGGATGAAATGGCCTGAAAATATTGCATACCTTAAGGCGCCAAAATCACAAAAGAGGACACACACAGATGATTGTCGACGTCAGCAAATAAATTTCGTTCGCCAACTTTATAATCCACATTTGGTTTTGGCCGCCAAGTCGACAAGTAAGAGGTAGAAATGCAGCAGAAATCAGATTCTTCTTGCCACCGGGTGTTCTGTACCAATTTGGTGTACAAGGCATAAAGCATCTCAACTAGAAGCACGCTGCTGGTCACCTATACCAGGAACAGGAAGTAGATTCGCAACTTTTTGACTACCGCCGCAAAAATACCTTTCCCGTTCTCCTTTCCTCCGCCGCCGTAGTTTAGACTAGGGACTCTATCCCAACCTTCGCTGTCTTAACCTCCTCCGCTCAGACTACGGACTCTATCCCAATCTTCGCTGTCTGAAATCCCTTTCCTCCGCCACCGTAGTTAAGACTAGGGACCCTATCCCACTCTTCGCTGTCTTAACCTCCACTATTCAGACTAGGGACTCTATCCCAATCTTCGCTGTCTTAACCCCCGCCGAAAAGCTCAGATTAGGGACTCTAACCCAATCTTCGCTGTCTGAGTCTGTTCTACGATACCGATGTTAGTGTATATGAAATACCGTGTTATCTTATTGTAGGACCATACCTTTTGTTAAAGTATATGAAATACTCTGTTAATTTTTTATAAGGTCATAAATATTGTATATTTATATGAAATACTGTGTTAACCTACTTATACGTTGAATAAATATAATTTGGAACTGGAGTATTGAACTCTCTATTTGGCCGAGTTTTACTGCTTTCTTCGGTTGACTCTGGACCCCGCTGATCTACCTCAGCTGGAAACAAAAAAGCATCACACAGTAGAACAATGAAATTTGGTAGAACGGTAGGGCTCAAAAGTAAGAACTTGGCGTACTTTTAGATCTCAGTACTTTTCACGGCTGACTTGTTACACAAAGGTTCTTGTATAGAAGAACTTGGCTCTTTTTTTAACATTTATGTTTTTGGTCTGATCTCTTTATCTACAACCAAAAACTCAGCTGTTCATTTTGAAGTGATTTCTAATTTTGTATCCCAATTTCTTAGAATTTGGAAAGAACGGCATACTTGATGCACTATAATGCACTATTGCGCCCACTAGAGTATGCAAGACGTTCATATTCATAAATAGCTATAAAAGGCCTATCTAATTATGCTTACTATTTTTTTTTATCAATCACACCCAAAAATTGCTGTGGGCTCTCGGTCTATTACAAAGTAAATGGGGCTGCGATAGATCATCTGGACAAGGTGCGTACAAGCAAAAAATTAATACATCAGATAGTGAAACAGACGCAAACATGTTCATGGCATTAGTTGTTCCACTCAGGAGGAACCCTCGCCCATCATCAACTCATTTCTACCGACCCATAATGTTCCAATATGCTAAAGAAACTAGTGACCTCATAAATACAACAGTCAACGATATAAAAAGGCAAATAGCAGATATTCAACCAACAATGTATAAAGTTAATGAAGATATAACTATATTGGTGCAACACGAGTTCTTTTTAACTATGATTGACGGAAAAGTTTTAAACTGATTAACAGAAACAAAGTCTACGCGGCCATGTCTGATATGTAAAAGAACCCAAAAAAAACTTCAATAACCAGGATGAATTAAATAACGACGAACATAATTACGAATATGGAATATCTCCATTGCATGATAGAATCAGGTGCATGGAATTTATTTTGAAACTTGCTTATACAGTAGTAAAAGTAAGTAAGTAAAAGAATTCATTTATTAGAAATTTGAGTTTGTTACATTTACATATTATTTTTGAATTTTTAGGCTATGGCTTTGCCGTCAGCTCGAATGGCAAACATTAAATTTAAAACGATTAAATATTATTGAATTCGTGTTGTTTTTCATTTAATTTAGTAACTATAGTTTAAAAAAAATACAAAAAAAAAATGCTAGTTATGTATATTCAGTTATAAGCAGCTTTCTAAATGTGTAGGTTTCATTCAGGAAACGGGCAAGTTCTTTCCAATTAGGTTCATTTAATATAAGTTTCGTCTCTTCCAGTAAATAAATAGTAAATAAAGGCTTTCCGAAGTACCATAGTCTGTATTGCTTGAAGATTTGACATATACTTAATAGATGGAAACAGTCCTCTTTGGCTTTTATGTTGCATAGAGTACAAAACTGATTAAAACTTCCATTGTAAAGACTTCCGTTGAGACCTAACAGTTCACATCTCACTTTGAATATCAAGGAGATTTCTTTGCAGCTAAATGAGTTCATAAAATAATTTTTATCACAGTATACAGTATTCTGCTTTGCGACTGACAGGCTTCCTCGATCATGATATTTCGCACTGAGTCTTCTTGTTTTTGTATAATTTTATAGAGTTGGTCTTTTAAAAGTTGAAGTTTGTTTGGGTCGAAATTAACTTCTTCTCCATAAACATTACTGAAATTTTGGCACTTCTCCATCCACCAATCTTCATTCCTTACTTCGTAAAGAAGCAGTTTTTTGCTCAACCGAGAGTCCGGATATCCCAAAACTTTAATGATAAAGTCGGCTTGAAGTTTAAGTGTGTACGTAAAAAGTTTTGGTAGGCCTGTTTCCAAGTATATTGCGTAATTCGGAGTTTTGATCGGGAGATAAAAGAGTTTTTTTAATAAAGTTTCTTTGTAGTTTTTCAATTTCTTCATACTCTTTTATACCCCAAACCTGAGCAGCGTAGCAAAGTGAAGATTTCACAACAGCATCAAAGATTTTATATTTTACAGATAGATTTATGTGAGGGTTTAAAAATAATTTGCTCCATGTTAAATTGATGAGACTTTGTGATGCATTAGATTTTTCGGTCAAGTGTCTTCTGAAATCTAATGTTGGGTTGAGTTTGATTCCAAAATATTTGTATTCTCTTGCTACATCTAGAGGACTGCCCCTATAAAAAACTAGCTATGAATCACTTCCCTCTGATTTGACCGTGAGAAAACCATAATTTTTGACTTTTCGGTATTTATAGTTAGTCCCCATTTTTCACAATATGCTGCAAGACGATTTATCATTAGTTGTAAATTTTCTGGTGACTCTGACAACACAACAAGGTCGTCGGCGTACATCAAAACGTTTATGATGGTGTTTGCAATTCTAATACCTCCGGGTAGATGTTTTGCAATGTCATTTATGAAAAGTGAAAACAGAAGGGCACTCAAGAGACATCCTTGCTTAACACCAGTATCTGTTTTAAACCATTTAGAAAATACTTCTCCATCCCATACTGTGTACGGGCATCCCTAAAAATTCAAATAAATACGAGATCATGATGGCTAGTGTAAATTACAGCACATCTCTGATTTTTTTTTCGAAGTTCCAACGTGGCACATTCGACAACTTTGTCAGTCAGTTGTCTAAAGTCACGGCGACTAAAGTACCCGTACCTCTTGTAGCTTTGATTCGTTCTTTCGAATGTCTTTTTGATCTCGGACACCTCCAAAGAAAGAACCTAACCAAAGAAGCTCCGTTCACTAACCGGAACATATTTTTTTTTACCATATATCTGGGTAAGAATTAATTAAATTTTAGTGATTGAAAACCAAACAAAATATCTAAGTTGACAAATTATTCGTATTATTTATAGTGTGAACCCTTCACTAGTTTATATAGAGGCTGCATCAGTTAAATCCTGTTTTTTTTTATCGTACGAGTGTCACTCCAGTGCCCAAAGCAGCGCAGAGCACCTGCACAAGCAGAAGTGCTTTGAGCCCGCCACGTGCTTCTATCGCTGACTGGGGTACTCGTACGACCGCTGGATAATCTCAGAGAAAAGAAAGATCCTACCAAAATTCGAGGTCATTGCATAGTTCTTCAGCATCTTAACTGAGAAGAGATCTTACTGGAATTTTATCCAAACTTCCGTGTGAAACCGCTAAACGTCAAACGTGGGTGTTAAGTATAATATTCCGCGATCTTACAACACCCCGTTTCCTCATACGATCCCACGCATCTTAGCAAAAATCGCTTCTTCCAAGGCCAGATTTCATCGCCTTATTATCTACCTGCCAAGGCATTATCCACCTGCCAAGACTCTAACCACCGGACAAGATACCAACTACCTGCTTTAGTCGAAACCTAACCTACTAAATAGCACCACAATCCAGTGACGCAAATAGTGCTCAGGAAATCGCCACGTCCATACAAGAGTTTCTTGTAATTGATTGCATCAGGCCACCTATCAACCAAATCACCTCAGCTTAAATCACCAGCATTATATATTAGATAACTAGAGCATATAATTGAAACGATCTCTCTTCTTTCTATATCAGTTAAGTAGTTTCTTCTTGTTTATGCCAAATTGTTCAAATTGAAAAGATTTCATTTTCTTATCAGCAAATAAAATTTAGCATTCGCGTCAAAGCTAAGAGCTACAAAGCAGAGAGAGCTCAAGAATACCCAACCAACGAAAGGAGTGCGCACGTCTTTTTTTGGAAGGAAGAACTCGATAATCATCGTATGTGTCAATAAAACAACAACAATATCAACTATCGGTAAGTCACAGATATTCAAATAAATTTGTTGATCAAACAGATGATATCCATTCAATTTGAAAGATTAAGAGATTTGTATTAAAGTTTTACTCGAATTAAAAAGCATAAGAGAGAGAGAGATTAAGTTGAAAAGAATTAATTGACTATAATTTTAAACAGAGAGAGATTTGTACAACCATTGAAAATACACTTGATTAAACCCAAACGAAGGTCAAACCAATATACATATATGTACATATATAGAAGCTGCATAGAGATTAGTCTTAGACAGTTCTGTGTTTTTTTTTTTTGCGATAGATTATTATCTTTCATTTTGATAATGCTAATTTAAAAAACCCTAAGGCCTGTTGTACAAAGCTACTCTCTGATTTTATAAGAAGATTTTTTTTTATTTGTTAATTTGCTTAAAAATGATTTAAGTTTTGAATAAAATCTAAATATGTTTTACTACTTTAAATTTTATAGATTTTAATCTAATTTTACAATGATTGAGTAAGTTTAGTTACAAAGGGAAAGAAGAAATGTTGAGACGTATTGATAGAGTTCGCATGAGCGTGCAGTAGTCAAATACTCAAGTTCAAATCAGGGGTTACCGCTTAAATAAAAAGAGTGGCGCGGCAACCATGGGGTTTATTACCTAGATCCTATAGAAGTAATAGACCAAGGGAGGGTACACTCAGGGGACCAATCCATCATATGGTTACCCAATTATAGAATTTGGGATTAGATCTCAAATTGAGAATGTTGCACAAACTTTTAAGATACATAGTGAGCTCCTTTCGTGTTAATTTTTTTCTTAAGGCATGATTTAAATATGTACGGCAGTCCAGCAGCGGGTGCAAGATCCCACCCCGCCGACGAGTTAGCTTTTGGCCATCGCAAGCATGCCTACCGCACTCTGCTGGCTGGACAACTTGCTTCATACCCCATCGTACTTTCAGAGAATCCTGTGGTTCTGGTTGGACCGTGGGAAGGCCTAACATCACCCCAGTATGAAGCAGGAACATTTTCCGTTACAACTGTTGACTTTTTGTCAGTATACATGTTACGTATTACTCGAAGAAATCTTGTTGAGACACCCAATTCTGAAAGCTTATACAGCAAAGCACTCCGATTCACCAGATCAAACGCAGCTTTAAAGTCTACAAAAAATGCGAAGACCTTTTTGTTACGTGCTTGAAACGCTTTAACGATTGATGTGAGTGAGAAAATGTGGTCAATGGTAGAATAGCTCTTTCTAAAACCAGATTGAAGGTCTGACAGGATGTTATTTTCGTCCGCCCATCTTTCTAGTCTGCCAACCAGCACTCCACAGAATTATTTCGCAATCATATTCATGAACGAAATACCACGGTAGTTTTCAACCTCGTTCAAAGCACTTTTTTTATGTATGGGGAAAATAAGTGAAGTTCTGAAGGACTCTGGGATTTCGGCACTGATAAGAACTTTGTTAAAAAAGTTAATAAATTGTTGTAAAAAGCTGGAGATGCATTTTTAAAAAATTCGTATGCAATTCCATCTTCACCTGGAGCTTTTCCATTTTTTGCTTTTTGAAGAACTGTTTGAATTTCGTCAGCAGATATTGTACAATCAAGAGTAACATCGCAGATAAACGGTTCTGCGTATGAGAACGTTAGGTTGGATTTATTTTGTAGAAGGTTCTTAAAGTAAACAGAGAGATCATCTGCAGATACACCTGAACCTATAATAATATGATTTGAACCATTGATTTCTTTTGCAATTTTCCAGAAGTCCTTTGTGTTTTTCGTTTGTCCTAAAGATAAAGCTTGATTTGTTTCAAAATTTATTTTCTTTGAAAGGCAGAGCTGTTTGTACTTGATATTTGATCTGATGTACCATCGCCGAAGTTCATTGCTATAAGGATTACGCCGCATTGCATTAAGTAGATCGAACGATTTTTGTCTAGCATTCATGCACTACCTGTCAAACCATTTTTGTTTGAATGTTTTTATTGGTTTTTTTTGTCTGTTATTTGAAGAGTTCCTTATGCATTGAATAATTTGTTTTGAGTGATCATCACACGTCTCGGTGATGGCAGGTATTCTTGAGATGAGTTTCAAGCGTGGAATCAGATCAAGATTTCTCTGTTGCAAGGATGTTTCAATGGCCCACTCCACCATTATTGGCATGTGATCTGAAAAATGTTTGGATATAACTTCAAATTTAGTAATACGATCAATCCATTCATTTTTGATAACACAGTAATCGATGACGGATTTTCCCTGCCCTCCAATAAAGGTATAATGACCTTGGGTGTCTCCTTTGGTGCATCCATTTAAGACAATACTGTCATACAATTGAAGCAATTCGAGTAAATTAGTTCCGTTTTGGTTACAGACGTTATCTTTGGATATTCTGCTGGTAGGACTTATAAACATGTTGTTAATATTCATCAATGTAGTAACTTGAGTGCAGCTTATTCTAGCGTTAAAGTCACCGACCATTAAAATGCTTTTACCTGTTAGCAAAGACATTATGTTGCTCAGGTTTTCAAAGTCTTCAGACCATTTATTACAGTTTAAGTAAAGTAGAAGGATGAACATATTACTTTTTCTTATCAGTTTTGGTACAACAGTTTCATGAAACTCCGTGAAATCATAACAATTTAATTGAGATATTTTGATTCCGTATAGACATCCACCACTTGCACGTCCTCTCAATGAAGTTTTAATTGCAGGAATCCAATATAGTTTAAAACCACTAAAATACTTAATAAATTTACTTGTATTTTCAATTGTTACATGGGTTTCAAAGAGAAAAAAAATTTCATAAGATTTAATAAAATTAAAAAAGTCTACAAACATACACTTATTATTTACTTGCTTATACACTTCGACAGGAGGGAGAGAAATTTGATGAATCTATTTGGGACCAAGGAGGCAGAAATAAGAAGAAAACGAGAGATTCAAAGGCGTTTTCAGGATGAGCTTCGACTTGATGTGGATAAACCAAAGCAAGGATTTGAAAATAGCAATGATGGAAACACTTCAAGGAGATTTTTTGAACAATCGGAGGCAACCGCTCGAATAACTGGGGTCAATGAAGAGGTTATAACTAGGATCAAAATAATACTTAATGTTTTGAATTGCAGGGAAGAAGTGAATACAGTTAAATTTGAAGAGTACACCAAAAAAACCGCAGAGTTATTGAAACAAAAGTACTCTGAAAAACTACTAACACCTACTCTTCATAAAATTTTGGTGCATTGTCAAAATATAATCGAATACCAATCTCTACCACTTGGAGAATTGTCAGAAGAAGCCCAAGAGCCCAAAAATAAAGACTACAAGAAATACACAGATATCAAAATACGTGCAAAGTTTCAAGAATTCGACAGAATGAAGACTTATTTAAAATGCTAGCAATCTCATCCGATCCACTTATTTCTTCCTTGAGGCATGTAAGAACCCAAAAAGATCTGAAAGCCCAATACTCACCAGAAATGATAAATTTGTTACGCGTTTCCCCGGACTTAGATGATAGTTTCCAAGAAATTTAATATTTGTATGTAAATTGTTGTTCCTTTTATTTTATTTTTCTACTTTTTGAATTGTAATCTATTAATAAAATATTTAATATATACTTATAAGTACTCTTTTATAAAAAAGAAAATAAAATAAAAAAGTCAATTAATAAAAAAAAAGATTTTTTTCGCCACATTTTCACTCAATTTGGGTTGTTTTTTTTCCCCACTGTTTTTATTTAAATTACACTCAAATAACTTCATAAATTGACTTTCAACCTTTTTAAAATTAAAAACCAACTATGTTAACAACCTTAACTAAAACTTCTTATTTCAGCAGCAGATTCGGAAACACCCTGTAAATATTTTTTCTTTAAATTCTCAAATTTTATAGCCTTGGAAATTTCGTTTAAGGTAAAGTTTGTGGTGATATCTTTATTCGTTTAAGAGATATGATTTTTGCAACCAAAAAAGTCAATTTGGGCCACTGTGCGCCTGTAGTAAAAACCTTTGGTATAAAATTGGGGTCTTGAATCTAAGATTAAATACACAGCCGTGTATGTCACCTCATGGTGGCCCAAGCTAACCATGACTTCTAATGTCGATAAACTGAAGAAAATACAAAAAATAAAATAATAAAAAGCGCTAGCTTTGGCACAACAGGAGCTCTAAGATCTTGCCTAACTAATGCCTTAAACGATTTTCTGTACGTTTGACCACTTCGTTTACACATTAAATATTTAGTATCTCGAAGTGCATTAAGACTAAAGGAATCGAACTCTTTGATTGTCAAACCTTATGGCCGCAGCAATATTAAGGAGTTGATTCCAATAGAGATCTTTTCGACTCGCACTAACAACTACATCCCTAAAATGGTCATCAGTAAACATTTTAAGGTTATGTTCTCATCAAGAAATGACTGGGATGATGACGTCATGACGAAAGACTTGAAAGACTTCGACACAACTATTTTTACTGATGGCTCAAAAACAGAAAGTGGTGTTGTCACAGGAATCTTCTCTGTGACTTTGGATATATGTATCTAAGTCATTTAGGCTACTTGATCTTGCTAGTGTTTTCCAAGATGAATAACTGCCTATCAGGGAAGCATGCAAGGTACTTAGGCAGTCAAGCGGCTGTTGAAGCCATTTATTCTAGTACATTATACTTCAAATCGGTGCAGCAATGTCGGAATGAACTTGCTAGCCTCATTATTAACCACAATGTCACTCCTATCTGGATTCCCGGTCATTATCTCACTAGCGGAAAGAGTCAACATTGCGCTCGCAGTTATGAAGGGCAATGTTGTCTCACATTTTCTTAGCGAATCATACCGTTGGTGGAATTTAACTAACTGCATTGTATTTAGAAAGATTGGGTTCACCAATAATAAATCTCGAACATTTGACCTGATATGTAGACCCAGGTAAGACTTAGCCAGGATTATAGCTACCTGTAGTAGACACTGGCCAACAGGACAGCATACACCGAGGTTAGGCATTCCTCACGTCACAGCACTCACTGTAATAGCTGTGGGACCATCGGGAATAGCCGATACAATCGAGAACAGGCAGTTCTTTCTTATGATCAGCCGATTGTTTTCGATTCGATTTAATCAAATAAGGAACTCCCTATACACGATTACATCGACTAGACTCGATTATATCAAGGTACGTGCTGGCACCCCAGTTCTCTATTTCCGCTGCAAAATTCCTGCACTGCCCAAATTTAGAGCACAATTGTTAGGAAGAACATAACTGGGATAAATTCAAAGGAGTCAATATATATTAAAGTCATACAAGACGCTGCATGGAAAACCACTCCACACAACTTTAGAGATCCAATTAGAAACACAGCTACAATTCCACCGGAAATAAAAGATCTGGTTCGCGAAAAAAGAACTGTTCGGAAAAGATGGCATCAATCACGAGCACCTCAGGACAAAACCATCTTAAACCGCCTCTCGAATGAGCTCAAGTATGCTATCTGCGAATCAAAAAATCGGAAGATTTCTACCTATCTAGAAGGTCTGACCGCAGATAAAAATACGAATTATTCATTGTGGAAAGCTATAAAAGATGTTAAAAAGCCGCAAATACATTCAGCACCAATCAGACAAAATAATGGTGAATGTGCCAAGTCCGATAGAGAAAAAGCCGATTTATTTGCTGAACATCTAAAGGAAACCTTTAAACCTTTTGACGACCAGGCGTTGATAAATGAACATGGTGATATCCAATGGCCATCTGAAAACTTTCTTATTCGGAATATCACGTTATCAGAACTTTATCAAGCTATTAAAAATCTTAAAAATAATAAAGCTCCTGGGTACGACCTAATAAATGCTCGCGTGCTTAAAGAGCTACCCAGAAAAGCAGCAATTAAACTTCAGCACCTTATGAATGCGGCATTAAGGCTTTCATACGTTCCACGCCAAAGGAAAGTCGCAGAAGTTTTAATGGTTCCAAAACCGGGAAAGTCTCCGAACGAAAAGAAATCTTACAGACCGATTTCCCTCTTGCCACTGATCTCGAAGGTATTTGAGAAAATCTTATTAAAGCGACTGCTTCCTATTATCGAAGAAAAGCGGCTTATTCCTGACCATCAATTTGGTTTCCGAAAAAGCCACTCAACAATTGATCAGGTGTACAGGATAACCAATGAAATTGAGAAATCACTAGAGAGAAAAAATGTATGTTCAAGCGCATTTCTAGACGTCTCTCAAGCCTTCGACAAGGTCTGGCACGATGGCCTTAAGTTTAAACTAAGACAGGTCTTTCCGGATCAAATATATTACAACCTTAAGTCGTACCTCGAAGATAGGCTATTTCGAGTTAAGCAAGGGAGGAAATATTCGGATTTTAAGGAAATCAATGCTAGTGTTCCTCAGGGAAATGTTCTCGGTCCGATTCTATTCGTACTATACACTAGCAATATTCCTCAAGAAGAAGATACCATAATAGGTACGTTTGCAGACGATACGGCTATACTTGCAACATCCGATTCAGTTGAATCTGCAACCGAGAAGCTCCAACGAGCTCTAGATAAAATTTCGGTATGGACTAAGAAATGGCGAATTGTTCTTAATGAGTCCAAATCAACACATGTTAATTTTACTTACAAAAAAATTACCAATCTGCCCACCTACATTAATTCGGTGCAAATACCATATGCTAATGAAGCAAAGTACCTAGGAATGACACTAGACGCTAAGCTTAAATGGAAAACTCACGTTAAAAAGAAACGAGATCAACTTGAAAATAAATTACGTGAAATGAATTGGCTTATTGGGAGATATTCCAAACTCAGCATCTACAATAAATTGCTTATCTATAAGCAAGTGATAAAACCAGTATGGACGTACGGTATACAACTTTGGGGTTGTACTAAACCAAGCAATAGACAAATACTACAATCTTTTCAGAGCAAAGTTCTCAGAGAAATCGTTAATGCTCCGTGGTACATTAGAAACAGTGATTTACACAGAGACTTACGATTGCCAACTGTTGAAGATGAAGTAGCAGTTTTCGCTGGAAAGCTACGAACTCACTTAAATAACCATAGCAATAGAATTATTCGACAAACAATTGATGAGACAAACCTTGTGCGCCGACTTCAAAGAACGAGACCGTTCGACCTAGCGCCATAAGGATTATCCGCTTTTAAATGTGGTATCCGCAGGTTCTCTCAGTGGGGAGCTTCCTGCCAAACGTGGTTATAAAATAATGAAATTAAAACTACTTGATAAGGTAACTTAGTTGTAGTCGCAACAATAAGGGAGGTGTTTTTTAGTGAGTAAAAATCTCACACTACTATGAGTACCGGGCTCATAGTGTCTATGAAGATTCTTCACCTACCCACGAAAAAAAAAAAAATTTGTGTTGAGGGCATTGATGCACTTTCAGAAATGAAGAACAAAAACTTTATTTCTTTTCTCAATGCCACGAAATGGCTCTAGGACAAACTTCGGTTAGTTTTGTGCCATGCTCTTCTTAAGATCCCGATGGATGGAAGGCTTTGAAGAAGGCCTACGGTGCGGGGGGCCTGATAATCACAGTATAGATAGTGTCGGATGAATGTGGTGATCCGGCTGAGTGAGTGATCAAATTTCCGGATGATTGTGCAAAATCATTCATCAACACCTACTAGATCCTTTCATATTTTTGAACTTAATCCAAACCTGATGACTCCGTGAAAATTTTCCATATTAATTCGATCCACAGTTTCATACAAGTTATGGTATCAAAATGGCGCACTTTAGTGCTAATTAGGCCACAGCGTTAGTGGCCGGTAGTGGCCATTTCTAGTTTACTAAATCATTCCTTCCAATATGAAACCCAATTTTGCACTGGGCGAATAATTTTTTCGTGCAGACCTTTAGATTTATCATTGTAGTATATGAACAGCTTATAGGATGAAAAAGAAATAGCCCCTTAAGTTCTGTTGGTTGTTATTAGTAAAAGAGAGTTGAAACGGGAAATAGTTTCGATATAAGACAATTGTGAAATAAAATTTTAAATTTGGTGGTGCAACAGCTCAAAGAGAACCAGGACCTAGTGACTTAAAACTCTCAACCATTCCTGTGTGCGTGTGTTCCCAGGAATGGAGGGGACCTACAATTTTCTGCCGATTCCGAACGGCTAATGAGCCGCACTTTTCATGACAAGAGATACTCTTAGGGAATCTTTCAATTAATCGTAAGAGTAAAGCCCTGAAAAAGTTTTTTGCAGCTGCTGAGAATCGAACCCAAGAACTTCTGCATGATAGTTCAAGCCTAACGCACTTACTATTATGCCTGGGGGTACTAATGTGAAATAAAATACATTTGAAAAATACTGAAACTGAACTTGAGGTACTGCATACTATGGAAACAGCATCAATTTATTAACATATTTTATTAAAATTAAAAAAAAAAAATTATTGAACTCATTTCTTGAAGCATTGAAGCATTAATAATATTAAAAAATAAATTGTCGATCATGAAACCAAATTGCTTAGTTATTGAAATTTTAGGTAGCTTTAACCCACTGAGACTCTAGATCCGCCTCTGTCAAGTAAGTTCTCTCTTTGGAAAAAATTAAACGAATTTGTGCTTTCCCCTTGGATAGCCACACACATTTAATATGCAAATTGCTATGAGGAATGCCTTCTTTGCAAACATGCATACATACACCAGGAAAGGATCCATTAAATTGTAACTACTGGAAAATGTTTGGAGCCCAAATTTTTCTAGAACTATTTTACTAAATAAAATGGATGAGTCGCACAAACTTGCCCTTATGAACAACAAAATATCTAATGACGTACATATCTTAAGTTAAATGAAGGTCGTAGATTCAGATTTTACCCTAAATATTTTTACCAGCCTCGAAAACCAGATAAAAATATCCTGTAATGATTCAGCCTTTCTAGCCAGCTGTAGAATATTAATAGATCATTCAAAATTGATAGACATTAACATATTCTGTTTCAATCGATTTTTGTGCGACTCCTAAACTTGGCCTTAAAGGGCTTTCATAGGACATAGGAGGCAGAATGGAATGCTGCTAAGTACTTTACATTCGGAATATATATAGAAAATAAAAAAAAAAATAATCCTCACAAGGAATAAATTCAAAAGCCAAAAATAAAGTAAATGTGAACTTTGTTTACACGGATTTTATCCTGTTGACATTTCCTTTAGGATCTTCTTGTTCTGGGAATTTGAAAATGAGTTTAAAATTTCTCCTTAACGAGTTTGGTTGGTATAGAAATGGGAATTAAGTGAAGTCATGTTGTCTCTTATAAGTGTTGCGAATGAGGACATCAAGGAATATATGGGATTACAAAAGTTCAAACTCGTACCTACTTTTAATCGAATTCTCTCTTTCTCTCCTTTTAAAATGCTAAGAGGATAATGTTGAATATGAAGATAAGTGTTTTTTACTTGTTTGTCTTTGAAGATTTATCAAAATATATTTGCAAAGAATCCATTCCATGGTATAATTTATGTAAAAGATTCGTATTATTACAGACTTTATCAGATTACTTTAAGCTAGCTATAACAAACTTTTTAATATTTTCAGTTTTCAGGAAATCTAGATAACTGCCAAAAAATAATTTACACACGAGGAAAACAGTGATTTATTTCATTATTTGTATTCAAGCAAACGTTAACATCATTGATGCCTCGCAACTTGATTTGAATTCGAACCATTTTATAAGTTCTCTCAGGGCAAACTATTTTGGTTTTGAGTAGTTGCAATTATAAAATTGTCAAATTGGTTTTGGTTGGTTGATGGGGAACTGTCAAATTTAAAAAATAAAAAAAAAAACACCAAATGGCTTGTTACGAATTTTCTGTGAATCGAAAATATGTATAATAATTTAATTCTCCAATGAAGGAAGGTTCTCAAAAATGGCTTACCTACTGCCAAGAATTGTCCCCCCCGACGGGTTTCACCTTGTCGATGGTGGGGGGGCTTAAACCTACTCTCCTGCTGTAAGATATCAGCAGGTGGAGCTAGGTAACTAAGAAAACCCAACAGAGAGAATAGGGACAGTCAGGATCGAGACGATATGGGATGGTTAGGATTCTGGTGACATGCCTAAGCCGGAAACTTAATTCATCCCGTAGTATTGATCTTGGTTGGTAAGGTAGGTGGGACCGTAGGGTCTCTGGCTGCTTATGTGGCTGGGGGTCTGAAAGTCCTACCAAAAAGGATGAGTCTGGGTAAAATTGGTATAGTTCGATCTGGGTCAAACCAGAGAGAACTTTTTGATTGATCTTGGTGGTAGTGCGGGGTGGGACTGTGGATTCTTGACTGGGCATGCAGTTGGGGGTTCTAGGTCTCACTAGGGCAGTTAAGCTAGTAGCGTATGCGAACGTTTTTCTGGAGCTTTTAAGGAGTTAAAGGTTGTCTTGGGTTTTCAAGGATTCAAGAGGTGTCAGAAGTGGCAGATGTGGCAGCAATGTCATATCTGTCTTAGTATGCAATAGGTGTCAGAAGGGGTCCGGCACGTTGTTGCTGGACGGCTGTCGAATGTTGCTTACTATATACATGTGGCTTGGTGGCATGTCTCCCGTGTGTACCATGCGTAATTCCCAAGCGAACGTGTGGTAAGTAACTTCGATGGTGGGTTCAAGAGGTGTCAGAAGGGGTCCGGCATTGTTGCTGGATGGCTGTCGAATGTTGCTTGCTATATACATGTGGCTTGGTGGCATGTCTCCCGTGTGTACCATGCGTAATTCCTAAGTGAACGTGTGGTAAGTAACTTCGATGGTGGGTTTTAGAGGTGTCAGAAGGGGTCCGATTGCTGGACTACTGTTAGAGATTGCTTATATACATGTGGCTTGGTGGCATGTCTCCCGTGCGTACCATGCGTAATTCCCAAGTGACGTGTGCTAAGTAACTCTGATGGTGGTCTGGTAGTTGGATGTGTTGGATGATGGAAGGTTCTTCGGCTATCAGCCCGGCTGAAGTTCTTCTAGAGTTCAAGAGGTGTCAGAAGGTTATCAAGAGGTGTCAGAAAGGTTGGGGGTTCCGGGTACTTGTACCTGGCGTCCTTCGTTAATAGCGAGAAGTGGAGCGTCATCCAGAGTTCTTCGGAACAAAGACCGGGGCGTCACCCGTGTGAACCGTAAAAGGGGATCAAAAGACAGGAGCGTCTCTCCTTGTTCACCAACTGGTGGCTAAAGACCGGGGCGTCACCCGTGTGAACCGTAATTGGGGATCTAAAGACTAGGATGTGCATGAGTTGTTCGTTGACCGCCCTCAACTTACTTCTCAATATGTGTATCCTAGGGTTGCTAGGCCCGGGATTTTGCAGTAACCTATCTGGAAGTGACTGATTCATATCCATAACCCCTAGGTTGAGTAGGAATTAGGCTTTGTCCTCTTTTCCGCAGTCGCCTAGGGGGGATTTGATGACGTGGCGAGGCTCCACCGGTAGCCTTATACTGGTACCACGGGTGATAGTGCCCGGGATTTTGAGGGCAATAGTGCACATCTTCGGGTGTGTCAGTTCTCTTTTTCCTGCTATCTTGAGGTCGGCCCCCTAGTGGGAGATCGTGGTGGCGTGGTTTACTCCAAATGCGGAAACGGATGGGACTCAGGATTCTTTTCTTGGGTTCAAGAGGCGTTGGTAGGTCTCGACTCAAAACAAGGGGTGTGCATATGCTGCAACATATCACAACTTTGTAACCGAAGTAGCTTGCTACGGAGGGGTTAATGGCTAGGACTAAATCTGGCTCCAATGGTGGTAGGCCACTCGTGGGGTGAAACCTTTAATTGGTAGGCATCCACGTTAAACGAAGGTACAGTCTGCCAAGAATTGTGCGCCCACCTAAATTTTACTGCAATAGCTACTTTTCCAAACAAAATACTGCTTGAATGATATTTTGGTTTCCTGTGATTTTGATGAAATAAAATGTATAATTAGGTCGGTCGGAGGATATGCCTTAAGTCTAAGTAAGTAAATATATGCGTTTCCAGATTGTGTTTTATTTAAAATGCGATTTGAAAATCATTGTTTTGTAACTTTAATAACACTGGGCTACAAAATAAATGTCCCTTCAATTAAGCTAGTAGATAAGGTCTGGTAAAATACAACCAGAGATGATTCAAAATGCATATTAAGGCTCATCGCTCATATTGTCAACTTACTGTTGGGAACAGATTTTGAGTGACTTCGTGAATTTTTTTTTAATTCACACTGAAGAAGAATGTGACCCTTGTTTTAAACTATAAGTAAGTACATTTATTTATCTATACAGGGTGTGTCACCTAGTGGTTCCTTTTTAAATTATAGGTTATTTTGACAGTGACAGCTGTTTCCCGTTCGAAATCTTGACAGAAAGTCAGTATCATACCTCGGCCTTACGCTTGAACAACATTGGGAAATAGTGAAAACTTATTTCCAAAGTGAGTTCTGTGTATTCCAGTATGTTTTGTAAAAAGAAGTTTTGAGCGAAATGAAGCACCCACCGTGCTTGATATACAAGTTTGTTCAAAAAGTTCATGAGACTGGTGTGCTAGTAAACAACACTCATGGTCAACTCGCCATGGATCTCAGCTGCCGAACATTTCACGCACTAGCCTGAGAAGAATGATGTAGAAAGATCTTAGATTATTCGCTTGCAAGGTACAATTGACTCAGCCATTGAAGGTGCACGACCATCCCCTTCAACGTGGCGACGTTGTTTTCCATATTAATGGGAAAGTTTGATCTTACTAATAAAGCTTAAATACATAGAAAAAAATAAATTTTATTAATTTGATTGCCTTTTTTAAAAAAACACTTGTATATGGTCCACCCATATATACTTTCTGACTACAAAAATATGTACAGATGATTTAGAGGTCTTCAGGAAGAGTGGAAAGTTTTGTCGTTCTAGAGAGTTTTCTACTACATACTCGTTTACTCGTATCTAACAAATTTCAACTCAGTCAGCGATAAAAATATTTTATTTGAAGTCGATAGAAATGACTTTTTTTTAACGACTTTTGAAGACAAGCATTTGTTAGTTATGATATGCAAATTATATTACTTTTTCTGTAACTGGTGATATAACATCCCTGGAATTCAAATTATAGCGTGACAGACTTTATATGCATCATATATTTATACTATAGATCAATAATAAAGCCTCATACATAGATCACGCTAAATTTAAGCTCCTACGTGTATAAAAAATTCTCGCTAAAGTTCAATCAAGCTTAAATTTAGCCAGACATTTTAGCTGAGAGGAACGCAGCTCCAAGTAAGAACTTTTTACTTAATAACAAAATTAAAAGATAGGAGACAATGTTTTTGATCCGTTTTTAATATGGTGAGTTCTGCGAATTTTATGGCCCTCATTATGAATAGCGATTCGAACTTAAAACTTTGCGATTTCGATAGATTGTTATTATGAATAGCAATTCACATAAATTAAGTTCGCTCCAAATGTCAGCACCTTAGCGAATTTTCTTGGCGTAGGATTACAAATAGCGAATATTCGATAGGCTAATAAAATTGAAGTAGCTCTATCTATCAATTGTTATTGTTTATTTTGGAAGTAGGTAATGACAATGAGTAATAAATAAAAATAATAAATTGTATCATTTTAATTTTTGCTTGGATTTCATCATCGATCATCGAAGTTTGACACAATAAAATTAAATTCTAAAGAAGCTTATATTTCATTCCTTAATAGTTCTGTTTCAAGGTATTTTCTGAGAGACAATGATTTCTTCTTCTATTCTCTCTGGATCAACTAGGCTGTACCTGCAACTTGTGCTGTGCAAACGACAAGGTTTTGTTTCAAGTAATGCAATAACCTCTTCCAAACAATTGAAACAGTTGTCTGGAAAATATAAAAAACCGAAATCGTTTCTCACACAGTTTTGGTAACTACCACTTTCAAGGAATCGAAGTGCACAAGCCAATTTTATTAGAGGTGGGATGACACAGTTAGATGTTGATTTGAATGAAACGTTTATTTCTTGTAGTACATATATAAATGAATCCATGTTGAGTCGAAAAGAAAGAACAAGTACCAAGAAATAGCATCAAATGTACCTATGTATCTCAATAAAATATTTACTTGACATTTGGGTTGTCATTTCAGTGGATGATTTATTGGCAGCACTTATTTGTTATTCGAACTTTGAAGTTCGCTATTAATAATACTGTGATAATCGAAGTTCGCTTAATTATTCGCAACTTATCGAATGTTCGATTTTCCATTCATAATAAGAGCCTACGTCTCTAGAACTTGTGCGAATCTAGAAACTATTGGAGGTTGAACTTGTGACTTTTGATTTCAGCTTGCAGCAGCCAGTAACCTTCAGACTGGTTGAAAATGTAGTGTAATTCAAGGATAAATATAACTTTAAAATAGTAAACAAAAATAAATAATATAATTAAGTACCATACGTATTATGGATCAATATAAGATCCGCTTCAAAAAATTAAACTCTTTATGAATATTTTTTCATATTATTATTTATTTATAAAATGCTTTTCAATTTTATATGACATTTGAAATCCCTCGATAATGCCTTTGATAACATTATTGCATCCACAGTTGATGATTTATTTCTCAAATCGTCTTTAATTGTATTCAAGCTCAAAAATCATTTTCCTGCAGTTTTTGACTTTTTTTTTTTAATTTATACAAAATCTTCTCAATGATAGTATCTTTTTAATTCTAATTTTTAAGTACGTTAGATAATATAAACTTGAGCAATTAAGTTGGTATAGAGGAACACCCCAGGGAGGAGTTCTGTCCCCTCTTCTATAGCTTCTTGTCTGAAATTACATAAATGGCTTTAATGAAAGTTAATTACTGGTCCACGAGTTTGCTAGGTGTTTACCAAAGCAAAGCTGAACTGATGCTACTTACTAACAAAACTAAGATACATCCCTTGACTCAACGGTCAAACACTTTTGCTCTATTCCAGGGCGAAATATCTAGGTGTTATTCTGATCGTAAGTTTAAATGGAAACTGAACATTGAAGAAAGGGTTAAGAAGGCCGTGGTGCGAACGATCCTCACGTATGGTTCGACTGTATGGTGGACTGCGCTAACCAAAGCATCTTATATCGATAAACTGAAGAAGATACAAGGAACTGCTAGCATTGGCACCACAGGGGCTCTAAAATCTTGCCCAACTGATGCTTCAAAAGGGATTTTCTGTACATTTTACCACTTGATTTACACAGTAAGTGTCTTATATCTTGTAATGCATTAAGACTAAAGGAACCGAATTTTTGGATTGCCAAGCCTTTTGCCTACAGCAATATTTAGGAGTTGATTTCCAATGATATCTTTTCGACTCTCACTGAAAATTAAATTAAATTAAATTAAATTTGGTGGTGCAACAGCTCGATGAGAGCCAGGACCTGTGACTTACAACTCTCAACTATTCCAGTGTACATGTTACGAAGAATGGAGAAGACCTACCATTTTCTACCGATTCCTAACGGCTAATGAGCAGCACTTTGCATGACAAGAGATACGCTTAGAGGATTTGTCAATTCCTCGCAAGAGGCAGTACATCCCCGAAAAACGGCTGAGAATCGTACCCAATACCTTTTGCATGATAGTCCAACGCACTAACCATTATGCCAAGGGATACCCACTCACAACTGTACCTGTGTAGTAAAGATTTAAAGGTCATGTTTCCATCAAGAAAGGACTGGAATTAAGACGTGATATACGAAAGACTTCGAAACAACTATATTTACTGATGGCTCAAAGATGGAGTGTCGTATTGGTTCATGAATCTTCTCTGTGACCTTGGATATATTTAGCTCGTCTATGAATTTGCTAGTGTTTTTCAGGCTATTAGAGAAGCATGCAAGGTACTCAAACAAGATCTAAACCATGAACCGGAATACGGCCATTATAACAGACAGTCAGGTGGTTGTTAAAGTCATTAATTCTAGTACATCATCCTCGAAATTGGTCCTTGGTAGCCTCAATATTAACCACAATTAGACCCTTAACTGGGTTCCGGGTTATTATGGCATTGATGGAAATGATCGGGCGGGCGAGCTGGCCAGGCAATCATCAGCCTTTTTTATAACTCACTTGAGGAAAGAGTCAACATTCCGCTCGGAGTTATGAAGGGCAATATCCCTAACTTTTTTTTAGCGAATCAAATGGTAGGTGGAGCAGTTTAACTAATTGTATTATATCTAGAAAGATTTGGCCCGACTATAACAGAACACGAACACTTGCTTTGATATGAAGACCCATGCATGACAAGGTCAGGATCGTAGCTACCTGTAGCGGACACTATACTTCATCCAACAAAAATATGCAGTACACGTCTTATGGGAGAGCTTTTTGCAAAATCAGTGCTATATTTTTGCACCATACTAAATTGAAAGAACTCCTCCATAAAAAAGTGTTTGTGCGCCCATAAATTTTCAATTGCATCTGACGCAGACCCGACGCGACGTCCTATTGACTGCACATCTGAGTGTGCACTGAATTGCTGTGGTATATGGCTGTTGGTGCTATTCAATTACAACCCCCATTAAATATTGATGTGCGTTCAGAGTTACCCTTGTTCATTTCGTAACTTGTTCAGTTTTTTTTCCTTGGGTTTCTGTTGAGGTGCTTTTGATTTTAGAGCTTTAAAAGAAATCATTTAAAATTAACACTACGATAACCCTGTGAGATCTTTAATGAAGGACAGATTTATGCAATTCACTGTAGCCAGAATGTGAGGCAAACGTCCTATCTTGCCCACACTGCATATTTTTGTTGGACAGAGTATAGCAATCCTCACAACATTCACTGTTATAGCTTTGGGAAAACGAAACAATCCTCTATTTTCCCTGTAAATATCCTGCTATGGACAAATTTAGTGAAAAATCATACTAAGATAATTTTTTGTCGACATTGATGAACTTTCGGAAATGAAGATCAAAGACTTGATTTCTTTTCTCAAGGCAACAAAATGGCTCTAGAACGAACTTCGGTTACTTTTGTACCGTGCTCTCCGTTTAACTAATTAGATTCCAAACTAGCGGACTGAGGGCTTTGACGTAGGCTTACGGTGCGGAGGGTGCTGATAATAATCACTCAATAGGATTGTCCACTGTTTCAGTCAAAAATCTGCCTAGCTTGACACAGTGTAGATGGCGTTGAATGAGTGTGGTGGTCCGGCTGAGTGAGTGATCTCATTCCCAGATGATTGTTCGAAAGCAAACACACAATAAGAGACATCAAAACCTACTAGATCCTTTCATATTTTCTAACATAATCCAAACTGGATGACTCCTTGAGAATGTCCACAACTTCTCATATCAATTCGATCCACAGCTTCATACAAGTTATGGTATCAAAATGGCGCACTTAAGCGCGAATTGGGTCACAGGTCTAGACTGCTTGTGGTCGCCATGTCTACCTATCTATACCTTATCCAATCGTTATTTGCTAAGCAGTAGTCGATAACGGATTTCCCTTGTCGTCCATTTAAAACGATACTTTCATACATTTCTAAAAGATCCAGACCATTTTGATTGCAGATATTGTCCTTAGAAAGTCAGTTGGTTGTTGAGATAAGAGTAGTGCTGAATGGTTTTGTGTTGTATATTTGCATGTTACTAATTCTTGCACTGAAATCTCCGATCAAAATAACACTTTTACTGGCCAAGTTACTCAATTGGTTTAATTTTTCAAAATATTTTCTCCAATAATTGCAGTTTATATAAGACGGAACAATTAAAGAATTATATTTTGTAAGAGTTTTACTACTGTAAAGCCTTCTAGTTCTATGAAATCTTAGGTATTTAGTAGTGACGTTTATAACTGAAAGAGTTGTTTATTCATATTTTTTAATAATATTTCGAAAATTGAGCGTGCAGAAACATTTTTAATACCAATTTTGAGATGTGATTCGATCAGACACACTAACAAACTCTGAGTAAATTGAAAAGCTCAAAATTACTGTGGCCCAGCCTAATTGGACAAACCTTACTTACTTAAATTTGGTATCTTCAAAATTCAGTCTTAATATATTTTTTTAGACCTAGATCAGTTGTCATTTTAATGAACCAAAGAAACATAATACTCCAAAATATTGGATTAGAAATAATCAAATGGAAAAAAAAAACTGATTTTCTGGTTCTCTATCTAACTTCATATAGGTAGGTACTTACACACATACATTTACATGTAGTAACAAACAAAATTGTTCAAGTTACCCATTAATCTGTGTCACAGAAGATTACCGACAACATAACTCAGAAATCATTTTCCCCCATTTAAAGGGATTCATAATAAGTCGATAGGAGTTAACTATCTGCAAATTTGAAAATTTATCTTTTAAATTTCATCAACCGTAATAATCTGATTTTAAAATAACCTCAATATCGACACACAGAGTCTTATTCGTGAAATAAAATGTATTCTCCTTTGTATGTAAATCCGCAATCCCTCAAAAAATAACCAGAAGGAAAAAAGGTCGGAACCGCACTACCGCACGAACAAAGGAAAATCATCTTAATCCAGACAGCGATCCTATCTGTTTATACGAAGTATTTTATTTTTTAAAGTAGGAATTTGATTTGCCTCTCCAACCGATGAAAAGCCTCATTGCTTCAAGGCCTCAAGTGGGAGCTTGGAGCAACAGAATCAGAAACCAGCAATGTTACCTTCACATGTTCTACTGAAAATCCCAATGTATTGATTACATTGAATGAAAAACACTCGAACTTGTGGTTCCATGCGAGATTTTTCAGGCATAAAAATCCTTTCTTATTGTTAGGAGAATCTATGGCACCGGAAAAATAAGCTTACAAAAAACCTTAAAGTTCTATAATTCTATTCATTCACCCAATCCGTTTTACCCAATAACTTCACCGTCGCAGCGTAACGAAAAAAACCAGCACCAAAACAGAAAGCCGATTTTTGTTTCACAAAAATAGAAACAAATTGCTTTGTGCTGCTTTTGGGTTGCGTCTGGGCTGAGTTGAGCGACCAGGGTGGGACTTTTCCGAACACGAAAACACGACTGTGCAGGGCCTTAACTGGTCATGAATATACTGATAGTGTGCAAGGCGACTGGAGAAGTGGAGAGTAACGAAATCTCGCCGCACAAAATCCTGAATCACGAAATTCCGCCTACAAATATTTTCGGAAATATTTGACAGGATTTTTAAAACTATTTTAGTACTATTAATTAAATATTTTATTTTGATCTATTTTTAAACAAATGGAAAGTATTTAAGGAACTGTTGGTTTGGGAAAAATTCAGTTTTTCTTAGAACTCCGAGGAGGTAAACCTCCGCCATCTTTAGAGAGATGATTTTCCATGTTTTGGCCAATTATTTTTGGACTTTCGACCAAAATATTTTTGGACTTTTGCCAAAAATATTTTTGGACATTTTGTCAAAATATTTTTTTAACAAACTTTTTTTCAACAATTTTTTTTTTCAACAATTTGTTTTTGAAGAAATTTTGATTTTTCATACATTTTTTTTTCTGGACATTTTTTTTTCAAAAATATTTCTTGACAAAAATTTGCCACCTTAACATACCCTAACCGGAGCGACGGAGTCGCGTGAGCGGGTGTGTCCCCGAAAAAGGGAGTTAAAATCCTTAAGTCCCGGGCCGCCCAATGTACTTTTAAACGTGATTTCTGGCTAAACTAGGCATCTCAGCGAGTTAAAAATCGCATATTCGTGATCTAGGGAGTGCCACCTCTTAATCCACGTATCGCATGTAACGAAAAACAAATGTTTATCTTTAATTGTGTTTTGCGGCTAAACGGAGCTCCGACGACTCCCCAAAGTCAGGCATCTTAGCGAGTTAAAAATTGGATATTCGTGATGTAGGGAGTGATGTATCACATGATTTTTTTTTTAACTTCTTTGGATATTTTTTTTGTAATTTTTTATTTTTTTGACTCAAGATACTTTCAAGACTTCATACTTTACTTGTCTTCAGCTTTAAGCCAATCAGAGCTCGTGAAAAATTAACGAAATCAGAGCGGTCTTCTTCGTATTGAATATTCCAGTACAATAGTAGGAAACTTCGTTCTCGTTGCTTCTCATTAGACGCGTTTTATTATCCACAAATCTATCTGGATCCGGATCTGGATCATCCCTTGAAAATAAAACGATACGGATCTTACTGACAGCAGTGTTGTAAGCCCGTCTCTTTTTATCCTTGAGTTTGGAAATTTTAAATTATGTCATAAAAAGCCATCTACTCGCCAGTGTAATAACTAATTTTTGGATCTTTGGAACAGATCCCGATAGAAAACAGGATCCCAAATTGTTTTTGTAATACATGTAAAAACTTAATCCAGATCCGGATCCAGATAGATTTGTGAATAATAAAACGCACCTATTGATTCGAGTCACCATTACTATGGAAATGAAAATCCATACTGTCCTGTCAATTTAGTATTGAAACGGCGGGATTTTGTGATGCGGGATTTCGTACCCAACCCGAAGGCGACCATAACATATCTATATGAATAGGATAGGTATATCCAGTCGAAGTGACTTGTCCCATCAGTATTCTTTTCAGATTTAAGGGTAAGAGGGACCAAATCAATGTTTCCATAGATCTTACAGTCTTTGACTTCATAGTTTCAGTAATTTATGGTAACAACAAAGATCCTAACAAAAGCGAGAATAACTCCGCTTTTCTTTTTAATTCTCCTCGAGAAATCTAGTTGGACAGGAGTCTGAATCGATATTTGAAATTCAGTAAGGTTTGGAAAGAGAAGTTGCTGAGTCTACGAAAGTAAAGTTTCGTTGAGATTTAACAATTAGAATTTTTCTGGCACCGAAAAAGGGTTTAAAGAAGCCGAGTTCCTGTGACCGATGATCATAAAAACGATTGGCTGGTTTGTATGAATAAGATTAGCCGAGAATTGATGAATATTCCCAACAAAAAGTTGAACAAATCAAGAAATGGGTTAAGAAGTTAAGAAAAACATATCGAAAAGTTACTGAGAAGGCAAAAAGGTGATTCGAGGGGTCAAGGAAAATTGTACAGAAAAAACAGGAAACATCAAGTATATAGAAAAAAATAATAGGAGAAAACATAAAAAAGAAAGTGTGGATTTGTGGTTGAAAAGTTCGCTTTGATATTCCAGTATTTCTTTTGTTAAAGTTTTTAACTTTTTCTATGTGGCTTAAATTTAATTAATAAAAAATAATTAAAATTCATGTCGAACTGAAGTACAATAGTGAATGCAGAAAGATCTAATTTTAAATACAAACAACTAAATTTTGTGAAAGAAAATTTTCCAAGATAATATACAGACAATTTGTTGGGCCTTCTAAGATTGTGTTGTGTTAAATTCGGTCCTGAAAAAGGACTCTCATATTTTCCAGAAAGAAGATAATTTGAAAAGTGTTTTTTTTTTTTGTATGTGTGTGTGTGCAGCCCACAAAGATGGTAGCAAAGCGATATTGTTGTCTGTGAAATGAGCTTCAGCATGTGGGTTGTAATATGTCCAATACACCTGTGGCCCCAGAATGTCTAGAATATGGCTCTGTGTTAGGGATTCTTGGTTATTGTCTGTTCAAATATTTACAATAATAATATTTTCGAGTGTATTAGTAAGGGGGAATTCTTAGGAAGAATCTTTTTCTGTTTTAATATTTGTTTGATATATGTATTTTTATTATATTCTTCAAATGGAAGCGTGAAATGTATTCTTTTTACGATTTTTATCTTCTGTATTTTTTACTTTTGTAATAGCTACATTCATACTAAAGATGAGGTTCTTTTAAACTAGGTTATGACATAGTGATAATTTGAGAGTTGAACTTTAAGAGAGGTGTATTTGCATGAGAACTAAGTTCTATGTTTCATCTATTTAATTTTTGAAGTGGCACGTGGGCACTCGTGTTAGAGTATTACCATGGTATTACTTATCAAGTTAACTATAATTTTAAAGCACTTTACTTACTTTTTTTCAGTTAGTATAGTGCTTCTGTCATTTTTTTAATTCACTACAGCTGAACACCGTCAATTCCAAAATTCTGTAAATTCAAAATTTTGTAAATCAATAATTCTGCTTTTGAAAATTGTGTAAATCCAAACTTCTAACAGGTGCTCTTTCCTTTATGTCGGACTGTAATCATTGAATAACTTTGAAATTCATCAACCGATTGTCTAGAGCAGACATGTTGTTGAAATGTCAATTTAGTACAATTTTAAACATGAATCTCTTCACACCGTTTTAGCAACATGAAACATAGTCATTGAGTTGTATTAACTCAAAGTGCATATCGTCAAAAATATCATGGCAAACAAGTACTTGTACATTCTGACAGCACTATTTTGTCGTTAGGTGTCGCATTTCGTTGAGCACGGTGCAGTGGGAGATCGTCGACATGAAGTTGGTCAACTCCCAAGATGTTGCAAGAGGTTATGAATACCCTTATAATGTTAAACACAGTGCGAACAATTAGAAAAGTAGGATAGGATTAGAAAGGGGATATCGATGCACATTGGTTTTGAATGTCTGCACATTGAAATGACTGATTGAGCCGGGTAAAAAATTAAACATTCGTGTAGAAGTACGGGTATTGCGATTGAATTGTTTGAGGGGAAGAATGCAACTGGCTATTTCATTAAAGCAATGTTTATGAAAATAATGGTAAAATGATAGACATGAAATATTGCGACGGTGCTCGAGAGATACAAATGTTTCAGTTAAACAACGGTCGCCTATAATTTTTATAGCTCTCTTTTGAATTCTGTCCAAAAGCCTTAAGTGGGTTCTTGGAGCACCTGCCCCGATATGGGAATTGTACTCGAGTTTCAGAAGAGAGACAACGGCGGAGACAACCTAAACACTTAGCAGCGTTTTTGGCGACATCAAATATGTTATCGCTCTACGAAAGATGGTCTGTAATGCACATGCCTATAGAACTGAAAGCTGTTCAGTCTCCTCGATCCAAGTGCCACTCATGGAAAGTGGCATTGGGGGAGGGTTACGCTTTAGCGCTAGTAAACAGCTTTGAGTTTTCGAAGCATTCAATTCAACACGGTTTTTGATTCCCCATTGAACAATGCTTTCAAGATCAGAATTTAATATTCTTATCGCTGCGGTTGGAAGTCCATACCCGAAGGACAAGGATGTGAATCTTAAAACGAATATGAAAAACTGATGTTACTGTCGTCAGCGAAACAATTAAGTGGATAAGAAATAAATCCGACAAAAGATCATTTATGAACATAAGGAAGAGTGTCGGAGACAAAACAGAGCCCAGAGCACACCAGCGTTTATTTTGTTATCAGATATTTGATATTTGATATCAGATTTGAAACCGTCCAATTCTACTTGTAGAGAACGGTCTGAAAGGTAATTTCTAATCCAACAAAAAAGAGATTCATCGAAAAATGCACACATTTTCGTTAAGAGAGCTTGATGCCAAACTCTATTAAATACCTTTAAAATATCAAGTGCAATAATCTTACTTTTTCCAAAACGATGTGAAGATTTGTTCCACTGTTCGGTGAGATATACCATCAGATCTCCAGTTGACCTATTGCTACCAAAGGCGTACTGCCGATCATTGAGAAGCTTTAGTTCTTCGAGATATTTCTTGAGCTGATAATTATCAGGGTTTCCATGACCTTGGAAAGAAGGGAAGAAGATTTGCCTTTTTTTTTGGTACAAATGCTGTTTGACATTTACTCAGAAAGAGACCAGTAGAGTAGGACAGATGGAAAAGCTTACGCAGAGGTTTTGCCAGCGTTGAAGAACACTTCTTCAGAACAATAGTTGGGATAATATCCGGGCCAGTGGATTGGTGAATGTCAAGATATTTTAGTACTCTAGCAACTGCACGAGTGCGAAAGAAGAATCGTTCGATAAAATTGTTTACACTCTCAAGTACAGGAAAAGTCATGTCACGCTCTGGTAGCGTCGAAGAAAACTGTTCTGCAAGGAAATTGGCTTTATCTATCGGGCTTACAAGAGGAATGTCATTGAAGGAAAGCGTTGGAACTGAGGCTGTCGTAGTGTTTTGTACGTTTTTTACAAATGATCAAACTACCTTTGGGACACAATAGTATTTTTGCCGTAATTTGTGATCATGTAAAAATTTAGTTCGTCAGCTATGAACGTTACAGGGGTTTCTAGCTTGTTCGTATTTATTCCGATTTTCTTCTGTAGGATTAGCTTTAAAACAACGGATACTTATTTCTTTAACTTAGGGTCTAGAATAACACCTAGATATCTTGCACTGTAAAAGTTTTTTGCTGTTGAGTCGGGGTAGAGCGAAGGGCTGTATTTTAGGTTTGGTAGTTAATATCATCAGTTCAGTTTTGTTTTTATTGACACCTAGTTCACAACCTGTGGCCCAGTTACTATAACTTTCCCCAAAGCCCGTTGATAATATAATAAAAATATAATATTAATATGACCGTCATATCAATATTGATATTTTAAATGTTTAACCATTTTATCACCCAAAAATATTAATTTTGCAGTTGTATTATCTGATTATTTTTCAGTGAACAATAATGGATTTACAGAATTTTGAAATAAAGAATTTGGGTTTTATAGAATCTTAGAATACAGAATTCTTGGATTTAGAAAATAGAATATGCAAAATTGGCTAATGACCAAAATAAATGTGATGATTAATGATTATGTATTTCATGCATTTTCTTATTCAAACTCCGGAATTCTTTTTTCATCCCGATACCTAAATATTCTCTAATATGGTGTGATTTAGTGTTGTCTGCTTAATAATTGTTTTTTATTTTTAATTCTTTTTGAAATTTTAATTTTACGTCTTTGGTGTAGCTAGCAGACGTAAAAAATGTAATTAGCAAATGATACAAGTTTGGCGTGTAGTTTATCCGATCACTTGTCGTTAACTAATCTGACAATATGAAGAAGAATTAGCATTGGCTTAAATGGGTCACACATATTAAAGATATTATGCTCCGAGTTTTCGCATGTTTGAACATAGAAGAAAAATTAAGTTTTCAGAAGCTCAGTCACTTTATTTCCATTGAAAACATATTTTTCGTCACAATTAATTTAACAACAAAAATTTTAAAACAAAACAAATATTTTCAACTGCTGACGAAATCTTAATTTTTGTGTAATAAATGGTTTCTTAGAATCCATTTTATTTATAATTGTGTGTCACCTGTTTTTTCTTCTGGTAACATGCGCAATGTATTATGTATCTTAGATTTGTGTACTGCTTACATGTTATTGTTAAGATTAACATTGTTAAACAAACATTAAACCTCTGACTATAGCTTGCAACTTGTCTTACCAATTGCAACAAGGAACTTAGGGGTTACAAAACAAAGGATGAGCGTTAAAAATGGATTTTAATTGCCTGCTACCTTCTATATTCTGATCTGACGTTAATGAAGAAGCTTTAAACAGTCTAAGAAAATATGATGATGAAGATACATTTAATTCAAATCTCCCAATTATATATTATTATGTCGTACCTACTTATATAGTTTATTAAAAAAATGTTATTATTTTTGTCCTTTTTAGTAATTTTTTAATGTTAGTCACATAATAATTGTTATTGTTACCATTAAACAAACTTGTACCTGACAGGCATATTGTTATTGTAAATGTAAAGTTTTATTTACAAAAACATTTCATTGGACAAGTTTATAACATAAAATTCCATAATTTATCTCAATTATGAATTAAAATTAAGATGTAAAGCTTAATATCACTTGAAATAATTAATTTAAAATTAAAACACTTAAGCAACAACAAAAAGTATGAGGAAAAAACTTACTTTGGCCATATAACATTATCAGGTATAGCCTTCACACAGCGTTGTCTCAGGATTCCCTCCCACATTTGAACTCCAATAATTCCGAAAATGAAAAACACAAAAAAGCACAGCAAAAGAACATTGCCTAGCATTGGCAAAGTATCCAGTAGAAGCATAACAAGAATTCTCATGCCTGTGGACGAGAAAATGGGTAAATTTATTATGTGTCTAAGTATAATTAATTTTTAAAATTCTAATATAGTTATTGAACAAGTCTTCAAAATTTAAGTTAGTTTTATTTGCATAAGTTATATACAAAAATATAAAAATTTCATATGAAGTTTTTGATGCCTTGCAATTGATTAAATAGCTCATGAACCCATTTATATTTTTCCTCTCGCTTTAGAAATGGAAATGGGTTCTCCCTATGTACCTACCCATGAAAATAAGTGATTGTGCAAGAGTGATATTCAAATGGTGTAAGGTTATCTGTCGACTTTTACATATCTGGGCAGTTTTATTCACAAAAATCATGACGATTTGGGAATAACGCCTCCGCTTGTAGATTTGAAGACATTTAAAATATTTGAACACAAATATTAAAACCTTCTTTCGAACAACATTACCGTTTTTACTTCCGACTTATAGGTACTCTAAGGCAAGTTATGCATTCGATATTTTGATCAAAGCTGACATTACGATGATAACGAATACAAAAAAAGTGGGTCTTGCAATTCGGAATGTCTGTCTTTTCGACTACAGTCTAAACGGCTTATTCAATTTTCTTTAAACTTGGTAGATATCATTTGTAAATTTTCCCCCCACACATTTTTTTCAAGACCAAAAATAACGGTACCTGCCATACGAATTTTTTTCGAAATTTTATAAATACTTTTTTCTCAAAAACTGTCCCACAGAATTTAAAAAAAAAAATTCATAAAATTTCATTTAGTTAAAGCTATAGTTAATGGTTTAAAAAAATTCCAAAAAATGGTTATTTTTGGTAGCCCTCCTGTAACGATTTTTTTTGTGTTTGATTTTTTCGAAAACGTTACAACTGATGTGAAGTGTATTTTATTCTAAAGCTCCTCCAAATTATGAATATTATTACATATTCAAATTCTCAAGTTTTTATTTTTTGGATTTTTAAAAAAAAATTTCAATTTTTTTTTTGGATAGGTACTCAATTCTCCGAAAACCCCATGCTCGATTATTGTCAAACTTGAAAAATAAAAGTTTCTTGATATAGTATAAAAGATTTGAGAAAAAAAAATTCGTTTTACCTAAAAAATAACGGTACCCACCATACAAATGTTAAAAAATGGTTTTCGAAAATCGCATTTTTCTCGAAAACGGTTCCGAGGACTTTGGTTAAATTTTTTTTCTTTCGATTAATTTTAAAGATCTATAAAATTTAATAATAAAAATATGAAAACTAGATATTACTGACTGCACCTACCATAGAAAGATTTTTTAAAATTTTGAATTTCTAATTATCCGCATAACGGATTTTAATGAAATTTTTTAAAGAGAAGCTCCTAAAAAGTTTAAAAAACATTGCACTTCAAAACTTTAAGAAAAGTATTTTTTTTTTAATTTAAAAAAAAAAATCAATTTTTTTTTGGAAAATTCAATATCTCTAAAAGGACTCAATTTTTTGCGTGTAAATTTAATTTGTATTCGAACAATAATAAAAACTTTAAATTGGCCTACCAAAATTTTTTCTTAAAAATGTTTAAAAAAAATTTTATGTAAAAGCTTATTTTTTTAATAAACCACTTAACACTAGAACTACCAGTGTTTCAACATACCTAGAATGCCCGAGGTAGTCATTTTGACTACCTTGTATTATAACCTTTGTATTGGAATTAATTTTTCTTGTAATTGGACCAAATACATGAACTTGTCTATATTTTTAATTTTTGTATTTATTTCTGACATTAGAAAAACAAAAATCCTGCAAGATGGGGTGGCTGTTATTGTGAATTTTGCCGTTATACCAAGGCTAAATCCTGTAAGAACTGGCGAAGTTCTAAAGTTTTTCAGGTGACATGCTTATACAAAATCGAAGCGTTGATACGAGCCAGATCCAACGTGTTCTGAAAAGATTGGATGGGCGGTCTCTTAGTTGATGTTTGCGTTATATACTTTCTGGCCATTTTGGTAAGATACGTACTCTATATTTTATTTGATTATAGTTTATTATTGGTTGTGGAATTTTTTAATGCTATTATCCATCGTATCGCTGGTTTGCATTGTACCCATGACCAACACACTCTTCTTGGGCTTACCTTAGTAATGATTGAGAAGAATCCCAGTCGAACGGTATAAAGATGAAGTAAAGAGCTGGAGTGACATTCTGTATGGCAAAAGCGAACGAACGTTTTCGTACGTGCGAACGGTTTGCTTAGTATTTGCTTTCGTTTTTGAAAAACGAACAATCGCTTTCGTTCCTTTTTTTACAGAATCTGGCCCCTGACTTCGTCTTGTTGAACAGGTATCTCTCACCGAACTTTGTTTACAGTACCAAGCAGATAATACTCGTCTTCTTCTCCTTCAAAGCTTTTGCTACATTCAAAAAGTTGAATATTGTCAGTCAGTTGTAATATTTTTAACTTCTCCTAAATATGGCTGCATAAGCTTCAGCACAACATGATTTGATAGCTTCTCAGAAATACGTGCTACATCCTTTTCTGTGATCTGTTTTCTGTCAGATCGGCTTTTTTTGTCAACAAAACGTAGGAAACGATTTCGAGCCATTGCAAGTTTTCAAACATTGAGGCCCCACTAATCAGGTGAAAGAGTAAGAGGAGGGGAAGATCATTGTTACCTGTACCTATGTATAACTGCGCCAGCATACATGATTCCTATGACCGTTTCCAATTCATCGACAGTAGGATGGAAGCAGTTTGTATACCATTCTGCCTTTTTGCTTCTTTGACGGTACATTTGTAGATTTCACAATGTGTTGAAAAGCATACTATTGCATATAAGCAAATGCCAAGCACTTGCAGGACTCACATTTTCTATGTGCCTTCTTGAGTAAGCTGCTGGGTCACAAAATATTTTGAACAGGTGTTCTTCCTTGAATCTTTTGGTCTCTAGTAGGTTCTACCCGAACAGTTTCATCAGGGCTATAATATATAGTATAGATACATTATCTTTATAAGACTGAAGATAGGGGGGACTTCCATTTGGCAAGGGCAAAAATTGTTTTCAAAAATCAACGGTCTACAAACCAAAAATAAAACAATTGTAATGCCATTGACGAACAAAAATTTGAGATTGAAATTTAAGAGAGACAAAGGAATAAATAGCAAATCATAATTATACCAAAAATACATTGATTCTCTCCTAATCTACAAAGAAAATACTAGGTAGCCTTTTTGACTACCTTTGGGCATTGTAGGTATATTTTTAATTTATCAATGAAAAAAAGCTCAAATAATACTAATATTTAACATAGACCTTGCTTTCAATAAATTAATAATTCCCATCCAAAGAAAAAACCATAGGTGGACTGTACCACAAGTATTCTACATGTGAAAATGAAAAGTAGTCATTTTGACTCCATCGGGCATTCTAGTGTTAAAAGACTTATATTATAATTTTTGTTCTTGCATAAACCTATATTTGCTTGAATCACATGGCATCCTTTTTTTACCTCCAACTACTAAAGAAGTTGTTTTATTAATTAAAAAATTAATTTTATGCTTATGAACAGTTTTTCTCTAATAAAATTCATTTTTGAAATTCTTAGTCTATTACTTAGGAGCAAGTTCGTGCGTCCCAGTCGTGCATTTTATTTTTTCAAACATTACTTAGCTTTAACTAAATGAATTTTTTTGAGTTTTTTTAAAAAAAGATCTGAGAACAAAAATTATTTACTATAAGATTTCGAAAAAAAATCGTATGGTAGGTACCGATCTTTTTGGTCTTAAAAAAAATAAGAAAAAAAACTTTTGAAGAAAATTTAAAAATTTTAAATCTACAAAAATCGGCCGAGCTGCTCAGGGTTGTAGTCGATCAGACAGACAGACAGAATTGTGAGACCAACTTTTTTTGTCTCGTAATGTAAACTTTGATCAAAATCTCGAGTGCGATTCTTTTACGAATGCATAACTTGCCTTAGAGTACCTATAAGTCGTAAGTAAAAATGATAAGTGGTGTCGAATTTCGTCACTGGGTGAAGCTAGTTAATTTCAATCGATAGTGAAATAAAAAAATGATTCAATGTTAAGAAAGTCTTAATTTAACGATTTCTTGACATTCTTATCGTTCGTATCGTTATTTTTTCAGATAAAAGAAATTTCTTTTAGATAAGCGACACAGTGATAAATAAGAGCATCATGGCTTTCGAAAAACTGAAGACTATTTAGACTGTGCTTTTAAGATTGATGTTTCTATTCAGAAACCTGGTTCTATTTTATTTTTTTTTTATGTTTTTCCGTAATTGGAAAAAAGAAATCTTTTGCTTTTATATTTTTTGTTCCCAAAATATAGTGCTACTATACAATAGAATGTCTTCGTAGCTGCTTTAGTTTTTCGAGAACATAAGAAAAAAGTTGAAAATGCGTACTTTTACCCCCAACTAGATACTCTACATAATGTAACTTTATGTTTGAAAGTTTAGAAAACTGTACATAAATTGCCTACTCGTAATGAAAATACCATTGGGAATCTTATTCCTCACAATCAGTTCAGGTCCAAGTTGTTTCTTTTTCAATTAGATGTATTGTGTTTAAGAGTCCGACACATTTTATTAAGAAGTGTGAAACGTTCTTGCTTTCCACATGGACTTGAAGGATATATTTTTAAAAAAATGTAGGATTCACAAATAATCTCGTAAATGCATCCAATCCTTTGTTCTCTGTTAATATACTACGAGCACAAGAAATGACGTGAGACTCAGACTGCCAAAACAAACAGAATAAGAAAATAAAGGAAGTCACATGACAAACTTGTAGGTATGTATCACGTAGGAACTGCGAGTAGTTCACGTCGAGGATGAAGGAACGGGGCCACTCAAGGAATCGTCTTTCCTAATCCACTTAGAGTTGTTGGTTTTGTTACATCTTTGTTGACGGATTTTATAGATGGGTTGGTTAGCTTACTCTGATTTTTGAAATATCATTCGTATATTAAACTTGTAGCAATGAAAAGTGGAGAAGAATCGTGGGGACGTGGATTTGAAAATATCACGACTATAACGAAAATGTCAAGAGATAAGTAAAGAACAACATCTCGAATACGGATGAGTAGCGGGCGAAACGGGAAGTAATTACATCTATGGAACTCTTGTGGCATTGATTGTCATTTTAAAAACTTAAGTCTAATGATTTTTCATTGTGTTAAGAAATAAACAAAAATAGTTTTTGTTGTATTGCCTAGAAAGTAATTACAAATCTATTAAGGTTTTTTGAGCTCATTTTGAAATGTACAGTACATTTCCAATACTATTGAGTAATATTTAGACCCGTCCTTATACTGGTTTAAGTTTAAGAATCTTAGGAACTAAATATATAAATAAGAATAGACATTCCAAAGAAGTTATAGTAGGTAAAGTCATCTTCATTTGATCGACTGGGTCGCACGAAATTGCTTTTTTGTTGAGCAGACTTGGAATTTTAAAAATGGATGTTATTAGAGACAAATCTTAGAAGCAGTGTTCTTAACCAATTAAGCCCCGATTGCGAGAAATCGATCGACTATAGAAAATCATTTTTTAACATTTGTATGGTAGATACCTTTATTTTTGGATAAATGATTATTTCTTTTTCATGTTTTTCAAAAAATGTCAAAAATCAGTTTTTGTCAAGTTTAAATAAATCGAAAATGTGGACCTCAAAAGTTTTAAAAGGATAAATTGATTTTTTATTAAAATCCAAATTTGTTTATTGAAAGTTTGAATACACAATACTATTCAACCTTTTGGAAGCTTTAACATTAAAAATTGATCAAAGTTGTACCGCTTTTCGTATGCACAAATCTTCCCGCATGCAGTACGCCCTCGGTAAATGCAACCTTTGATAAACGCGCAACACCTCGGTTAAAGTAACATTAAAATTTTTACCATGAAGTGACATAGGAATACAAATTTTAAAGAAAGGGTAACTTAGTGAATTCAAGTCTCAACTTTTCTTATAACTCTGTTATTGCAACAACTACAAATAACGCAAGTGCTCGAATTTGTACCGGTTGCTTTTACCGAGGGCGTCCTGTTATACCTTTATAATCGCAAGGAAAAAGGTGAAATTTTCATAGGCTTGAACGTCTTTACTAAGTGGTGTACCATGCAATGATTCAATTACGAGTATTAAATCATTTTTTTCTGGTTCCGATTTCGTCTAATTTTGCTGTCCTTATATGGTTAAGTTTAGGTAGTTTCTTTTTTCAGCAGTCATGAAATATTTTTTTTTTTAAGCACACCCAATGGAGTCTTGGGTCATAACTCATAATCATAAAAGGGGAATGACTATTCCAAGGAGGGCGCAATTATAATTGCGAATTCTGTTCTGTTGGTTTGCCAACATACTGGCCATTTGACCCTAACAAAATACCAGATGTAGCGTAGCAAGAGGAATAAAACGAAATCATATAAGTGTGGAAGGTAATAAGCGAAAAAACTGACTGGAAAGAATTCAGAGATAAGCTTCAACATTTTATAAACCTCAGTTCCCCTATGGAAACAATTGAACAACTTGGCCACGAAGTAGAGCTGCGGAAGAAAGTGCTACAACTATTTCAATATGCCAGAAACAAAAATAAAATATCCTGTCGAAATTAAGAGCTGACATTAGAAAAAAAGAAGAGCTCAAGGAAAATGGTAAACTACGAGATTTCCAGGCGATAAGGCAGAATTCAACCGACTTAATAATTAACTAAAAAAAAAGGAATCAGTGAATTTAAAAATGAGTCACCTGATACATTCCTGAGAAGTTTGACCGCGGATGCTTCTACCAAATGCTGCTTATGGAAACCCACCAAACGCCTAAAAAGACCATAGATACATAACCCGCCAATTCAACCTAAAGATGGAAATTGCATCGGAAACCCGAAACAGAAGGCTGAACATCTTGCGAGTGTTCTTAAGCCATTCTCAGCAAATACAGCTACAGATTACTTACAATTTGTTGATAAAAGCGACGAATGTAAATTTCCCATTGTCACGCTTAAAGAAGTAGGAAGCATATGTCAACATAAGGTATCTAACAAAAAAGGTTTTCGAAAGAAATGCATTCAATAGTCTTTAAAAAACTTCAATTTATAATAAACGCATGTTTTAAGCTTAGATATGTGCCACATCATCGTAAAATTGTAGAAGTGATTGTTATACCATCTTAAATGTAAGAGACAATGTTGGAAGAGTTCGGAGAACCAAGCCTCATGAGCTAATGGTCTAAAAGCTATAGGAAAGTATTCAAAGTTTAAACTGCCCCAAAAGTGATTTTTAAACAAGAAAGAAAATCATTTGTGAATTTTTCATAGATTGATCTTGAACCCGGTGGTTTCCTTGCTGTAAGAAAGCCACACTACTTGGAACCAAATATTACCAAGTGTCTTTTGAAGATTTCCACCTGTTACAAGCAGTATCCTTTGGCATATCGATTATTACACTAGACTTTCATTCAGAAGGTCTGGATTTGAATCCAAATCAATGCCGTTTGGACTCAGTCAAAAATTGGAGAGTCTGCTAACACGCAGCACATAGCAATAGTTGAGAGTTACAAGTTGCTTGGTATACGCTCTCAGCGTTGGCCTCAAATTTATTATACATTTTTATTTGAAGTTGAAATTCAACGCTTTTTTTAATTTTATTTTTGCGTTTTTTTTTTATATTATAAATATTGTAGTAGTTGTAGAATTAATGAAAACTTTTGATATGTAGAGATTGTTCGTGGAGAATCAGATCCTAGTGATCCTAGAACTTACTCTACTCATTTTTTTTTCTAAAAACCAAGCTTAGATATTGCCAAATTCGACTGCAGTTTTATCTTATTCATCATGGTTCTGCTATTTCGTGGAACATTTACTCTATAAAGACATATTTATGTATATACATTTCATGGCCGGATCAAAGGTGTAGCGGATCGAAAACAGCACAATGCAATGAAATGGTGATTGGACAACGAACATGACGAAATTGTCATATCGCAGCTCTTAAATATAACGATACAAATTTCTGATCGATATTACAGCTCCATTTTAACTCAAATAAGGGCTTGTAACATCTCAATTGAAGGTCAACTTTTGTTCCTATTAGTTTTTTTTATTATACTTGCCGGCGGCGGGGCGGTAGGGTAAACCAAAAACGTGGGTAAAACTTATACGTGCTGTGTAGCCCTTTACACGCCGCCGTCTCCACTAGCGATAAATCCATCGCAATCACAATAGCCAAAGCAGAAAGCAGAGAGCAAAAGAACTGTCAGATTTTTGTGGCTGGGCATTTCATCGCATACTTTTTTAGTATAGTGAATAATTAAATTATATTATTAATTATTAATATGACACTTCTCCTTGCGATAAAATAAGCGATGAATGGTATGCGATGAAAGCATACTTTCTATCGCACGCTATGGAAATATAGCTGCGATGGCGGTCTCTACTTGCGATGATGAAAGCATGCTTTTAAGCATGCTCTGGATTTATCGCTAGTGGAGACCACATGTTATGGTTGCACGTTCTGTGTAGCTCGTTATGGTTACAGGTTTCGTGTATATCAATTTACCTTACGGAAGATTACATTTAAGACCCTGTTTATATTGGGAATATTTTGCGTACTTTCTACACCGTGTTTACATTAGAAACTTTAAATAATGAAATATCGATTTTAGTACTTTCCATTGCTAGCTAGAACTAAATATCTTCATTTCGCCAACATTTGTTTACCTCTCACCCAATATGTCAAAAAGACGACAGACAAAATAACTGGTGTAAAATTTAATTGCAGGTTCATTAATTTTTTATACAAATCCACTTTACGTTAGTGATGGATAATTACATTTTATTTTATGCTCCCGAAAAATGCATTTTCAGGGTAATCGGTTGACATTTGCAACGAAATATTCTCGAAACGTCAAAATTTAATTTGTCCCTTATCTGTCATACCATATAATTATTTTAACTATTGAATTAAATATCGTATATTTAATCATGCATACATAGATCGTTCTCAATATGTAAAGTCATGGATTGGATGATGACTACGATGCCAATGGATTAATAATTTTAGTTTTCCCCCCGTATGTTTACTTTGACAATTTCGATTACAAGATGGGAATGATGTCAATCGGTTTATAAATCTCTGACATACTGAGTGATACTAAAGGCAAAACTTCAAAAAATTCCCAGAAAAAAGACATCAAGGGCCTGATTACACGATTTTTATTTTCGTCTTTCGTCTTTTTGACACATATGGTGTCAGGTGAAAAATTATTGCGGAATGAAGCTACTTTTCAACAAAAGACAAAACAAACGAAAAAAAGAATCGTGTATCCAGGATCCAAAAGTAAAACTGAAGAATCATATTTTCGTGCACCATTCTCAAATAACTTTGACAAGAACGGCATGATTGGCTTGATTTTCATAATGTGAAAGCTCCATCAAGCAGCTTATCAAACATGCTGGATAGATTACAAAATGTTTTGATATTTTGACTGCATGACAAGCGTTTTTGAGAATGTGAACGCATGTTCGTCAAGCCTAAAGCAAATTTAATTTTCCATTAACTTCTCGAGAGTTTAATAAGCAATAGCGGTAATTCAGTGGGATATAGACTTCCTGCAGACCTTGGCCCAAAATTTTAATTGAATTAGTACGATGCTAAAGCTGTTTTAGTATGGTACTAGGTTAAAACAACGAATTTACAAATTTTAATCGAATATAGCATCATACTTTCTGTACCCTTTTATTAAAGTTAAAATCACTCTTTGACATTTGCAAACATCAAAAACTGTTCGTGTACTTACTTTCTTACACGAAATGTCATTGTCTTAGGTGTATTCAGAAGCAATTTATTAAAAAAAATTCTTTTAGTACGATACTAGTTAGAAAATGTTTAAAATTAAGAATGAGTTCGTAAACTACTATAAAGTTAGCAAATTGTTAAGTAGTATCATACTAATACCTTAATAATAGGCTGTTTAAAATTTTGCGCCTTTGAATTTAAAATGCAAGTAAATTTCCTCATCCAAAATTTCACTACCTGTGTTCTAAGTTTGTCCGCAATGATCAAATTCTAATGAGAAGTGATGTTTAAAATGAAATGAACCCTCCTGAAATGAACGCTCAATGATTTTCACCCATCAAATATTCATCATGTAGTGCTTGTCAAACAAATTTGAGAATGTGAACTCCCCTATTAATGCTCCGAGCAAATATATGTAGTATGACTGTTTTTAAACGATGCGATTTCACTCTGCAATTTTTATGCATGTTGCCGAGTAACGTATGTGGTAGCGGGGTTAAACACAATTGCTGAGGTTGAGGAGAATGCGCAGTTATCGTTTTCTTCTCTCTGGTTGCCTTTATTTTTTGAGTATGTTTTATTTTCTATTTGGTGTTCGCTCAGTGAAACTCGCTTAACTGAGTAGAGTAATACTACGTTTTCACCAAAAAATAATCAGAGGTTTAAGGCAAGAGATTTATGTGGTGTTTTCACCGCACTGAAAGATTAATAAGAAGATTAACTTTGACAGCATCTATCACTGTGCTAATGTTGTTTCAATTTTTCTTATAAAGTAGAAGCGAGAGAAAGAAAGTTTCATTTGTGCCAAACGATGAAAAATCATCGAGATAACTTACCACAGTATGGATGTTAGGTCAGTTCGAACTTCGACCGATCGATCCTATGAAGATTTAGTAGAGATTTATTTCTAATCTACTAGATTTACGAAATAAATTTGTATGGTAAATCTTCGAGATTTAAAGAAGATTTATCGTAAATCCACTTAAATCCCGGATTTACTCTTGGTGAAAACGTAGTATAAGGATTGCGAAGAGATAACTCATTTTCGGGTTGGGATCGAAATTCGGTATGAGTCATGATTCTGCTTTCAAAATTCTGCATGCCAAAATTCTGTTTTGCATAATTCTGTTTGTACATTTACATTATCAAAACGATTTCTCTTTTACATATATACAGAATTTTTAAAAACAGAATATTTGTTATGGAAAATACATAATTTAAACATAATCAGGCGAATCTATAAGCAAATCTTAAAGGTTACTTTTTTTTTTTTTTTTTTTTTTTTTTATAATCTACACGCGCTCAAGGGATTATGATTACCCTTTAAATGTGTGAACACAGCGCGGGCGTGAAGTTAAGGAAGAGAATGAAGGATAGGAAAGATGTGTGGCACGATGTTCTGAGACTGAAGGTTGTTGTCTCAGATATTGTATCTCCAGGGGTGGCGGCTGAACTAAAGCGGAGAATGCCGTGTCTTATTTCTATGTCACTTATAATTCACATTACTTTATTCGTGTTCATCCTTGTTGGACATACTAGTTTAACTCAGTTACATGTTGTTAGTGTAATGCCTGAACAACATGTAATGAGTAAACCAGCAACCCATTGATGACAATTTTAGAAGGTTTTTAATGGAATTAAAACGACATAGACGACGGCAGGGATCGAACCTGTGATCATGTGGTTGACAGGCGAGCACACATTCATCGCGCCACGGCCACCCCTTTAAACTTAACTTTAAAATACCTCTAAGCAGCTCTTAAGTATGAAATCGGTATCTATGTATAATCAATTTTCACATTTAAGTAACGTTACTTAAAGGCCTCTTAACTTAAACGCCATCAACCGCGTTTAAGGGTCACTTAAAGGCATTTTAAAATGTATTTTGACATATCGATTGTCATCTTTGAAATTTTGAAGTTTCAAATTGTGAGTTTGTAGGTATTGTTTGTTGTGATATTATATTAGAATTATAAAGTGCAACGATTTAAGAAACATAAAATTTGTATTGATTAAAGTATGTGTACGCGCAAAGAAATTTCGTCCACGCTTCCCTCTGAGCCTTTGAAGTGTTTGTATCGACACTTTCTTCCTCGTTTTTGGAAGAGAATAGGCGTTTTCCTAAATGCAGTGTTGCAGCGCATCGTGGATTTTGATGCCCTTGCAACGTTTTTCTTCACTCTGAAATTTACTTTAATTAAAAAAAACTCTAAAATTTAGAATTCGTATTTAATAACGTTATTTTATTGAAGCAAGTGAATAAAAAAAAGCATAAAAATTCATGATGCGCTTCAACACTGCATTTAGGAAAACGCCCAATCTGTGCATAAAATAATTCTGTTTTGTAATGTATTATTGCAAATTCTAAAATAAAAAAGTTTCCTTGTAGGAGGCATCCCAATTTTCAGATCTTTTTCTTTTATTTGTGGCGGCGGGTGTGGGTGTGTGTTCGATAGCCATTTTTTTTATTTCACAAATAAAAAAATGTGTCTTCCAATTATTTACAGAAAGAAGGTGTCACAAAACAGCGGTGTTGTATAAAATGAAGCAGCATTTGTTTTTTTTTCTGTACTAGATTTTCACATTCTTTTACGTTACATGACACAACCATTGTTTAGTTAAGTACCAATGAAAAATCGATTATAGATACGAATTGAAGTTTCGTCGTTTAAAGCCAAATTAAATATTTAAGTATGCTTAACTAAATAACCTCTAAGATGCAGTTTAAGAAAATCTTATAGATACGGCTGAATAAGAATATACAATTATGTATACACTTAAAACGATTTTAATTTTAGTACCTACTGACAGGATTATAAAATAGTACTACACAGTTTTAATATTGCAAAAGAGGGAAGCATATTCATTACGCTTAGATTGAAATCATAAATCATATGTTATCATATTGTTATACATATTTTTATCGTTCTCTCTTCTTTTCTCTGGTTCTCTGCATGAATAATGTTTCAATCAGAGAGTCATTAAATAAATAATTGCAACAACGCCATATTTTGTTTATAATTTTATATAGAATTGACATTATATGTAATGTATGACCAAACACAATTTTGAAAACCAGAGTTATGACCCACTCCCCTCATTTTCGCTTGAACAAAGTAATTTTTTTTTAAAATCGCTGTGCTTAAAACACCATACAATCGAAAGGAAACCAAAAGAGAAACAGAGATTAAAAATCACTTTCGTGTAAAATCAGTCTATTTCGTATGAGATAACATCTCTGTTTGAATAAAGATGTAATAATTTAACGTTGTATCAAACAACATCCCTGTTTAAACATAGGTCAAACAAATTTAACGTTGCGTAGCGGAATCCAATGGTGTGTTCTTTTTCTTACAATATTTAACTTTTGAAAAAATTGGTTCATTCTTTCACTTTGAGACTCTACTACAAGTTTGTAAAAATCAGTCTGAGGAGTCAACGATTAAAAAGTTTAAATGATAGCTACGTACATATACAAACATGTGTATAACTGGCACTTTAGTCGCCCATATTTCTATAGAAGTGATAGTTACAGGACATGGTCCAAAGATACATACACACAGTCCCTGGCCATCTTATTAGACGCAGTATGTATTTTTCAGAAATTCATGGATTGCACTAGGTTATACGCTACTTTTAACCGACATCTGTCATAAGGAATCTGTTTTTTTCCAGGCCGGATCTCCGAATGGTGAACCTTTTGTTTTTATGCAATATGACCCTGCCTCTCATACAGCCCGGTCTGTAAAAACTTATTTACAAGAGGCTAATATCCCTTTGCTGGTTTTTAACATCACTGACTTAAGCCCTACTAAAAATGAGCGGGAAATGAAGAAAAGGGAAGTTTCTAAAGAGTTGATCACAACCAAAAGTATGGTCTTGGAAAAACCATTCATGTCTGAAATTATCGTCCACAAACTCAGCAGACAGTTCAGTCTTGCATAAATAGGAAGCTGCGCAGAATTGAAGCGGCAGAAGAAGACTCAACTAAATATTAGATTTTTTTTTTTAATTTTCTTCTTCGTCCAAAATATGATGTTTTATAATTGATAACAATTTTTATACAAAAAGAACAAATTTACTGCAATCAAATTTTCAAAACAGTAATTATTTTTGATTTAGCATGAAATTTATAGTGCGTCCAATAATATGACCAGTTACTGTATGTATGTGTTTTGGGGGAAAGCGTTATGTACATCTATATAGAGCTACATTCATTTATTTTAAGACTATTGGTATTATTTTTTAACAAAAATGTTTTCAATATTTAAAAAACAATGTTGAAATTGCGATTGCATTATTATGAATGTTAATTGGGTACGTTCCAAAACAAAAACTCGGCACACGGACGAACGTTAATGTTTACACATCTTAACCGTGAGTCTCGGCACTCATACTTTTTTCACAAGAAACCATTAATATCCCTAAAAGAGTGATTGAAAAAGAAGTTATGTTCAATGGAAAGTTGTTTATAAAGAAGCACGTATCGGGCCTTATTACATTTGCGGTATGTTCTTTAATACTTATTTTTTCATAATAGCAATAAATTGGTATATTCGTAATTCGTATATCGATTGAAACACTTCTCAATAGGTAGGTAAATATAGTTTCATTCGCCAATGATGGACAAGCTTAATTATTTAAGCAAACATATTATAGTATCCCCAATGACAAAAACCATCAACCCCAATACAAAAAATTTCAATATTTATGATAATATTTTGCGAAACAAAATTATACTCACTTGGAATTCGATTGATAGCTCGGAGTGGCCGCAATACCCGTATCGTTCGTATTGCTGTTAAATTTAAATTCTCGACATGCATCACATATTCCAACAGTCCAGCAAGAACAATGAAAAAGTCCAATCGGTTCCACGAGTCCGCCAGATAGGTGTTCTTTCCGTACATTCCCATGGCGACCATTTTGATGCTCATCTCCAGCGCGAAAAATGCAAAAATTATATCATCGAACATCTGCAAATAAAGCCCAATAAAACCAATAAAAGATCTGAAGCATGAAAATTCAATTAAATGCCCGTGCCAAGTATTGTTCTGTGTTGTGTTTTGACAATGTATTCATTAAGTCACTGGCTTTGGTTCTAAATGCTATTCCACTCTACGACTAACTTCCTCGATAACAATGATTTTTATTTTGAATTTAATTGAGTTTGTAATCAAAACAGAAAATATTTTGTCCTAATTTTTTATCAGAATCAGCGGGAAGACGAAGTAATTATACATAATTAGAGAATATTGTATCATTTTGTGGAAATATTCTGGCTCAAGTACCTTGTGGTAAGGTATTTTAATTGAGCCATACTCGTATTGAAACATCTGTGTAGGTTGGGACTTGAATGCCTGTTCGTATTTTCTTTCAACAAAATTGGATTAACTAGAGTGAGTGCATTTCGTAATTGAGAACGCTAATGCATAATAGATTGGATATGTGGTGGCAATTTTCAAGGACATTTTGGACTTACATACATATTTACTCGTATATGAACTTGTTATGTATATGAAATAGCTTCAACTGAGGAATATCTGATAGTCAAAAGGTGAAGGCTAAATAAAAATCCTTGGGTTGTACTCAGTGATACTACTATATTTTTCAATATTATGAAGGTTTGTCAAGAACAAGTTAGTAAATTTATACAATTGTACCTAACCGTATCCATACTTGTGCAGTCGTATACATACACAATTCCTTTTCGTACACTATTTCTTTATGAATAAATAACAACACAACAATTCTTGAATTTGAACATTCCTTGAAGAAGGAGCTCGAATCCAACGCTCACAACCGATTAAGTACCTACATCATTATGGTGATGACTTCAAGCAAGGTGAAATTCATTATCCATTCTGTTGAACTCCTCCAAGACAAAGAGCCATGACACTTTGTTTCATACTTAAACACCATTCCGTCAATTAACATAGACAGGCTTATGTTTTAGAGAACCTTCTTCAACAATAAAGATACTCAGCAAGCATCATAGTAGCAGGTTGCTTCTACTTAAATTGAATAAGTAAGTGGGTATCTTTTTGTGGCGTTTCTACGCCCACATAATTGCGACGAATAATGCCTCAAACAAAATGTTCTACAGGTTGATTTTATCGACAACCCTGGTACTTAGGCATTTGAAAGTAGATAGGAGGTGAATATGGTAAAAAGATAAATCTTTCACGATTTCAGATATCAGCAGATATTATCTGCTGTACATGCCCTATAAAATTACCATAAATAGTCTCAGAAGTAGGACATTTTATCCCGATTGACTTTGGTGCCTTTGAAAAAAATAATAAGTTAGGATACCTGCATCGTGCCTGATCGGGAAACTATTGACTGCTCAGAACTTGGTCTGGGCCAGTAGCGCAACAATCAGTCACAGTGAAGTGCTTGTTTTACCTCCTCGTGGTGGTCCCCGGGCAACTATTTGCGTATCCCTATATACGTAAATAGGCTAAAATTACAAGTGCGAAAGGCCTAGCTTTCTAGGATAGGTTACGGAGGTTAGCATTCTTCGTAACTGAAACAATTACTGCTAACGAAACCGACACTACGCCTCGGATAAGGAACGATAACACGTTGACGACTTTTGGCTATTATACCCGGACAAAGATTGGTTTCTGGAATGTGAAGATGCTTCTCGATAACGGAAGTGAAGGTCCTCAAAATGCCAGATTCCTCCAATTAGAGAGTGAGTTCATGCGGTATAAGATGGACATCTTAGGGATCAGTGAAGTTAGATGGCTGGGCTCGGGGAGATATAAGTCTCCAACCCGTAACACTGTACTACTCTACTCCGGAAAGGCACCTGGAAGTAACCGTGAATCTGGCGTTGGATTGCTGCTTTCTAAAACAGCTCTCAAGAGCTTAATTTCCTGGGAGCCGTTAGATGACAGGATCATGAAAGCTAGATTCCGGACTAGAGTACGCCGCGTCACCATCATACAGTGTTACGCCCCCACGGAGCTCTCCTCTTTTGAGGAGAAGGATGCCTTTTATAACCGACTGAGTGCTGCCTATGATAGTACACCACGTGGAGACATCATAATGGTAATGGGAGACTTGAATGCCAAGGTTGGCAATGACAATGATGGGCTCAAGCATGTTATGGGAAAGCATGCTGTTGGAAACCGGAACGACAATGGCGAACGTTTTGTCGATTTCTGTAACGCCAACCGCCTTGTTATAGGAGGAACCATTTTTGAACACAAGACGTGCCACAAAATCAGTTGGGTGTCGACGGACAGACAAGCAACTTCCAACCAAATTGATCATTTCGCGATCAGTCGGCGATTTAGAAGCAGTCTCCAGGACGTCCGAAACAGAAGATGTGCAGACATGGGAATTGCCCGTGACCACCATCTGATGGTTGCTACCGTAAGATTACGAACAGCTGCAGTTCGGAGATCCCAAGGAAACACCCGAATGCCCAAGTTCAACACCGATAGACTCAAGGATCCCGCAGTCCGCCAACAACTAGGGGACCATCTTTCACAAGGATTGAGAACAATCAATAGCACGGAACCCACCTCCATCGAAAACCATTGGTGTGCTGTGAAAAATGTTTTCATATCAGGTGCTGAAAGTATAGTCGGTCGGTCGCAAGGAAGAAATAGTGCCTGGCTTTCCGAAGAAACTTGGGCCAGGATCGAAGAAAGAAAACAGCTCAAAGCTCGCATTGCAGCAACGCCTGCAGCAGGCAGAATCGAGCTAGAGTCTGCGTACCGCATGAAGATGAGAGAAGTTCACCGTAGCGTGCGACGTGACAAGCGTAACTATATCAACGCATTGGCAACAGAAGCAGAAGAGGCCGCAAGTAGGTGCGACAGTAGGACCGTCTACAGAATTACCAAAGAGCTAACTGGTGTCCAAAGCTCTAAACAATACCTGGTAAAGGGCATAGACGGATCACTGCTAGTTTCGGATGAGGACCAGATCAAAAGGTGGAAGGAACACTTTTCTGCGGTTTTAAATCGCGTTTTTACCAGCGAAGTCAACCTAACACCCAAAGAGCCGTCCGTAGTAACAAATTCCCGAATACGCACTGTACCCCCCAGTAGAGAAGAAATTTTAACCGCAATCAAAGCACTGAAGAACAACAAAGCGGTTGGACTTGACGGTATTCCCGCAGAGCTCTTACGAGCAGCGCCAACAACATCGTCTGAGCTCTTGCACCCACTCATAGAAAGAGCTTGGGAAACAGAAAGTTTTCCTGAGGAGTGGAAAAAGGGGATGATTGTCATGTAGAAACCTCCAGTTTCAAGAAAACCCTAAGAAAACATCACTGCTTGTGTTTTCTCCTTAAAATACTGTGAGCGAAATCAAATAGTTTAATCCCCTGTTTATAAAATACCGCGCACTAGCAACTCCTTACTCACGCTCATACTCTTTCTCTCTATTGCGCTTATAGAAAACAACTCAACTGTTGCGAATTAATTTAAGGCAATCGTTTAGTTTGTGACAAAACACCAACTTTTAGGTGCTCGAATCAAGTTGCTCTAAGTACACGGTGTCCCATATGAGCCCATATGTTTCATTTTTCCAACTAAACAGTTGCAAAACTAAAAATTGAATGTGCGCGCCTGGCCTAAGTGTAATTCCAGCGCAACCCAAACATATACACGAACAGGCCTACAAAAGTCAAAATTATGGCAACAGCGACATGCGACGAGTGGAGAAAAGTAGAACGGAAATAAGGAAAAGAAAAGAAAATCGGATGATTACGGCGGTGAACCTCAAGCTGAGAGCGCGTGGTTAGCAACGTTGAAAGTTTTTTAGTCGATGGTAGTTTTAAAGTGAGTGCACATTAAAGAAGGGAATCAAAAAAATTTACGACGGGCTGTGAAGATCCGACTGCCTGGCAATCGAAGTTCCACCAAAGCCGTTCAACACGTGCATCACCCTGATTGCTGCCACTCAAAATCATCCGCCTCGCCATCGTCCGCACGAAGCCCACCAAAAACCACCACCAATTCGATCGTCGCCGCTCAGCTGCAATTCGGATCTTACTAGCTCCATCCTCGACTGGTTGTGACGACGACGAGCCGATTGTTTGTCAATCGAAGTTCCAAGCCAGTCATCGTTTGTCGCACCAAGAACTGAGCATAGAACTTCCATTGCATCTAAGACGACAACGGGCGTGACGAGCCGATTGCATAGCAATCGAAGTACCACCACGTGCATCACCCTAATTACCGCCACCCAAGATCATCCCCATCGTCGTCCGCACGACGCACATCAAAACCACTACCAGAGCGTCGCCATCACCATCGTCCGCACGAAGCACACCAAAACCACCACCAATTCGATCGTCGCTCAGCTATAATTCGGACCCTTTTAGTTCCATCCTCAACAGGCTGTGACGAGCCGATTGTGTGTCAATCGAAGTTCCACCAAAGCCGTGCCAACACGTGCATTTCTTGGGAAAACATCGCTCCTACCGCACCGCAGTGTTAGCCGCTACCATCACCGAATCACCGTCCGCAAACCTCAAACCAAAAAAAGAAAAAGGGTCTTTGTTTCCACCACCTGAATCCATCGTCGTCTGTACGAAATTTTGCCGCCACCAAATCCCCATCGTCGTCTACCCGACGCACACCAAACCACCACCAGTTCGATCGCCGCCGCTCAGCTACGATTTTCACCCTTTAGAGTGTTTCAATTTGATAGTGACGAGCCGATTGTCTGGCAATCGAAGTTCCACTATAGTCATCGTCGGTCGCACCAAGAACATCTAAGCAACGAAGTGCTGTGACGAGCCGATTGCGGGCCAATCGACGTTCCACCTGAGCCCTGGGTATACCCACTTAAATTTGTTTGGCTTGGTACATACAAATCGTACATTGGCTGGTTTCACTCTCCAATTTTGCTTTGGGTATTGAAAATTTAAAGGACGCATTTTCCTTTCACATCTTGGAAACTGCTACCATCCATCTCGCTGTCGTAGTCGTCGCCATCATCATCGTCCGAATTTAAATGAAATCCAATTACAGCTAATGGATATAATTAAGTATCTTTAAATTTTTTTTATTTTATCTCTATTTCCATATTCTTTTGTTTTAAAAGTGACCATACCTTTACACATGTAAACTCATTGCCAATGAATTTCTTTTTTTTTCCTAATAACAATTACTAGCAAAACAGCTTCATCGATCGTACCCAGAAAGGAATGCGGTGCACCTCATCTCCCCCTTCTTGGAAGCGGATTGGAAAAAGGGAAGCCCAGTTATTAGACATTAGTGAATCCCATTGAAAGGGGTAAGTCGTTTGATATATTGGTATATAAAAAAAAAAGAAACATTGGAATGAAGTTAGGTAAACAGGTACAAGGTCGAGGAATTTAAAGTTTATTGCATGATTCATATCAAATTTTCTTTTGCTGGTTTCAAACTAAAATTATTAAAGGGAAATCTGAAAATGATTTACTGAATTGAATGCTTGTTACATACTAAATTTTGAGTTTTGAATTGTCAAACTAAATGGATTAAAGAAAATCTGAAAAACAATTTAAATGAACTGGTTGCTTATTTCAGACTAAATTTTGATAACTATGTAAGTCGAAGTTTGTGGTTTAGTAAATAAAGGAAATTTGTATCTTTTAAAGATTTCGTTGTTCATAATGCGATTTTTATGTGGAATGAAAATAATTTTCTTTTTCTCATGTTCAGGTAAATTGGATTTTGTCGATATGATCTCGAGTTCTCAGTAAGAGGCAATATAGGGATGTGTAGGGTCGAGGCAGGGTAGTAGGGATAGGATAGTTTTGCGTACGTGATCGAGTGGTCGCATGCGTGTATAGAAGGGGCCGTTGCTTAATAATTGGAGCATAGCAAGGGCGTAGGATGAAGGGAAGGGATAGCTCAAAGAGGTTATTTACAGCTTTTCCTCTCACTAAAGGTCAATGTCGGTTAAGTTTTAAGATTGTGAAGCGAAATTCGGGCCGTAGGAAAGTTTTGGTTAGACTTAGGCAGGCAGAAAAAAAAGGTAACCCAAGTCTGGGGCTTGCAGCAAAGATCCCTCACCCATCGATGAGCTACCGGGAGGGTAATATTGCCTGAGCTGCAAGTGCTTAGACACCCTCTAATCACATTTGGCCTAAGGTTCCTGTGGCTTAGGTCAAGAAGGCAAGCAGAAGTGGTGAGAGGTTGGCGGAATCGGCTTTGGGATTAATTTTCGATTTAGGTCGATGACGTTCGTTACAGGTGGCGCCCAAAGTGGGGGCCCGAAATTTTGCGTTATAATTCACAGTCACCTAAAACAAAATTTTAAGAACTTGAAAATGTATTTTCAATTATTCCATCTTTTCTTTAGTTGGTAAAACTTGACCAGTAAATATGTTGAAAGCTTTCCGCATTTATGAATGAATGCAAGTTTTATCAATAACAGAATATTTTATTTCTCTAGAGACGTTTGGTACTCATAAAAGTTATATGGCCAATAGATTCATTGACTTTTGGCTTCTTACAACTATGATTGTTGCATATATCTTTTGTTGAGAATTCCTTTCGTCGTTTAGATTAACAAGTTTTCACGTCCGGTAAGCGAATTTGAGTTTGATCTTCACTTATGACTGTTGCGGGGCATAACGGTTTTTCTATCAGAGAGTAAAGTCAAGCTTACGACAAGTGAGTCCGATCATTGAGATGAAATAGTTCCTCACTTTAAATCGCAGCTCATTTTAAATTTGCTTGTTATTGTATTGAACATTGAAGTACTTCACGTTGTTATTTAGAATAATGCTCGTCCCTTTATTTTCCCTCTGATCAAACACATCCCTTTTGCGAATGAAAATATTACATCACCAAAGAAAATTTTAAAGACAATCCATTTTTTTTTAGAAAAGAAAATAACATTTGAATTATAATAAGTCGATTCGAAGCGGTTGAATCATTTGAAATTATTTGTTTTAGTTTCGAAAGTAAAGTTTCCAAGTGGAATAAGTTACTTGCAGTTTTGTTTTACATTATTGAATTTTATAAAAAAAAAAAAAAAAAAAAACTTTAGAGTTGATATTAGTCGTTACTACGTGATATGTCCAATCCTGAAGATAGACCTCACAGTAGCAGATATCCTAGACGAACCACAAGACAGATTTATTCAAACTTAAATCAGAATAGACAGTATAATAAGCGTAAATCTAAATCCGAGAAACAGAATATACGGAACCTTCCTGAAATGGCAGATTCTCAAGCTAATGAAGGAGTCGCTCCTTCCGTGGATCCAACCGCAAGCGTTTCAGACCCTCGTCAATCACCGAGTTTACTTGGAGCAGTTGGAGGTTTACCGGCTGCACCAACACAATTAAGACCCAATGTTGCTAATGAATATGATAATAGTAGCAGCGAAGTTGAGAGATTTGAACATTACGTTCAAGAAGTTGTTTCGGGGACTATAGGTCTTGGCCGCACTGAAGACCGTAAATTTATTCAAGAAGAACTTGATAAGACAAGACAAATTCTTCGTCAAGAGTTGGCTTCTATAGTCACGGAGGCTTTCAATAAATCCTCGAGCAGCCCACTAGTTAGAAATCCAATCGCTGAAAGGGACTTGGCTTCTTTTCCAACTCCCAATGTACCAAATATTCCTGCGGGAGGTACTACAGTTAACCCTCCACGTAATAATCCAGCTATGAATGAACCAATTTATCCCGTTAATATGCCTCGAAGTTCCAATGTTGATAATTTCTTAGCCCAGTTCAGGAACATGAATCTTAGTGACCCTTCACCTCAAACGGGGTTAGATTCTCAAGCACCTTCCCCTGCACTTAGCTTTGGTGGTAGGTATCCGAATTATCACAAGTGGGGAATAAGCTTTGATAATAAAGACATGGATATTGATGATTTCTTGTTCCGTTTGGAAAGGCTTAAATTGGCTTATAATGTAACTTATGATGATATTGTCAAAAACTTTCACCTTTTTGTAGCAGGGCCTGTTAAAACTTGGTTCTGGATTTATGTAAAAAGAAATCCTTCAGTAAATTGGCCTACCCTGCGACTTGCACTCATAGAGCAGTACCGAAGTCTTGACACTGATTTTGAGCTATCACGCCGAATGTCTGATAGAAGGCAGGGGCCTTTAGAATCCTTCGATGCCTTCTACGAAGATCTTATGGTTTTGAATTCTAAACTTAGGAGTCCAAAAACTGACAGAGAGTTCATTGAAATTTTGAAGCAGAACGTTAAACCGAAGTTGGGAGAGCATCTCATTACTTTCAATACCCACAGTGTAGCCGAAATGGTTCATGTGTGTCGCACTATAGAAAAGTTTAGAAACAACCACGAAGTTTCACGTCAGAAATTTCAATCGAACCTTCCTTTTCGCAAAGTAGTAAGTGAACTTTCTGATCCTTTAGATACGGAACCTTCCGTTTCTCAATCTCAAATTGAAGCCGTAAACTTCTCTCGACGCGAATCAAGTTCTGTTAAATGTTGGAATTGTAAGGAACTCGGACATACTTATATTTATTGCCCACTTGAGCAGCGCATTCTTTTCTGTTTTAAGTGTGGCCAAGAGAATACGACCGTTCCTAAATGTCCTAAATGTTCGGGAAACGTATTGAAGAGTACTCTTGCGGCCGGAGAGAATTACTCGAAGAAACCGGATCCGGCGAACTAATTTCAAACGAAGATCACCCTCCATCTTTCAGAGTTTTGCAACGCCAGGAAAATCTTCTTTCTCCCAAGAACATAGAGGAAGAAAAGCCAAAAATAACAGAAGAGCCATCAAAAAGTTTTCATCAACGCTTAGAAGAGTATTATAAAGCTAGGGATCGAATTTTCGGTACTAATAATGCCCCTATCTCTTCAAAAGTAGAAAAGCTAAGAGAACGTTTTAGTAGAAAAAAACAACTACATCGGTCTATTGCCGCAACTACATTACATTTACCACGTTCAAAACCAGACCCTCGCCCGTATGCCACTGTAGAAATGTTTAACAGAGAATGGCGTGGACTTTTAGACAGCGGAGCCTGTATAAGTTGTATAGGTTCACGGGGTCTACAATTCTTAAAAGAAAACAGCATAACTCTTAGTAAATTGTCGGCAGCAGTAGCAACAGCCGATGGTAAGAAACAGGACATTGTGGGAAAGGTAGTAGTTAAAATAAAATTCAAAAACTTAATCAAAGACATCACTCTTTTGGTTGTTCCCTCTTTGACCCAAGAATTGTATCTTGGCGTTGATTTTCTTGAAAAATTCGATATAGGACGAGACTTGTTCCCAAAAACTCCTGCACTAGAACTAGAAACTATCTCAGTAAGCAACGATTTGTTGGGAAATGAATGTCAGAGAGAAAGTGCACTCTCGGTTGCCCATGAGCTGACAATTGACCAGTCTTTGGAGCTGGATAAGGTTATAAACTTGTTTCCCTCATTTTCAAAATGTGGTTTGGGGAAAACCTGTTTTGAGGAGCATATAATTGATACCGGGGATCATGCCCCAGTAAAACAGCGCCATTATCCCGTGTCTCCAGCGGTAGAAGCCCTCCTAGATGTGCAATTGAAGCGCATGCTTGATATGGACGTAATCGAAAAAAGTTGCAGCTCGTGGAGCTCCCCAGTCGTTCTCGTTAAACGCGGGGATAAAATGCGGATGTGCATCGACCTTCGTAAGGTCAACGCTAAAACGAAGACCGATGCGTATCCGATGCCGCATATTTCTGCTATTCTCGGTCGACTTTCCGATACCTTTTACATTTCAAGCGTAGACTTAAAAGATGCGTTCTGGCAAATACCGCTGGAGCAAAGTTCGCGGGAGAAAACAGCGTTCACGATCCCCGGTAGGCCGTTATATCATTTCAAAGTTATGCCCTTCGGGCTTTGTAACGCTCCTCAACGTCTCTGTCGGCTCATGGATAAAGTTATTCCGCATGAGTTGCGAACCAAAATTTTCGTGTATCTAGATGACTTATTAATTTTCTCAACTACCTTTGAAGAGCATATGGAACTTCTTAAATTGGTTGCCGATAGACTTCAAGATGCAGGGCTCACTATAAATGTTGAAAAGTCCAAGTTTTGCTATAAAGAGGTAAAATATCTTGGTTTCATAGTAGGACATGGCTTGTTGAAAGTAGATCCGGAGAAAATAGCAGCGATTAATGACTTTCCCATACCGCAAACGGCCAGGCAAGTCAGACGCTTTTTAGGAATGGCCGGCTGGTATCGAAGGTTTGTTCGAAACTTTTCAACTCTAGCCGCGAATCTATCGGACACTTTGAAAAAGGGAGTCAAGTTTAAATTTGGCGAAAGTGCTATCGAATCATTTAATGTGATTAAGGAAATGTTGACATCAAAGCCAGTGCTAGTCAATCCCGATTATACGAAGCAATTCATTCTTCTTTGCGATGCCTCTTCCACGGGCATTGGTGCAGTCTTATGCCAAAAAGATAGTAATGGGGAAGAAAGACCCATCTTTTACTTTTCGCACAAACTGAATGATGCTCAGAAAAATTATTCTGTTACAGAGCGGGAGTGCCTAGCAGCCGTATTGGGTATAAAAAAATTCAGGCCTTACATCGAGGGGTACAAATTCAAGGTGATTACCGACCATGCCAGCCTAAAGTGGTTGATGGGTTTGAAGGACCTTAGAGGAAGACTGGCCCGGTGGAGCCTAGAGCTTCAGGGATACTCTTTCGAAATAGAGCACCGGAAAGGCAGTCTAAATGTGGTACCTGATGCACTTTCCCGTGCATATGAAGTTGAGGCGATAGGCTCGGTAGCAACAGATTCCTGCGATGTGCTACATGTGGACTTGTCCGACCCGAGCTTTCAATCGAATGAGTATCGCCAAGTTGTGGATACCGTTGAAAAGAATAAAGAACAGTTGCCTGACCTTCGTCTTTCCAGCGGTTATGTTTACAAAAGGGTAAGGCATAGCAACGGTAATCCGCTTCAAGAGGATCTATCTTGGAAGCTTTGGGTTCCTCCGGGACTTGTGAATGACTTGATCCTTCTTGCGCATTGTCCACCGAGAGCTGCGCATGGTGGATTGGCCAAAACCCTTTATAGATTGAGGCAACAATTTTACTGGCCAAATATGGCTACGCAAATCAAGGAGTTTGTGTCTAACTGCGAGGTCTGTAAAACAACTAAAGCACCTAATATGACTCTGAGAGCCCCCATGGGAAAAGCTTTTACGGTAGACCGTCCTTTTCCACACATATATATAGATTTTTTGGGGCCTTATCCCCGCTCGAAAACAGGGAACACCCATATTTTTGTAGTATTGGACCAACTTACTAAATTTGTATTTATAAAAACTCTTAAAAAAGCAACATCGGAAACAGCTCTTAATTTCCTGCGCAATGAAATTTTTCTCACCTTTGGTGTACCCGAATCCCTCTTGTCTGACAATGGCAAACAGTTTGTGAGCAAGGATTTCGATAGATGTATGGCTAATTTTGGAATAACTCACTTGAGAACCGCTTCATATTCTCCTCAGGCCAACGCAAGTGAGCGAGTTAACCGTTCCATATTGGCGGCTATCCGTTCTTATATCGATAGCGACCAATCTAATTGGGATGTAAACCTTCCTCATATTGGTTCGGCATTAAGAACGGCAGTGCACTCTGCGATAGGGATGTCCCCTTACGAAGCCCTTTTTGGTCAGCGCATGGTGGAACACGGTAGCGATTACTCCATTTTGAGGAATTTAGATGGACTTAACAACTCAGAGATAGACATTTTACCAAAATCCGCCAAAATGAACCTTCTCCATTCTTACATTAAAGACTCGCTCGAAAAAGCTCACCAGAAGTACGAAAAGGCTTATAACACCAGAAGTACCGCTGTCAAATATAAAGTTGGAGACAAAGTTTACAAAAGGAATTTCGTATTGAGTGATGCAAGTAAAGGCATCAACGCAAAGTTTTCCCCGAAGTTCTGCAAGGCAGTAATTCACAAGGCAGTAGGCAATAATTTGTTCGAATTGGTCGATGAGGCTGGTAGGAGCTTAGGCTTAGCGCATACCAAAGATATCAGGAAATAAGTCAGGCAGCTTGATTTGAAGAGACAAGTATGTACAGATAATAAGAGGAATAGAAGGAATTGTAGGCAGAATAAAAGCCCGACTAGTGTAGTCTGAACATGAGACTCTCAGAATGTAGTAGGTTCCAATTTTCGTCCGACGGCCAATCGTTTCCATTCTTGAACTTTTATGCACCAGGGGTTGTAAAGAGTTCAAGTTTTGTAGAAACCTCCAGTTTCAAGAAAACCCTAAGAAAACATCACTGCTTGTGTTTTCTCCTTAAAATACTGTGAGCGAAATCAAATAGTTTAATCCCCTGTTTATAAAATACCGCGCACTAGCAACTCCTTACTCACGCTCATACTCTTTCTCTCTATTGCGCTTATAGAAAACAACTCAACTGTTGCGAATTAATTTAAGGCAATCGTTTAGTTTGTGACAAAACACCAACTTTTAGGTGCTCGAATCAAGTTGCTCTAAGTACACGGTGTCCCATATGAGCCCATATGTTTCATTTTTCCAACTAAACAGTTGCAAAACTAAAAATTGAATGTGCGCGCCTGGCCTAAGTGTAATTCCAGCGCAACCCAAACATATACACGAACAGGCCTACAAAAGTCAAAATTATGGCAACAGCGACATGCGACGAGTGGAGAAAAGTAGAACGGAAATAAGGAAAAGAAAAGAAAATCGGATGATTACGGCGGTGAACCTCAAGCTGAGAGCGCGTGGTTAGCAACGTTGAAAGTTTTTTAGTCGATGGTAGTTTTAAAGTGAGTGCACATTAAAGAAGGGAATCAAAAAAATTTACGACGGGCTGTGAAGATCCGACTGCCTGGCAATCGAAGTTCCACCAAAGCCGTTCAACACGTGCATCACCCTGATTGCTGCCACTCAAAATCATCCGCCTCGCCATCGTCCGCACGAAGCCCACCAAAAACCACCACCAATTCGATCGTCGCCGCTCAGCTGCAATTCGGATCTTACTAGCTCCATCCTCGACTGGTTGTGACGACGACGAGCCGATTGTTTGTCAATCGAAGTTCCAAGCCAGTCATCGTTTGTCGCACCAAGAACTGAGCATAGAACTTCCATTGCATCTAAGACGACAACGGGCGTGACGAGCCGATTGCATAGCAATCGAAGTACCACCACGTGCATCACCCTAATTACCGCCACCCAAGATCATCCCCATCGTCGTCCGCACGACGCACATCAAAACCACTACCAGAGCGTCGCCATCACCATCGTCCGCACGAAGCACACCAAAACCACCACCAATTCGATCGTCGCTCAGCTATAATTCGGACCCTTTTAGTTCCATCCTCAACAGGCTGTGACGAGCCGATTGTGTGTCAATCGAAGTTCCACCAAAGCCGTGCCAACACGTGCATTTCTTGGGAAAACATCGCTCCTACCGCACCGCAGTGTTAGCCGCTACCATCACCGAATCACCGTCCGCAAACCTCAAACCAAAAAAAGAAAAAGGGTCTTTGTTTCCACCACCTGAATCCATCGTCGTCTGTACGAAATTTTGCCGCCACCAAATCCCAATCGTCGTCTACCCGACGCACACCAAACCACCACCAGTTCGATCGCCGCCGCTCAGCTACGATTTTCACCCTTTAGAGTGTTTCAATTTGATAGTGACGAGCCGATTGTCTGGCAATCGAAGTTCCACTATAGTCATCGTCGGTCGCACCAAGAACATCTAAGCAACGAAGTGCTGTGACGAGCCGATTGCGGGCCAATCGACGTTCCACCTGAGCCCTGGGTATACCCACTTAAATTTGTTTGGCTTGGTACATACAAATCGTACATTGGCTGGTTTCACTCTCCAATTTTGCTTTGGGTATTGAAAATTTAAAGGACGCATTTTCCTTTCACATCTTGGAAACTGCTACCATCCATCTCGCTGTCGTAGTCGTCGCCATCATCATCGTCCGAATTTAAATGAAATCCAATTACAGCTAATGGATATAATTAAGTATCTTTAAATTTTTTTTATTTTATCTCTATTTCCATATTCTTTTGTTTTAAAAGTGACCATACCTTTACACATGTAAACTCATTGCCAATGAATTTCTTTTTTTTTCCTAATAACAATTACTAGCAAAACAGCTTCATCGATCGTACCCAGAAAGGAATGCGGTGCACCTCATCTCCCCCTTCTTGGAAGCGGATTGGAAAAAGGGAAGCCCAGTTATTAGACATTAGTGAATCCCATTGAAAGGGGTAAGTCGTTTGATATATTGGTATATAAAAAAAAAAGAAACATTGGAATGAAGTTAGGTAAACAGGTACAAGGTCGAGGAATTTAAAGTTTATTGCATGATTCATATCAAATTTTCTTTTGCTGGTTTCAAACTAAAATTATTAAAGGGAAATCTGAAAATGATTTACTGAATTGAATGCTTGTTACATACTAAATTTTGAGTTTTGAATTGTCAAACTAAATGGATTAAAGAAAATCTGAAAAACAATTTAAATGAACTGGTTGCTTATTTCAGACTAAATTTTGATAACTATGTAAGTCGAAGTTTGTGGTTTAGTAAATAAAGGAAATTTGTATCTTTTAAAGATTTCGTTGTTCATAATGCGATTTTTATGTGGAATGAAAATAATTTTCTTTTTCTCATGTTCAGGTAAATTGGATTTTGTCGATATGATCTCGAGTTCTCAGTAAGAGGCAATATAGGGATGTGTAGGGTCGAGGCAGGGTAGTAGGGATAGGATAGTTTTGCGTACGTGATCGAGTGGTCGCATGCGTGTATAGAAGGGGCCGTTGCTTAATAATTGGAGCATAGCAAGGGCGTAGGATGAAGGGAAGGGATAGCTCAAAGAGGTTATTTACAGCTTTTCCTCTCACTAAAGGTCAATGTCGGTTAAGTTTTAAGATTGTGAAGCGAAATTCGGGCCGTAGGAAAGTTTTGGTTAGACTTAGGCAGGCAGAAAAAAAAGGTAACCCAAGTCTGGGGCTTGCAGCAAAGATCCCTCACCCATCGATGAGCTACCGGGAGGGTAATATTGCCTGAGCTGCAAGTGCTTAGACACCCTCTAATCACATTTGGCCTAAGGTTCCTGTGGCTTAGGTCAAGAAGGCAAGCAGAAGTGGTGAGAGGTTGGCGGAATCGGCTTTGGGATTAATTTTCGATTTAGGTCGATGACGTTCGTTACAGTCAAGCTTCCAAAGAAAGGAGACCTTACGCAGTTCGAAAACTGGAGGGGAATCTGCGTGCTGCCTGCTGTAGCGAAGGTTATAGCAAAAATCGTCCTAGGTCGAATAAAAGCCCACCTAGAAGACACGCTTGACGCCGAACAAGCAGGTTTCCGCACTGGATCTTCCTGCGTGGATCACATCAACACCTTGCGGATCATCATCGAACAGTGCGTTGAATATCGATCACCACTTCACCTGCTGTTCATCGATTTCGAAAAGGCTTTTGACAGTGTCAATAGAGAATTTATTTGGCTTGCCTTGCGCAGGAGGGGCATTCCGGATAAATTAATCGCTATAATCAAGGCTACATATGAAGGATCCAAATGTCACGTTCTGCATAAGGGAAGGTTGTCAGAGGAGTTTGAAATCCAAAGTGGCGTTAGACAAGGTTGTATACTGTCACCAATACTGTTCCTGTTGGTAATAAGTGATGTGCTGCATGCAGCCTTGTCGACTTTAAATGGAGGAATTCAGTGGAATCTGCTATCACACCTGAAACATCTAGACTACGCGGATGACGTGTGCTTACTCTCTCATAGGATCATGGATCTCCATCAAATGACAACAAGGGTGGAGAGAGAAGCCGAAACCGTCGGGCTTAAGATCAATACTGCAAAAACTAAAAGGATCAGCCTTGGAACTTCCTCATCTACTCAAATAGATATTTCTGGACAACCAGTAAAGACGGTAGAGAGTTTTCAATACCTTGGGAGTATTTTCTCTACTGATGGCGGGACCGAACTAGACATAACCAGCCGAATCGGGAAAGCAAAGGCTGCGTTCGGAATGCTGTCCAAAATATGGAGAAACAACTCTATAAGCCTAAAGACCAAGCTACGACTGTTCCGCTCCAATGTAGAATCCGTGCTTCTTTATGGATGCAGTACATGGAAAGTAACACCCACCGTCACAAGAAAGCTGCAAACGTTCGTAAATAGATGTCTGCGAAACATCTTGCGGATTTTCTGGCCTAACCATATCTCCAATGATGAACTTCATGCGAGGACAAATCAGGAACCCATCGACTCTATAATACAAAAACGTAAGTGGCAGTGGATTGGACATACGCTTCGAAAAGGCCACGAGTGCATTGCGAGTCAAGCGATGCAATGGAACCCTCTCACGCAGCGAGGCAGAGGAGTGGGCCGACCCAGAAGTACTTGGCGAAGAACGGTCGAAGAGGAATCAGCACAACTAGGGAAGAGTTGGAGAGAGCTGAGGTACATCTCCAGAAACCGTACACGATGGCGCGTTGGAGTAGTGGAGGCCCTATGTCCCGCAAGGGGAAACACACGGACGTAATAGGTCCGAGGACCTAAGTAAGTAAGTAAGTAGTAAGTAAGTAAGACCAATTCAAAAAACAAGCTGGGGCGGTCATATTTTCAAAAACTACTTTGTAACTAAAGTTTTCTTGACCTAACTACTCCTAAATTACTTCGTGCGAAATAGAAATTTGGGAAAACAAATCCAACAAATTCGAAGAACTTTCTATCGGTTGTAACTTCCGCATGGATTAATTAATAACTTATAACTTAACAAAATATAGATAAATCGTTATCTAATTTCTTTCTTAAACCAAACTTTGAGAGCCAGGGCTTTGTCAAGAAAATGGCGTTTAATGTAGCAAAACTACTATCTGCCCTATTTTGTGGATATTTTAAATTGTCATTTAGAGAAAAACAAACTTTCTTATAGTATAAATTACTCGACTGAAAAATGTATATATGTATGTATGTATGGATGTCAGAAATGTATTGAACTTACCTGCAATATTTTACATCTATTTGTAACACAAGCATCATCCACGCATGGCTGGTACATCCCCAGGGTTACGCAGTTCAATATGATAACCAAAATTGATATCCGCTCGAACCATGTGTTATAAAAAATATCTTTGGTTAAGGAAAACATGTATTTATATGTTTTGGATTTCTGTAATAATTTTTTGAAAGAAACAAAAATATTTTGATGAGAAGGAGTTCTATATTTATCGGTTCAACCTTAGTTAATTTCGTATATTGCAAAACTATCGTAATCAAATCAAAGTAAACTAAAAAATTTACGAAAACTATGCACACTAAGGAAAGCTGATATTGTCAGCTTTATTTTGAGTTTGAGTTTTCAAAAATAAATAGAATTTTCAAAAAAACTTATTAATATTTTGGTTTTTCTTATTTCGATATTGAAATAGTGCTGTTCTCTAGAAATCAATAGAGCTATTTGAACCGACAATCCTTTGAAATAGACGACGATGATTTATATGAAACCTATACTGATCAGACAAAACAATGCTGTTTTCTTTCCAGATCTTCCATGTTTCAATAGTGAAATGATTTTTAGTTAATAAATCATTCTCACATCATTTTGAAAGTTTTCAAATATTCGTGTACCTATTTTCCAATTCCGAAATCTTATCGTTTTATGTTCCCAACCAGTTTTATGCCGTGTATATGCTTTAATAATATGACCTATATCTAACCTGCGTGATAACTCCAGTCTTCTGTTCAGTATGACTTGGGTTTATTATACGAGTATAACCATTAATTTGCCCCATCGTGTCCCATTCCTAGTCTAAGGATTTGTACTTTTGATCAAAGTAAAACGCCACTTTTCATAAAAACAATTTAAAATATTGGTTGTTAAAGGAATAAACATGGTAAACATGGCTTTGCTTAACGCAGACGTTTACTTGCGCGACTTGGTCTAACTTTTCTATGTTTTTAACCTCGTTAAACAATCCTTATAACTTATTTGGGTTTCGTAATGTTGAACAAGCATAAATTTGACGAGTAAAGAACTCAAACACAACTACATAACAAATAAGAAAAAAAACTTGGCGCTGCGAAAAAATTACTTTATAAAATTTTTACACAAAATGGCGCAAAATTTTAAAAATTTAAAACCTACTTTAAATCAATTTTAGAATGGAAGTCGACTCTAAATATTGTGCATAAGACGAGAACCGACTTTGGATAATCTTAATGGACATAAACTATACTTTAACGTTAAAGAGCTCATCTAACTTTAACAGCAACAAATAGCTAGTTTATCTTTTAAAGTATAATTTATCGGTATTGACAATGTTCATTTCATACCAAAGCAAATCGTAGTAAAATTGTTTACTGGTGTTTTATTCGACTTTTTTTTTAAAGATGTGTTTGGAAATGGACTGAATCACTGAATATTAGAAATTCGAAGCAATCGTACAAAAGTGTTCTACGATCAACAAACCTGTACATACAAATGTACACATATGTATGTTATGTAGTACATATGCATGCCGAGACTATAGTATAGCCAAATGAATTTGCACCTTGCAACACCAAAATTGGGTCTTTATGCTATGAAGTAGCGATAGGTAGTATATATACTCGTATGTACTTCATTTCCATCTAAAATAATGTAAATAACTTATAAACATTCAAAATCTGTACCGAGGTAGTATATAAAATGTACTTTCTTCGGTAAAAAATTATTTGGTTTGTAGTTGTCTGTTCTTTTTATTTTTTTTTTTTGTTTGTGTAGTTGTGTTTGAGTTATGTATCTGTGAAATTAAGGGTTGTTCAACATAAATTCGCTTAGGTTCTGTTGTAAAACCCACATTAGTTAGAAGAGTTGTCTAACGTGATTAAAATTATGAAAAAGTTAGACAGTCTCCAAGCTAAACGACTGCGTTAAGTAGAGCCGGTATTATTCCTTAAACGAGAACTGTTTAAAATTTTGCGCCAATATTTACACAGAAATCGAAATCCAGATTTTGATTAAAGTTGACATTACGATGTTAGCGAAGACTAAAAAAGTGGGTCTCGCAATTCTGTCTGTCTGTCTGTCTTTTCGACTACAGCCTTAACGGCTCGGCCGATTTTCTTTAAACTTAGTAGATATCATTTCTAATTTTTTTCCCCTCCACGTTTTTTACTTTTTTTTAAGACCAAAAATAAGGGTACCTTACCTGCCATACGATTTTTTTTCGAAATCTTATAAATATTTTTTTCTCTAGAATTTTAAAGAACTTTAAAGAAAAAATCAAAAAAAAATCATTTAGTTAAAGTTAGGAAATGGTCGAAAAAAATTTCCAAAAAATGGTTATCTTTAGTACCCCCTTGGAACGATTTTTTTTGTCTTTTGATTTTCTCAAAAACGGTGCAACCGATTTTGATAATTTTTTATGCTTAAGCTCCGCAGCAGTTTGAACAGTATTTTGTTTTCAAATTTTTCGAAACATTTTTTTTTAGATTTTTAAAAAAATTTTAATTTTTTTTTTTCAAAACTCAATATTTCAAAAACCGCATGGTTTTACCTAAAAATAAGGTTACCCTTCATAAAAATGTTAAAAAATGGTTTTGGTTAATCGTATTTTTATCGAAAACGGTTCCGAGAATTTCGCAAAGTTTTTTTTCTTTTGATTAATTTTTTACGATCTATAATTAAATAAAAAAAATTAAATCAAGATATTACTGACTGTACTTACTATAGAACCATTTTTTCAAATTAAGAATTTCTAATTTATCGACATAACGGATTTTAGTATAATACTAGGTTAAAACAACGAATTTTAAAATTTTAATCGAATATAGCATCATACTTTCTCTACCCTTTTATTAAAGTTAAAATCATCGAATACCTACTTTATTTTTTTAGTATCGTTATAGCTTCATATGACTCTGACATTTGCAAACATCAAAAAAAGGTTCGTGTACTTATTTTTTTACACGAAATGTCAAAATTATGGCAAATTATTATAAGAAAACTCTTTTAGTACGATATCTACTAATTAGAAAATGTTTAAAATTAAGAATGAGTTAGTAAACTACTATAAAGTTAGCAAATTGTTAAGTAGTATCATACTAATACCTTAATAATAGGCTGTTTAAAATTTTTCGCCATTGCATTTCAAAACTTAAAAAAAAAAATAATTTAAAAAAATTCTATTCCTTTTTTGAAAAACTCGATATCTCAAAACGGCACAATATTTGTGTTTATAAATTTAAATTTGGTCGAACAATAATAAAAACTTCAAGCTGGCGTACCAAAATTTTTTCTTAAAAACGTTTTACAAATTTTGTATATAAAAGCTTATTTTTTTTAAGAAACCACTACAAAGACTTATAATTTTTGTTCTTGCATAAACCCATATTTGCTTGAATATGAAAGCATCCTATTTTTACCTCCATCTACTAAAGAAGTTGTTTTAGTCTATTAAAAAATGAATTTTATGCTTATGAACAGTTTTTTTCTAATAACATTCTTTTTTGAAATTCTTAGTCGTCTACATAAGAGCAAGTTCGTGCGGTCCAGTCGTGCATTTTATTTATTTACATTTTAAGTCTTAAGTTGAAAAAGAGTGATTTAACTTTTAAGGAACAAATATAATAAATACGAGGATTTTCGGATTAGCCGCGTTATTTAAATTTTAAGAGTGCAATTTATTGAGCGTGTTAACCGTAAAACTGTATTAGATTGGCTACGCAGGTTGTAGCGGTGCGTAGAAAGTTCTATCTCTCGATGTGTTTGTTGTTGAGATGCAAAAGTTCTGAGAGCAAATGACACTCCTCACATCGCAGGGCGGTTTATCCAAGATATGTGAGCATATCGATACTATACATGCATATGACCACGCTCAATCCAATTTGATGCCAAACGTTCGGGGTGAGTTCTAAATTGCACTCTTAAAATTTAAATAACGCGGCTAGTCCGAAAATATTTATTAATTAAAGAGTGACTTGTTTTCATATAAAAACACACTTTGTAAAGGGAATTGCCCATTTCTGGCCCAGAGTAAACACGAAAGAGTTTGGTATCAAATGAATGACGTTGAGCTTATTATGTGACTGAAATATTTTTTAAAACAGTCCTGGGAAAGTTGAGATATTTACGCTTAAAGTTGCCAATTTCAAATAGAGATTTCAGCTTTTTTTTCCAAATAATTGTTCATAACAAATGAAATAAATGATTTAGAAAAGCGATATTGGTATCGAATGAAAGGTATTGTTTGTCTTTTAAATTATACTAAACATATTTTTCTGTGTTAAATAGATTTTGACAAATTAAGTTTTAACTTCATGAAAAACAACTTTTCTTTAGCACACCGATGAATAAAAGCACACGGTGATGATCTATACTCATTTTAGCACTAGTGAAAAGCTTATTTTGTTATAATTCAATACAAAATAAATTGTTCCTAACCAAATAAATACCTAATTATAAAAAAAAAAAACATTCTTCAAAAGGCACTTAATTATGCTTGAGGTAGTATTAACATTTTCTTTTGAACGTTAATTTCAAAAATTCAAATGTGAGGTGCGATGAATACTTTGCAATGGTTTGGAACTAATGTATGCACAATTTGTTCCCCATCGTTCCGTTGTTCTTTTGGAAAGCTGCTGATACCTCAATGAAACCTTGAAATCTATTCGTTCTGCTTCACTGACCGTGAACGTTTGGATTGACTGATAATGGACTGCGAAAACGCTCTTCGCGAAAATGGGGCCTTACTTTTGAAGACCACTCTACACTAATCTAATCTATCAAGCCCTAATAATAAATTATCTTTATTGTAAAAAGAAAGAAATCATTCGTTCGACTTCCTGGATAGGACTGTCAAAAAGCGTATTTACTCTGGGCCAAGACTCCATAGTAAAATGGGTAGTCCCCTTGGGTTATTTCTTGCGTTCTATATACATAAGTGCCCAAGTTAGATAGGGTTATGTTGACGTGGCTGTCAGCAGAAAAGCCGACACACTCAGACCACTGTGATAAGATCAGCCTAAATCACTGAAATTATATTCATCGAACTCGGTAGTTGAGAGTTTTCGACAATTCTTTTGAGGGGAAATTGAAATTTCTCATTAGCTCTAAAATTGATGGTAATTCAATATCTTGACAACTTGCGAGCGATTATTTTTGAAATTATTTCCTTTGATGAATATAATAAAATACTTAAAATTGGTATACTGAAATTTAAAAGAAAAATTAAAGAAATTTCGTATATAAAAATGAAACTCCTGTTTTGATTTTTGTGTCCATATTTTCTAATTTTTTCTAGAAATCAGACGAAATTCTATTTTTTGAACTTAAACTATCTTAGGAGATATTTAAGCAATTTAAACAACGAATTTTATGCATTTTTCTCTTAGATATAACATCAATGTTTTTTTATACATTTTCTAAATTCGACATAAATTGTACATAAAAAAAAATAAGTGCTAGTAAGTCTAGAATCGAAAATTTATAGAAAAATAAAATGCACGACTGGGTCTCACGAACTTGCTCCTATGTAATAGACTAGGAATTTTAAAAACGGATGTTATTAGAGAAAACTGTTCATAAGGATGAAATGAATTTTTTTAAATCTTTTAGTAGTAAGAGATACAAACAGAATGCTATGCAAATATAAACTTATATAAGAACAAAAATTATAAGTCGTTGTAGTGGTTCCTTAAAAAAATAAGCTCTTATATACAAAATTTTTAAAACATTTTTAAGAAAAAATTTTGGTACGCCAATCTTAATTTTTATTATTGTACGAATAAAAGTCTAAGTTCCAAAAAAAATATTGGGTCGTTCTTGAGATATAGAATTTTCCAAAAAAAAAAAAAAATGACTTTTTTTTTCTAAAAATTGAAAAAAATATTTTTTTTTAACGTTTTGAAATGCAATATTTTTTAAACTTTTTAAGAGCTTCTTTATAAAAAATTTCTTTAAAATCCGTTATGCCGATAATGAAAAAATTTTAGCAAAATTCTCGGAACCGTTTTCGAGAAATATACGGTTTTCGAAAACCATTTTTTTAAATTTGTATGGAAGGTACCGTTAGTCTTAGACAAAACAACATTTTTTTCTTAAATCTTGTAGATTATGTATAAAAACTTTTATTTATCAAGTTTGAAAAAAATCGATCTTGGGGTTTTCGAAATATTGGGTTTCCAAAAAAAAAATTTTGAATTTTTTTTAAAAATCCAAAAAATAAAAAATTGAAAATTTGAATATGTACAGTACATATCTAATAATATTCAAACTGTGGAGGAGCTTTATCATAAAAAAAATGATCACAATCGGCTGTATCGTTTTCGAGAAAATCAAAAACAAAAAAAAAAATGGACCCATGGGGGCTACCAAAAATAACAATTTTTTGGAAAATTTTTTTCAACCTTTACCTAGTTTTAACTAAAAATTTTTCAAATTTTTTTAAAAAAATTCTGTGGGACAGTTTTTGAGAAAAAAAATTATAAAATTTATGGCAGGGTACCGTTATTTTTGGTCTTAAAAAAAAGAAAAAAACGTGTGGGGGGAAAAATTAAAACCCATATCTACCAAGTTTGAAGAAAATCGGTCGAGCCGCTTAGGCTGTAGTCGAACCGACACGCTATCATCGTAATGTCAACTTTGATCAAAATCTCGAGTTCGATTTTTTTTACAAATGCATAACTTGCCTTCTAGTACCTATGTATAAGTCGCAAGTAAAAATAATTATCAAAATAAAATTGAAAGAGTAACATTTGCAGAATATGTACCTACCTTTATATACATTTTTTTCAACTTGTGTATATAATGTTGTGTTAACTTTATGTACATATATACTGGTTGTGTTGAGTTTTTGAAAAAGTTTCAACTACCTAAGCCTAAGGGAAATAACTCAAAAGTATTTATATCTCACAAACTTCCTTAGAATTCTGCAGGTATCAGATTCAATATTTCATTACTTCAATTCTGTGTAATAATGTCCTCCACTTACTCACTCTTCTTATCCAAATTAAGGTATATAAATTAAAAGTTCAGATAAACTTTTCAAGGACGTTTCATTTTTCTTTGTGATTCGCAAAAAACCAAGGACTAGGCTTATACACACAAATGTATATATGTACATAGCTTTTGCGTAATATTTTTAAATAAAATTAAATTTAAATAAAGAACATCAATTTCTCTCGTTTGTATCTTTATTTTATCTGCCTTCTAGTATAGTCAGTGGAATATGGTTCTGGATGTGGACCATAAATTTTAAAATGTATTTCCGATTGACTATATTAAGAGAAGACTTTAAATTTGCCAGGTGCTCTAGATACATATAATAGTCGTTTATATGTAAGGATGAACACATTTGTAAAGTGAAGGCACATTCGGTGACCCACTTTTTTTTTGTATTGTTTTTGATGTGGAAGTTTATTTTGGTGAGCAGCAGTGGTAGGTTATAGGTATAATAAATTTGATTCATTTTTGTCCTTGCTTCAGAATTTTGTTGCTCAACTTTTAGGGAAAATATATTTTGCATTAAAAAAACTTCAAAGATGTCATAAGTGAATTAAGGGTCTATTATATGCTTTGACCTCCAACGTTCTGAGTAAATATACAGCTAGGTTTTTAATGCCGCATTAACATAAAATAAATATAGTTAGATGCTGTCGTACCCTTCTAAGACGCAAAATATTAGTCGATGGTTATCAACACAATATAAAATTTACAGCATGAATACAATGTAAATTATATTATTCTAGGGGAATTTGGTCAAACGCATTTGGACTAAAGGTCGCAAAAAAACTTTCAATTGATTTAATCAATACAGTCCACAAAAACAAAAACAAAAACAAAAACAAAAACAAAAACTTATTTTTCGTTTTTCTTTCTTTCTAAAATAAATATATAAATGTAAGTGAGAGTGGGTTAACCAAAGCATATAACATCGATAAACGGAAGAAGGTTCAAAGTACTACTAGCCTTGACACCACAGGGGCTCTAAGATGTTAGTTGCCCAACTAATGTCTAAGCGTTCTTCTGTACCTTTTACCACTTGATTACACATTAGATATCTTGTATCCTGCAGTGCCAAGATAAGATATCAAATTTGTTGAGACGCAATTATGAAAGCTGGTATTTATCCTAAAATGTATTCTACATTATTTGTGCAACAATTGATTATAACACTTCTGATAAAGAAGTTAGTCTTAAACCCAGAAGTGTTATAATATTAGTCTTAAATCAGAAGTTTTATAATCAATTGTTGCACAAATAATGTAGTTTATTTTTTAAAAATTATATTCTAAAAGTTTCCCCTGAAGAAGACAGCAATCCCTGTCGAAACGTCGGGAAAAGTACATGTAACACACGTTGTTTCATTACTGTGATCAAAATAGCCGACGGAAATACTTTTTCCAACCAACATACATACATACATACAAAATTGGTCAATAATTTAATTTCAAAATAATTTTAGAATTTTATTTTTAAAAACCGCTAAAACGATTAATGTTAATTCTTAAATAAACTAATATTTGCTCAAGAAATCACATGACATCCTGTTTTTAGCTCCAACTACTAAAGGAGTTGGTTTGGTCATTTAAAAAAAAATTAATTTTAAGGTTATGAACATTTTTCGTGCGATCCAGTAGCGCATTTCATTTTTACTGAATTATGGATCGTAAAAATAAAGCAAAGCAGAAACTTTTTTCATCAAAATTTAAACTGCCGGTTTTAAGAAAAATATTAACGCCATTTTTTAATGTTTGTACAGTGGGTACTGTTAGTTGGAAATAAAATCAAAAAAACCCAACAAATATTTTTTCGAATATTTTTATACACAATATTATTTTTAACTTAAGGGGACTCCTGCTGAAAATTTTTGGTTAAAATCCTTAGAGCCGTGAGAAAGTCGAAAATCAAAAAAATCGTTCTATGACAGGTACCGTTAATAACATTTTGCCACAAAATTTTTCTTGACCAAAATGTAGTCCATCTTCATAATATCACACCTAATTTTTTTTTAATCAAAATCGTTAGAGCCGTTTTCGAGATAAATAAGATTATGCATGTACCGATGGTTTTAGAGCTAAAAAAAAATTCAATTTCTCCTCTAGGGAATCACCGAAGGCCCTTAAGTACCGAGTTTGAAGAAAATGCCTACAGTATTTTAGGCTGTAGCTCGAGGTACAGACATACAGACAGACAGACGGAATTGCCAAACCCACGTTTTTGGTGTTCGATATCATCGTAATGTCAACTTTGATCAAAATCTCGAGTTCGATTTGTTTTCCAAATGCAGAACTTGCCCTATAGTACCTACATATATCGCAAGTAAAAAAACCTTGTTAGTTTATGGATCTAATATGAAGTTCTCAGCTCATATGTCTGAATAGCCCCTATTCTTCTTTAAACACCGATGATGAAGTAAGCAAATCTATGCAAGGATTTACTAAATTCGAGTGATTAATCAATTTATTTTAACCTTCTATTATTATGAGTTTAAAAGCGAAGTGAAGGATATATTTCAACAGAATCATGGTGTAAAGGATAAGGAAGTGCACTAATTGAAAGCCTGTCATCAACATTTCTGAAAAATGTTAAATGGAAAATGTGAACGGTGAACCTCAAGAACAGCTCTTGCTTCAGAGTTGGCTGAAGGAAACGTTAAGTGCAGTGATTTGTGGGGATCAAGGGTAGACTGTATGTCGGGAGATTGATTTATGTCTTGCAACAGGGTTAGCTTGAATGAAATGCTGTTGTATTATGTACATTAAGGTGGATCAGATAAAATTAACTTTCTTTTCTTTGTGAAACCATGCAAATATTTAAAAACTTAAAACAAAGTATAAACTTTATGTAGATATGATTATGCAACTCATTACCAAAGATGTGAATGGTGAACAAGAAAAGTGAACACCAAAAGTTTAGTAGATACATAATATATTGAAGTTAAAAAAAAATCTGATTTATATCTATTTTATTTATTAAATAATTAATATGAACCCATTTTTTTATTTTTAACTTTCTCACTATCAACAAACAGGACTAAAATCGAATGTTTTGTTAGAGGCTTCTAAAAAGTCTAAAAAATATTGAATATGTGGTTTTTTGAAAAAAAAAAAAATCATTGTTTTGATGCATCTTATTTTGTTCCTCCTCAAGATCCAATTCTTTCATCTTCTTTCATAAGTGATAGCTGTTTTTTTTTTTTTGGTTTGTGAAATAACAATAAAAGAGAATACAGAATTTGGGTCCCGCAATTCCTTCTTTCTGTCGAAGTAAGTCGTCCTAAAATTAATCTGCTGAAGCTACGGTGGCATTAGCAACGAAATTCATAAGATTTCAATGTCTTATTTCAAATAACTGAGAATATAAAAAGACTTCCATAGAAATAACCAAAATGTCATTCCTATTCCTGGCGAAAATCCTAATGCCGTATTTGGACGACTTACTAGTCTTTTTTCATTTTTATTAAGTAAAGTAAATAACTTTAGGATCACGAAGGTTATAGTTAAGCTGGTTTTTGAGTACGGGGTTCAACAGCAAATTGTGACAATCGTGAGAAATTTCAGGATACCAAACACATGTAATATTGTATGACCAAATCATGTATTGCAAATCATTTAAGACTTTGTCTAAAATACATGCCATTAAGACTCGATTTCATTAATAATTTTGCCAGTATAGATTACCAATAAAATACGCCTATCATTAAATGAAACGTTGTTAACTTTCCTGGGACAATTAACTTTTAAGAGATTTAACTTTTCCGCAATTCCACTGTACCTACCTGCATATCGCAAGTAAAAAATGATAAGGCTTATCATTTTACTTTCATTTGTCCATTAGTTGTCATTCAGTTCTATATTAACTTGCCTCAAATCCAATCGACAGAACTTAAAACCTATTAAAACCCAATCCCGAGATTACGCCATCAAAAACCTTATATAAGTCCTTCCAATTGAAACTAGATATTTCATTTATAGATATGCATAGGTACCTATACCATTCCGGATTCCATTCTAGACTTAACAGTTTTCTCATTTTGTGTCCTCGCAGTTTAACATTTCCATCTGAAACCCACACACAACTAACAAGGCAAAAGTAAAATGGTTCGTCTGCGAAAAAAGATCATCGTATCCTTGTACTAGTTTTCTATTTAATTATCGCACTGTGCAAAGGAATTGTATAACTTTGTACCGTCATGTAATGTGACTCATGGAGTGTTAGAGTGGTGGTGTAGTGTATTGCCACAACTTCCCGGAGACGCCACTGCATTGCAATTAGCGATGATAATTGCATTTGCCTTTTATGCGAGCGAGATATATTTGCCCAAAAGTACATTTACTCGACTTTCCGTCGTTGTGCACGAGTGTCGTTTTGAGGATTCAAAAATTATTAAAATTTCCAGAGGATTAAACTTCAGGAACCAAGATGGTGTCGTTAGCAGTGTCTGACAATTATTTTGTCACAAGTTGATGGCATTTGAATGCTATTTCCATTGCCAGTTCTTTGTTCCCGTAACTAATGGTATCATGCAAATTACATACGATACGAAGTCGGTATGTGGTGTAGCTCAAGCGTAAAAGGATTATGAACACAAGTTCTGACTGAAATCAATTAAGTTATTAGCAATTGCTGTGGCGATGGAGCTCTTTTTCGAATCTAATTAAGTGGCGCTAAGACCTGAATGGATGAATAAACATGAACAAGTATTGAACGAGTGAGGATTCGGAAAGTTTTTCCATTACCATCATTTTCTTATTGATTCAGTTGGTTGGGATTAAACGGATTAAACGGAGAAGTTAATTAAATTTGGGTTGACGAATATGTTCATAGAACTTTTACAAAAACAATCAATTAATATAACTAATTAAATTTCTCTCGGCAATTTTATGAAATTATTGCTTTGCATTTAAATATATTTGTATGGTCTTAGATAGAAATACTAAAATTATTCTATAATTAAAAAAAATAATTTGTAGTTTTCGTTGGAAAGGGGGTTTTGAATAACATGTAATGTAATAACATTCATTCTTAAAGAGCCACAATCAAAACATTAACAATACCAAATGTAAACAGAGCCGCATAGTAAAATGCACTTTCATTGATACATTATACGTATAACCATAATATTGAATCATAATTTTGTTGTTCCCTTTGACCAACAAAATTGAGTGCAAAGACATCGTTTTGGTGACGATGCAGTATGAGTGGCATAGAATGTATTTTATTACATTGCTCCAGAATGCAAAGTTATGAGTAATAAAATTGTTACAAATAATTTGTATATTAAAAGAAGAAAAGAATATCAATGATAATAAGTGGGGATAGCCCAAATAATTTGTAAAATAATTTAGGTATAAATAGCTGTAAGAATTGTAAATAAAATTAATAAAATTCCTAACTTGAAAAAGATTGAATTATTTAACTGCGGCTCCCTAGCCATTGTTTGAAGCGAGCTGCGCTTTAATCAGCAATTTAGAGCGTGCTACGCAATATAGCAATAGGGCTTGCAAAAATACCCATAAAATATTACATGGCGATCCTGCCAAACCTGTTAGGGTACATAAAAAAAAATATATAAAAGTAACCAACAGGCAAGACGGACCAAAAAAATAGATGTCGTACAACAAAGAAGAACTGGATACTCTTTTTGAGGAGCTGGAAAAACCTCATGCACCATATATTCCGGAAGCTCTTAATGCAGAATTAAAAAAATGGGGCAACCACAATCAAAAGAAGTAATCAACAATAATCTGAGCAGCAGCCAAACGAACCAAATTTTTAATAGCAGTAATATAAATATGTACACATTTTTGATACTTATAATTTTATTAATTGCAAAAATTCATTCTTACTATAAAAAATATGTAAGGAAGCAAATTATAAGAAACAGAATAAACAATATATAAAAAAAAAAAAAAAAAAAAAAAAAAAAAAAAAAAACAAGCTTTTAAGTAATTTTGAATAAATTTTTGATAAATAATTATATATAAATAAAAAATAAAATGGAATTTAATTTCGATGGATAAAATAGAAGAATTAAAACTTGTATTGAAAAACTTAAAAAAAAATCCAAGTAGACATTACTCAGAAGAGTACATTTCAAAAACAAAAAACCAAACAGAAGATATTTGGAATAAAATTTTAAAAACTTGTAAAGAAGATGAAGTAAAAGAGATACAAATTTTATATTTAGAAATAAAAAATAAAATAATAGAGCTATTAACACCAAAACTAGAAAAGACAATTTCAAAAGAAATGGCAAAATTTGAAATATCAGTAGCTGCAAAGCTAATAACAGAATTCAATGGTGAGTCAAAGAATTTATCAAATTTTTTAGGATTAATTGAATTCTATAATGATACATTAGGTGAAGAAATAGAAAAGAAAAAATTGATCAAATTTGTAATAGCAACAAAAGTTTATGACAAGGTAAGAAACAGACTTCTTACACTAGAAAATCATCCAGAAGTTTTTCCTGATTTTAAAAAGGCTTTGATAGAAATTTACAAACCAAAAACAAATCCATTGAAAATACATAGTGAGTTAGCCAGATTACACCAAGGAAGCCAAGAAATAAATAGGTTTGCTGAGAAAATAGAGTTACTTATATCTCAATTAAACGAGATACAAATAGCTGAACAAGGTGAAGCGAATAGAAAAGTTATAATAAATTTAAATGATCAGTTAGGGTTAAATGCTTTCAAAAACGGATTAAACGAAGCAACAAGACAAGTCATACAAGCATCTAGAATTACAACATTCAATGAAGCTATAAAGATAGCCACTGAAGTTGAAGTTTCTTCGCGACAAAACAACATCATGCAATTTAGAACAAACTTTAGAGGTAGACACCAATATAACAATTATCACTCTAGATTTGATAATAATAATAGATACAACAATAATAATAGACATTACAATAAAAATAGTTATAGCAATAGCTATGAAAGAAGCAACAGTAATAATAGAGGTAGTGCTAGAGGTAGTGCTAGAGGTAGTGCAAGAGGATACCATAACAACAATACTAGGTCGGAAAACATAGGTATCCCCGGTCAACAGAATCGGGGAAATCAAAGAAGGTGTTAAATTTCCATGGGGAATATGATACAAATTTCGTTAACATAACTATAAAACATTTAAACAGAACTTTCAAGTTTTTAATTGACACGGGTGCAGATATTTCTGTTTGTAAAGAGTATCTGGTAAAACATTTAAATGAATATACGTCATGTCAAATAAATGGCATAGCAAATAAAACAATATTTTCGAAAGGAACAACGGATCTAGAACTCATATTTGGAGAAACAAATATAAAACAACAATTCCACGTGGTTAGTGAGGAAATAAATATATCAACAGATGCAATACTAGGAAGGGATTTCTTCAAAACTCATAACTGCAAGATTGATTATGAAACTTGTGTTCTGATAATTTTAGCACAAGAAGAGGAAATTGTGCTACCACTAAATATGTTTATGAAAAATATTGGCAAAATAAAAATTGCACCGAGATCAGAAGTAATAAAAAGTATAAATTTAGATTTAAATGAAGATAATGTTGTCATAGGGAATGAGATTAAAAAGGGAATCTTCTTAGCAAATTCAATAGTACCATCAAAAGGCATAAAACATATACAAATATTAAATAGTACAGATAAAGAGGAAACGATAGAAAATGTAATGATAGCAATGGAACCGTTGAGTAAATATAGGATATTGTCAAACAACACAAAATTTAAAGACAAACGAAAATTTCAAAAACTTATGAAAAACATTCAAGGAGACAACTTGGACACATTTGCTGCACAGTCAGTAATAAAAATCTGCGAAGAATTTCAAGATGTTTTCCATGATGAAGATAAGGAACTGACCACAAATAATTTTTATGAACAACATATCACTCTATCATACAAAAATCCAGTTTATATAAAAAATTATAGACTACCAAATGCACAATTGGATGAGATTCAAAACCAAGTGTCTGAGTTACTTAAGAATGATATAATAGAAGAGTCTATCAGTCCATATAATTCACCGTTACTCATAGTTCCAAAGAAAAACCAAAACGGACAAACTAAATGGAGATTAGTAGTAGATTTTAGGTCACTAAATAAAAAAGTTGTAGATGATAAATTTCCACTCACGAGATTAGAAGATGTATTAGATAAACTAGGTAATGCTAAATATTTTTCTACTCTAGATATGACAAGCTCTTTTCATCAAATTCCACTTAACAAACATTCTAGGCCATTAACGGCGTTTTCAACAAATAAAGGTCATTACCAATTCAAGAGACTACCTTTCGGATTAAAAATCTCAACAAATAGTTTTCAGAGGATGATGTCGATCGCACTTAGTGGTTTACAGGCATCAGCCTTTCTATATGTTGATGATGTAATAGTATTTGGCAAGAATTTGAAAAATCACAACGAAAATTTAATCAAAGTTTTAGGAAGGCTTCGTAGATATAATTTGAAACTCAACTTAGAAAAATGTAATTTCTTGAAAACAGAAGTAATTTATCTGGGTCATCTGATAACACCAAATGGAGTAAAGCCAGATCCAATGAAGTATGAAACAATTAAAAATTATCCACTGCCTAAAAACGCAGATGATGTAAGAAGATTCATAGCATTTTGTAACTATTATAGAAAATTTATAAAAGATTTTGCAGAAATAGCTAAACCCATGAACCAGTTACTGAAAAAGAAACAGATATTCTCTTGGACAGAAGATTGTGAAAAATCTTTTAACACACTTAAGCAAAATTTAATGACTCCTCCCATACTTAGTTATCCAGATTTCAAAAAACCTTTCATACTAACAACAGACGCTTCTAATTTCGCGTTAGGAGCAATCTTGTCACAGGGAGATATTGGAACCGATAAGCCAATAGCATATGCTAGTAGATCCCTAAATAAACACGAATTGAACAAACCCATTATAGAAAAAGAATTGTTAGCGATACATTGGGGAATAAATTATTTCAGGCCTTATCTTTTTGGTAGAAAATTCATAGTTTACACAGACCATTAGTCAGTTTATTCACGCATAAAAATCCATCATCGAAATTAACAAGAATTCGAGTTGATCTAATGGATTATGATTTTGAAATCATATTTAAGCAGGGCAAGATGAATACAAATGCAGATGCTTTATCAAGAATTAAAATTGAATCCGACGAATTAAAAGAAATGATACCCAAATATAAAATAGACATTTTAACAAGAGCGATGAAGAAGAATAAAAACAAAATACTAAACGAAAAAAAAAATTGTGCAAAAGCCTTGGACTCAAATACGAAGACTAGCTACCTTCATATTTGGGACTGTACATCAATATCGGACATTAGGCGATTAAAAAAGATAGAATTTGAAGAAAGTAACGTTACAAAGAGGAAAATAAATGAAATAATAATAGCAGCAAACACTGTAGTTGTAGAATATAGCGATAAATCTTTATCAGAGGTAAAATTGATTCTGAGGAAGCTAATATTCAAAATGAACAATGCAGGTGTTAAAAGACTAGCGCTAGCAAGAAATAGTCTAATATTTAATGAAGTATGCATACAAGAATTTAAAGAAATATTTAATAAGCTGCAAGAAAATATAAATGAGGATAAATGTCTAGACATAATATTATTTGAACCTCCAAAGCAGATAATAGATGAGAAAGAAATGCACAAATTGATAGAAGAATATCATAATTCCAAAATAGGAAGACATTGCGGTATCAGAAGATGCGTCAATAAGTTAAAACAAAGATATGTTTGGAAGAATATGAATAAAATGGTTAAGAAATATGTTAACAACTGCAAAACATGCAATGAAACAAAGATAACTAGATACACAAAAGAAAATATTGTAATTACAGATACACCCAGTACGTCATTTGAAACAATAACAATTGACACTGTAGGACCACTAGGCCATCAAATGGTTATAGATACATATTAACGGTACAATGTGATTTAACGAAATTTGTAGAAGCATTCCCGATAGAAACTAAAGAAGCGAATACTGTAGCAAAAGCAATAGTCGAGAAATTTATTCTTAAATATGGATGCTTTAAGAAACTAAAAACAGATAAAGGAACAGAATTTACAAATGAATTACTAAAGAATATTTGCAAACTTTTAAAGATAGAAAAGATAGTTTCCACACCTTTTCACCATGAAACAATGGGATCAATAGAAAGAAATCATAGGGTATTTAATGAATATATAATGAGCGTAGGGGATAAAAATAACTGGGAAGAATGGTTACCATATTATACTTACTGTTATAACTCAACACCACACAGTAGCACTTTATATTCACCATTTGAACTAGTATTTGGAAAATTATGTACACTTCCATGTGAAGTAATAGAAAACAAAGACACAATTTATAATATTGATAATTACTTGAATGAATTTAAATGTAAATTAAGACATGCTCATGAACAAGCAAAAAACAACTTAATTAATGATAAATATAAAAAACAGAATTTTCAAAAAAATGTTAATAGATCAAGTTTTATCGTAGGTGATTATGTATATCTAAAAAATCAAAGCAAACGAAAATTTGACAAACCCTTTAGAGGACCATATAAAATAATATCACGAAACGGTGTAAACAGTACTATTCTGTTAGATGATAAGAATTATGAAATACATAATAATAATTTAATTAAAGCTAGAAATACAATCTTACAATAAATACCACACAACAATAAATAGCACATACCTAAATCCAAATATCATATACTTAACAAAAGACATGATATTTATTTAAATTTTAGAAATGTAAACAAATATCATTTTTTTAAAGGGGAGGGATGTAATGTAATAACATTCATTCTTAAAGAGCCACAATCAAAACATTAACAATACCAAATGTAAACAGAGCCGCATAGTAAAATGCACTTTCATTGATACATTATACGTATAACCATAATATTGAATCATAATTTTGTTGTTCCCTTTGACCAACAAAATTGAGTGCAAAGACATCGTTTTGGTGACGATGCAGTATGAGTGGCATAGAATGTATTTTATTACATTGCTCCAGAATGCAAAGTTATGAGTAATAAAATTGTTACAAATAATTTGTATATTAAAAGAAGAAAAGAATATCAATGATAATAAGTGGGGATAGCCCAAATAATTTGTAAAATAATTTAGGTATAAATAGCTGTAAGAATTGTAAATAAAATTAATAAAATTCCTAACTTGAAAAAGATTGAATTATTTAACTGCGGCTCCCTAGCCATTGTTTGAAGCGAGCTGCGCTTTAATCAGCAATTTAGAGCGTGCTACGCAATATAGCAATAGGGCTTGCAAAAATACCCATAAAATATTACAAACATTTAAAAAATACCAGAAAATCTTACTGACAACACTGTACGTGCTTGGGTACCAAAAAATCATAGAATTAATCGTTTTTGATTGAGATTTAATTTTGTTTGTATCTTGACGTCTTGACAACATGTTTTAGTTCACTACATTATAATAAAACTTAAACGCTGGTTTTTTTTATTACTCCGCGTGAGGTTTTCCGTTTTTGGAGGTTAGTATTTGGCAACAAATCAAATATTTGTTTAACATATTTTATTTTTATTTTTCCGAAAAAAATTCAATAATAGTTAGCATAAACAGACAAATAAATTAAATTTGGTAGTGCAACAGCTCGAAGAGAATCAACTCTCAACCATTCCTGTGTGCGAGTTACCAGGAATGGAGAGGACCTATAATTTTCTGTCTATTCCGAACGGCAAATGGCAACAGATACTCTTAGAGATATTAACAAATCTTGCAAGAGGCAGTACATATCTGAAAAACTTTTTTGCAGCGGCTGAGAATCGAACCCAAGACCTTCTGCATGACATTCCAACGCACTAACCACTATTTTAAGGGGTACTACATGAACAGACAAAAGTGAAATATAAAGCAACAATTTAATATTTTCTGAGGAAAATCTGAAGACATTTTTTTTAAATGAATTTCAAGTCATTTTCGACTTCCAAAATACCACGTTTGATATTGCAGTGATACCTCCAGATGCACATAACAAAACAGATCAAGATGAGATAGATGTCGAAAATTTGATCAACGATCATTTTCCCATTGAGGAAACATTGAACGCTTTATTAGGGATGAGGAGAACGATATCAAAAATCATAGCCTCAATCCTTGGATAATCTCAATCCCAACCAAGCTTGTATAAAAGAGTGGGAAGATATGACAATGACTGCTACTAATAACTTCGATCTTAATAATATAAATATGCAAATAAGTTTGGAAAACAAATCTGCCGTCCATAATTTGATTTTGGAAAAAAGAAAACCTAGATATTTTTTTGGGAGTATTAAAGAGTAAATAGTGGTTATCAGTCAACGCCTAGAGAGTCCATGTGTTGGCAAATGAACGAGGATACAAGAACCAAAATTGTTGCGAGCAACATGTCAAGAAATCGATTTTGTGAAACCAAGAAGTTTATTCATTTGGCCGATAATAGTCATATAGACGCTCGAGATAAAATTTCTAAATTTAGATCCCTTATAGACCTTTTATGCCAAAAATATTAGCAGTGGAATTTTAGGAAGAAAAAATTATCAATTGATGAAGCCATGATCAAATATTTCGATCACCATTCCTCAAAACACTTCATAAGAGGAAAACCTTTCCGATTTTACTTCAAGAACTTTATGAAGACAACCATCTACTGTTACCTATATAATTTTGTATTTTGGCGCAAAAACTGTGGAGCTTAATAGATTACAAATACTACTAGGATCTCGAGTTGTAGGTACTTTAACTTTTGGAAACAGTTCAATTTCCTACTGACCAAATAATTTATTGTGATAAATTTTTTACATCTCATGAGCTATTATGTTTGTTGAGAGTCAAGAAGAAGAATTTCAAAAAAGAGAAAAGGGGGCATTTTGAGCATATCTATGACGTCAATAATAGAACTCATTTAGTGAAACGATAACAGTGTCGTTACTATGGGCACAAACTTTGATGCAAACAAAGATTTTATACCGCAGCCAAATCTCATTGCGGATTATATATAATAAAGGTTACGGGAGATGTTGAACTACGCGACCTGTCTGTGAATGCGTAAAATTCGAGGAAAAAAGTTGTGGTGCGCACTTCTTTCTTCAATGCTACATATGTATGTTTAACACTGATAATCACTTGGAAGCTTTACAAAGTCACAGCCGATTCCCAAGATTCAGAGAAATATTGCTCGTCATTACTTAAAAAGACACACAAGTCAAACCTTCCATTTCAGCAAGTTTTCCCTTTGCTGAATGGTCCCATTTTCCCAACAGAATTGATTAGCCCATAGTTGGAAAAAAGTGCTTCATACGAAAAATTAAAACCCACAACGCCTGCTTGGGTAAAGCCTCATAAACATATTAGTTACTTTTTCAAAAATTAAAAAAAATGTCATAATCATATGTAATAAAGTTTTGGTACCAAAAGTTAGAGTTTTTAGTTTTAAACGACCTTGGTAGTAAATAGATTAAATCAAAAAGTATAACAGCCTTCAAAATCGAGAAAACTTAAACTGCTGGAATAGTTGGAACATAATATTCAGTTTTGTTTTATACTTTTGTTTCTAGATAAATTCATGGGAAACTTGAATGATAATTGATGAACACAATTCGAATTTATTATGAAAGTATTTTTTTTTCCCTTGGACGGATAGCTCACCGCAAATAAAAATATTCTCATTGTCTCTATTATGGATATTCAACTGTTTATTTTTTTTTATATATCATATCCTCTTGGTTGCTTAAGCTGTTATCCTCACCTCATGACTGATGATAAATTAAACAGTTTTGCTAAGTTCAAGCATGTTTTTTTTTATTAAAATAAATGTTAGAAGAACCCTTACACACCTTTTCATGCTATACATGAAACATTATTTTTGTTTTGAAGATTTTTTGAACTTTCTTACATGTATTTAGCTATTCTGGTTTTTTAAAATGAACCTAGAACTTAAACGAATTTCCATCATATTTTCAATCTTATGCTGCTAAGTGTGGTCCACGATTTTCAGTTTCGATTTTGTGTTTTTCTTGAAATTAATAAATTTCACTGGCTTACACAATTTTTGTTCAAATTTTGAAAATATAAAGAGTTTTTTTTTCTTGAAAATATAAACATTGGCTTTACAAATATATTTTAGATTTCAAGACAATATTTGAAAAAATCAAAAAGTCATTTAAGTTTTGAAGAGGATGACCTCTAAATATTTTTGGCCATCAATTCGTACTAAAACTAATTGGTGACCAGATAGCAATGATAGTTTTTCCAATTGATATGTTTCAACAGCTAAAGGTAAGGTAAGGTTTGCTATTCCACATCCGGATAACAATTGACAAGTCTAGAGCTTACTAATGTTCGCGATAGTGTGGCTGAAGAGCCGTCCACCTCAACTCTTCGTTGTGCCCAACAATTGCACCTCTCACGCTCGTCGTTGATGAACATTACAAGGTGCAATTGACTCAAAAACTAAAGCCTCTTAACCATTTCAAGCGTCGTCAATGGTCAGAATAGTGGCAAGAAATGGCAACAGTGGATGATCAATTTTCGAAGAAAATCCATTGTATATATATTTTTATAGTACTCTCATGGAACACGAAAAAAAGTTTTATTATTGTGCCGCAAAATCGTAAGTGTGGCTATGTTAAGCTGTGCAGAGTTGATGTGGAAGGAGAAAATATAAGCAAAACAAGAGACGAGGTAGAGATATATTTATTCTGACAACAATAATGAGGGTAAGGGAGAAAATATTATCTGCGTTTCTTTTTGCTGTCAGAATCAATTGTAGGTAGGTATATAAAGTTGTATATGCGAGGCGCGAAATGAATACAAGCAAAAAGTATTGAGAGTGTATGAGAGTTTTTGTGAATTTTGTTTTATTCCTCATGCAATCTGGTTTGTCTAAATTCTGATACGATTAATTACGGGAGTTGCCATTTTATCGACTTTTGTAATAAGATCTAAAAGAATTTGAACTTAATAATCTCAAATGGTTTTATTTCGTTTTTGAAAACTAAATAATTTCAAATTGGCTTTATTTCGTTATGGTAACCAAAATAATTTTATAATAATTATATGCAGTGGGTAGTTAGATAGTGGCAATTGTATTTTTTTTGTAATTAATATAGATATGTACATACACAGTTAGAAAACTATTTCTTTAAGAAAATCTTATAGGTAGTACCTATATTTTTATTAAAGAAAATAGCTTTTGCATAGTATGTAGGTACATACCCATAGAAAATTGTATCAAATTAAAATAATAATTTGGATTAGGTACAAAAACGAAAAATTATTGTTGCGTTGATAGGTATTTATATAATTAAATATATAAAAACAAAATTTGATATAGGTATAGACCAGTTTTTAAAATTTATTCATATAAACTTTGTTTGCAAAAAATATAGAAAATTTTTAATACTTTTTATGTGTATAATAAAAAAATAAATAATAAAAGCTATTTTGAAAAAAAATCAAAAGTTTTTCGAAAATAAACTTTTTTTTACAAAAAATAGTTTTTATCCATATATTTTGTAAAAAATAAGATAATTGCCCTGCGAATTTTGAACAAACAAACATTTCTTTTAATGTTTGTCTACGAATTTTTATCAAATTTGGAAATTATTAATTCATTAAAATAAAAATTTTGCTTTTTTTTTATTTTGTTAATATAAATATAAAAAGTAAGAATTTATGCAAACAAAGTTTAAAAAACCTTTTATTATTAAACTGATTTTGAATATAAGAAATTTCTTTAAAATTCTTTTAGAAAAAAAATTGGGATATTAATTTTAAGTATTTGAAAATAAAGATTCTAGGAAATATTTTCAAAAATTAATCGCTCAAACATTTTCAAGACATTGATTTTTCAAAAACAATTTTTTTAGATAAAGAAATATTTTTTCGTGTTCTCTATCATCGTAAAGTCAAATTTGATTAAAATCTCGAGTTAAATTTTTTTCACATGCAAAACTTACAATTACATAATTTTGTAAGTGAAAATAAAATAAAAAAAATTTGGTACGCAAACCTTAAGTTTTTATTATTGTACGAATAAAATTGTGTTTCGAAATAAAATATTGAGCCTTTTTGAGATATCGTATTTTCCAAGTTTTTTTCCAAAAATTAAAAAAAAAAAGCTTGGAGATGCAATGTTTTTTAAACTTATTGGAAGCATCTCTATAAAAAATCCCTATTTCGATAATGAGATAATTGTCAAATGTCAAAATTTGAAAAAATGGTATCGAAAAACGAATTTTTATCTTTAAACGCGATTTGCGGCTAAACGGAGCCTCGTAGACCCCTCAAAGTTGACAATTTCAAACGTGATTTCTGGCCAAACTATTCATCCTACAGAATTAAAAATTACATATTCGTGATCTAGGGAGTGCCAGCTTTCAATCAACGTATAAAACGAAAAACGAAAACGCTTAAAAAGTATTTTAAGCGTGGAACAAAAAAATATTGTTTTTAAGTAAAATCTCCTAAAATCGTGCGCTAGCTTTAAGTTTTATTACTGTACGAATGGAAATTAAATTTCGAAAAAAACATTGCGCCGGTTTTTGAGATATCGAATTTTCCAAAAAGAATGACTTTTTTTCCAAAAATTAAAAAAAAATATTATAAATATATAAGACTTCATAATATTAAAATTTTCAAAAAAGTATGAACATTTTTTGGAAAAAGGAAAATTTGTATACGCGTGAAAATATTTTTTTTTCGTAAGTTACTTGATATTTTTTCAAAAAAGGGTTTTCGAAAATCGTATTTTTCTCGAAAACTGTTCCGATGCTGAAATTTGTTTCTTTTTATTAATATTTGTATATAAAAGCTTATGTTTTTAAGAAAACAACACAAATAATAATTTTTGTTCTTCGAAGATAGTTTTAAGGAAATATTGAGTTTTCAAAAAAAAAAAAATTTTTAATTTTTTTTAAAAATCCAAAAAATATTTTTTTTAAAAATCCAAAAAATATTTTTTTTGGAAAATTTGAATACACAATAATATTCAAACTATTAGGGACCTTTAGCAAAAAAAATTATCAAAATCCGTCGTACCGTTTTTGAGAAAATCGAAAACCAAAAAATTGTCCCAAGGGGGGTACCAAAAATAACAATTTTTTGTAAAATTTTTTTCAACCATTACCTAGCTCATTGTATATATACAATGCCTAGCTTTAATTAAATGAAATTTTTTGTTTTTTTTTTTAAAATCTGTGGGACAGTTTTTGAGAAAAAAAAATATTTATGAAATTTCGAAAAAAAATTCCAAAGAAAAAAACATCCGGGGGGGAAAAATTAAAAGCCATATCTACCAAGTTTGAAGAAAATCGGCCGAGCCGTTTAGCTGTAGTCGAACTCAAATGTTTAATAAAGTGGTTTATTGAACATAATTGTTCTTCATAACTTAAAAACTAAAAGAGATAGAAAGAAATGGAGTATGCCATTCGAAAGAGCATGTTTGATTTATAAAAACTGCATTTCTAACTAAATTTCGCCAAAAATGCTCTTTTGAACAAGATATACATAACTCAGACGACAATATGCACAGAAATAATTTTCTTCTATCCCAAAAAATACGTAATCGCCAAAAAAGTATTGAAAGTATTGACCTTGAAAATATTTGCCTACAGAAAATAACAACTACCAAATCCCCACACACACCTACATTCTACTCCAATGTACATAGTATGTGCCTTTGTTCTCCTATTTTATATACAGTATTCCTATTGCTGTCACTGTCATGTATTAAATGTCTATCTGTTAAAACTCTGCCATAGGCATCTCTGCTAATTTAGTAATTATGGTGCCGCTTGGTTCGCCTAGTCGCGTTCCTATTCATGAGAGTACTATTCAAATATATATACAATGGAAAATCTGAGAGATGATAACGAACTTTTTATGGACCGAATTGGAAGATATGGATAAGGACGATATGTGGTTTCAACAGGACGGTGCCACTTGCCACACAGCCAGCAACAATTCAAGAGCTAAAGCTTTGTATATATATTTTTATAGTACTATCATGAATAGGAACGCGACTAGACGAACCTAGCGGCACCATAATTACTAAACTGTGACTAGCAGAGGTGCATATGGCAGAGTTTTAACAGATAGACATTTAATACATAACAGCAATAGGAATACTGTATATAAAATAGGAGAACAAAGACACATACTATGTACATTAACTTTACGTTTTTTTCGTGTTCCATGAGAGTACTATTAAAATTTATATAACTACAAAGGCTAAAGAATGAGATAATTCAGCACATTAACGGCATATAACCTCAATTATGCCTCAGCGTCATCGAAAATTTGGACCATCGGATGGAGGTGTGCCGCCGAGGTCGCGGCGGCTATTTGGCCGATATTTTGTTTCATACATAATTGAACCATATCAATATTTTTATAATAAAAAGAAATGACAATAATTTCCTAAATAATTTGTGTTTTATTCAAAATCAACATCGGCCCTTAAAATTTAACCACCCTTTATAAAGGAGGATGGTACACCATCAGCGCCTGGATTAAAACACACTCATCCAATTTCTTCATACTCTATGCAACGATATCTTCATTTATTTAAAAGTTAATTGAATTTAAGTGAGGGAAATTTCCTTCAGAAGAAGAAAAGTAAGAACTGTTGACAAAGTTTGTGTCTTCGAATGCTTCTTTGAAGAAGTTTGTAAACATGTTTGCGATAACTTTGACTCATGATTAGTTGACGATGAATTTGACATAGAGTTTGGGTAGCCACCAGTTTTCCTTTTACAATTTACAAATTTCAAGAAATTATCTGGATTTGTTTTAAGATTACATTCTATTTTAGAAATAAACTTTCATATAAGGAATTAGAATCTTCTGTAAAAAGTTTTTTTAGAATTCAAAAAGTTTCACAATCTTCCTCAGCTCTTACAGAAGCTTTGTTCCTTTCATTTTTTAAGTTTTTAAGATGTAAATCATGGTGGCACATTAGAGTAACTACGAGCTCTTTTAAAAGGAATTGTTTTGTAACAGTTAAAGAGTGTATTATAAAAAACGTTACACATATTATTAATATTGCAATTAATAATGTTTATTTTTATTTCAATATTTTGAACTTACAGAGCTTGAATGGTTTTAAAATACAAACAGGTTTGTCATAAGAAATTTATCAAAATAAGTTGTAAAAACAGAGATTCTCGGAAGGTGTTGTTATTAACCCTTTTTGGGAAAAAATTTGTAACCATTATTTAGCTTCTACTAACTGAAATTTTAAAATAAAAATCTGTGGAACCATTTTTGAAATAGGAAATATATTTTTTTAAATTTCTTTAATAATTTTTATGACAGGGTACCGTTATTTTTGGTCTTAAATAAAAAGGAAAAAAACGTGTCAGGGTAAAAATTTTAAAATGCTATTTACCAAGTTTATAGAAAATTATATAATAAGGCGTTTAGGGTGTAGTCGAACAGACAGAATCCCGGGACATTTTTTTTCCTCTTTCCTATCATCATATCTAAAAACTCTCGAGTTCGATTTTCTTACGAATGCTTAAATTGCATGTGTCGTAAGTAAAACTTATCTTAGGCTCAGGTTTTCAGTGAACTCTTAGCTAAGTCAGATTAAGTAAATCCTAATTCCGGAGTTAACTCTTAAAGCATATTTTCAGTGATGGATTAACTTTGAATCCGAAAGTTCTTATTTATTTTCATATTACTGCAATGTTATCGATTTATTTGACTTCCGAATCTGTCAATTTGACAGCTCGGTTGAATACTTTCGTGTGTGGCTTTGTGTGTTCTTTATTTGTTGTTTCCTATTGAAATAAAAATGAGTAAAATAAGCACAGATTTTTCAACTTGAATAGTTATTGGACTGCGTTCATAAGGAAAAAAAATACTGATTGTAAGCAAAGAAATAAAAATGATTTAATCGCGATATTAAAAGTTTTTTTTTTTTTTTAAACAGTTAAATTTAATATTTCGAATAACTCCGCGTCACTTAGATCGGAATCAGAATCTGAGTTTGGTAAAAATGTTTTCATTTTCTTATGAAAAATGAAAATAACGAAATACCTATTTCAGCATCTGTCAAAATAATAGTATTCATTTAATCCCAGGGAAACTCAACTAATTTAACTCTGAGTTAATCGACTGAAAAAAATATTTGTGGGGTTGACTAGGGGTTAACCACTATACCAAGATTATCTCGAACTGAAAACGTCTCAGTCAACCACAGTCAAAAGACATACAAATGGTTACGGACGGCAATGATAGAACGAACGAAAACGAGTGAACGATGCACGTGGTTTTTGCAGGAGCAGCAACAAGCGCAGAATGGATACCTCGTCTATACAACAGCGATCCCATCGGAATATCTTTGAAATCTTGACACCTCCAGACAATTATAACTCATTAAAAGAAAATATGGATAGAATTAAATTGTTTTTCTTCATGAAATTCAAAACTCTACATAAGTAGATATTTGAATTTTGAAACTCATACAAATCTTTCATTGCCTATATGTAAATGTAAGCTAACCTTTATACATATATTTCAAATAATCCAATTAATTCTTCCTACACACATATTCAATTCCTTGCGTGAATTTATTAGAGCATAACTCTTTTTGTGAAATGTCAAATACTGTGACTATGAAAGGGATTGGTGTGACTCACTAAAGCAGTACTTCAGTCCTCTCTGAATAATTCACCAATCAATCATAAAATGCCTTTTCATCGATTTTCTAGCATTTTTTTTTTTTTTTTTTCAAAGGAATTTCGATTTCTCACATGACCTATTTTGATAGCGATCAACCTACCATTAATATGATTGCACGTGTCCTTGAGTTTTGACGAAAAGATAATAAATCTGGTTGTAAAAACCCGTAAGTATATATGTATGTTCTATTCAAAGCTCACAAAATCTCAAGGACGTGGGTTTGAATAAGGTGTCAAAATGTCACCGAATAAAAGGGAGCTGGTATGCTGAAATGAAGGTTTTAACTCGAAACGTTGCGGAAATTATTTGAGCGAGATTGAGTTGAATACTAAGTACTTGATTTGATAAAAAAATGATGTTATTTGTTCAATATTCAACAATTTTGACAACTTTTGGGGGACTTTTTTGATATAATTGGGGAGTGAATTTTTTGAATATTGTATTAAGCAGGATGTCAAAAATACTGTGGAATGACTTTTTTCAGATATAAATCTGGTATAGAAAGTGTTAGAGCATGCGAAACTTATGTTTAGAAATGGCTGCGCTTCTGAATATCAAACACTACACCTCTCAGAAAGACTTACATGCCTTATTATTGGGAACTTATATTTAAGTCAGATTCAGTTTGCCATATTCAAAATTTGACAAATTCATTTGAATTCAGTTTGGCGAAATGGTAACTTGGCGAGTTAGATGCAAGCAAAATGAAAATTCGCGAGACGAACAAAATGAAATGTGAAAATGGCGAAGCAAGGATTTGCGAAATAATTGTTGGCGAATTATTACGCTCCTCTAAATAATACTAAATATTTAAAAATTAGACAAAATATAAAAGATACCTTATATAGATACATGTATGTACATGTACATACATATGTATTCAAGAAATGATATGAATTTTGTTTGTGTTTAAAAACTACTTTTTAAAATTTTTCGTAATCAAATGCATGTTTGTTTTATAAAAAATCTTTGAAATGCTAGGCAACCTTAAGACCAAACTTATGCGAATTAGTTGTGAAGTTCGTTGCATTTAGTGTTATGATGAAAATACAAAATTTGTAAACATAAAATGCACCACTGTATCGCACGAACTTTTAGAATTTTAATCGTCTTCGACATTTAATACATGGATTTTATTACTGTCTTAAAACAACTCTTTTGGTGGTTGGAGCTAACCCCAAAATGTCTTTTAGAATCTTGAAAAAAAAATTAAACAAAAGATCAAAAATTAAAAACTAAATAGTTTTAAGTTATGATATGTAATGTGTTTTAAACTCCTTAAAAGCTTCTGCATAAAAGTTTCATTTAAATCCGTTATGCAGATAAATCAGAAAGTTAAAATCGGAAAAATAGTTCTATGATAAATTGTGTGGTAATTACTTTATTTGAAAATATTATTACCAACTATATACTAAACATATTTATGTATGTATATAGTTTTCAAAAGAAAAAAAAGAAAATTTTCTTCAAAATCCAGACATTTTTTTTTGAAAATTTGATTACAAATAATAATACAATTCAAAGATTTCTAGAACCTTAAGCAGAAAAAAATGATTAAAATAACGGTACCTGCCATTTTCGAAATTTTATAAAATATATGTGTTTCTGTTCCACAGATAAAAAAAATTAAAAAACAAAATCATTTAATTAAATCTAGGTAATGCCTAAAAAAAATTCCAAAAAATTGTCAAGAACGGTACAAACGATCTTAATACGGCTCCCCAAAAATCTGGATTGGACTATCTAGCTCAAATTTTCCAATAATTTTTTTTATATTAAACTCGATTTTCTTAAAACTTAAAAATTAAAGGTTATTAATACAATCTACAAGATGTGAAAAAGGAAATTTTATTTTATCTTAAAAGAATGGTACCTATTGTTAGAAATCTTTTTGAACATTAATAAATACACGAACTAATTTTTGAAGTTACACTTTATTTTATATTTTTTCTTATTTTATTCTTATATATTCAGCGTTAAAATGCCAACTCAAAAAATTTTAGTTCAACTTCTATCCTAACTGTTACAAAGATATCTTTTTTCTTCTTTTTATCTTTTTATATAAAGATACAGCAGCTGTCGTTATTTTTCTCTCTTCTTTCTTGTTCGTTCGTATTTTTGAAAAACCAGTGATGCCATCTTACTATTTCTTAACAGTTCCCCCCAGTTTGACAATTCCCGGTCGGGAAGTTGTTGAAACATCACTACCATCGATTTCCAGCTTCGCTAGTTTTACTGTGGGTCGTTCAAAAACTCCATTACCTGTCTGAATCGTTGCACTCCGTACTTGTCCATCGGAAGACGTCTTTACGGAAATCACTCTTCCCTTTGGATAATTGTTCCGAGGGAGGTCTTTGTCGACGATAATGACGAGGTCCCCTATCTTCAGAGGTTCCACCGGATCATACCATTTTGACCTTAGAGTCAACTCAGGCGCATACTCCTGTATGAATCGATCCCAGCATTGGTTTGCAAAGCGCTCTTTATATTGATATGCATATCGCAGTGTTTTAGGGCTTTCGTTAAGTTGTGCGATTGGTTGGGCTCCTCCAGAAGCCAGCCTCAAAAAATGGTTGGGAGTCAGAGCTTCCTCAAGTTCATCGTTCAACGGCATGTATGTGAGTGGCCTAGAGTTTATCATACCTTCGGCCGCTACCAAACAGCTTCTCAATAATTGGTCGGTTGGCGTTTTTGTTGGTAATGAATGATATAACGCTTTTTTGAAGGAGCGGACCAGGCGTTCCCACGCTCCTCCCATGTGGGGCGATGCTGGTGGGTTGAAGACCCATTTAGTTGTGGCGATCCTCTTCTTTGTATGAAATCTTGGAAGCATAGTATGAAGGTATCCGAATCTAGCTTGTGGGCCACTTCGACATGTACGGCTCTAGTAGTGAGGCAGGTAAACAATACACCCCACCTCTTTTCTTGGCGTCGTCCTACTGCTACCACGAGAGGCCCAAAGTAATCAACCCCAGTAAACGTGAATGGATTATAATAAGGCGATAATCTTGCACGTGGAAGTGGTGCCATTTCAGGTGTACTGGGCTTCGCTTTATTTATCTTACACCATTGGCATTCTTTGATAACAAACTTTAATTGCTGTCTTAATTTAGGGATTACGTACCTTTGTCTCAGCTGGTTGACTACACTTTCGTTATTGGCGTGTTGAAAGTCTTCGTGAACTCGTTGAACTAACAGCTTGGTAATCGAATGATTCCTTGGTAGTATGATCGGTCTCTTTGTGTTGATGTCGATACATGTGGCAGCATCCAATATTCCCTTGACTCGGAGTAGTTGTTGTTCATCGTCTAAGTATGGTGAGAGTCTTTTTATTGAACTTGAAGTAGGAACTCGAATTGGCAATTTAATTGGATTAAGATTTTGTTTCTTGAGTACAGAAAATTCTTCAAGATCAACGTCCTTCTGAGCAATCCGGAAAAGTATAGTTTCAGCCTTTTGTAATTCTTCGAAAGATAAAATGCCAGTAATAGGTATATCCGGTCGTAATTTAAGTTTAATATTTAGATATCGATAGACGTATGCTATTGTTCTTAAGAGTCTTTTCCAGTTGGAAAAACGGCTTAAATCGATCCACGGTTGAAGTGCTTGATGGATGCACACTAACTCTTCACCAGTTTCTGCTGTTGGGAGTATGTTCTTCGGCCAATTGGCTTCTTCGTTTATCAAAAAACTTGGACCTTGAAACCATCGCTCGGAAGGGTCCATCGTTGGTGGGCTTTTCCACTTAGTGGCGTCGTCAGCAACATTGAATTTCGACTGAATATATCGCCAACTTCCACCTTGGTCATTGTCTTGCACCTCGGCTACCCTAAAAGCCACGAACTTGTTGTAGCGATGAGGATTTCCATTTATCCAACTTAGGACCGTCTTCGAATCGCTCCAGAAGTATATTTTGTTAAATTTTATAGACATTTCATCAGTTAGTTTTTTGGCAAATCTGCATCCCATGACTGCAGCATCTAGTTCTAACCTTGGAATCGAGCGAAGCTTAATCGGCGCGACCTTTGTTTTGGCTCCTAATAGCGAACATTCGATGTGATTTTTTGAACTAATTCTGATGTATGCTACCGTTGCACATGCTTGTTCGCTGGCGTCCATGAAAATGTGTAACTGAACAGTTGTTTCAAGCCAGTTTGATATATTCTTCAATAAACATCTTGGAATGCGACATCTTTCAACCTCAGGAAGAATCTTCAACCATATCTTCCATGCTTCGAAGTGGTCATCGTTCACCGGAACATCCCAATCAATACGACTACGCCATATATCTTGCAATAAGATCTTGAGATAAACCAAAAAATGAGCTATCAAACCAAGCGGATCATAAATGGACATGAGGATTCGTAGTATGTCTCTTTTTGTTGGTCGACGTTCACCTTTCAGCACTTGTTGGTTTCCTCTGTTGAATCGTAAAGAGAATGTATATTCGTCGCTTTGCTGAGACCACCACATACCGAGGACTTTTTCTAACGCAGGATCAACACTCGGGTTCAAATCAGAGTATTCATCAGTAGGCTGCGAGTTGAGCGCTTTCATGACAGTCAAAGAATTAGATTTCCAGTTTCTGATTTCGAAACCAGCTTTAGCGTGTACGGTTGTGACGTCTCTTGCCAGCTGAATTGCTTCAATCTCGGTGTCGACACTTTCCAAAAAATCGTCTACGTAATGACTTTCTAATATACTTTTAACAGCCTTTGCAAACTCATCTTTATATTGCAGCAGCTGGGAGAGCAAGTCGCGCCGAAAGTCATTACTTGCATTACGTAAGTGTCCGGTTCTTCTTTAGTATTACTTCTCCACAGAAATCTTAGTACTTGTTGATCCTTTTTCTGCCGGCTTCGTATGAGAACACCCAAAAGCGACGCGTTCCAGTCAACTCCCTTCATCAACAGCGTATTTAAAGAAACTCCTTCCACTTTCGCCGCCGCATCCCACACCAGTCGAACTTTCTCCGGCTTGTTCGGATTTCGCACCGGAAAAATCGGTAGATACCAGACCCTGTCGTGATGTTGATTCAATTATTCTTGTGACAGCTTTCGGATGTAACCCTTCGCCTTATAGTCTTCGATCTGTCGATGCACGTTGTTTTTCAGTTCAGGATGACCATCGAGACGTCTCTCCAGACATTTCATCCTTTGCAATGCCATTGGACGGCTATCTGGCAATCTGAATTTCTCGTATTTCCACAATAGACCCGTTTCATATCGATTTTGATTTTGAACCTGATTTGTGGTTTGGTTCAATATACTCTTCGCGCGAAATTGTTCTTGAGTGCCTTCGAAATCTCTTGGTTCGACAACTCCCAAGCTGTCCACAGATATGAATTCTTTCACCAACTCATGCAGCTTCACACATTTGAAAATTCGATTCTAAATTTTTTGGATGATGATTTTCGGGTTTACCAACCAATGAAAAAACTGTCCAACAAAGGCGATATTTCGCCGCAATTGGATCGTTCTCATCTGCTTCCAGAATTTTTGTTGGAACAGCAACATGCCAATTTCGCAGGCCAATTAAGATACCAGGACTTGCATCGACGTACGACTTTACAGACAAATTTTTTAAGTGAGGATATCTTTTAACCAAACCTTCGTAATTCAAAGATTGCCTTGGTAGATCCAGTGTTCGAACCGTTCGCACATTAGTCATAGTATAACTTTTCGCATTTTTATCAATGCCAGATATATTAACAGTGACTACTCTAGAACATGGTTCCTGTCTTGACATGGTCCCGCTCCACTTTAAGCATAATGGCAGATTTTCACCTTGAAGGCCTAGTTGGTTTGCGATACTGTCATTCAAAAGAGTACTTGAAGAGCCTTCGTCCAGGAAAGCGAATGCCTGTATCTTGATGCCATTATGAGACAAGAATACTGGTATAATTCTAAATTGTATTGGAGCTAATTCGGAATGAATCATGTGGAATTCATTTTCATTTTTATTGTTGTTTTCGTTAATGTTTGGTTGCCAGTTGGGATTGTGTAAAAGAGGATGATGTTTCTTAATACAGTTCAGAGCAGTGCAGGTAATTTGTGACCAACACCTAAACGGATGCCTTTTCAAGCATTGTCTACATAGGTTTTTCTTTTTAACCAAATCCCATCTGTTATCAACATCAAATTCGAGGAATTGCTTGCAAGAAACTACAGACTTACAATTGTCTTGGCAAACTGGACATTTTCGTTCTATATTCTGTGGCACATTTTTGTTTGCCTTCTTTGATACGTAATCGTTGTGAATATAAAGCTCTTCCTTTTTATTTTTTGTTTTGTTTTGTGGCTCTCTTACAGTGAACCAGGAAATGGATGGCTTCGCTTCACAAATGTCGGCAGCTAGATCTTTTAGCCAATCCCCAAGCACACAAATGTTGTCTGCTTCTAGTTCGTTTCGTTTGTGCGTAGCCCAATTCAATTGCAAGGTGGGTGGCAATTTGTCTACCAGTTCTGTCATAATATTTGGATTCCGCATGTAATTTTGGAGCTGTGCCTGCTCCATTGTTGCACATAAGTTTCTGACGGCGACAGCAAACTCAATTACAGATTCGATGCGCTCAATTTTCGGTGATGGCATTTTATGAATTTTGTCCATATAATGTTTCATGATGATCTCCGGCCTTCCAAAATATTGTCTGAGAGTTTCGACGATTTCAGGAACACATTCTGGTAACGTCAACAATGCCTCGACGACCTCTCGAGCCTTACCTCGCAAGCATCGTTGCAAGCGCATTAAATTTTCATTTCTGGTAAAGCCACACATTTCTGTAGTTTGTTGAAATGCACTAATAAATACTGGCCATTCACCTGGTTTACCAGTGAATATTGGTAGCTCTTTAGTTACTACATGTCTCGCGGACACTTGTTGGGAAGTTATTGTACATGTACAAGATGAATCTTCTGTTTTAGCAGCAACCAGCAAATTGATGGGACTCTTTTTGACAGGGATATTTGGCTTACTACACGGTTCTTCCTGTCGAGCAGCCTGGTCAATATCGTCGTCTGACATTTCATCCAAAAGAGCCCGTCGTTTTGCCAGCAGTTCTAGTTGCTTCTTGAGGAGCAAATCCTCCTGATCCAAGAGTTGCAATTTTAGCTTACTCCTGTTGGACTTTGCTGATGAAACCGATGCTGTTCTGGATTTGCATAGAGTGCATTTCCAATCAACGATGCTCGCTACTTCATCGCCCACTTCAGCACACTCGTAGTGGATCCATTTGGTGCACTTTGTGCATTCCACCATCCTGTCGGCTGTGTAAGCTTTATTACAAATGGGGCATTTTTCCACCACTGTGCTTGCCGTTGTAGACATTATTTAAGTTAGATAAAATTTTTTGAGAAATGTTAGAAATCTTTTTGAACATTAATAAATACACGAACTAATTTTTGAAGTTACACTTTATTTTATATTTTTTCTTATTTTATTCTTATATATTCAGCGTTAAAATGCCAACTCAAAAAATTTTAGTTCAACTTCTATCCTAACTGTTACAAAGATATCTTTTTTCTTCTTTTTATCTTTTTATATAAAGATACAGCAGCTGTCGTTATTTTTCTCTCTTCTTTCTTGTTCGTTCGTATTTTTGAAAAACCAGTGATGCCATCTTACTATTTCTTAACACCTATAATATAAATGGTAAGGAATGGTTTTAGAAAATCGTATTTTTTCGCCCAGAATTTTGATATTTTTTTTTTTCGATTAATTTTTACGATCTTTAATTCAATAAGAAAATATGTAAGAAGATTAGATATTATTGACTGTATACGTACATACCATGGAATCTTTTTTGGAATTTCTTTTTTTGAATTTCTCACTATCGGCAAAACGGATTTTGATGAAATTATTATATTAACTATGGAGAAGCTTCAAAAAGGTTTGAAAAATTTCAAAACTTAAAAGAAAATATTTTTCAATTTTTTGAAAACAAAAATAATTTGTTTTTTTGAAAATTCGATACCTCAAAAACGGGATATACATATTTATTTTGAAATTTAATTTTTATTCGTAGAGCATAAACTAAAACTGATTGAAAAATTATAAGTCATCCTGTGCTTAGCTCCAACTATTAAAGGAGTTGTTGTATAATATGTAGTCCTCTTAAACATTTATTTTATGGTTGTAAACATTTTTCTTTAGTAACATTCGTTTTTAAAATGTTTAGTCTTTTACATAGGAGCAAGTTCGTGCGAGCCAGTCTTGCATTTTATTTTTCTTTTAGCTTGATTTAAAAAAAAATGGAAAAAAACTGGGTGGGCTAAAGTTTTTAAAAATTATTTTCTAAGTTTGATGAAAATAGATCGAGCGACTTAATCAGTATTAGGCACCCATATAGAATTGCTAGTCCCATTCTTTTCGTGTTCTCTATCAACATAACACAAATTTATTATCATATTATGATTATTATTATGTATTATCTGATTTTTAGCGTTCCTCCAGAGCTTCTTAAGTTCAGAACATAGGTTTGTATACTTTTGGATCTTAGTAGTATATGTGGAGTCCATATTATTATTGTTAACAACAGCAAAATCTACGAGTATTATATCTTTTCTAGATTTGTTGTATATTACAATGTCGGGCCTGTTAAACGCTACGTTTGTGTTTGTCAAGATTGTACGATTCCAGTAGATAAGGTAACCAGGACAATCTATAACCGAGTCTGGGGTGTATTTATAATATGGAACGAAAGATGTTAGGATGCCATATTTCCTTAGAAGTTCTTGGTGAAGATTTTCCCGATGTTATCATGTCTGCATTTGTACACATCACTTACAAGTACAGTATATCCAGCAAGAATATGTTGTATGGTTTTAGAGTTCCAAACGTCAGTCAAGAATTCGACACTAGATGCGTACAGCTCGTTTGGGTGCCTTCCATGGATAGGTTTACTTTTTCAGTTGGTGATAAGAAGTTGTTGAATAGACTGTGTTGGTTGGTCTAACTGGCTCGCATTTTTCATATTTGCTGGGGTGAATTTTCATCTGGATGAAGGATAGCACTGTGAAGGTTTGAGTTTGATTCCTTTGCTGTGAAATAGCTAAAAAGTTAATAGTGTTGCTTTTCGACTAGATTTTGTATACAAATTAATCCTCTCCCTCCTTTGTTTCTCGAAATAACCAATCGTTTGACAGCCGGCTTAGGGTGGTGTTGGCGATATTTAGTCATCAGCGTTCTAACCTTCCTGTCTAAGCTATCTATATCGTACTCCATTTTACTACGCCTGCAGAATATGTTATTACTGGGATAGCGTATGTGTTAATAGCTGTCATCATATTTTTGGAATTCAACAAGGACTTCAGCAGTTGTTCTAATCTATTCTTAAACATTTCATGCAAACAGTTTATTATTATTATTTTTATTATAATATGTATATGATTATTTGTGATCATAATATCAAGTCATCAAAAGCTCAAACTCGATTTTTTTTTACGAATGCATAAACTTGCATATAGTGCCTATAGTGCCTTGCAATAGTGCCTATGCCAATATAGAACATGTATATGTACTGTACATTGCAAGTATTATAAACAAGGAAAGGGATAGTGGTTCATTAAATAAGTATCAAGTAAAATTCAAAGAACTTCTTCTACATGTAATGCCAAAGTCTAATGCTCTACTTAATTGCAATTAAAATTAAGTCTCTTCATTCATTTTTTTATTTCAAATATAAAAACATTGGGAGAAGAAACTATCTCAATATCTTTCAAAGCCCATAGAATCAGCCAATTGTCTCTGTCTCTCAGATTTTTGTTAAAATATCAAAAGTTCACTTCAACTATTCGTCGCATCTGACTTTTTTACTTAATTTTCTTCTACATTTATCATATTCCTGTTTTTGTACTTATAAAAAAGTCTTAATTTTCTATAGCTCTATTCACTTCCTCTTAAAGGTGTATTTATAGATATATAGTTTTCCTCAAACAAAGGAAACACAAAAACAATGATACCTTATGGCATTGTCATTCGTGGCCGGTGACTGCAGTATCCTTTTGCATTCTTTTTGTTTGCCCCTTTTTTTTTGATGATTACTTGATGTTTCCATAGAACCTACGATGCCAGGCGGAAGAAGGAAAAATTTTCTTGCATCACTGTTGCCGAGAGGCTTACATCCGCCATCTTCGTGACTATACCTACCAACTCTGTAGCACTACCCCTCGACAAGAAAAGAAAAGAAAAGAAAAAAAAAAGTATATCACCATTTCTTTTTGTTGTTTTCTTCAGTTTTATTTTGGAATGGAAAATGGAAAACAAACTTATTTTTGTATTCGTTTGTGGTTATGTGTCCTTCGCGCTTCATGAAGAATTTAAGTGAATATCATGGTCTTTGCTTAAAGAATATATACGTACATATTTATAAATAATAATGTAGCTGTAGGGGAGTCCGGGTCATAAGTTTTCGATACATGAAAAATGCAAGCAAGGTCATTGAAAAGTTTTTATAGGCAATACCTATACTGATGAATTGCATATTTTCTACATGCATTGAGAATCTAACTTTTGAATAAAAAGCTCGTGTAGTTCAACTTCCACTTATTCGTATGCATATTTGTATAGCTACGTAACCTGAGATAAAGTTGTTACCTTAATCATAGAATTTTAAATCCTTTAGCTATCTCGGCATCCATTTACAGTCCATTTTTGTATGTATTCCTACACTCATCGTTTATATTTATGTATAAGGTGGTATCAAAAACCAGGAAAAGTTGCCTTTGGTACAGAATCGAGATATATGTGCCATATCATAATATTAGCATATTATTCACTATTAAATAGGTACTCAAATTGCTTTTTACGCCAAAGGAGAAGCGGTCGCCAAGAGCTATATGGACACATGGACAATTGGACAAGTTCTATCAGTTTCTTACAAGGATATTCGCTCAGCATTTCCACTTAAATTTCACTGTGAAATTAATGGTACGAGGTACATAACTTACTATAAAAAGTGATAACATTAAATTGATGATTTCTTCCATTAGACCGGAAATATATTAATAGTTTCGCAAAAATGTGAATTTGCACTTTTTTTATTTAAAGCTTGAGCTTAGCAATCGAACTCGAGAATTTGAAAAAGTAAGTCTCGCCATTCTGTCAGTTTGACTTCATTCCAAACTGCTCAGCCGATATTCCTTAAAGTCGGTCGATATCAGTTTTTAATTTTGGCCAGAAACGCGACCAAAAATAATTTATTCTTTTTTTTAAATTTCAGATGATATTTTTTTTTAAACTTCCACAGATTTAAAAAAAAAAACTTAAAAACTTTCATTTAGTAAAAGATAGCTAATGTTAAAAAATGTCCAATAAATAGATAAACAAATGTCCCATTGAACCTTTCTTTCTTTTCTATTTTCTCAAAAACATTGCAACTGATTTTGAAAAGTTTTTTTACTCTAACTCCCCTTAGTAGTTTAAAAATAATAGAATGCGTTTAATTTTTTTAAAACAATTGATTTTTTTTTTTGAAAAATATTTATGTATTTTGGAAGATGATTTTTTTTAAACCTTACAATTAACAGTTTTTTGGGGGAAAATTGTTCTTTTTTCAAAAACTAACTGTCTGAAAAGCTTTTTTTGTATGGTGGGCCTCCATACAAAAAAAGGTTTTCAAGATTGTGTTTTTCTCGCAAATGGCAAATTCATTTCATAAAAATTTTTCATAAAATTTTTTTAATTTTGTATAAATTTTATGGTGTGCTTACATATACATATGTAATTCAATCAGCAAATTATAAATTAAAACATCATACTGATTCATGGAAGCATTTTTTTTTTATTTTTCATTTTCTTATTATATAGGCATAGTGGATTTAATGATATTTTTTGTAAAGAAAATTTTGACAAGTCTTAAATTTAGTGCATTGATATGATATGCTTAATTTGTTTTTGATTTTTGAAAAATTGATATCTCAAAAATGGATAAATTATTTATTTGAAAACTTAATTTTTATATTCACATTCATAGAAACTTAAAAAACTGCTACAATGATTAATACTTTTTGTGTTTGCAAAAATTTAAATTTGGTTAACAAATCACATTCGTTTTCAGCAACAACTACTAAAGGAATTGTTTTAGTAGTTTAAACATGAATTCCTTATGTCAGTTTTTTATATGAAGGGTTTTAGAATACAAATTAAAGTAGAAGACTTCTTAGAACTATTATGGGACTTGTTGAATTATTGCTACTTTGGAGCTACGAGTATTTTGAATCAATATGTCATTTTTCTTTAATAACACCTATTTTTAAAATTCAAAGTCCCTTTAACAAAGGATGTTCTTAAACATAAGAGCAATAAACTTTAGATTTAATATTTTGAAAGTTTTGAAAGGAACCTCATTTTACCCTATATTCAAATTTACTTTAAATTTGGGTCTACAACGCAAAATAAAGCTTGCTATGATATGATATTTATATATTTTTAAGTCTTTATCTAATGTACATACATTACGTACATACCTTTTTATTTATGTCTTCAATTTTGAAATCAGTTGGATGTTTATGAAATGTTTTAAGTTTAATTTGAATTTAGGGTTTGAGCTCCAAAAATATATGTAGAATAGGCGTTACCAACATTAGGCTGCTCCACGATCTCCTTTCCCGATTCATTTTATTTAAATCCATTCAAGATATTTTCAAAGTTATGTATAATGAATTGCTTTTTGATATTAGCGCAGATTTTTTTAATTAAGAAAATATAAATCAATACACATTGAAATTTCGTTGGGATAACAAAAAAAAATATATAGCATACTCAGTCATTAATTTATTTGAATAAAAACAACGACGCACAGTGGAACAACTCCACACATGTCAATGATAAAAATGTCACATTGCTAAATTAAAGTAATGGGATACTAAAGTTTGCTCCCTTAAACTAACTGTTAATCATATGAAGAGTGTGATTTTTTTTATTTACATATGTAGATTAGTGAATGTTAGAAGCCGAACAAACAAAGTTGTCATTTAAGGCGCGCAAATCACTTATTTAAAAAGTGTTAAAAAAAGCTTACATCAGTTTCATCCATAGAGCGGAATAAAGACCGAGGATAAGTTTAAAAAATGTTCGCACCTACATAGATGAAGGTATTTAGATTTCGTTTAAAGCTTAGAAGCTGAAAACAAAAAATTTTTTGTATTAAAAATAAAATGCACGACTGGTTCGCATTAACTTACTCTTAGGTAAAAGACTAAGAATTTCAAAAATGAATGTTATTAGAGAAAAACTGTTCATAAGCACAAAATTCATTTTTTAAATCACTAAAACAACTCCGTTCGTAGTTTGTGCTAAAAACAGGGTGCCATTGTGATTCAAGCAACAATTAGTTTATGCAAGAACAAAAATTATAAGTCGTTGTAGTGGTTTCTTAATAAAATAAGCTTTTATATACAAAATTTTTAAAATATTTTTAAGAAAATATTTTGGTACGCTAGTTTAAAGTTTTTATTATTGTTCGAATAAAAATTAAATTTACAAAAAACAAAACATATTGAGCCGTTTTTGAGATATTGAATTAAAAAAAATAGATTTTTTTTTCAAAAATTTAGCATAAAAAAATGATTTAAATGGGTTTTACCGTTTTCGAGAAAATCAAAAACAAAAAAAAAGGTTCCAGCGGGGTTGCTACAAATAGCCATTTTTCGGAATTTTTTTTTCAACCATTACCTAGGTTTAACTAAATGAAATTTTTGAAATTTTTTTAAAAAGAAGAATTTTTTTTTAAAGCTTTTTTTTTACGTCTTACTCCATATCTGAGGCAACAGTCAAGCAGGTCGAAAAATAGGGCAAACTTAAGGAATTCATACCAATATAATCACAAAAAACATTGCTTGACTTTTGCCCCAAAAATTTTGTTTCGGTTTTCTAAAATGATGTCAAAAATATTTGAAGAGTAAAAAAATAATGTTTTTTAGGTAAGAAGTACATACTACAATAATTTTTAATTTCTGATGGCTAATTTTTATTTTAAGATCGTTTTTAGATTTCTTCGCAGTTTTTTTTTAAACTAGGTATTTAAAATTTGGAAGTGATAGTACATCTTTTTAAAAAAATCTCACAACTACCTGAAAATCAATCAAAATTATTGTTATAATATCTATTCCGTCGAACATTCGTACCTTCTAGCTTTGCAATTAAGTTTTCTATTATGTCATGATATTCAGGCAAGAGTTTGCAAAATTTGCAGTCAGAAGTAAATTAACATCTTCACTGTGAAAGTAACGCGCAATTTTATTTGCTCTTTCCCTTTTTGCACTTTGCGACTTCTTTTTTGGTTCTGAAGATCAACATTTTCAATGCTCACGAAAAACACTGATCGAAATTTATTTTTCAAGCAAACAAAAAAATATTCACCAAAAGTTCCAATAGATGTTGAATCCTAAATAAAAAAAAATTTGTGCAGCCCAATTCATAACAACATTTTTCGTTCAAAAATTCTACTTCATGCGCTTGACACCTTGCACTTGATTTTGCCAATAGTGTTCAGCAGACAAAACTAAAACTTACCGCAGAGTTACAAAGTAATGTTCCAACATCTGAGCTTCTTTCTGCAGCTCAAATGAGCTAACGCACATCCGGCCAAAAACAAGAAGCTCAATTGGTAAAAAAAGCAAGATCAAAAGTTCAAAGACAATTGAAATGACATTACACATCAAAATTGGTATTTGATAGTACTCGTAGCTCTGGGCATAGCCAATATCAGAAGTGTTAGAGGATCATTTGAATCTCTTAGCGTTCTTCGACGATTCATATTATTTGTGTGTGTTACATGAAGCAAAACAATTGAGTATCTAAACGACATCGTCAGACAATCGTCGAGTTACGTGATTAGAGCCCAGGTTTATTTATGCAACATTTCTGAAATGTGAAACTGTACAAGTTTTGATTAACCATTACTTTCGGTATGAAAATAGAAACAGCCATCATGGCATCACTTTTACATTATAAAATAAATAATTCATAAAATGGCCAATTTTGGCCGACGAGGACGCGAGCTATAAAAATGATTCTGTTTCTTTTTTTAAGCTACTTTCATGTCTTTATGTATGGATAGTACATACCCATAATTCAAATGTCTGGCTCGGCTTCTATTTCGGAGCTTTAGGAGCTCGGTCCAATTTTCGTTAACTCTTAAAAGCGTCTTAAATTTTGGCCTCGATCTTGTCCAAAGATGTTGGCTTGTTATCTTAGACTTAAATCTTAACGTAGCCCAGGATAAAGTAAAATATTGGTGTCAAGTCGCATGACCTTGGTGCCGAATTGATGAATACTTTCCGTGAAATGACCGAGTTGCCAAATTTCTTCTTCACAATTTCGAGCATTGTGGCGCTTGAATGGCAATGGCATGTATGTAATTATGTAAATAAACTGTGCAGCAGAGAGATTTTTATCTATATGAAATTTTAATGTTATTTTAAACATTTAATATGTTGAGTTAAGTCTTTTCATTCAGGTGACAAATTTAAATGAGCATTTATTACCCTCAAAACACTGCTACAATATAAAATCTGTGTTTATAACGCTTAAATACTCGTAAAAAAAACTCGAAATATGGAATAAGAACAACGTACATAATATCTATATGTATTTATCTTCTTGGCCTACCGGTCTTAGTTAGGTACATATGTGTTCTATTGAACATTCTGTATTCACGTTTTCGAAATAATTGTTGTACTCAACATCATTTACTTTGAGTTTAATGCTAATTGAAGCTAATTGAGTTTGATAAGGAAATGCAAACAATGTCTTATGAAACTCGTTATATTTATTATTTAAAAATGCAAGCGCTATAGTATAAGCCCCGCCTTTCATCGAAATTTATCGAACATGGGATATTAAAGACCATTTCAAACCAAACATTTAATCAAAACAATCTGCTTGCTTAAAGAATGTCACACAAATTTACAACGCGCTTTATCTGCATCAAATTATAGTCCTTTTGGTTGATGAAATTCTCACAATTTTTGTGCAATATTTTATGGAATGCGCACTGGTGCAGGATGGGCCCATTGTTGTCCTCAAGTTGACATTTTTTCTTCAAGCACTACTCTCCCATATTCATTGTAACAAAGATGCTACATTTTTTATGGTGCCTACAATGACAAGGAAAATTCGTGTTGTTAAATTGAAACAAATTTTATAGGTTTACAGACTGCATCAGAGGTCGTAACATTTTTGCTGGCATATTTTTTATCAAACTATCAAAAGAAAGTATCGCAGAATATTATGTGACTCAATAAAGGAACAATTTCATCCATTAAATAATTTCGAGAGAATTGTGACGTTAAAGTTAATTGCTAGTTGCACAATACCTGGACAATACATTTCCGGTTCATATACAATCTTTCAAAAGTCAAATCAATCTTAATTACAGTTTCGCTAAAGCAGGAAGCACCTTATAGTTCGTTCGAGTCTGGAGGACTTCCGTAAAGAGACTTTAATGTTTTAGTTAAATATAAGAACTAATGTTTACGGTGGAGAAAAATTATTGCAAATTGTGCTTCAAGCTTCGTTTCAGAATATTCAATATCCACATTTATTATCAATACTAATATTTATAAAAGTGTTACCTACTTTGTTTGTCAGTTTGGCTGTATATGACAAACAAAACAAAAACTCAAGATAATACAACAATTAAAACAGAGGCTGGGTGCGACCCACACTGATAACTTCCCATTTGTGGTCTTGAAAACTTTATATTTTAATTGAAAAAAATTTAAAAACGAAATATTCAAATATAAAAGATATGGTTTGGTTATAGATGGAAGGGTACTTACAAAATATATCCGCTCTAAAACTAGATATATGTCAAATATAAACCATTTGTTAGAAATTGTATTATGCATAAAAGTAAATAATGGCAAAGTCAATATCATTGCTCGTTCTCAAGATATTCTAGTCGAAAAACAAATATTACTACATTTTAGTAGATTTTCTTTATATTTTTGTTAAAACTGTCAATTCGATACTTGTCAAAATTTAACCATATGTTAATAATAGTATTATGTCGATACCTTCCCGTAAGAATGTACTAAGCGACACTTTTTTCGAAAATGACTTTTTAATGAGGAAATATACTATATGTTAAGGGCCACGTTTTGACCTGGGTTTCGCCAACCTATTATGCATGAAAAGGAAACTAGAGTACAAATAAAAAAATTTATCAAATGTTTTCTCATTAAAATAATGTTGCCTCTGAAATTTGTATTATCCGCCAAAAAAATTATGCTAAACGACATTAATAAAGATCTCATTGTCGTGAGCAACAAAAACTTTTGTTAGATGTCACTTATTTTAACCAAAATTGTCTCTTAGCACACTATGATTCAACTAGAACTTTCTTCGTTTTTTTCGTTTCCTGAACAATTTTAGAAATGTCGCTTAGTATACATTCTTACGGGAAGGTATCGATGTATAAAACAACATACTTTAGAAGGCACTATCGGTGTTCATTCCCAAGAAATTCGACTAGTTTTCACTAGAATTTTTAATAGTTTTTTTATTTAAAAAAAAAAACTAATAATTCAATATTTGTCAACATTTTACCAATTGTACAAAATTATACTATGTAGGTATATAATAAACTAAGTTAGAAGTCAATATCACTACAAGTTCTCGAGAAATTTGAGTCGAAAAACAATTTTTACCAATTTTCAATAGAATTTTATATGGTTTTTTATTTTTTTGTAAAAAAACTGTAAACTGATTTTTTTGAAATTTTCACCAGTTATCAAACACATTATTTTTCGTAAAATAAAATTATTTTGAGTTTCAAATTGTTTTCCGTTCTTAGAATATCTGGGTTATTAAATTTTTTTTTCGTTTTTTTTTTTATTTAAAAAAATAACGGTATGTTCATTTTTTTCCAAATTCATACCAAATCTGTATGACCTTATAATGAGTACATTAAATTTTATTTGAAATCAATAGCTTTATTTTTTCGTGAGATATTTGAAACTAACTAAAATTTTTACTTTTTTTTTAAACCGTTGTAGTGAAAAAACTAGTCACTAAATTTTAATAAACGCCCCTTTAGCCTCTTTCGAAGTTATTATCTATTAAACAAAATTTATTTGAAGTCGATATCTTTACTCGTTCTTGAGATATCGACGACGAAAAATGGTACCAGAACGTACGGACGTACAAACGTACGAACGTACGAACGTACGTACACACACATACACAGACATCTCTCTAAAAATGATTGATATAGCCTCTAGGGACCTTGAAACGTCGAGAAATGTCAAAAATTCCAATTTGACAAATCGGACCGATTACAATAACAATTTACTTTTCTGTTATGTTATAAGCCCCATCTGAAAGTGAAACATTTGCTTAGTAAAATATACTAATAAAATCAAAAACAGACTATAAACAAATCGTACGGAAACAATTTAAAGAATTTTATTTTTGAGTGTCTTGACGTTTCTATAACATTTTTCTTATTTATGGCCATCTAAACCCTGAGCCTCTACTTGAAATAAATGATTGCAAGAAATGTGTCATGCCGCCAACATTTCTTGTGGAGTCTCCTTATGTCTCGATTTTTGTTATTTTTAGACATAATTTTTTCTATTTATTTCTTGTCTTCGTAGAAGAAATAAATGCAGATATAAATTTTGACGTTTCGTGACACCTCAACTTCACTAAGACACAAATTTCTCACAAGACGTCGAGTCTTGACACCAATTCCCACATTTTCACGTAACATTCCTTCATTTCATTGACAAACTCATGTTATATTTTCACTTCGTATAGATATTATGTCCTGATGAAGATGTAATTTGACACTTATTTTTCTACCATTTACTGGCTGTTGATGTACATAAATAATGTTGTTTTGTTGTTTGCAGGCCAAAATTAACTTAAAAGAATTAAACATTGAAGATAGTAAGTATTTTGATTAATTTTTTTAAATTAATTAGGGCATTCAGAGACTTTCCATGCTTGTGATTTACCTGGTGAGATCATGCCGAGGAATAAATAATCACGACTTAATTTGCCCACAGAGTTAAAGAAATATAATTTTCAGATATAATGTCTGACATAATAGCAGAAATAAATATTGCTAATGGAGGTGCGGCCTAACGATAAAAGCGCCAACGTTCATTTTTGCCATCCACTTAGGATGCGCTCATATGCGTTGTCGATGTTTTTGTCGATGAGATCCGTGAGAAGCTCTGTACACTATTGAAACAGAGTCTAACGGGCATATTATTCATTCCATTCATCTAGATTAAAATTTAAATCCGGATATAAATTATACAAATTCAATTTAAATACATCCGGATTTTAGTTTAAATCTGGATGTATGGAGTAAATAATATGGTGGTAAGTGTCTGTTGTTATATACATTTTACTAAAAAGCACATAAGTGTGTCAGTTAGGTTTTATATCCGCAAAAAGATTCCATTCACCCAAAATCTACCGATGTGCCAGAATTCATAAATATTTTCCAATTCATCAAGAAAAATTATATATTTTGTGAAGGATTGATTTTAAGGGTGTGATATAGAAATCACCCTTTCCATAGTTTCGCACTTTGATTTTGATAGATATTTGGAAATTGACGGTTTAAGTTTATTCTAAGGGTATTCATGTAACGAGATAATTTTCCGCTTTGTAGAAAGATATAACTTTCCGCAGCATGTTTTCATGAACACCCCCTAAGAAATACTTGCGCAAATGTGGGAAATATTTTCTGAAATGTCAAATTAAAAGTCAGAATCCATACTTCCTTAGTTTACGAGGTTTATTTCTGCACTTTATCTGGTTTACGAGGCTTACGAGGGTTTTCCGCGCTTACATGAATACCCTTTCTATGTTGAAAAACTATTTCTGAGATAACTTGGGTTCAGTTTCTTTGCATGTTTAGCTCAAAGTTACAACCAGCACTGAAAATTGTGTGCAAATACTCAAACCTGTTAATTTTGTTGTCATAAGAAAAGGGTAACATTTTCAGTCCTGGACTTAAGTCTGGGATAACCCAAAATACATTGAATTTTTTTAGAATTTTAGTTTAGAATTTTCAGTTGTCAAAAACTTGAGTGTAATTAAGCCTGAAAGTTACATAAGCTATATCAACACATAAGTTAAAATTAATTTTGTGTGCACTTGCAAGGCAACCCAAAACAGAAACAACTACACAACTGCAACTTATAAATTGCCTTTTCAGTTTTGAGGCAAACTTGAATTATTTTTCGTTTTGATGAATAGACACAGTACTCGCTTGCTTATATAATTTTGTTTGTGTTTTATTATATTTTTGTTATAAACAGATTCTTTGTTTATTCAATTTCAATTTAACTCTAAACCGATCGTTCAACTCATGGATCGAAAATCTAATCCAAATCGATCCTTAAATGATGAGAAATAATGGCGCTCTAACGAATAAAAGAAACTTCAAAGGATTATATGTGATGAAAATTGTTTCCTTAATTTTAGAAATTGCATATTGCATTCGACTTCATTTGCATTTGCTTTTTACGCTAGGAATTTATGATACGTTATGAATTTTGTAATTTATACCGAAGTAAATACTGAATTTAAATTTTTATTATTATGCGAATAAAAATCAAGTTTCCAAAAAAAATTCACACGTTTTTGAGAAATGAAATTTTCCAAAATTTTTTTAATTTGAAATGATTTTTTTTTTGAAATGAAATATTTTCCAAACTTTTAAGAAGCTTATCTATAAAAAAAATCATTAAAATCCGTTATGCCCATAATGAGATCTTCAAAATTCGAAAGAATGGTTCTATTATTCAATTTTATTTCTTATTAAATTACAGATCGTAATAATTAATCTAAGGAAAAACAATTTTATCAAAATTCTAGGAGCCGTTTTCAAGAAAAATACGATTTTCGAAAACCATTTTTTATTTGAATGGTGGGTATGGTTATTTTTATATAAAATATTCACGTCTTGCTGAAAATTGAGAACGAGCTTTTTGAAATATTGAGTTATGAAAAAAAAAAATTGGAAAATGTTTGAATTTGAATGCACAATACTATTCAAACTGGAAGGGAGCTTTAACTTTTTAAATTTGGTGATGCAACTGCTCGAAGTGAACCAGGACCTAGTGACTTACAAGTTACAACTCTCAACCATTTCTGTGTGCGTGTTACTAGGAACGGAGGGGATTTGTCAATTCCTCGCAAGAGGCAGTAGGCAGTACACCCCTGAAAAACTTTTTTGCAGCGGCTGAGAATCGAACTCGAGACCTTCCGCATGACAATCTAACGGAGTAATCATTATGCTAAGGGGTACAAGAAGGGAGCTTTAGCACAGAAAAATGATCAAAATCTGTTCTATCGTTTTAGAGAAAATTAAAAACAAAAAAAAAATGGTTCTAGGGTGGCAATAACCATTTTTCGGAATTTTTTTTTCAAGCGTTTACTAAATGAAATTTTGTGAATTTTTTTTTTTTTAATCTGTGAACCAACTTAAAAAAAAAAAATATTTTATAAGATTTCGAAAAAAAAATCGTATGGCAAGTATGAAAAAAACCGGGGGGGGGGGGTTGGAAATTTAAAATGATTTATGCCAAGTTTGCAGCAAATCGGCCTAGCCGTTTAGGCTGCAGTCGAAAAGACAAACAGACAGACTTGCTAGACCCACTCTTTTCGTGTTTTATATCATATGATCAAATTCTCAAGTTCTCAAACTTTAGCATTATTAAAATCGCCCTTTACTTCAACAATTATCTTAAAGTCTTTTAAAGAATCGTTAACACTCGCTTTAAAGTGTATGGCGCAAAATTTTAGTCCAATAAGTAAGATGTTAAAACTGTTTTAATATGATGCTAGGTTAAAACAACAAGCTTGCATATTTTAATTAAGTTAAGCATCAGACTTTCTCTACCTCTTTTATTACAGTTAAAACCATCAAATAGCTGTTTTATTTTTTTTAGTAAACTTAAACTTATTTATGTATTTGTTAAAGTACATACTTTAAAAAGAGGTGAGCGAAAAAAACACTTAGCAGCTGGTGCCAACCAAACCCTCATCATCCTAGAAGAATTAAATCTCTTACTCAGTTTGATACTATGTAGTCCCCCGCTGCATCAAATAAAATAATATTTTCCATTGTTAAGTAAAGATAATTATTACCACTGAGGCAGACGATAATTAGTAAGGGGTTATACGGGGGGATTTCAATAAGGACCGGTAGAGGTTGGAATAAAATAAAACAAGGTTAGATGTATTGACAACATTTGAAAGGCCTATGTGTGCCCTTATGAAATCGTTCAACTACCTACCTCGGCTCCTTACGGTGGTACGGGTCCGAGTGGTCCAATTTTCAATGACTTTTGCACATAAATCCGGCTGAATTTGAGCGATGGCCTGTGTTATGTTCACTTTAGAGGCATCGGTCGATTGTGGTTTATTCGCATAGACCTGCGAAACCCCTAAAAGATATAAGTATTGCGGGGTCAAATTGGATGACCTCATGACAACTCTTCGAGAGATAACTTTACCTCAAATCGTTCATGCAGAATGTCAATCATGGCAACTGCTGTGCGGCACGTAGCACCGTCCTACTGATACAAAATTGGTTAATATCGTTCGGCAGTGCTCGGAATTGAGGGTGACCCCCTGAACAACGTGTTTATTTTTCGAAAAAGTATGGACCAATGATACCACCGGCCCAAAATACACACCAAACTATTACTTTTTGAGGATGCATTGTAACCTGGTGTGTCTCATGCAGGGTTACAAATTTTTGAATTAAAAAAAGCATAAGTCATATCTGTGTAGATGATTTGTGAATTAAAAAAATTTAATTCATAAGTTAGTTAGTGACTTATGAACTGAAAAAAAAATTAATTCATAACTACTAAATTTAATTCATAAGCTAGTTGGTAGATTGGAAATGTTTAAGCTTGTTTTAGCTACATAATTATTTAATTTTATTAGCGAAAGTAGATTTCAAGCTTTTGTGTGTCATGAAATTATTATGCTAGCTTATAAATTTTCCAATTAATCATTTTTTAATCAGTTTTTATCCATTAGCTTATGAATCAATTTTTTTTATTTCATAAGTCATTAGGTAACTTTTGAATTAATTTTTTTTTTAATTCTTAAGTCACTTACTTGCTCATGACTTAAATTTTCTTAATTCATAAGTCACTTAGTAGGTTCTGAAATAATTCATAAATCACTAAGAAGCTTATGATTTAAATTTTTTTAATTCACAAGTCACCAACTGACTCATGAATAAAATTTTTTTAATTCATAAGTCAGTCACTAGCTGCTGAATTACATTTTTTTTCATAAGTCACCCACTAGCTTGTGAATTAAAGCCAAGCTTAAGCTAAAAAGTGACTTAATCTTTTGCAACCCTGTCTCGTGTGGGTTGGTGTTATCCCAAATACGGCAATTAAGTTTTTAACACATCCATTTTTCCAAACTAGTGCCTCGTCACTAAAGTTGATTTTTCGTCCCACAGAAGAAACGGATTTGAGCTCCTGGTTCATGTACGGGATCTTGTTCGGGTGAAGGCCTTATGCGCAAAACAGATTAAACCAGCAACAGCACCAGCATCGTCAACAGCAAACAGCACGCTGACCAGCAAACATTTCTCAAACACATTGCCACCAGCAACGTCATTTCATCTGCTTGACATTTCATATCGAAAAAAAGTTTTTCACTGTGGTGCCAGTGAATATTACAGTGGGAAAGTTGACAAGACTGCACCAGCAGCAGCAAATTTAGGACTTTGGCCTAACGACGCTGTTGGCGTTGCTGTTGCTGTTCTGATGTGTGTTGAACAATTGAAATACACTGGTTCTAAATTAATGGCGGCCGCTGTTGCTGTTGACGGTGCTGTTGCTGGTTCAATCTGTTCCGCGCTTTAGTCCCGTATCAGTTACTGAATAATAAACAATAAATTTGACAGATGTGACCAAAACAACATGTCCGCCACAGAAGGCCAAAAACTACCCCCACATATTGGTATTGATTATTTTATGAGAGATGTACATATGTATGTACGAGTATAATTAATTTGGATATCAAAGAAAATAACTCAAGACTAAGTCATACATATAAGCTCATTTTGTTCTAAGTACAAAAAAAATCTTAAATTTGGATTTAAATATAATAATATTTATCAGTATTGAAAAAATCTCTTAAATAAACAAAAAATTGTTCTTCGCATACACATATTTATTTTTTAATTTTATTGAAGCGTATATAGTTGCATACGTTAATTGCAATTACATATGTACATTAAAAATCACAAATATACTCGTAACTTATACCAACTTATCAATTCAACAATTCCTTCAATACTGATAAATGTAGTAGATGGCTATTATATAGTTAAACCTACATTTATATTCCTAAAAATGGCCAGCTCAAATCCATAAATGTTGATTCAACTTAAATTTACGTAAGACCAATTTAAAACGATTTAGATGTCTCCACACTGAATGTGCTTTGAAAAAATGTTTGCAATGTTCTGATGTCAGTTCGAAAATTCATGATATTTGTCCTCCAAGAGCATGTTAAATTGATCGTAAGTCGGTAAAAGATATTTCATTTAGGAGCTCAGCCGATATGCAATACTAAGAAAAATGTTTCTGTATCCTTTAATAGTTTAGATGGATGGGGGTTTCAATTCAATTTCAAAGGAAAATCTCCTTTTTAGTATACAAACACACATAATTCTGCCGGAGTTAGGCAGGGTCGGAATGAAATAATTTTTTAGCAGCTTGAAATCTGAAATACAAGGTGGCGTAAAATTAATCACCCTATCGGAAGATGTTATAATTTTTGCAAACGGCATGCACGTCAATTATATTTGACATTTGTGAACTAGCAGCAGTATACAAACAGAAAAGCAGACTGAATTGTGACGATTTTCTTATCGCGCCACCTGGGCAAACATTTCAACGCTTAGATACTCTACTCGACCAACCAGACTGAAACCACAGGAGACCACCACCACACTGGTCGTTCGGCCAAGATTATCGCAGCTGTGGCTACCGATGTCGCTGAGAGGGAAGAAACATTAACTAGACGACGCCGACGCAATTGAACATCACCAAACGGACCCCAAAGTGAAATTTAGTGTAACAGTTACCCATGTTCCAGTACAAATGCAATGAGTACATCAGTTGACGTCCTCAATCTCAATAACGAAGAGGACGATTTTGTGTCGAAAATTATCATGGCTGATGAGGCGCATTTCCACTTAAGCGATTACGCCAATAAGCAAAATCTTCATTCAGTGGCATTGGAAATCCACGTGTGATGCACAAAGACCCATTACAGCCACTCAAAGCCACTGTGCGATGCAGCGTTCACGCGGGAGGAGTGATTAGTACGAATTTTTTTGAGGACGCCATCGGCAATACGGTCACTGTTACTGTCGAGCGATACACGGCCACGATAAACGGCTTCTTACTGCCGGAATTGGATAAGTGGATCTTGGTTAACAAGACGGTGCAACCGCACATTCTACAGCACGAGCCACAATGGATATTGTGAAGGAAGCGTTTTCTGGTCGCGTAATCTCCCATTTTGGTGATTTTGCATGGCCAGCAAGATCACCCGATTTAACCATCCTTGACTTCTTTCTTTATTATACAACTTTGCTTTGAACTTTCTGTTTAAAATGGCCCCCTAATAAAAGTGGGCCCCGTCTGATTGTTGAAAATCCTACTCTGCCGTGTGTCGTGGAATAGTTGGTTTCTAATTTCATGCTATGAGGTAAAGAAGTGACTTCTTTTTTAGCTCGCAAACTAAAATTAGAATACAAATTGTTGATGGTGGAAACAAACTCGAAAATTGGAATGTTCCCCGATAGAGGAAAACATGTTATTGGTTATTTGTTGTGGCCAAACGAAATAGTGTGGAATGTTTCCCAAAAGAATTCTGGAATAGCTTACATTTTTACTTAAAAAATATTGATAAATGAAACATACATATTACATTTATCTAGTATTGACCTTTTTCATGTAAAGGCAAGAAATGCACTACTGGCTGGAACGAACTTGTTCCTCTGGTGCAAACATGTAATGCTTGCGCCTAACAAGGCGGCCATGGAAAGAGAACCCGATTGTGATGAAAACACAAGTAATTGCCTCGGATGAATAGACTATAATACATAATAATGACAACACCCCTTCCCAATTCTGCCAAACGAAAAACGGATAATGACATAAATGTGTGTGCATGTGAAACATGCGGTAGGATGCCCCCATCAAAAGCCAAACATCAAAGCTGATATTACAATGGAAAGGATCGGGGGAGAGGAAGATGGAAAGCTGACGTTTTTTTCATGAAAAGTGCCTCCTCTATATAAAGATGCGTGTTAGCGGCACGAATCCTAAATACATTCCTCGGCAAAAGAGAAGCATGACACTTCCATGGAATATTTCTACGAGCTCCTTGCCAAAACTTATGAGCAATGCCCTAAGAATCCCATTTAAGATACTTCAGAAGATTAAAATGCCTGAAAAACATTGCCTGCAAGATCTACCAAAAACGGACTCTGGGTCATTGACTTCGTAGCGGTAAAGTACATAGTATTGAGTAGCACCATACTTTCCCCCGTGTTGAAACCCATAAAAGCATTTTGCGACCCTCCATGTGGGAACCTGCAACCAAGTGGATCATGTTGCTATCAACGGAAGGCACACCCATAGCATACTTCGCACGTGCATACATATCAGTTAACATTAACTCGAATCACTACTTGGTTGCCAAGCATACGTGTTGGAATATCCATGGAAGCTCCTACAGATGAGGTGAGGCTGCAGTCCATTACCAGCACTTTCAAAAAGCCGTCAAAAATGGTGCAGTACAGGATCTAGGGTTCTTGCAGATTGTGGAAACAACTGAAGACAAGGCCCACCAGTAGCTCACCGGTCACCAGTTACCTCGAAGCTTGCATGGATAAGAAACACAATAGTGGAAACGCAGTCGATGTAAAATATCTGAAGGGATCACTTTAATCAGTTGCTTGATGGCGATAAAGCTCAAGATTCCGCCGATGACCAGCCCCGTTAAGTCAATCTGGTGAGATCAAGATAGCCATCACCAATAAAATCGTACAAAGCAAATGGGCCCGATGGTCTACTGATGAACCTTTTCAAGTAGGCTGGAGATGATCTGGTAAAAACAACAAAGTAAATTGAATATGGTCGCCTTAGCACCATTTAGCCCGAAAAGAAGGGATCGGCTTCTATTCATCAACTACAGAGGCATTAGTTTTTCAAACTTCGCGTATTATGTGAATGCCTGAAGTTTTTTTTACTGACGAAGTGAAAAGTTATCATTCACATTACGCCAAATCCTGACAAGAATTTAATTATATCAGTGTTAACGTTGACAGCTTTGGCTGCTCCTGTCAAAATTGGAAGAGATTCTAGCAAAAGCCTTGAAACCACCTGAGGACTACGACAAGGTAACGCACGTTCATGTAGCTGCTTCAATATTGCTTTTAAAAGTGAGAAGTGCTAAACATCTATGTAAACCTAACTGGCACTATTTTACAAAAATCTAAATAACATCTTGGATATCCGGATGGCTTTGATAAAATGGGAAGAACCAAAGTTGCAATACAGTGTACCTTTTCGAGGATTTAGTCAGAAGCGAACAAAATGGGACTTGCTATCAATGAGGTGAATACGAATTGAATACTCTCCACAAATTGACAAACTTGATCAGAACGTGACTGTTGATATATATTACTTCGAGATGCTCACTGAATTTGTCTGCCTGCTATGAACTCTGCAATTGACATCAGCCCTAAGACCAAGCGCAGAATAATTCTTGCTAATCGGTGTATCCTTGGCCTGCGAGTAAGTAAGCAAAGCAATTGATAAGTAACAATGAGCTGCTGTACAAAACTTTCATCATCCAGGTATTGCTCTATGGTGATGAAGCATAGAACGTTCCTCAGGTGGATAAAATTTCGCTTGGTATAGCTAAAAAAAATTTAATTAGTTGAGAATTAAAAAAAAAATTAAGTATTGATTCCTTGTTTCCTTTAAATTAGAAAGGAATGAATATTATGAGACCTTAAGTCATATGAGCTGTCCTAACAAAAAAAAAAAAAACTATTTTAGAATTATACTAAGTTTAACCGACAATTTTGCAAATTTTAATCGAATTTAGTATCATGCTATCTCCAACATATTTTTTAAATTTAAAATAGCCAAATACTTTTTTAACTTTTTAGTGTCTTGCCTCATAAGGCTGTTCAGCACTTCTAGATGTCAAAAAAGGCTTCTGTTTACTTAGGTTTTTGCAGAAACTTTTATTGTCTTAGACAAAATGCGATACTAGTTATAAAATGTTTAAAATTTAGAATCTTAGAAAAGACTCTTAGATCCTTTTCTTAAGAAATTATTTCAAAATAAGATTCTTAAACAACTTCTAAGAAAACACAATATTCTAAAAAAAAACTTACCTGTTTCAATACGCTGTAAGAAAAAAATATAATCGATAGTTTGAAAAGGATATGGATTTGTAATCAGCCGCAGGCACCAATTTCTCGGCTTTGTATCTTGAGTCAAGTATTTAAGTGCTATTGCAGGAAACCCCGGGTATGGTAGGTTTGGTTCGCCGGATGATGTGGAATTCGAATCACCGTCTTCGCTGCTGCAAGAACCACTGCACGATGAAGACGATGATGAGCCATCAGTCGACGACGCTAGACTCCTTCGTCGCTGATGGTTGCCGTGTTTCCGGCGATGGTGTCCGGCAGATGCACCTCTAGAAGGTGATTTTCCAGCACCTACAGAGTGCATTGTTGATTGACTGCTGTAGAAATTTTCTGAAGGTCGTTGCTGTTTGGTTGGTGTTGTCGAAGTTTCTCGACGACTCCGGCCTTGCTGAGGCTGAGTTGTTATAGGGGCGTTGTTGCGTCGACGTCTGTTACTCACATTACCATCAGTTGCACCAGTTTCACTAACACTTTCACTCGCTTGGCGTTTCATTCTACTACTAGTACTTAAGCTACTGCTCTTAACATTAATAGGATTCTCAGAAGATGTATTTACATCCACTACACAACCCGTTATATTTGTACCTGTTTCGTTTGCACTTCTGGGCTCGTTCGCATTCAAAAGGCCAGATCCACTTCCGCTGCTTTCTCTGGCACTTGAGGAACTTAAACTTTTTATATTCGGTCGTTCCTTGCTGCGAAAGCTACCACCTTTAACGGCGGCAGTTGTTGGACCGCCATTGCTACTGCTTTCCATGCCTGAGGCTGGATTGTCTAGCCTTGATCGATGGGAGTTTGAAATATATGGCTTTGGTAGTCGGTACGCGGTGATATTTGTTTGGTCTGAGGAGATGGATGGTTGAGATCGTTTCGCGTTGCCATTACTTGACGAATCACGGAAATCACCTTCTGTGAGATTAACCGAAGGGTTTGTGTTGATATTAATAGTCTGATGATTGTTGGTGTTAGAATTGATTTTACTATTTCCAAATATGTTTTGTTTTCTTGACTCCATAGAGGAGTATAACATTGTACACAATGTGAATTACTTATGATTAAAATATATATAGTTTTAGTTACTTATCTTTTGGTTTTGATTTCAAATATATTGAATGAAATTTCTATTATGTTATGAATTGACTTAGTTCCTGTAGCCTTTTTGGTTTGCGATAGTTATAAGTTTAAGAGGTTCTGTAAAGAAAAAAAAGAAAATAATCTTTATTAGGAACAACATTTATAGTATTTGTAAAAAATTGAAATTTTCTAATTATAATATGTCTCCAAACGATGGAGGTACATGGCCAAAACAACCCTTCTAATGTATATGGGTAAATTTAAAAAAAATACTAATATGGAATAAAAAGACGGTGTAACAAAAATATTATAAGCAATTATTTTACCTCAAATCGAAAGAAGCAGTTACATATTGCAACGTTAAATACAAGAACTTTACAATCGGAAGCTAAATGTATAGAATTTTAAAATGCCCTCTCGAATATACACTGGGATGTTATAGGTCTTGTTGAAATGAGAAGACATCGAGAAAGCATTACAAAACTAATCAAAGGCAACTTATTTACATACTTCGGTACCAAAAATGGATCCTTTAGTGTTGGATTCCTGATAAACAAAAATCTCAAAAAGAACATAATTGAAATAGATAGAGGGATTCAGCGAATGAGTTGTAGGTGTTAAGTTCAAAACTGAAAAGTGTTATACATTTAATAATTCATAATGCACCTTCAGAAGAAGCTACAGAAAAAGAACTAGAAACATTCTGTGATACACTTGGTCACGGTTGCTAGTTTGGTCATAATTTTTTACTTGCGACTTATAGGTACTATAAGGCAAGTTATGCATTCGGAAAAAAAATCGAACTCGAGATTTTGATCAAAGTTGACATTACGATGATAGCGAAGACTAAAAAAGTGGGTCTCGCAATTCTGTCTGTCTGTCTGTCTGTCCGTTCGATTGCAGCTAAACGGCTCGGCCGATTTTCTTCAAACTTGGTAGATATGGGTTTTAATTTTTCCCCCCGGATGTTTTTTGATTTGATTTTTTAAGACCAAAAATAACAGTACCTGCCATACGAATTTTTTTCGAAATTTTTTAAACATTTTTTTTTTTCTCAAAAACTGTTCGACAGATCTTAAAAATAAAAACACAAAAAAATTTCATTTAATTAAAGCTAGGCATTTGTTGAAAAAAAATTTCAGAAAAATGGTTATTGAGGGTACCCCCCATGGAACCATTTTTTTTGTTTTTGATTTTCTCAAAAACAGTACAGCCGATTTTGATTATTTTTTTTTTTGCTAAAGCTCCCTAAAAACCTGAATAGAATTGTGTACTCAAATTTCCAACAAATTTTTTTTTGGATTTTTAAAAAAAACTTCAAAATTTTTTTTTCAAAACTCAATATTTCATAAACCCCTTGCTAGATTTTTTTTAAACTTGATAAATAAAAGTTTCTAAATATAATCTACAAGATTTGAGAAAAAAATTTAAATTTTACCTAAAAATAAAGGTACCTACCATACAAATGCTAAAAAATTAAAAAAAAATGGTTTTCAAAAATCGTATTTTTCTCAAAAACGGCGCCTAGAATTTTGATAAAATTTTTTTCTTTCAATTAATTTTTACGATCTTTTATTTAATAAAAAAAATTTTGAAATTAAGATATTATAGCTTGTACCTACCATACAACCATTTTTTCGAATTTTGAACTTCTCATTATCCACATAACGGATCTTAATGAAAATTTTTATTGAGAAGCTTCTAAAGCATTTCAAAACTTTAAAATAAATATTTTTTGAATTTTTGAAAAAAAAAATCTTTTTTTTCTTTTTTTTTTAAATTCGATATCTCAGAAACGGCTCAATATTTTTTTTTGTAAATTTTATTTTTATTCCAACAATAATAAAAACTTTAAATTGGCGTACCAAATTTTTTCTTAAAAAGCTTTTAAAATGTTTGTACATAAAAGCTTTTTTATTTAAGAAACCACTACAACGACTTATAATTTTTGTTCTTGCATAAATTCATATTTGGATAGCATTATGTTCTTGTCTCTTACTATTAAAGGAATTTAAAAAATAATTTGATCCTTATGAACAGTTTTCTCTAATAACATTCGATTTTAAATATGCTAGTCTGTTACATAAGAGCAAGTTCGTGCGACCCAGTCGTGCATTTTATTCACTTCGTCACATGGTCATTTTTTCTACGAAATGAAAAAGTAAAAACTTTTTTTTTACTTTTTATGTTCCTAAAAATGAATTGTAAGCAGTTTTATAAGCGTATGATGTAAACAGTGTACGAGTATTAATGTGTTTATATGAACGAACTATAATACCCCACCACGATCACTGAATGCACAAAAACTGAATGCATTCAATTCAATCACTTGCGAATTTAATGGCAGAAAACTTAAAATTGTGCGTTAATTTTGGGCGCTGTTGCTTCTTCGCATGGTAAAAACAAAATATACCATTTGAAAATTTAATTGGTCTTTCTACTGGCCGGGCTAGTGTTATGGCTGGTGAGTTTAATGGCCTTCAAGCCAATTTGAAAAGCAATGTCAATCTGTTTTTTTAATGCACTTACCAATCGTTGCATCTATGCTTTGGTTATGATTGCAAAAAATTCTTAGTGAAGTTCATAAAGTGTGTCGCAAAATACCCGTATGTACATATATAAATTGTTTGCTTATAGTGCCAACCGCATCAACCACTTTCAAGAATATTGAGCATTCCCAACGCACAAAATATTGGGTATTTTGCTTCCGAGCGAAAATTTTACGAAATAATTTAATAAAAACTAAATTAAGAATTATACCTACTCAATTTTGCACCATTGGCGCAAAATTCTAAAGATTTAGTAATATGTTAAAGCCATTTTAGTAATTTACTACACAATTTCGTGCCCAGGAATCGTTGATAAATGTTTTAAGTCACTAAGTTTATGTTCTGAACGAAAAAAGTCGCTGGCCCCTAATTTACTTGTTTCCTTTTATAGAGAAAATATCGTGTTTTATTTTAGAATTAAGAGAAGAATTTTGCATTTGACTAAGATTCATAATAACAATTTATAAAGAAATACAAATGGTAGGATTTTTAAGACGTGGTTGAAATCGAGGTGGCAATGTACTGGTGCTTGTCTTGTTGATTTGGAGAAGGCTTTCGACACCGTATGGTTAGAGGCGGTCTCTATTTAAAACTGACCAGACTCGGCATAAGTAAACCACTATTATAATTATAGCTTTATGACATGCTCAATGGTCGAAAGTTTGTTGTCAAAAGTGTCAATGTAACTTCTACCGCAATCTTCGATATGAAGAATGGTCTTCAACAGGGGAGCGTTTGCCCTGACGAAACGGTTATTTTACAGCAGCCGGCTTGACAGCTGCAGGGTGAAGGTGATTTGTTACATGACCCTCATCCGGCCGATGATTGCCTATGGGTGTCCGGTGTGGTTCACCGTTGCCCCATCTCAAATGTAAAATATTCGGTGTTTGAGGGTGTCTTTGACGCTACCTCGGATTACACAGAACACTAGAGTCGGATTACAAACATTATCATTCCAACCAGGTTCTTTACAATGGAGCCAACATGCACAGAATTGATAATTTTTTGAAAAAGCTGATTCGAGGTCACATTGCAAGAGCGATGTCCTCGATCAACAGCCTAATTTTTGGGGCTTACAACGCTAACAACGATTATTATGAGAGTGTACGTCTAAGCGCACTATCCCACCCGATGCATTTCTCTACTTAGACAGTCGACGGCTGGTCCAGGATAAAATGGTGATTCCGCAAATCTACCACGTCGGCCGTAGGACTGTGGATAGGCGTAGTCGAGACGTCCTCGCACAAGACGGAGCAGAGCGCCTTCGGTTCTGTAGGGCTGTTTCCCATCGGGCCTGGAGGGATAGAGTGAGACAGGGGGACCAGTTCTGGTGGTTGTATGTACATACTCGTATATAAAAACCTGCTGCTGTTGCTCTTCTAGTTTTAAGTAGTTTTAGTTTATTTTAAGTAGCTTTAAGTAGTTTTACTTTAGTTTGGTTTGTAAGTTTTATAAAAAATAAAAAAAAAGTTAAGGAATCCGAGTTTTTTTACCTTGCTCGCCTCGAGAAAAAATATGATCTAGCTTAATATAAACTGTAGGTTTTTGACCGAAAGTATAATTAGAATTAAGATATAGTTTAGCTAAGAGCGCTCGCGTTGGGCCAGTAAGTTAGTTTTAAGTTATTGGAAATCATATCTTAAGCTATATAATTTCAAACACATATACACAAATCCACTAACTTTTACTAAAATTTAATATATAATAACATATTTTTTACATAATCTTTTTGCTATTAAGTGAGTAGACGAACGAAAACCTTAAAAGATAAAGATAAAAAGATATTTGAAGGCCTAATTAATTTATTAATCTAACCGTTTTATTTTTTTTTATTAACAGCCCAACATAACACAAACGTACTCGTACATAACCACTTTGCATATAATTTGAATATTTTTATTTACTTAACCTTTGTTGCGTGACGTAGGGCTAAAGAAACGCTTTATCGAACTGATTTCGACGCCACATTTTCGTTAAAAAAATTCAGTATCCTGGATTAATGAAACGAAAATTTGTGGCAAATTTGAATGAATAGCTATAGCATTTCCTTTCTCGTCCTCGCAATACCTTTACAAAAAAAAAATTAATTTACCACTCTTCGCTTGAACTTCAACGCCCCCGTCGTCGTCGCATGTGTACATAAATATACGCAAAGTAAGGTTTCCGGCAGTCCCGGCAACGGAAAACAGGAAGACAACCCGTAACCAGTCCATAAGGATGAATTCATTAAAAACCTTTCATTATCCATTATTCAATTTGGTTTCATAGGGGAATGGCGAGTTGGCTGGTTCGTTTAAATTGCACGCAAGCGAAAGCAGAAGAGGGTCCTTTAAATTGTAACGATTGTAAGATGCTTCCATTTACAAATAAGAAGGGTGGTATTGTTGAATCTGATGTAAATGAGTGACGGTGTAGCCAAGAACTGAGTTTCGTATGATACCAAGAGTAAATGACTGCTTGGCAGGTTGTGGATCTAACTGTATTAGGTTGAGGAAGAAGTCATCACCTATGAAAAGGGGCTTTATAATTGTTCTGGGAACAATCAAGTGTTCTTCTCTATATCTATAGATACTTAGCTGGTGCTTATGTATCTTCTCAGAAACAAACGATGTTCCAAGCAAATATTTACCGTTCTTATTAGAACGTACATAAGATGGTTTTCAGCGCACTTTTGGGTTTAGAATTAGCTTTAGATATTCGAGAACCTGTTGAACATAATTGTAACGATTAGACAATTAGCATATTGTTAGTCTATGAAGAGTGTCATATTAAGACACATGAGTTTAACTATTACTTTTGGAAATGCCAGACACTTCAAATACAAATTATGGGTATTTAAAATTATAAATATTGGAAATATATACTTAGATAAGTTGTAACATCTGTGCATAAACTTTGAAAGCCAAACACTTTTCGTCACATTAGCATATGATTTGCCGTATTTAGAAATCGCATAAAATTAAGCAATATTTTCAAAAAAAAATTAAAATAAAAAATAAATAGTATTTTCTGGAATAATAACTATTTGGGAATCTTCCAAATGAAACGGTTTTACATAGTTTGAAAAATATATCACCATTACAGCGATAGTAGTTTTACTTCAATACAAATTGTTGTATCGTTTTTCAAACGGTATTACGTGTTTCAAACGCCAGCCTCCTGTCACTCTAACACTAAAACAGCTGATATTTGACACATAAAATTGAATCCCTATTTTGAAATAAATGAGCAGCGATTCGTTAAAGTAAAAATTAATTTTTAATTTATTTGGTTTTGATCCAATAATTTAATGCATATTGATTGTATACCTATATTGGTTTTAAGAAATGCAACAACATAAAATCTTGATCTTTGCTATGTTTTCATAAATTTTGTTAAGACTTTTTCCTGAAAATACAAATTCATGAAAGAAAATTTAGAATTATTGCAGCCATGTTTTATTGAGTTTTATATGTTTTTCTTTCTTCACTTTCTTTACGCGGGGATAAAAGTGCAAGAACAAGCATAAATATTTAGTTTTAAAAGTTTAAAAAATCCTTACATCTATTATTTCGTATTGTTACTGTTTAATTCTTTGGCCAAACATTCACACACCAGCTTTGTTTGTTGACTTATGGGAACACCTCTTTTAAAATTGTATGCACGAATTCATTTGCATCCAACAACTGAACAAGTCGTTTTCACTGTTTGATCGGTTACTTTACTTTTATCCTAAAAGAACTTGTTATTACAATAGCCATGTTTTATTAGGTGCGTTTTATTATTCACAAATCTCTATGGATCTTTATAAATTTTTAACACGAACTGCAACTATTTTTATTTGGATCTATTTAAAAAATCTAAAAAAATAGTTCATTATCTGACAGCTAGATGGCTTTTTATGGTAAGCTAGTGTAAATTATAGTGTAAGGAAAAATAAGCAATAAATATTTGCAAATCAACAAACATAAGGAAAAGAGAGATGAGCATACAAAATTATTGTCACTATAAACCATATCGTGTTATTTTCAAGCGATGATTCATATGGGTCATTGGCGATAAGAAAACACAGCTATTTTCGCCAATGATCCGTCGGGAGGCTTGCCGCCGATTTCTGAGGTCAACCCGGCGAACCCCACAGGCGGATCACTAGTGTGAAGCAGATACGTGGGAGAGTTATGATCCCCTCCACATCGAGATCATAACAGCGCCGAATCAAAGGAAGAAGAAGATAACACGCCCAACACGGTGCTTTTTTAGCCTGACTTTTGCTGACTAGGTTTCTTTTGTTGTTTAGAAGAGCCTGTTTTCCGGTGTGAAAACTAACATCCAGTTCCTAAGATTTTTATAAAACTTCAATGTCTTGTTGTCACGGGATCGACTCAACTGCACATGAAAGATCTGGGGTTGTCCCAATTTAAAATATGATTGGTTAAATTCGGTGTATTATAAAGCGGGCTAAGAATTCTCTTCAGAAGCCTTAACCGAAATTTGATCAAGTTGATGACAGTTGTTTCTTCAATTTGCTTAACGAAAACAACTTATTTTTGTTGCATCGAACACTTTCTTAAGCCAGTTTATCTTTAATATGAGACCGAACATTAAGATTGTTGGATAAAACAAACCCTTGAATTCCTTTTAAACTACTTGCTTCAGGTGGCGCTACAGTCTGGAGTGAACTATTACCTGAAACAGCAAACTTCTTCCAGCTGTTGTTAAAATCATATAACACATTGAGGGCAAAACTCAGTCGTGGTCTTTTGCTACATCTTCGGCCGTATCTCGTGATTGGTGTAAGGGTTTTCCTGGCCGGAGTATTCGCTCTAAATGACCCAGTGACCTTTTTATTTTTTGAACTAGGTCAATGCATTGTTGTATCTTCTCCTCTTATGTTTACGATTGAGACAAATAATCGTACGGAAAATAATTTATGTAATTTATGAATGAATTTACATATCACACAAACATACCCATCATATTTATTTTCAGTGAAATATAAAAAAGACCAAAACACACTTGAAAAATAAATGCTTCAATTCACTAAAATATTTACTCAATTTTTCTGAAAGAAAAATTCCATCATAAATTAAGGTTACCCCATTACTTCACCAACTTGAAAGAAAGTCCATTTGCAATAATACAAAAATAAAAATACCAGAATGAAATTCGGCTTCATGAAAATGGAAAATAGCTACTATGTAGTGAGGTATATGAAGGAGAGAATACTTACAAAAGTAAACCACATAAATAAACCTACAAATTAAAGGAAAACTCAAGGAGTATTTTAGTTGTACGTTTGCGTTATAAGGCTGCCAAGTTTTTCATTAAAAGGAACGTCTGCTTCTGTGGGAATGACTGTTTTAAACGCCAAAAGATAATTTCATGTTATTATTTAATAAGACATGTATACAAGCAGTTCCCTTGGAAGCTTTGGGACTCTAAATTTTGGATCATGAATCTCAGAATAATGTGAAACGAAATGAGGCAGTTCATCTACCCTGAAAGAACTTGAAATGAAACATAAGCTAATTATAGTAGTAGGTGTACAATAATTGTGAATATCATTGCAATAATGCCTAGCTTTTCGTAACAGGTGACTGACGCTTACATACATCACATATATGAAAACTAATATGAAAAGACTATCCAAACCTCTTGGTGCATGTACAATGTACATTGACAAGGGACAGTGTCATCAAATGAATCAAACATACAGCAAGTTTTATGAGCTAAGAGCTATTTTAAGAAGACATTTTCGGGCTATGAATTTCAGTATCTAAAAAAAATTAAGGGAAGCAAGTAAAGTACTAACTTATTCATGACCGGGATATAGAATTTCACGTTTGAACTATGACAGTTCATAATATTGGGTCCGCCTTATTTTGTTTATATCATGGAAGTCATAAATAGACTCACTCATGAAATATTCCACAAGCTTGAAACGTGTGTAGGTAAGAATAAATATTGGATTAATGGGTACAGCAAAACATATATGTAAAAAAATATTTCTTTTGAAATAATTGGGACTTATTTGTGTTTACATACGAGTATATGTAGGTATGTTTTTCTGTTTGTCTGTTCAACTATGAAAAAACGGCTAGGCCGACTTTCTTGGTAAATGGAATTTTAAAGTTTTTCCTCCCACACTCTTTATTTTCTTTTTTTTAATACCAAAATTACGGAACTTCCATATAATTTTTCTTCAAAATTGTATAAAATAAATAGATACATATATTGCTTTTAAATGATAATGCCCTTAGTACCATTATTTTATTTTTAATTTTCTCAAAAACGGTACAGCCGATTTTGATATTTAAATATATATTTTAATTTTTAAAACAAAAATTGTTAAAAAAAATTGTTAAAATTCTAGGCGCCATTTCACGGAAAAATAAGATTTTCGAAAACCATTTTGTAGCACTTGTATGGTGGGTACGGTTATTTTTAGGTACAGTAATTTTTTTTTCTCAAATCTTGCAGATTGTATTTAGAAACTTTTAACTGTCGAGTTTAAAAAAATCGAGCATTAGGTTTTCGAAATATTGAGTTTTGAAAACAAAATTGAAATTGAAAATTTGAATACGCAATACTATTCAAACTTTTGGAGAGCTTTAGCATATGGTATATAAAATAATCAAATCGGTTGTACTGTTTTAAAGAAAATCAAAAACTAAGAAAATGGTTCTAGGGGTCTAGGGGTATCATTATTTACCACTTTTCGAAAAAAAAATTCAAGCATTGCCTAGCCCTAATTAAATGAATTTTTTTCAATTTTATAAAAAAAATATTTGGAAAAGTTTTTGTGAAATAAAAATTATTTATAAGATTTAAAAAAAAAAACAAACCTGTAGCAGGTACCGTTATTTTTGCTCTTAACCAATCTAATCTAATCAATTTTTTCGTGTTCTCTATCATCGTAATGTCAACTTGGATCGAAATCTCGAGTTCGATTTTTTTTTTATGAATACATAACTTGACTTGTAGTTCCTATAAGTCACTTAAATAATTAATTTTATTATTATGAACATTTTTCTCTAGTGACATTTATTTTAATTTTTTTTTAGTCTTTAACATAAGATCAAATTTGTGCGATCCAGATGAAAAAAAAAAATTGAAAAACAGATTCCAAACATTAAATTAAGTAAAAGTTAGGTAATGATGGAAAAAACTTTCCAAAATTCAGGTTTTCATAACTCATTACTTCGAAAATTGAAAATTATCAGTTTTTGTAAAGTATCTAAAAACTGCACAAAAATGCACGTTGAGATCGAACTAACTCTTATATTAATATACTTAGAATTTTAGAAATGGATGTTATTAGAGGAAAAGGTTCGAAAATATGAAATTGATATCTTGAAAGGTTAAAACAAAACATTAAAAACAGAATGCGATGTATGGATCGAAATATGAATTTATGGAAGAACAAACAATTTAAATCGTTGTAGTGTTTTTTTTTTTCAAAAATCAAATCTTTTTTTTTTGGTTTTGTTATTCAGTGCTTCTTAAACTTTTGAAAGCTTCTGTAAAAAAAATATCATTAAGATCTCTAATGCCGATGATGAGAATTGAGAGTTCGCAAAATTGAGAGGTAATTTTTTTTAATATTTTTATGTTGGGTACCTTTATTTATAAGGTCGCTTAAGCTTTCTATTGAACGTTTCCTTTCTTCGTGACCTTTTCTTTTTTAAAAATAATGTTACACCTGAAATTTTCTAATATTTAAAAAAAAAAAAATTATGGTAGTAACCGTTATTTTTAGTTTAAAACACAAAATAAAAGAAAGTGTCGAGGGAAAAATTGTATAGTATAGTTGAACAAAGAGACAGAAGTGAATTGAGAGACCCACATTTTTGTCTTCCATATTATCGTAATTTTTTATCAAAATCTCAAACTATAGTATTTATGTATATTGCAAGTAAAAACGATAAATTAAAGACTTTGTAATTTGCTTACTAATTTGCATATCTTTTTTTTGTATTTTATGTCGTCTAGCCATCTTCTAAAAGTTATTTTTGTTGAAAATTAAAACCGATATACATATAAACATGAACTCATGTACATGTACATACTCTTTTTTAAACCTATCGATTTTCCTTTAATTTTGTGTTTTTTCCATAAAGTTTTTTGTTATATTACATCCAACAGGGCCGGACAAGCTATACGTGCAAGCTGTGCAAATGCGCAGGGCACTGAACTCAAAAGGCGCCTTGGGCAAGCGTTAAAAAAGCTACTACTTCATAACCACTACCTACCATCTTTTTTAAGTTTCATTTCTTTTTATAGCTCACTCCAATATTGGTATTTATTATATAATTAACAGCTGATTCTGAATTTAAAGACAGATATACATATATATATATATACATATCAAGTTTTCCAAAAATAAGTCGATGTTAAATTTCCTATACACACCCCCATTCCCACAGTAAAAAAAACTACATCACAAAATCTTTACAAAGTGCACAATTTTGTTCGCTTAACAACAGATACCTACATATTTGCTCTTTATCAATCTACTGTTACGTTATTCTTCACATTCACCATCGCGTGTATGAGTGAAGGCATTTATTTTATTTTGTTATCCCTCCCCTATGCAGTGTAACATAAAACAGAATTTCAACAGCAAATACAGACAGTTAACAGTTTGCAAGTTGATAACATGAGCACGATGTCAATTCTTCTATATGAAATCGAAGTCAGCAATGTTACTCAAACAGAAATTCTGAGGTACAAAATTCATACTCAGTGCGCAGAATTAAAAGTTGCGTCTAGGAATTTAAACTCTTCCGGTTGAGTGTTTCTTGTACTTATGTTTTAGTTTGGCACTGGCCTCTGTTTATGAGTGAAATTTTATCACTGTCGTGTGTCGAGAATGAGACAAAGGGTTGAAATATGGAAATACTTGAGTGATGATGATGCGATGATTAATGTTGAGGTTTGTCGTTAATGAGTGAATCTGTTTTATTCAATTTCTCCTTTTCTCAATTTTTTGTTCTTTCCAGTTATTGTTTACATTTAAAAAGGGATTTTTTGACTGGCCTAATTACTTTATTAACTTCCCATAGGGAGTTATTTATCTATGTATTATGGTAAAAAAAACTCAAAACAAAAGAAAGGATAGGGAATCTATATTGACAATAAAACTTGCTAAGCTACTATTTTAGTAGTGTATACGAGTATGCATAAGGTTATGATAATGGTTATGATAATGGTTCAAACATGAAAGGAAAAGAGGCTGTTGTTCAAAACAAAATTAAGTGTCTTGAACCAAGAGCTTATTTTGTTCAGGCTGCTTGCATTCCCTTTGGTTGTTGTTGGTTTTTAATGATTTAGCTTGCTGTTCATTGGAAGCTGTTAAGTTTTTTGACATTGCTCAATGCATATAAAACTTTGTATCAGGTTCAACAATGCGTTGGGACATAAATATATATAAAAAATTTCGCTGGTTTGACCTTAAAACCCCTTTCTGAAACCATATGGGAATAGACTAAATGCTTTAAAACCATTCAAAATCTTAGAAGCTATAATATGAAGCTCTTATTGAAATATATGAGGCTGGAAACGTTGAGAATAGAAACATGCTGTCATTAGGAAGTAAAATTTTAGTTTAAAGTTTAGGTATATGTTTCATATTAATCTAGTTTGATATTTAAGAAAAAAATAATGGCGCAAAATTTTAATTGAATTAGTACGATGCTAAAGCTGTTTTAGTATGATACTAGGTTAAAACAATAATTTTAATCGAATATAGCATCATACTTCTCTACCCTTTAATTAAAGTTAAAATCATCGAATACCTACTTTATTTTTTTAGTATCGCGCTAGCTTCATATGACACTTTGACATTTGCAGACATCAAAAAAGGTTCGTGTACTTATTTTTACTTGCGACTTATAGGTACTATAAGGCAAGTTATGCATTCGTAAAAAAAATCGAACTCGAGATTTTGATCAAAGTTGACATTACGATGATAGCGAAGACTAAAAAAGTGGGTCTCGCAATTCTGCCTGTCTGTCTGTCTGTCTGTCTGTTCGACTACAGGCTAAACGACTCGGCCGATTTTCTTTAAACTTGGTACATATCATTTTTAATTTTTTCCCCCCACACGTTTTTTTCTTTTTTTTTTAAGACCAAAAATAACGGTACCCCCCATACGAATTTTTTTCGAAATTTTATAAACATTTTTTTTTCTCGAAAACTGTTCAATAGATTTTAAAAATAAAGATACAAAAAAATTTCAATTAATTAAATCTAGGCATTGGTTGAAAAAAATTTTCCGAAAAATGGTTATTGAGGGTACCCCCCATGGAACCATTTTTTTTTGTTTTTGATTTTCTCAAAAACGGTTCAACCGATTTTGATCATTTTTTTTTGCTAAAGCTCCCCAAAAACATAAATAGAATTGTGTACTCAAATTTTCAAAAAAATTTTTTTTGGATTTTTAAAAAAAACTTCAAATTTTGTTTTTCAAAACTCAATATTTCGAAAACCCCATGCTAGATTTTTTTTAAACTTGATAAATAAAAGTTTCTCAATATGATCTACAAGATGTGGAACAAAATTTTTTATTTTACCTAAAAATTAAGGTACCTACCATACAAATGCTAAAAAATTAAAAAAAATGGTTTTCAAAAATCGTATTTATCTCGAAAACGGCACCTAGAATTTTGATAAAATTTTTTTTCTTTCAATTAATTTTTAAGATCTTTAATTTAATAAAAAAAAATTTGAAATTAAGATATTACAGCTTGTACCTACCATAGAACGATTTTTTCGAATTTTGAATTACTCATTATCCACATAACGGATCTTAATGAAAATTTTTATAAAGAAGCTTCTAAAAAGTCTAAAACACATTGCATTTCAAAACTTTAAAATAAATATTTTTTGAATTTTTGAAAAAAAAATCTATTTTTTCTTTTTTTTTGAAAATTCGATATCTCCGAAACGGGTCAATATTTCTTTTCGTAAATTTAATTTTTTTTCGAACAATAATAAAAACTTTAAATTAGCGTACCAAAATTTGTTCTTAAAAAGCTTTTAAAAAGTTTGTATATAAAAGCTTCTTTTAAAGAAACCACTACAAGGACTTATAATTTTTGTTCTTGCATAAATTCATATTTGCATAGCATTCTGTTACTACTAAAAGAATTTAAAAATGAATTTTATCCTTATGAACAATTTTCTCAATAACATTCGTTTTTAAAATTCCCAGTCGATTACATAGGAGCAAGTTCGTGCGACACAGTCGTGCATTTTATTTTAAACGAAATGTCGTTGTTTTAGGTGTGTTCAGAGCAATTTATTAAGGAAATTCTTTTAGTACGATACTAGTGAGAAAATGTTTAAAATTAAGAATGAGTTAGTAAGCTACTATAAAGTTAGCAAATTGTTAAGTAGTATCATACTAATACCTTAATAATAGGCTGTTTAAAATTTTGCGACAATATAACTAGTAAGTATTTACAAACTCCGTCTGCTAATTTATCTACTAAATATGCTACTAAAAACTCTTTACTGGAAATGCGATCAGAAGAACAATTCACTAACGTGCAATCAGCTGAAGCCATAGCTCTAAATCTATAAATACCATCACAGTTTCCTCAAATAACAGTTTTTTGAAACTAAAATTAATTAAAAACTACTTCAGGACCCCAAAGACTCAGGAAAGATAAGTTGACTAGTCAATCATGGCTATAGAGAAAGAGCTTGTCAAGTCATTATAATGATGATCTGGTAGCTGCTAAAACAGAAGCCAGAAAAGTTAATATAGCCGGTTCTATTTATTTTTATTAAAATAATAATCTTATTATTATTTCCTACATGAGCAACAATTAATGAGTTCATTATTTATTTGTATGTTGTTATGTTTTTGAATTAGTTTTTAAATATTTTTTACTTCAAAAATACTTTTTTCAGTTCCTAAATTTTTGTGATATATTTTATTACTATTATTTTTGTGATATATTTTTGATTTCTTAGTTTTTAATAAAAATCATATTTATTTTAATTAAATATAAGTATTATCTAGAAATAGGCCTCTTGGGGATCCCTCGTTAAAAAAACGCATTGCAAAGGGTACCCCTTGGGTAATGAGGAAATGACTTTTTCCGCCAATCCAATCCGGTCCTGACATCCAATGCTTATCAAGTTTCATACATATTTATAAAAATATTTGCATTCGAGTTATTAATATTGATATTGCCGGTCCAAATCTACCCTTTGAACGGCTGGAACGATTTGAATACAACTTGATACTAATGATTTCGTTGGCATTTTCCAGAGGAGTTTATAAAATGATTGTTTTAGGACTATAAACAGCTGTACCTGTCTTAGACCCATTCTCTCATTTCCAACTTTCTTGCTAAGGGCTTTCACTTTGCTTTCGGCTTACACATTTTTTCGACTGAATATTTTTTAGATTTTAAAAAGAAATCTCTTTAACCTTTTTGTATATAATATTTTTAAGAACGGTTAGATAGTTTTCTTTCGTATATTATTTCTCAAACTCAATTTGATTTTATACTTAGCAAGTAATACTAAATGTTGGAGTATAATCCTTCAAGTTTGAAAGTTTCTTTGATCTAAATATGATTTGTTGAAAAATAAAAAAAAATAAAAAACAGCTACTGACGTAATATTTTTTCAAATGCATGTTAAACTTTTGTTGATTGATTTATAAACCATAACTCTGGTAAAAGTCAGTTTCTGATACTATACGTATGTACATAGGTACGAGTAGATACAGGTTGCATAGTTATGTTATGTGATAAAAAAAACTTTGTCCGTTAAAATTGTGTAAAAAAACTTTTTCAGAATAAGGTGGTGTGGTCTGTTTTGGATAGACATTAAGCATAAAGTACATAAAAGAAGACCTAGCAGAAATAATCCTGAGTAGCTTTTGCATACTATGTATTTGACATTCTCCTTTTTTTATTAATTTCTTTCCAAATGACTTAGGAGTGAATTTGTTTTTTAAGCCATTTGCCAGATATTTCAAAAATATTTTAAGTTTTGACTGACTAAGCCTTCTTTAAAGCGTAAATAGAAAGTGACGCTTTATCTCGCGTCAAAAGGCTGAGACAAATAATATTTAGTTAAAATAAGCATAATCAACTGTGTTTGTTTCGAAACAAATGTATGGGTGATTCTACAAACAATGGAATAAAATGATACAAATTTCGGCACGATATTTTTGGATTCCCAAAGTCGTAAGAGTTGTTCTAGATGATCATTAGAACGTCCCTTTGCGACTTTGCGTTGTTGAAAGCGGCCAGTTAAAAAAATAAAAAATGACTTTTTTAAGGACATTTTTTGAAAAAGGTTTTTAAGGGTACTGAGTTTTTTTTTAAGGGAACTGAATAAATCTTTATTTTTTTCTTTTTCTTATTTTCTCTTGGGTACACATTGAAATATAAAAATTAAATTTAATTATTCTTCATAAATATAAAAATTCATGGTAAATAAATATTATTTAGCATTTTATTAAGAGAATATAATATATTATAATTAAATTTTTTTCTTCTAAGATTTAAAATAAATTATATCTTTTTAAAAATTTTAAAAATATTTCGCAATGAAGTTCGAAGTTCAACATAACTAAAAATTTCTCAGGTTTCTGAATAAAATATCATTTGCTCATTTATTAAACAGGGGACTGAGGCCAGGGGACTGAGGTTTTTCATGGTTTTTGCGCAAAAAAGGTATTAAGGTTTTACTTTAAAAAATAAAAATATATATATAATATTACAGTTTTATTAAACCTATACTATACTTCTAACAAATATGCCTTCTTACAAACAAATTTGTTTTGTAAAACCTCGCCAGAGGACTGATAATCTAAAGGGACAATCCACGACTTCTTGCACAAATGTCTTTTTCACAATACTAACATATGAAACAGAATCGATTTGCACCACAATTGTATTGTAAGGAGATTTGGTACTTCAAATTGCCAGTGCTGGAAATTCGATCGATATCCTAGTTATTGATTTTTTTCGACTGTTTGAATATGCCAGGGGACTGACACAAAAAGCGGGGGACAAAGTTTAATTAAGTTTTTTTGTAATAAAATAAATTGCTAAAAAATATTTATCTGTTTCGAAGCAAAGATGTGTTATTTTCCGTAATTTTGGTGCAATTCATCTAAGTATGAGACCTGAAATAATAGAACGGTAATAATTTTTCTTTCCGAAAATGCACTGAGGACACGTCAGGAGACTGAGAATCAGACACTTTGAAGAATTTTTTGAACAATATAAAATAAGGTCAACCTAATAATATTGTTAGGCCAAGTAGATATCAACAAGATTTAATTTTATAAAAGAGATCAGATTAAATAATAGAACGGATTTTAAAATATTTCTTGGGCCACCGAAAATTCCATCGTTTGTAGAATCACCCGTATACATTCTTGTCACCAAAGTAGGAGCATTTAATTAACTAACATTTTATATCTGGTCAGAGAGAAACGTTACCTTTTATATGAAAATTTCGTTTTGCTTGAAATCAAAATGTGTAAAGATATAAAATATTCTTACTTTATAGGAAATTATGTACATAATGTAGTTATAAAAAAGTTAAAACTCCTGAATGTATGCAAGAACAAAAATTATAAGCTCTTGTAGTGGTTTCTTTAAAAAAATAAGCTTTTATATACAAAATCTTTAAAACATTTTTAAGAAAAAAATATGGTACGCCAGCTTTAAGTTTTTATTACTGTACGAATGGAAAATAAACTATTAAATTAATTAAGAAGTTAAAAAATTAAAAAATATTGAGCCGACTTTTTTTCCCAAAAATTAAAAAAAATATTTTTTTGAAATGCAATGTTTTTTAAACTTTTTGGAAGCATCTCTATAAAAAAAACTGCATTAAGATCCGTTATGTCGATAATGAGAAATTCAAAATTCGAATAAATGGTTCTATGGTAGGTACAAGCTGTAATATCTTAATTTCATTTTTACTTGCGATATAGGTACTATAGGGCAAGTTCTGCATTTGGAAAAAAAAATCGAACTCGAGATTTTGATCAAAGTTAACATTACGATGATAGCCAAGACGAAAAAAGTGGGTCCGGCAATTCCGTCTGTCTGTCTGTCTGTCTGTATGTCTGTATGTCTGTATGTCTGTATGTCTGTACCTCGAACTACAGCCTAAACTACTGGAGGTATTTTCTTCAAACTCGGTACTTAAGGGTCTTCGGTGATTCCCTAGAGGAGAAACTGAAATTTTTTTTTAGCTCCAAAACTAAGGGTACCCCCCATACACCCGTTATGCAAAATCTTATTTATCTCGAAAACGGCTCTAACGATTTTGATAAAAAAAATTAGGTGTGATATTATGGACATGGACTACATTTCGGTCAATAAAATTTGGGGAAAAATGTTATTAGGGGTACCTGCCATAGACCCGCTTTTTTTATTTTCGACTTTCTCATTAACGGCTCCAATGATTTTAACCCAAAATTTTCATCAGGAGTCCCCTTAAGTTTAAAATAATATTGTATTTAAAAATATTGGAAAAAATATTTGTTGTTTTTTAAAAAAAAATTTTTTTTTCTTAAATCAATATCTTCAAAACCTATGAACGATAATTTTTTGAAATTATTTCCTAAAATCAATATTATTTAATACTTAAAACTCGCATCACACATTTTTTTCTTGAAAAATTTTAGAGAAATTTCTTATGTAAAAAAATTATTTAATAATAAAACGATTTTTTAAAGTTTATTTGCATAAATTCATACTTTTCCGGAAAACAGACGGCAATTTTATGCATTAGAACATTATTATCTCATTATTTTCTATTTATAAAATGTATCTTTAATTCCAAAGTACTATTACATAAGAGCAAGTTCGTGGAATCCAGTCGTGCATTTTATTTTTATTAAATTCAAGATCATAAAAATTAATTAAAAGAAAAAAAATTTATCAAAATTCTATGCGCCGTTTTCGAGAAAAATGCAATTTTTGAAAACCATTTTTAACATTTGGAACAATTCATTTACAAACTGCTCAAGTCCTAAAAATTAAAATTGAAAAACTTATTTCAATCTAATTTAAAAATAAAACATCGACACTAGGGTGTATGATGCCATTAAGATAAATGTAAATCCAAGTCACAAGCGGCGAATTGCCAAAACCAAAAATAGCAGAAAGTAACTTGGCTTTTCAAGGTACAGCTGATAATCTGTACCAACATAACAATGGCCACTTTTTGAAACTTGTAGAGTTATTAAAGAAAGTTGGCAGTAGTCATTCATTAAACTTAGTGGTAAAGGACGTGGCAAAGTCTTCATTAGAATCTACAAATTTTTTCAATATAGTGCAAAGAATATATGTTTTTTTTCCTCTTCAATGTTGAGATGGTCTATTCTATTGTTGAATGTAAAAGGCATTACTCTTAAGCCTCTTTGTGACACGAGATGGGAAAGTCGTATCGAAGCAATAAAACCACTAAGACATCAAATAGGCCAGATATACAATGCATTATATATTGTTTATCAAAACACGGACATGGATACCTCTGAACGGGATGAAGCTTCAGGGTTGTTAAATCAAATTAAAAGTTTTAAATTTTGGTGCTCTATTATAATTTGGTACGAAACTTTGAATCGAATAAATCCCGTCAGTAAGCTAATGCAAAGTAAGGATTTTGATTTAAGTTCTGCCATTAAATTGATAAAAAACACCAAAGTCTTTTTTGAAAACTCACGATCAGATGAGTATTTTACTCAAGTTTGTGAAAACGTCAAAGCTTTAGCTGCTGAAATTGATAGCGAGGTGTTAGACTTTGAAAATGTGCCTAAACATCGGGCCCGCTCAAAAAGAGGCAGTTTGATTACGAATGTGATGACGAACCAATTTTATTGATCCCTGCCAAAAATATATGGTCGAAGTATTCTTTCACATCATAGACACAGCTATAAACTCATTAGAGTTAAGGTTTTCCCAAATTAATGAGCACAGCAAACATTTTTCATTATTGTATTATATACATGTATGCCTTAAGAGAACTACCTAAAGATGAATTATTAGACCATTGCAAAACCTTGAAGTACATAGTTTTAACACATGACAACTCCTCTGATATAAATAGGTTAGAACTTTCCGAGGAGTTGTCAGTGTTATGCATGATTTTAGATAGTCGCATGTCTCCTGAAGAGGTTTTGAAATTTATAACGGATTTAAGATTTGGTCCTAATATAAGTATTGCACTTAGAATCCGTTTGACCTTACCAGTAACGGTTGCAAGTGGAGAACGAAGCTTTTCTAAATAGAAATTCATTAAGAACTATCTATGGTCTATCATGACACAAAAACGATTAACGGGATTGGCTTTGATATCAATTGAAAAAAAGGTTTGCGATAGTATAAATTTGGCAGAAATAATTAAAGATTTTGCAGAGCACAAATTGCGAAGAAAATTATTTTAGTCACTAAAAAGACTTTATTTTTTTTAAAATAATATTTTAACTGAATTTTTGTTTTTTTTTTTTCAAGAATTGATTATTCGTTTTGTAACCGAAATTAAAATTAAAATAAAAAATTGATTTGTGTTTTTTTTTTTTTTCATTGATTTAAACTTTATGAGTATCATTTGATTGTTTAGTCGATCTAAGGAAGCATACATACATATGTATGTATAAAAAAAAAAACAATTATTTGAATATAATAAGTAGTTTCGGAGAAATTTTTGAACAAACCTACAGTTTATAGATAGGTACCCAGAAGACTAACATTATTTGAATATTGTACCAACAATACAAACATACGGTGGCAATAACTTTTGTATGTATTTTAAGGTTTGATTTTAAAGGGCGGCAAATAATACTTTTGCCCAGAGCGGCAAAAAAGCTAGATCGGGCACTGAGTGAGTATCTTTGTTTTTAGGTAAAATAATTTTTTTTTTTCACATCTTGTAAATTATATTGAGAAACTTTTTTTTATTAAGTTTAAAAAATATCTAGCATGGGGCTTTCGAAATATTAGGTTTTGAAAAAAAAAATTATTTTTTTTTGTTAAATCCAAAACAAAATTTTTTGAAAATTTGATGGCACAATTCTATTTAAGTTCTTGGGGGATAAAAATCGGGTGTACCGTTTTTGAGAAAATCAAAAACAAAAAAAAAATGGCTTTAACTAAATTTAATTTTCTTATGTTTTTATTTTTAAAAATCTGTTATATAGTTAAAAAAAAATATTTATAAAATTCGAAAAACAAATCGCATTGAAGGTACCGTTATTTTTAGTCTTAAAACAAAAAGAAAATACCGTGTGGGGCGGGGGGTAAATTAAAAATGATATCTACCAAGTTTAACGAAAATCGGCCGAGCCGTTTAGGCTGTAGTCGAACAGACAGACAGGCAGACAGAATTGCGAAAACAACTTTTTTAGTCTTCGCTATCTTCGTCAACTTTGATCAAAATCTCGAGTTAGATTTTTTAACGAAAGCATAACTCGCGTTAGTGCCTTTAAGTTGCAAGTAAAAATATAAGCAAAGAAGAGGAACTAGCAAAAGTAGGAGAGTCTCCCAAATTTATTTAATAGGGTTCATGTCTGGTGAATGGCCAAGGCAAAAGAGTAATGTTTTTTTAAGCCAAAATCATGGCCGAATCATGCATAAGAATGTAGTCATCATCATCTGGGGATCAATCATTGAACTGTGGTAGTAGTCGTGTTTCAAGTACCCGTTTGTACTGATCTTGTCTCATGTCCCTTCTATAATGTACAGGTCCTTGGCTGAGATGACATACCACCAACTGGGTGTTTGACCCTCTAGACAAGGCAATCTACATTGAATAGTCTGAAAAATACACATTTATAAACCAAAATTTGATAAGTTGATTAATCGGAGAATTACACCTGATGTTAAATATTACAGTTAATATAAAATATCGTTGATGGTAAATTTCGATTAAAAATTGTTTTACGTACTCGATTCCAGTCGGAAACAGTCAAATTTCGGTGTTGTCTAGCCTATTGGAGACAGTTTTTTTCATAGTCTCGGTAAGGCGTGGTTTTTTTAAGGCCGACGACCCATCAGATTCTCTTCGGCTTGCTGCCTTTGAACTATCCTTTCAGAAGTTTGTATTCCCTCCTCGTTAACCATCGTAGTCAGACGGGCAATACTATTTTTTGGGTTTTCAAGGCAAGTTTCCCTGATCTTCCTATCTGTACGAGGTGATCTTTTTTTCCACATCGGCCTACTCAGCAGCAGCTTCCTCATTTTCTTTTTTGTCAATTTTAACTTTAATGCGATTGATAACAGACTTGAAACACCAGCTAAAGTTGCTATTTCTTTTTAGGAATGTACTCTACAAATACGCAATAATAAGATTTAAATTTCTCTACATTTTCTTGGAAAAGTGTCCGGAACCCGAGCCTTGCTTATGGTAAAACGGAACAAATCTCTTAGCAATTATTTAAGCACAAAATCAAGTGAAAACCGATTTTTTTGAATAATGAACATTGACTTGGAAGAAACGTCAGCTAGTTGACAACTGGCACACGGGTTCTTTGACAACTTTTGTCAAAAACAAATATAAACAATATAAAATGAAACAATATTAGTAAGCAAAATGTCACGAAAACAATTGAAACAACCAATTGAAAATCTCTTAGTTTACTCAAAGCGATGGCTTAAACCAGATATTAGGTAAAAATAAGCGATGTACAAAATAATTTGGCCGCCTACTGTATGAAGAATTGTTGATATTTAAATAACTTATAGAGGTATAATCCATTCAAAAGGATGTATACATCCGGCGTTAACGTCGCCGGAGTGATTGCAAGATTGAAGCTCAATTTTCTCAATTTCTACTTCTTGTTAGACTCGTGACTTCATCTTAATAAAGTGTCTCCCTGAAGTAAATTTTCTGAGACCCAAGGATTTCGTGACGATGAGTGAATACGAAATAAGTAATTGTTAGTTCGTTTGACTGTCACCTGGGATGCCTGCTGATCAAGTCCCGGTCTCTGCCACCTAAGAACCAGAACTGGTTTTTAGAGGTTTGCTTCATGAGGAAGTGGCATATTGTTAAGGATATGCACAACGGAATGATTGAGTGTAGTAACTTACTAAGTCCTAGTTTTGTATATAAAATTCTATCCAACGTGCTTTGTAACCTATTTAACCGTTCTGTAAAAATTTAGTCGGCAAGTCCCACCGTACGGCTTCCGGCCCGGCAGATCGACCATGCACCAAATATTCAAAACCAGAAAAAGACCAACAAATTTCGAGTCGAAGCTCACCATCTATATATCGACTTCAAAGCCGCATATGATAGCCTCGTCAGGAGCTCTATATTATGACGATAGCTGAACTTGGGATCCCGGGAAAACTGATCCAACTGTGTCACGTAACATTGGAAAATACGTAGAGCAATGTACAACTAAAGAGAAAGTCTTGTGAAGTATTCCTGGACATGGAGATGCGCTTCTTCTTCCTTTGTTTCGGCGCTGTTATGATCTCGATGTCGAGGGGATCATAACTCTCCCACGTATCTGCTTCACACTAGTGATCCGCCTGTGGGGTTCGCCGGGTTGACCTCAGAAATCGGCCGCAAGCCTCCCGGTTTTGTATTGTTCCATTTCTGAGGCCAACTGAATGCTGGTGTTTTTGCATTTGTTTGTACCAGGAGTGTTTAGGCCTACCTTTCTTTTTATTCCGAATTGGAACGTTGTATGATATTGCCTTTTTGACGGGGTTCTCAGGACCTCTCCTTTGAACATGGCAATACCAACTGAGTCGGTCGTGTTCAATTTTTTGGGAAATGGTATTCTTAACATGAAGGCTTCCTCGGATCTTCGTACTTCTAATTCGATCAAGCTTTGTAACTCCTGCTGTCATACGAAGCATCTTCATCTCAGCTGCCGTAAGCTTACTCTCATACTTTTTGTACATTGTCCAACATTGTGAACCGTATGTGAGTGCTGGACGCACAACTGAAGTGTAGAGCTTTCCTTTCAGCTTAGGGGGCATTTTTCGGTCACAGAAGATAGCAGAATTTTCCCGCCACTTCATCCACCCTACGCTTACGCGATGATTGATATCGTCATCACAAGTAGCTTCGTTATTTATCATAGACCCCAGATATTTAAACTTTTCACACTTGGGAAGCACTACTCCATTCAAATAAATGTCTGGAATAGGCCTGTGTGGATCAGAAAATGGACAGCATAGATATTATGTCTTCCTTCTAGAACATCCACCCATACGTCAAGTGCTCGTTGTAGGGATATCGGGTCTTCACTTATGATGGCTCCATCGTCAGCAAAGAATAACTGATGTACTTTTGGATCCGTCACTTTGCCTTCAAGCAGGTAATCAAGAACTGTAATAGAGCAGGGGACTCAAGACACTTCCCTGGTGTACACCTACTGTGATTTCGAATTCTTCGGTGACTCCAGCTGCGCATCTTACTTTAGTAACTGCTCCATCATACATGTCCATAATTATCCGCACATAGGTTTCTGGAACTCCTCGTTGCCTGAGGGCCACCCATATTAGATCTCGTGGTTGCCGATCGAATGCTTTTTCAAAATCAACCAATACGACATGCAAATCCTCCAAAGAATCCCGATGTTTTTCCATAATTATTCTTATACTCTGGATTGCATCCGTGGTTGACTTACTTACTTTGGTTGACATGGAGATGCGCTATCATGTGATTTCTTCAATTTCGTTCTATAGCAGATGGTACGCAGGGCAGGGATCACCACGGAGGTCACTATATTCAACGGATATGCGGACGATATCGACATCATCCGCTGTTCTGTAATAGAGTCTTTCAAGACTGTTGAAGATCAGGCGAGACTTTTTCGTCTTGGAGTAAATAAACTAAAAATTCTTCGAAAGATATTTAGCCATGTGTGCAAGACCAAGATGTAGATGTAGTCCAGAAATCCACGAAAACACGTCGACTACAATAATTCGGCTACCCTAAAAGAATTGGCAACAATGCTCCAGCTAAGAGCAACAAATCCCAGACCCCAGGTTCACGCTGGCAAGGAACGCCGGACCTCTTTTTTAAAGACCAAGTCATTGCGGATTCCAGAGCGCTTACGGCCTAGATGTCTGGAAACAAAGTGCTCGGGATCACAGAGGATGAAACTGAACCTTGATGCATCGGGAACTGGCTAAGTAAAAAGGTAGGACCTACTTCTTTGGGAGAATGAATCGGTCTAAAAGCTTCAATACAAAATCTGAGTACGTAAATCACAAATGCAAATGAAAGGCAACCAAAATGAAAGGGTTGATTCTTTCAAGACCGGTCTTCTGCATAAGAGGTACGACGTGAAATTATGTCTGCCCTTATTACCATATTGGAATATATTTGCGGCTATATATTTATAAACATAAATAGACCCCGTTTCCATGTTTAAATTAAAGGCAAACATAAAATAATAACGACGAACAAAGCAGGCATACATTAGGAAATCAGAAATTCAACTGCTAACTCATTATTTTAATCTGAATGATGACGATAAAGATGACCAGTGTCCCTTTAATTTGAAATGAAAACCCTTTTCCCACCGCAGGCTTTTTAAACATAAATTTAAATAACTGTCGAATAGTCCTATTTGCCTAGAGAAGGTATGTCTTTTCTGATTTGGTTCGAAATAATTTGTTTGAGTTTTTGCTGCTCTTTTCCGGCAAAGCAAATGGCTTGGAATCCTGCCAACGATGGAAGCAGTTAAATTGGGGAATTATTTGATAACCACTCACTCTTTGGGGTTGAGTTTAAAACACTAAAAGTTTAATAACAAAAAAAAAACACAATTGTATTTACTTTGTGTCTGTATTTCCACATTTTTTCTTTTGCAGTTATTGCTCATTAGAGTGAAATATTTTGTGTGAAGGGGTTGATTTACTAGCTGTTAATGATTAACCCGAAAAAGGGTAAAGGCTGTTGAATTTAAATTGAAATTAAATGATTCTTCTATGCTCGGATAGGCAATGCAAATGGGAAAGTTTAAATTGTTATTTTATTCTACTTAAAAAAAGGCCAGATGAGGATGTACTTAACATTTAAATACGTTCTTTTTGCGTTGGGTTTTTGAATACAAATGGTTATAAAGGACTGTTCAGCATAGAAAAGTATGCTCGTACTTACTTCAAGATAGGCAATGTATATTTTATTTTGAATGACGAAAGATTCGCGAATAGGGTTTACCTTAAAATAGCAAAGGTAATAAAACTCGCTCGTTAAAGTTCAAATAAGTACTCCTGAAATGTCACGATAATAGAAGGTATTAAATCTCGTTCATAATTTCAAATTCGAAATCAGGGTTTATTAAAGGGGCTAAAATTTAAGTTTTTAATCTAACTCTCTGAACTCATGGAATTTTGAAGATAATTTTGATGAAATTGATGATGTTCGCTAAAAGCAACCGAAACAGGAAAATTGGCAAAATTCTAAAAACAGTTACTGCATGAGGCACAATATTTTCCATGTTCCACTTTTGAATTGTATGCAATATATCGACAGCATGAGTAATAATTTTTTTTATTTTTTTTTTTTCAAGTTAGAATCCACATCCAGCTCAGCTAATAGATCATCATTGTCAATGTCTGATTTTCCAAAGTGCCAATTAAAAAAAAACAGAACGAGACAGGACCTAGTGACTTACAATTCTCAACCATTCCTGAGTGCGTGTTACCAGGAATGGAGGGAACCTACAATTGCCAATTCCGAACTGCTAATGAGCAGCACTTTTTACGACAACAGATATCTAATCTTAGAGGATTTATCAATTCCTCGCAAGAGGAAGCACAACTCTGAAAAACATTTTTGCAGCGGCTAATAATCGAACCCTAGACCTTTCTCATGACAGTCTAATAATAATGCATTAATCATTCTGCCAATTTTACTTTTATAAAAAAAGCGAACAATACATAGGTTCTCTTCTGTGCTTGTTTTATTAAAACGCTGGAATCACAAGAATGACAGGCCCCAGTAACATTACTGTGGTATTGAAAAAAGAAATAATAGTAGCATACCTCATATACATTGAGAAGGCCTATGGGTAAAAGGGATCATTTTTCGAGCTGAACAAAACGAAAAATCAGCTAGGACCAATTCTCTTTAGCACTTATACTGAAGATAAACCAGACATTTGCTCTGAAATGAGGACAAAATTATATACTGATTTATGGCATACACAACGTCTCCACCAGCAGAGATTGAGACGCATAGGGGTCAATGCCATGTGACTAACGTTTTGACCTGCTACTTGAAATGGAATGAAGATCCATGTCAGAAAAACGGAAATTTACTGCTTCTGGCAACCACAAACCACAACAAAAGCTTCTCATCTTCAAGCAGATGATCAGTCCTGTTCGCAATTACGTCTATCGCGCTTGGTGAACCTCCATCAGCAATAAAGGAGATACACATTCCTCTATAAGACTATATCTCAACCCCCTCAAAATGAAGTACTGGCCAAAGAAGTTGGTATGTAGCTAGAAATGGTAGCCATGATTAATATTTCTCAGTGACCCAATATGATGAGGGATTCAAAAGCTCCCCTCAATCTGATTTCGTTAGCTTGCCTTCTTAAGATCGAGGGTTTTACAGTCGTCAAAGTTCGTCTTAGAGCCACTTTGTCACTTTGGGGGTGATGAGAAAGAAGGTGTTTTGAATGTTTGCGAAAATGAAAACACAGGAAAACTGTGTTGGGTAATTTATTCCTCTATATTTTACAGTACCACCAAATTTAGGCTCGAGGGTGAACTTATGAGCATTCCTACCAAAACGGGTATCACGAGTGAGCTGATTTAGACCAGAAATGCAATTGGCTAGTTCGAGTGAGCATTGCTTGTGACAGAATCGATAAAATATTCCGACGGTGTTGAAGAGATGGTAAAGAATCCATGATAGCTCTGTTTCCCATCAGTTTAAACCGTTCTGTTCTGAATTCTATTCAATAAGTGGAGAGAAGTTTGTGCTGCACCTGCCCAAAGATGTGTGTTATACTGGACGTATAAACGCCTTATAGATCGTAGCCAAATCAGAAGGGGTGACAAATTACTTACATCAATATAGAAATACTAAGCATTTAGCAGCATTTTTGGCGGTCTCGAGAATGTGATCATTCCAACGAAGATCATCGTTCACCCACATTCCGAGTACTGAGAGCTTTTCAGTGTTTTCGATGCAAGTGCCATTCAAGGACAATGGCATAAGGGTTACATTTTGCTTCAACCACAGTAGACAGCATTGAGTTTTCGAAGTCGAAGTATTGAACTCCAAGCGGTTTTTTTGTACTCCATTTAATGCTGTAAAGATCGGGGTTTAATGAGCTTATCATACGATACCGTTGCAATTCTACTTCTGAAGGAGATGGACGTGAATTTGAGAACGAGTATGAGAAGCTGAGAGTAGAGTCGTCTGCAAAACAATGAAGTGGAAAAGATCAGACAAGTGATCATTTATAAAATTGAGGAAGAAAGTCGGAGACAAAACGGAGCCTTGGGGAACACCAGCATTTATTTTGTGTAGATCAGACTTGAAATCGTCCAATACAACATAATATATTGACCGATATGGAAGGTAATTTCTAAAACGAAGAATAAAGGTCTCGTTGAATCCAAAGGCATGCCAAAAATGCCTTAGAAATATCAAGCGCAATAATCTTACTTTCTCCAAAATAATGTAAAGATTTGTTCCACTCTTCGGTGAGATATGCCATCAGATCACCAGTAGAACGATTACTGCGAAAGTCGTATTGCCGTTCATTAAGAAGTGAAGATATGAAAATTATTTCGGTTTAAGTGATGATCCCAATGTCGTTACTCTGCGAAACGCACCTTGGAGTTGAGGTCACTTGAGCTTTTAATTGAAGGTCATTAAGAAGCTTTCGATCTTCGAGATATTTCTTGAACTATAATTTTTTTTTATCTGTGATTCCATGACCTTGGAAAGAAGTTACGTAAGTGCAATTGGTCGATAGGAGGAAGGGGAGGAAGGATCGCCTTTTTTTGGGAACAGGCTGGTCAAATGCTGTTTTCTATCTTCTTAGGAGGATTCCAAAGAAGTTGAAATTTACAAACGTCAAAACAGGTTTGTTTACTTAGCCTTTTGCATGAGCTGTCATTACCTTTAGGAGCGTTCAAAAGAAAGTTATTAAAAAACATATAAAGAGTACAAAAAGGTTTATGAAAATTTGGATTTGAGTTTTTCTAGAGAAAAATTTAAGAGTGAGCTAACATAGCCATGTTAATCCTAAAGATCTAAGACCTATTAGCCTTTCATCATTCCTTCTTAAAATATTTGAACGTCTGATTGAAATCTATTTGAGGGCAAACATTGATAAGTCCTTACTATACAATGCTCAACATGCTTATAACAAAGGGAAATCTGTAGAAACCTCTCTACATACACTGGTTCGTACTATCGAACATTCCCTTCATCATAAGGAGTTCACCTTAGTTGCTTTCCTGGATATAGAAGGAGCTTTTAACAATGTCGACGCATCCGCAATCACATCTGCGCTGTCATCTCTGAAGGTGGATAAGTCAATCAGTAATTTGATAAATCATATGCTGATAAGCAGGATTATAAATTCAAAACTGCGCGATTTTACTACTCGAAGGACCGTCAGTAGGGGTACGCCGCAAGGCGGCGTCCTCTCTCCTCTCCTTTGGAACCTAGTCGTAAATAAACTACTAGTGATTCTTGAAGGGGAGGGGCACAGGGTGATTGCCTATGCGGACGATGTTGCGATAACGATATCTGGTAAACATCGTAACACTCTGAAGGAACTCCTACAAAATGCTCTAAACCAGCTTACTACCTGGGCAGATCAATGTGGACTCGGTGTCAACCCCCACAAAACTGAACTTGTCCTATTTACCAGGAAATATAAAATCCCACACATAGACCCTCCCCTCATCAAAGGTATACCGCTTAAATTCTCAGACAAAGCAAAATATCTGGGTCTTATTTTGGACAAGAAATTAAGCTGGAAGCCCAATATCCAAGAGAGAGTCAACAAAGCCAACATAGCTCTTTTCTCTTGCAAAAAAGCCGTAGGTAACAAATGGGGTCTACAAACTCATATAACACACTGGCTATACATCTCAGTCATTAGACCGATACTTACATATGGAGTGACAGTATGGTGGACTGCGCTGGAAACAGCAACAAACCGCGATAAGCTCAGCAAAGCCCAACGAACAGCCTGTTTAATCATGGGAGGAGCTCTCCGCTCAACTCCTTCTGCTGCACTTGATGTTCTTTTTCATCTCATACCGCTAGATATTTTTAGCAAACAATCGGCCGCTAACACAGCCATCAGATTTAAAGCCTCCTCGCAGTGGATCAATAATGATATTGGCCACTCTACTATACTGAACTCGTTCAGTACTCTACCTAGTAACGTCGATTACACCACCCCTCATCCAAAATTTAATAAAAACTTTCAAGTGGCCATCCCTTCCAGGTCTTCTTGGGAAAATGAGTCGTTTTTGATAGACGAAGCAATTCATTTCTATACAGATGGATCTTAAACCGATGACGGGGTCGGTGGAGGCGTATACTCCGATAGATTAAATCTCTGTCTATCTTTTCGTCTTCCCAATCACTGTAGCGTGTTCCAGGCAGAGCTTCTAGCAATAAAAGAAGTCCTCTCTTGGCTAAAAGAAAACGTTATATCGACTACTGATATACGTATCTTCTCAGACAGTCAAGCTGCTTTAAAGTCAGTGGACTCTGTCTCCACTAACTCACAAACAGCCCAAAATTGTCGATCATCTCTGGTGGAGATGTCAAAACAGTTTAACATTCACCTTACATGGGTGCCGGGGCATAGAGACATTCCAGGAAACTGTAAAGCTGACGAACTTGCAAAAAACGGAACAATCTTACCTTTGTTGGATAGCAAATCTAACATCGGTGTACCCCTAGCTACTTGTAAACTTATGCTAAAGCATGATACCATGAAGAAAGCTAACCTCAGATGGACCAGCACCCCAACTTGCCGGTCTACTAAACTGATTTGGCCATTGTTTGATGCTAAACGCTCCAAACAACTAATTTCTATTGGTAGATTGCATATTAGCTCCGTTATAGGTGTCCTTACTGGACACTGCCTAATAGGAAGACATGCTTCTCGTCTTGGAGTTTTTACAAATGATTTTTGCAGAAGCTGCATGGATGAAGAAGAAGAGGAGTCAATTCCTCACCTTCTATGCTCTTGTCCTGCCTTAGCGCAAAGACGTAGACTCCACTTGGGAGACTACTACTATAACGATCCTAGTGATCTAAATAATTCCGACATTCACTGTCTCAAACGCTTCATTATTAGCTCAAAATGGTTTAGCGAGTAAAGCGCGGAACAGATTGAACCAGCAACAGCAACAGCAGCCGCCATTAATTTAGAGTCAATGTATTTCAATTGTTCAACACACATAAGAACAGCAACAGCAACGCCAACAGCATCGTTAGGCCAAAGTCCTAAATTTGCTGTTGCTGGTGCAGTGTTGTCAACTTTTCCACTGCAATATTGAGTGGCGCCACAATGAAAAACTTTTTTTCGATATAAAATGTCAAACAAATGAAATGACGTTGATGTATTGGAATATATGTAATGTATATTGAACATACATGCATTTATATAACCACAGAATATATCAATGTATAAGTAGGTATTAAGTTCGACTTGTGGCTAGCTGATCTCTGCTGGTCAGTCTATCTTGATCAATGTACTAATAAACTTCATTTAAAACATATAGAGTACTTGTTTAAATATAATGTACATACATCATGGCGCAGCTGAAGTTTAATACAAAGACTCTGTGAAATATAAGTAATACGAAAAAAAAAAAAAAAAACAAAGTTATAGACTATCTATATAAAATAATAAATAAAAAGAACTACGTGAATTATAAGTAGATAAAACGAAAAAAAAAAAAATACAAAAAGAAATAATAGAGTGACAGACTATAAAATAATAAATAAAAAGAACTTTTTGGAAAATATGTAAATAAAACAAAATGGCCACACAAAAAATTGAAAGTGAAAATTTTTATATAAAACCGAATTCATTGTTATTGGATGGAAATATTAAAGAAAATTGGAGAAAATTTAAAAACATGTGGGACATTTATACAGTGGCATCAAAAACAAACACGGAAAGCGAAGAGGTACAAGTTTCGAGATTTTTGTCATGTGCAGGGGAACAGGCAATAGAAATATTCAGTACTCTTCCGTTATCTTCAGAAAGCCGAAAGAAAATTGAATCAGTTATCAATGCATTCCAAAATTACTGTGTTCCCAGAAGTAATCTCGTTTATGAGCGATATCTGTTTTTCTCCCGTTATCAGAAGGAAGGAGAACCGGCGGAGCAATTTTTCTCTGATATAACAAAGCAAGCAGAGAACTGTGAATTTGGATCACAAAAAGAATCGATGATACGGGACCGTATAGTTATTGGAATAACGGATCATACTGTGCGGTTACAATTACTCAAGACAGATAAGTTAGACCTTGCAAAGACAAAGGAGACATGTCGAGTTGCTGAGGAGGCTGGTTTACAAGCTAAACGAATGGAAGGTGAACGGGGTTGTGTCGCAGCTATAAGAAGACAATCGGGAAGTAGTGTTAGAAATAATAAAAACTATAAAACTGCTGAAAATGTAAAGAAAGTTAATGAAGTTAATTATGAAAGTGATGTTGATCATGATTCTGAGGATGAATCAGTGTTGTATGTTGGAGAAGTACATTCCGTTGCGAGCGAAACTAATAGTTGGTATCAAAAACTAAAAATTAACAAATCGTCGATTGAATTTAAGCTTGATAGTGGTGCAGAAGTGAACATTATTACGCATGAAATTGTGAAAAATGTAGCGGACAGAGCTGTTATTAAGCCTAATGGAACTAAAATAGAGGCGTATGGAGGGTTTCCAATTAAAACGTTAGGGTCAGTTAAGATTCCCACTGAATTTAATAAAAAACAATTAGATGTTGAATATGTAGTAGTTTCAGGTTCCTCGAAACCGATATTAGGATTGAAAACATGCATTGATTTTGATCTCATTCGGAAAGTTCATGAGGTAACTAAAGATGATAAGAAAAAATTTATCGAGAAAAATATAGATGTTTTTGAGGGTCATGGCTGTTTTCCCGAAGCTTGTAAATTAGTTTTGAAGCCAGGGACAGAACCGATTAGCAAACCTCCTCGACGTATCCCGTATAGTTTATATGACAAAGTTAAAACCACGTTAAGTGCAATGGAAAAACGAGGCCTTATTCGCAGAAAAGACAAACCTTCTGCATGGTGCCATCAATTGGTTATAGTTGAAAAATCGAATGGTTCGTTGCGTTTATGTATAGATCCAGGTGAGCTAAATAAACATCTACAAGATGAGCACTGCCTCATTCCTACCGTTGAAGAAATGTGCCAGGCAACAGCAGGGATGAAATATTTTACAGTTTTTGATATGCGCGAAGGTTTTTGGCAGGTAAAACTAGATGAAGATTCCAAAGAGTTTACGACATTCAGCACTGGTTTCGGTACTTGGGAGTGGAATGTCCTCCCTTTCGGTTTAAAAATAGCCCCAGAAAAATTTCAAAAATTAAATCAGAAGTATTTTAGAGATTTACCTGGTACGGCGATATATATTGATGATTTTTTGGTAGGTGGCAGATCAAAAGAGGAACATGATGCCAATGTCCAACGGGTAGTTGATAGGGCGCGAAGCATTAATGTCAAATTTAATAAAGAAAAATTACAGTACCGATTAGAAAGTGTGAGGTATTTAGGACACATTATTACAGGGAAAACTATAGCCGCTGACCCTGACCGCATTGAAGCTATTATGCAAATCAAAAATCCTGAAAACAAAAAAGATTTAGAAAAGGTCATGGGTACTTTAAATTACCTGCGTAGTTTCATTCCTAATTTTGCAGAACTGAATGCTCCCTTGCGTAAATTATTAGTAAAAAATGTCGAATTTTTGTGGCTTGACATTCATTCTAATATATTAGAAAAAATTAAACACATTCTGAGAGAAAATGCAATTCTGCATACGTTTGATCCTACTAAACCCATAGTAGTTCAAACAGATGCCTCACAAAACGGTCTCGGGTGTTGTTTATTCCAAAACGAAAAACCTGTTATATATGCATCAAAAAGCCTTTCAAAAACAGAAATTGGATATGCCCAAATAGAAAAGGAAATGCTAGCCATAGTCTATGCATGCGAAAAATTTCACAGATATATTTATGGGCACAAAGTAATTATTCATACGGACCACAAACCGTTAGTCTCTATTAGTACAAAAGAAATTAATAAAATTCATTCGCATAGGCTACAAAGAATGAAGTTAAAACTAGCTAGATATGAGCTAGATTTACAATATGTCCCAGGGAAATTTTTACATGTAGCGGATCTACTTTCACGAAACTCAATGGTTGATAATACTGTTGATACTGAAAAATCATTGAGAGATCTTGTTCACACAATAAATATGAGTGATTCTAAAAAACGGTTATTTCAAGAGGAAACTGAAAAAGATTATATTTTAAAAAGACTAACAAACATTTTTATAAGTGGTTGGCCTTTGACAAAGGACAAACTGGATACCGATTTAAAGCAATTTTGGCAAATTAAAGATAAACTATATGTAGAAGATAATTTAGTTTTTTATGAAGACCGCGTTTTTATACCTAATAACCTAATACACCAAATGTTGCATTTACTTCATGAGTCCCATTCGGGTGTAACAAAAACGATTATGCGAGCTAAGCAAATTATGTATTGGCCACAAATGTATAAAGACATTGAAAATTATATTTCGCAGTGTAAAATTTGCGAAAAGAACAGGTCACAAAACAAAAAACACAAACTGAATCCCAGTCCTATACCTGAACTACCTTTCCAAAAAATAGGCGTTGATATTTTAGAGTATGGGGGCCGGTATTATCTGGTAGCAATAGACTATTTATCTAAATGGATAGAATTACTTCCAGCTCGGGATAAAACAGCAAATACAATGATAAAACTTTTGACGAAAATTTTTTCAACTCATGGAATTCCAAAGCTTATTATAGCTGACAATCAGCCTTTTAATTCATATTCTATGAAAACCTTTGCAAATGAAATGAATTTTGATTTTAAATATACCAGCCCTAGATACCCACAAGCCAATGGTATGGCAGAAAAAGCTGTTCATATAACAAAGATGATGCTAAGAAAGTCAAACCAGGTTCAGGATTTAGATCTAGCTTTATTAAACTATCGTACAACACCAATCCCAGGTATAGGTTAATCTCCTGCAGAAATGCTTATGTCTCGAAAGCTAAGAACTAAGTTGCCCATAAACACCAAACAGTTAGCTCAAAAGATACCCAAAGATTTACAATTACATTTGAAGACCAAACAGGACCGCATGACAAACGTTAAACAGCCGAGAAAAGATCTTGTGTTGAAGGAGGATGATAATGTAGTGTATCTTCACAACAGAAAATGGGAACCTGCAAAAGTAGTGTCAAAACATGAAACACCTCGTTCGTATTGGATTCGCAATGAAAATAATAATGTCATTCGACGAAGTACTGTTCACTTAAGAAAGTCTTCCAATGCTCCACAGATATTAACATCTAATGAACCTATTTCGCTAGACAATAATAAGAATAACAATGCTCCTATAAATGTGTCTGAGTCCATTTCTCCATCACAAAAGCTCAATAAACGAGGTAACGATACACAAAATATGAATGAGCAACGAAATGTAAAAGAAACAACATACACTACTAGATTTGGACGCAATATCAAAAGGCCAGACTTCTTTAAACCAATTTAAGTAATCTATGTATGTACATATTACAAATATATAATAATGAATTTATTTTGGATTTTGTTTGTTTACTGATTACAAAATAATTATATCTATGTAATTTAAAGATGAATAACAATATTTTTAATTTTAAGTATTTTCTGTTTACTTGAATATTGAATTAAACATTTAGTTATAAGTATTGAATTAAAGGGAGAAGGTGATGTATTGGAATATATGTAATGTATATTGAACATACATGCATTTATATAACCACAGAATATATCAATGTATAAGTAGGTATTAAGTTCGACTTGTGGCTAGCTGATCTCTGCTGGTCAGTCTATCTTGATCAATGTACTAATAAACTTCATTTAAAACATATAGAGTACTTGTTTAAATATAATGTACATACATCAGACGTTGCTGGTGGCAATGTGTTTGAGAAATGTTTGCTGGTCAGCGTGCTGTTTGCTGTTGACGATGCTGGTGCTGTTGCTGGTTTAATCTGTTTCGCGCCAGTGGCGATTCCTGATCTTTAGTATTGGGTTAGCGCCATGGTGTTAGGAAAAAATTTTAGTTTTTTTTTTTTTTTTAATTTAATTAATAAGGAAAACAAAACACAAACAATACTTTATAAATTAATAACATAAAATAAAATGTTTAAAAATGTATCGATGCATTAATTCGGTTCGTCGTTCAACGGTAGCAAAACTTTCGATGACTTGATTATAAATTTCGTCACTTGCTTTTAATTCTTTTAAAAGAACCTTTTCTTTAGACATAAGAGCCGAATAGCTCAATTTCTTGTGACCATGAGTACTTCGAAAGTACGTTTTTATCCTCTTCAATGCATAAAAGAAGCACTCCTTACACGCCGTTTAAGCTGGAGTTTTATAAGCTTGTACATCTGCTAAAAACTGTCGGCGACACGTTTGCCTCCATCCAGAGTAAGATATTAAATGGAGTTATCGCTTTTAAAGTCTCAGCTGATGTTGTACCTTTTGGCTATATAGCATCTGCGTTTTGATGAAAAAACATTCAATTCATTCTTTAATTGAGTAAATACAAATATGTTTGGTCAGCTTGTAATTAGATTTTTATTTACTTCTTTGGGAAAATTTGTTTTTTTGGCGTTATTAAATAAATTTGTTCCCGTTCAGTTAATCGAAATATTTCAGTTATTCGATTGATGCCAACCTTTTTAATATCTTCATGCTTAATTTGTTTCATTTATATCAAATTGATCATTTAGAAGTTTTTGTTTTTCAGAATGTGTTAAAGCATCACAATATCACGTTTTAATTAATATCTCAGCCCGAGATAAAACAATTTATTGCTTTTATAACAATATTTTCTATCAACTTGCATAAAATGCAATTTGTTTAAATTGTAGGAAATCACGAGGACTTAAAAAATAACAAATAAAAAGTGCATCGTTAAATGAGCTTTTTCTTAATAATCATGAAAAAAATATTTTCAAACAACAACAAATTATTTTAACTTACTATCTATAACTTCTTTTTTATTTGTTTAAACAATTTTTGTGTTCTATATAACATAATAACCTCGATGCTTTTGAAAGTCTGCAAAGGCATTTCTTTAAGCGGCTTTTCCGTTTACCAAATTCAACCCCAAATTATGCCATATATGTAGAGTCAGGTATAACCCCATTATATATACAAAATTTGAAGGCTAACGCGGATTTCATTTCAAAAGTTATGAAAAGAAGTGATGTGTGTCTTCATAAGACTATTTTGAAAAAATTGCTTCAAACAAATGCCTCTCCATTTAAAGAGTGGAACCAACTGGCTTTATCGCAAGAATCGTCTCTAAACTTAACAGAAACCAATGTTGACGAATGGCAGGCTCAGTTTGCAGAGGTGATCGCTAAACTCGATCATAAAATTTTTGTAGAAAATCTTTCAAAAGCAAATTCGTCCGCATCCAGAATTATTTACCGAAATTTAAATCATGGGTTGACTTCAGATGTCAATTATTTTTCTAGTGATTATTCAGTCGACCAAATAAGTACTATCTTTAGTGCCAGAGTCGAAATTTTACGTTTAAATTTTATACCGCATCGTGGTGATTTGCCGCAACTCTGTAATCTATGTAACAGAAGAGAAAAAGAAGATATTTACCATTTCTTAGCTGTTTGTCCAATCTTACAAGAAATCCGTCGATTATACTTTCGGGAAAGTTTTATTTCATTACATAAACTTTATGAAATCTTAAATGGAGCAGCGGGTTGGCTCAGTCTATATAAATTCTGTCAACATGCTCTTAATTACCGCAACAGCTTCCTCTGATTAATGTATTAGCCAGTTGTTGTAGTTTTTCAACTATGTAATTTTATGTTGCAAATCATTTCAAAATTGTTCGTTTTGTGTTTCAAATCACGTAAAAATTGACAAACTCTAATTTAGTAGAATTGTTTAAAAAAAAAATGTTTTTTTTTGCTTTTATGATATGATAGGTTCCAACTTATCTTTAAACTTGTATTACCTGAAATTTAAAAAAAATGTAAGTTATAACCTATTAACCATTATAAACTAATTCAAATACTTTGTTTATATTATTTAATTTCTTATATTTTTTGTCTCGATTTATTTTACTTTTTTTCTTTTTTAAATCATAATAAAGAATGTCATTTCAGGCAGACGGCAGTAATTGCCATGTCCTTATTCTTAGGAAAACAAATTGTAAAACTTTATGATGGAAAAAAATAAAGAATATATCTATCTATCTATCTATCTAGTACGAGATACTGGGTTCCGAGATACCTATATTCGCGAAAGATAAAAAAAATGACACAAAACACATTTTAGCAATAACTTTTGTAAAAAAAAGTTGTCAGGTGGTGCAAATTTGGTTTCAAGCCTTTCTCATAATGTCCCTATCGATCCATTAACAAAATAAAATGCACGACTGGATCGCACGAACTTGCTCTTATGTAAAAGTACTTTGGAATTTAAGATACATTTTATAAATATAAAACATGGATTTAATGAGATAATAATGTTCAAATGCATAAAATTGGCGTCTGGTTTCCGGTAAAGTATGAATTTATGCAAATAAACCTTAAAAATCGTTTTATTATTAAATAAATTTTTTATATAAGAAATGTCTCTAAAATTTTTCAAGAAAAAAATGTGGGATGCGAATTTTAAGTATTTAATAATCTTGGTTTTAGGAAATAATTTCAAAAAATAATCGTTCATAGGTTTTAAAGATGTATTGATTTAATTTTTTTTTTTTTTTTTTAAACCCAATAAATATTTTTTGGAATATTTTTAAATACAATATTATTTTAAACTTAAGGGGACTTCTGCTAAAAATTTTGGGTTAAAATCGTTAGAGCCGTTAATGAGAAAGTCGAAAATCAAAAAAATCAAAAAACGGGTCTATGGCAGGTACCCCTAAAAACATTTTGCCCCAAAATTTTTTTTTGACCAAAATGTAGTCCATGTCCATAATATCACACTTAATTTTTTTTTATCAAAATCGTTAGAGTCGTTTTCGAAATAAATAAGATTTTGCATTACGGGTGTATGGGGGTACCCTTAGTTTTGGAGCTAAAAAAAAATTTCAATTTTTCCTCTAGGGAATCACCGAAGACTCTTAACTACCGAGATTGAAAGAAATAGGTCCAGTGGTTTAGGCTGTAGTGAGAGGTACAGACATACAGAAATACTGAAACATGTTTTTTGTGTACTAAATTTTCCTTAAAATTTTTATAAAAAGAATTGATATGCAAATTGTTAGTATTTAATAAAATACATTTTGAAACGTAATTTGAAAATTTAATCGTGTATCTGTTTTCAAGATATTGAATTTTCAAAAAAAAAATTGTATTATTTTTTTTAAAATCCAAAAACTATTTTTTCGGAAAAAAATTTTAGTTTATATTTTTTCAAATGCAAAGCAGCTCCTGCATAAAAATTTTGGTTAAAATCGTTAGAGCCGTTGGTGAGAAATTCGAAAACCAAAAAAACCGTTCTATGACAGGTACCCCTAATAACATTTCCCCCCAAATTTCTTTTTTACCAAAATATAGTCCATGTCCATAATATCACACTCAATTTTTTTTATCAAGATCGTTAGTGCCGTTTTCGAGATAAATAAGATTTTGCATTACGGGTGTATGGGGGGTACCCTTAGTTTTGGAGCTAAAAAAAAAATTTCAATTTTTCCTCTAGGGAATCACCGTAGACCCTTAACTACCGAGTTTGAAGAAAATACCTCCAGTAGTTTAGGCTGTAGTTCGAGGTACAGACATACAGACATACAGACACAGACATACAGACAGACAGACGGAATTGTCGGACCCACTTTTTTCGTCTTCGCTATCATCGTAATGTCAACTTTGATCAAAATCTCGAGTTCGATTTTTTTTCCAAATGCAGAACTTGCCCTATAGTACCTATATCGCAAGTAAAAATAGACCATGCCCAAGGTCAGGCCCTTTTTCATGGCGCTTTGACTTGACTTATACATTCTCAACTTTTATCTGAATTCCATTCAAATGACCACTTATAAAGGAAGCCTCATCGTTGGCCTGGCCATAACTTTATATTTTATGCTATATTTTTCCAATTGACCTGTAACTAATTGAAGCGAATCTTCTGCTGTTCGCCCAGAACTTACATCATGGATTTTCTAATTAAAGTAATACCGAAACACAACGAACAATTGGGATTTCATTTGAATGTCAGAAGACTCATCAAGAATAATAGCAACAAAATAAAGCTATTTAATTTTTGCAGAGGTATGACATGTTTAAAAGCACAGAAACTGTTTTGATCAAATCATTTTGCCATTGAGGTACCTTTAAAACCCCTTGCCGTTTCGTATTGCTTAAATACATTTAAAAACTTAATAGTTTTCTCGGTTTAAAAACGAAACAGATTAAAAAATTAAAATGTAAAAAAATCAATATAAGGACCACCCTTAGATACCTTGATACAAAACAAAATTAAAAAAAAAAACAAGATCCAAGGCCAATCAAATAACAACACAAATAACTCCCTATGGGAAGTTAAAAATCAGACCCTTTCCTTACTTGTTTTTTCTACTGCATACAAGCAAGAGAACGCACACAAAATTTACCTGCTACTATACGACTATACCTACTCGGCTACTCCTCTTTCATTCAATCTGATGTCTCTCTTGTTTGATCGCAATTTTTTGCGCTAACGCTTTCATATTATTTACCTGGGGCCGAATTACCGCTTCAGTGACGAGTGAGTGAGTCCCATCAGTGATCGAATGAAAATGTCAAATTGGAGTAATTTATTGCTCGATAACGTAAGCGGTAATGCCAAACTCACATAATTCAGTCACGTATTACTCGATAACTGATGCGGTAATTCGGCCCCTGGTCTTTGCTTAGGATATGTTGTAGCCAAACGATGTTGTATTGTATAAATTGTATTGAATTTGTTAGCGCAAATTTTCGCGCTATAAATGCTTCAAGGGATATATTTTTGCATGAGAGTTTTGTGGTGCGTTTGTTAGTAAATATGATTTTAGAATAGGAATGTGGGTAGGTTAAGTAGTTTTGTGTATTTATTTCAATGTTGTTATATTATTGTTAGAAATTTGGTATCGCAAATTTTAACGCTAAGGTATACTTTTAGTATAGTAGTTTTGTGTTGTGTTTAGGAAAGTGTGATTTGAAAGTTACGTTTTCAATATAAAATGTACATCATTGTAGTATTTATTTATTTAAATTCTTGGTTTAGCGGCGATAAACCTGCTAACTGAGAGGAATCGCCACTGTTTCGCGCATAAGGTTGATTTTTGAAATCCTTGTGGTATCACAACGGACCAAATATTGGTCTAAGTGTGTTGACCTTTTTCCGGTCAGCAGCCACTTTAACCTAACCTAACCTAACCTAAGTCCATAAATATTTAATTGTTTAAACTTGACTTTGTTTAATTATTTATTTATTTACTGCAATATAATCTGTTATTATTAAAAGCTCGTAGATGAAATAAACTAAACTATCTTAACTAAAACACTATAAAGGCCATTACGCATTTAAAGCAAAGTTCTGTTCAATTCTTGTGACCAGATTTCCCAGGAAATCAATAATCGATACTAATTGTTAGTTTGTATTGCAAGCATGGACAACATTGCGTGAGGACGTGACATATAATACCATAACTCATTGGAGTTCAGACTTACATTACTAGGAGTATATACATTATGAAATAATTTATTGATTTATAAATAGAGTATTGAGTGCATACATTGCATAAACTTCGCACATGAATATTTTTACCATCGAAATGATGTGTGGATGAACAAATAGAGGGATTTATATGTCTGCAATAATGTGCGTGAGGTTTTTTTTTTATCCTGCGGAAGGAATGTGGTTGAAAAGAACAGGTGTCATTGTCTAGTAAACGGCACTATCACCTGTCAGCTTTTCCGTATCCTTGCAAATTAATTTAATGCCGCTCCATTTTTATTTGTTATTCCTTTTTGGCAGCTATACTTGCATTTGAATGGGGTTCCAATTCGATTTTTTAATATCAGCATGGGCATTTCCATAAGGCAACAATATATTAAAGTATTGTAGCATTTATGATTGTTTTGTAAAAAAACACTTCTGGAGGGTATCAATTAGAATATTGATATTTATTTAAGATTGAAGTGAAAAAAAAAACACAAGCTACTATATTTGAATATTTAAATTGAATTATCCTTTGAGTCAACAATGAAATTCGGAGGACGGAAATACTAATGTTCTGTTCATCTTCACACAATTAGATGACAATGTAAGAAACTACAGACTTTTTTTTTTAAAGGGTGGATATTAAAAATCTTTGAAAATTCACATACACACTTATTTGCCGTCATACAAAAATATGAACTTACAGTTGCGGTCAAAATAATAGTAGTGTAAATAAGATCATTTGTAAGTCCCTGAATTTTCATGATTTTGTGGAGATCTGTGGTCAGACGAGTTCACGATTGTGTTTTTTCCTTCTTTGGTGTTGCTCCCATATACCGGATTAAAGGCATTATGGATCAGCATCTTTAAGTGAAGATCATGGAGGAAGTTATGTTCCCTTATGCTGAATATGAAATGCCACTGAAATGTGTATTTCAACAAGACAACGACCCAAAGCATACAAGTAAACTTGCGAAGCAGTGGTTCCAAGAAAAGAGGGTTAATTTCTAATGTCATGGAGTGGGCTGCGCAGTCCCAAGACCTGAACCCTATAGAAAATCTTTTTTTGCGATGTCAAGAAGTATGTTGCTAGTTGTAAGCCAACTACTAACACAGCCCTTTGGGAAGCTATACAGCAGCTTTGAGGGTCCACACCTAAAGAAAGATGTAAGAATCTTATTAATTCGATGCAACGTATCGTCGTTATGCTGATGTTATTTCTAACAAGGGACATGAAACTAAATATTAATTTAAGGATCAAATACTCGACTATCACTTATGGTAGAAATTGTCTATTAACTTTCCCTTTTGTAATATTTAAAGGTGGATTTTGAATGCGCCTATATCTTTTTGACCGCTGTTTTTCTATATGAATTGGATAGACTTGAAATTACCAACTTATTTATTGAATTTGAAAATTCTGAAATTAAAAACCTAAAAAACATTAATTTGAAAACCAGATGACTATTTATTTCTTTCAAAAGGTTCACTACTATTATTTTGACCGCAGCTATACATACATATACTCGAAATGTAACTGACCCAAACTCTTTAAAAAAATATATTCATCGCCCTTTTTCTTTTTTAGCTCTGAGCTGAGCACTCAGTGACTGAGCGAACAGATTAAATTCTGACTGGTGAATGTATATTCAGAGCACTCTGATTTAATTATAATATAACTTGAGCACTGAAATGTCAAAACTCTCAAATGTATGACTTGATTTATCACGGAAAGTTCAATGAGTTCAACAAAAAATGGAGAAAGAAATTAATTTGAGCTGCTTGTGTGTTTTTTCCCTGATTTTTTTTTATTTTTAATATCTTACTATTGATCTGGCCCACCCACCAGTTTTACATATACCTTAAATCTTAAGAATGAATCCGAACAATAAATGAAAAAAACAACAGGCTTCTGATAAGGACGAGTTGTAAAAGGAGTTTCGAAGTAACGCAGAACTGACATGGTAGTCAAAGTTGTCCTGCTATTGGCTAAACGCAATTTTCTTTAAATTGGTTCGAAGTGGTGAAGAGGAAAATTGAAGACGGGAGTGGATCTGAGGGTTTGTGGGTAAGTACATAATATAAATGGGAATCATTTCCAAAAAAAAAGAGCAAATCGATAGTCCCAGCGAGGAGCTGGTATACAAAGAGAAAGCCATCGAATTCACGACCGTCTTGTAAGGTTTACAAATTGATCAATTTAAATCGAGCGTCATAGGGGGATAAGATGAGAATATCAAGACCTGAACCCTATAGAAAATCTGAACCACGAAAAGCAAATCGAGGAAATCTGCGTTGCACAGCTTCAATTATTTGGGAATGAGAGTTCTGATATGGCGACCAACCTTGGATATAGGATTCGAGGAGGGTTGTTTTTTAAAGAGACTTAGTAACACGAGGGTTCGAAAATTCCTAAGAATTTTTGGGCTTGTTAATGTAGTATGTAATATGATCAAAATGGGCACTTAAGTTTAACAGAATATCGCAGATAATTCCTTGATTCGCTTACGGCAGGAATTTATTGACAAGATTTTGATGAAGTTTAAGGTATATAATTTCATGAAATATTTTATTAAAAACTTTACGAAAATCTATGGTGATAGCGCCCTCTTCATTTCTTCTCTTTAATCCATTTAGGTAGATCCTAAGAAACGAATTCCGTGGGTTTATTTTGGTAGAAACTGCCTTTTAAAAAACCATGCTGTTGTGGAGAGAAGATAGATTTGGAGTGGAAGAAAGAAGAAAGAAAGAGTCGTAGACAATGCTTTTGAAGAGCTTAGGAATACAACAAAGTTTAGCTATAGGCCGGTAGTTAGCAATATTGTTCTTTACACCTTTTTTTGTGAATGGGAAAATGGCTTGAGAGAATAAAAGACGAAATAATGCTGCGAGTCCCTGACAGAGAGAGTTGGACATTTATTTTAGAAAAATGACTGGCAAACCATCAGGACCAGGAGAGAATTCATCTTTAAGCAAACTCAACTTTCTTATAATAATTTCAATAATAATTTGCAGAGGGCGGAAAAACGGCATTGAGCTTGCTTGTAGTTCGAGAAGTCAAAAGTAGATCTGGATGTTAAGAAAGTTTTCCATAGTTTATTTCCAAGATTAAGAAAGAAGGGTTCGCAGTTCTTTATTTTATGAGGGAGGCAAGGAATACACATTTTTACATGGTACGTAAGGGACAGACTCTACAAGACAATTATTTGTATTTTTTGATGATAAAGATAAAGGAGGGTTGAAAATTCTGATGAATCCTGACGAGCCTTATAAAGGGTTTTTCAACAGGGATGCTACAAAAGTAGAGCGACAGGGACAGCAAACGACGCCATTTTTCTTGCCGCTCTTTTGACATTTCTCTTCAGTAAGGTTTGCCATTTCATGATAGAAAGTAATACGAGCCAACAACGAGTCGAAATTATTAAAATTTTTTTGTTTTATTTAAAAAAACCTTTTGTAGCGCTCTTATTGAAAAACCCGATACTTTCGGCAACGAAGAAAATCATTCCGGGGCTGGTGTACTGACAGAATTATTGATCGGCTTAGAGTGAACACCTATTAGTAAAGCTTTATTTCACTTCTTGGCCTACCAAGAACGGCTTTTGAACTTAGCCCCGGGACATAGTCCCAGTTGCATTTTATCTTATGAAAGGTTGCACCCCCTTTCCAGAATGGGCCAGATCTTGATTCTCAGACAACCAACTCGATATTGCCTTCACATCAATATCTCGCATAGTATATCTCGGAATTCAAGTCAGTCTCCAAACTGTTGCAATTGCCTTTATAGGCAGTACCACCTTGGTCCGTGTTTTTTATCTAACTGTTGCTGGAGACAATATTTTCATACAGTCAATTCCGTGGAGTTAAACTCCATGGTGAGGAATGCAGCCGACCGAACTGATCCCAAAGCCACCTCAGTCAACCACAAACCGCGCCAAATATCTCGATTAGTCTGTTTCGACCTATAACAAAACTAGGAACGATAGTCCTAAGCAATCTTTTTTATAATCTTTTAGCATTGGGAAAGACTATCAGTAATCCAAATTGCTTAACCAAAACATCGAGAAAAAAAGTTTAAAACTCAATTGCTTTTCCTTATGTTTTGGCAGTGATTTCCCTTATCACTGGCCTAGTGAACTAGCTAGTATAGTTCACGATTGAATGGAGGAGACCATTCGCCCTCTTCGACCAAATATCCGCCGAAGAATTTTCTCTCGAAAGTGCACTCAATTCCCGTTTTTTATACTTATCGTCCTCGGTGCCGCCTCTACGGCTAAAATTAGTGTTTTGTATATAGCGTGCACTTTGTCTTTCGAGAAAGGAGTTTTGAACCTATTTCTTTTGGGCAAAGGAAGCGGTTGGTGGAATTGATGTTTGTTCCGAGATAGGTGAACTCCTTGACTACCTTGAAATTACTGCTACCAGCAGTGACATTTTGTCCTAGGCGATGGACAGCTGAGGCTTTGTTTGTTGATAGCATAAACTTTGTTTTGTCCTCATTCACTTCAAGACCAACGCATTTTGCCTGTTCATCAATAGCTGTAAATGCTTCTAGCACAACTCGTTTGGAGTGGCCGATGATGTCAATGTCGTGTAGCCAAGCAGTTGGGAAGACCTGTTGAGGATAGTGCCTTCCAGGTTAACACCACTATTGAAGACTATCTGCTCCAGGAATAGGTTGAAGAAATCACATGATATCGCATCTGCTGGAATAGCTCGGATGAGCTGCTACCCATCTGCACGTGCGTTGCACTGCTTATTTTGTAACGTTATGCGGCATAGCTGGATACGTTTTTCTGGGATCCCGAGTTCCGACATCACCAATAGAAGCTCTTGGCGGTTTTGTTGGACTTAAGATTCGATATAGCTATCTTTACTTCGTCCAGGTTGGGTCAGCGGTATTGTTGATTATATTTTTGCACTAATTTATGTTTTATTTATGAACAACGATTTGACGATAAATTTCTTTATACTCGTATTTCTTCGCAGATCTTTTTACGATAATTTTCTGTTTTTTCTTGATAGAGATATCAATCGTCAAAATAATAAAATGCACGACTTTGGAATTTCAGATACATTTTATAAATATAAAACATGGATTTAATGAGATAATAATGTTCAAATGCATAAAATTGCCGTCTGGTTTCCGGAAAAGTATGAATTTATGCAAATTAAACGAAACACTCTTCTTCGCTTCAGAAAAGTATCTGATTAGTTTTTATTTTACAATATCTATTTATAACAAACTATGTACATTATTGTCTTACAATAAATACCTTACCTTATGGAACAGAAACGTTATCGCTTCGTCCCAACAAAAGGTCGGTGGTGTTATGTTTTATGACTATGAGTATTTTATCTGTGCGTATCTTCAGCTATGCGCTATCATAAGATTGTTTTTCTTTGAATAGTGGACTGTATATTGTATCTTATCTTGTGATAGCGCGCAGCTGCTTTATTTTTTTTTTATTTTTATTATTAAATAAATTTTTTATATAAGAAATTTCTCTAAAATTGTTCAAGAAAAAAATGTGGGATGTGAATTTTAAGTATTAAATAATATTAATTTTAGGAAATAATTTCAAAAAATAATCGTTCATGGGTTTTGAAGATATTGATTTAATTTTTTTTTTTTTTTTTTTAACCCAACAAATATTTTTTTGAATATTTTTATATACAATATTATTTTTAACTTAAGGGGGCTCCTGCTGACAATTTTGGGTTAAAATCATTAGAGCCGTTAATGAGAAAGTCAAAAATCAAAAAAAAATAAAATGCACGACTGGATCGCACGAACTTGCTCTTATGTAAAAGTACTTTGGAATTTAAGATACATTTTATAAATATAAAACATGGATTTAATGAGATAATAATGTTCAAATGCATAAAATTGCCGTCTGGTTTCCGGAAAAGTATGAATTTATGCAAATAAAACTTAAAAAATCGTTTTATTATTAAATACATTTTTATATAAGAAATTTCTCTAAAATTTTTCAAGAAAAAAATGTGGGATGCGAATTTTAAGTATTTAATAATATTGGTTTTAGAAAATAATTTCAAAAAATAATCGTTCATAGGTTTTGAAGATATTGATTTAAAATTTTTTTTTTTTTTTTTTTTAAAACCCAATAAATATTTTTTCGAATATTTTTATATACAATATTATTTTAAACTTAAGGGGACTCCTGCTAAAAATTTTGGGTTAAAATCCTTAGAGCCGTTAATGAGAAAGTCGAAAATCAAAAAAACGGGTCTATGGCAGGTACCCCTAATAACATTTTGCCCCAAAATTGTTTTTGACCAAAATGTAGTCCATGTCCATAATATCACACTTAATTTTTTTTATCAAAATCGTTAGAGCCGTTTTCGAGATAAATAAGATTTTGCATTACGGGTGTATGGGGGGTACCCTTAGTTTTGGAGCTAAAAAAAAAATTTCAATTTTTCCTCTAGGGAATCACCGAAGACCCTTAACTACCGAGATTGAAAGAAATAGGTCCAAGGGTTTAGGCTGTAGTGAGAGGTACAGACATACAGACACACTGAAACATGTTTTTTGTGTACTAAATTTTCCTTAAAATTTTTATAAAAAAAATTGATATGCAAATTGTTAGTATTTAATAAAATACATTTTAAAACGTAATTTCAAAATTTAATCTTGTATCGGTTTTCAAGATATTGAATTTTCAAAAAAAAAATTGTATTATTTTTTTAAAAATCCAAAAACTATTTTTTCGAAAAAAATTTTAGTTTATATTTTTTCAAATGCAAAGCAGCTCCTGCATAAAAATTTTGGTTAAAATCGTTAGAGCCGTTGGTGAGAAATTCGAAAATCAAAAAAACCGTTCTATGACAGGTACCCCTAATAACATTTCCCCCCAAATTTTTTTTTCACCAAAATATAGTCCATGTCCATAATATCACACTTAATTTTTTTTATCAAAATCGTTAGAGCCGTTTTCGAGATAAATAAGATTTTGCATTACGGGTGTATGGGGGGTACCCTTAGTTTTGGAGCTAAAAAAAAAATTTCAATTTTTCCTCTAGGGAATCACCGAAGACCCTTAACTACCGAGTTTGAAGAAAATACGTCCGGTAGTTTAGGTTGTAGTTCGAGGTACAGACATACAGACATACAGACAGACAGACGGAATTGTCAGACCCACTTTTTTCGTCTTCGCTATCATCGTAATGTCAACTTTGATCAAAATCTCGAGTTCGATTTTTTTTCCAAATGCAGAACTTGCCCTATAGTACCTATATCGCAAGTAAAAATGCATTGAAGAGAACGTAGCAGAAGATGATAGCTGACCTAAATATTTTTTTGTTTCTTCTATTTATTTTTAAAATTGAAATTGAATTCCAACTTTTCACTTCATACACATAGTTCATACAACTCTATCGCACTTGTTTCCAAACGTTTAAAAACTTTTCTAGAAAAACAAAAAGTTTTTTTTTTATTTTGAAAATGAACGGGGTACGAAAGTGTTAGCCATAAAGTATTTCTACTTTATTAGCTAACAAAAGCTTTGTGTGAATAGCACAATGGGACAAAATAGTTTAAAAATTGGCAAAAATCAATTGAAAATGTAAGATGTTGCTTACATAAGCAATATAGTCCATTGCACTTAAAGTACGAAAACCTCGAAAAAAATTATTTTGAACTAAATATTGATTACAAACAGGGTTGAAATTTTCGAAAATTTAAGAACATGAAGATACAGCTTATCCTTCATAAATGTGTTAGCGCTTATAAGGAAAGTCCGAAATAAGTAAGAACCAGTGGTTTCGAAAAAAACAAGAATTTTTTTTCAAACTACATATATATATATTAAATCCCCTAAGAACGGATAGTTTATTATTATTTAATATTTAATTTTTACTTGCTACTTAAAGGTACTATAAGGCAAGTTATGCATTCGTAAAAAAAATCGAACTCGAGATTTTGATCAAAGTTGACATTACGATGATAGCGAAGAGTAAAAAAGTGGGTCTCGAATTTCTGTCTGTCTGTCTGTTTGTCTGTCGGTTCGACTACAGCCTAAACGGCTCGGCCGATTTTCTTCAAACTAAGTAGATATCATTTTTAATTTTTTCCCCCGGATGTTTTTTTCTTTTTTTTTTAAGACCAAAAATAACGGTACCTGCCATACCATTTTTTTCGAAATTTTGTAAATATTTTTTTTCTCAAAAACTGGTCGACAGATTGAAAAAAAAAAAAATGATACAAGAAAATTTTATTCAATTAAAGCTAGGTACTGGTTGAAAAAAAATTTCCGAAAAATGGAAAAATGAGGGTATCCTCCAAGGAACTATTTTTTTAGATTTTTATTTTCTCAAAAACGGTACAACAGATTATGATCATTTTTTTTTGCTAAAACTCCCCAAAAATGTAAATAGAATTGCGTATTCAAATTTTCAAAAACAATTTTTTTGGATTTAAAAAAAAAAACCAAAATTCGAAAACCTTATATTAGATTTTTTTCAAGCTTGCTAAATTAAAGTTTATCAACATAATCATTTTTTTAACTTTTGAATTGCTCATTATCGACATAACGGATTTTAATGAAATTTTTTATAGAGATGCTTCTAAAAAGTCTAAGAACCATTGCATTTCAAAGCTTAAAAAAAAAATATTTTTTGAATTTTTGAAAAAAAATCATTTTTTTTGGAAAATTCGATATTTCAAAAACGGCTCAATATATTATTTTTTGTAAATTTAATTTTCAATCGTACAGTAATCAAAACTTAAAGTTGGCATACCAAATTTTTTTCTTAAAAATCTTTTAAAAATTTTGTATATAAGTATGTATGTACATAAAAGCTTTTTTTTAAGAAACCACTACAAGGACTTATAATTTTTGTTCTTTCATAAATTCATATTTGCATGGCATTCTGTTTTTGTCTCTTACTACAAAAAGAATTTAAAAAAAAATAATTTTATACTTATGAACAGTTTTCTCTAATAACATTCGTTTTTAAAATTCCTAGTCTATTACATAGAAGCAAGTTCATGCGACAGAGGTCAGTGAAATTTTGTATGTATGTATATTGTATAAATATGAGACAATATACAGCTATCCAAGAAGTATTGGGTAAAACGGTTAAGAAACATGTTTGAAAGAGTCATCAGTCATCGACAATATCAGAAGTATACAAAGCTTACAAGAAAAACAGTAGTTTTTTCAAATGTTGATATTGCCCACGATAATAAAAAAAAATAGAAAACATTAAATATTTCAAAACTTTATGAAACGCTCAAATCTAAAATAATGGACGTAAAAAAAGATTTCCTTGCATTCACTTATGTTGAATTCCATTCTAACGACTATAGTTTGATGATTACGCTTTTATTTTAAGGTTTCCTTATAATTTTAGTAATGTTAAAAATTAAATTCATTTGCATAATTTTCTCGAAAACTACTTAAACCTACAGTTCGTAAAAGATATAATTTCAATATATATATTCTGTATGTAATCTTGAAGAAACTGCCCACTGTAGATCGAACCGTTTGCCCCTTTATTCTTATATCTTTTTTCTTTGTGTGGAATATGCTTTTCAAAATACAAAAAAAAAAAACCTGTCAAAACATCCCTCAATAGAACTGAAGACAAGTATTTTGGAAACAATTTTTTTTGTTCATTCTTAGGGTTAAAGTTTTTCTTTCTTTATACTTCTTTAATGGATGAACTTGATAATCTTTTTTTTTTCAATTTTAAAATTGTTTATAAATTGAATACTTGATGATGAGTTTCTATTTCCCGGGGGATTGAAATTGAAGTGCAGAGTAAGACGGATAAATGTTTGTGAAAAGTATTTTTTCGTCAGACCATAAGACTGGCTCCTCATAAATAATTCAACGATTGAGGCTTTTGTCTCCTCATGAGAAAACTGTTTCTATATCCTAAATGTGTTGCTGGAAACTTTTAACGTTTTAACCTTTCAACATCAAAATCGACCATTGGATTATATGATGAAATAAAGTTTATATAGATACTTACATACTCGTATATCCCAAGGATATCGTTTCAGTTGAAGAAAAGAAACATTTGCGAATAAAGTTTTTAAAACTGAAATTTGATATTAATATCGTTTTCTTTTGGTCACTCCCAGCACTCATTTTGCACTCTGTTGCAATCCCAATGCTATAAAATCTACATTGGGTGTTCGAAGTGATATTTTTGGAGCGGTTTTCCTTTTCGATTTCATTTAGGACTGCACTCTAAAATCTAGGATAGGAGTGAATTGGAAGGCTGGTTTCAGGCAGGGTTAACTGAGGTTAAAGTCGAAACAGTGAATGTTACAATTAATCCTCCAATTAATCGTTGGAGCCATAAGAGGTACGGTGGATAGGCAGAAAGAAGAGACAGGGATTTCTTATATCAAGGGAATTAGAGTTGAAAGAGATGGAATTGTAGAGAGTTGTGCAGTCAACAGATTTTGAAAGCAGTCGATGAATGAAGAGAGTATAGCTTATTGCTCTTCGTTCTTCCAGCCTATTCAAGTTAATAACTAAAAGTCGGTCTCGATCTCGATACGGACGTAGACTAAACAGTTCAGTCCAAGACAGATCACAAAAGAGCCAGACGACGTTGGATGCACTAGATTCTCGATATATCTTTTTGTTGGTACGGGGATCATACTTGACGGGCGTATTCAAGAAGGGGGCTTAGAAAGATTATGTTTAAAGATCGCGTTACGTAGGGTTCAGAGAAATCTTTGGACCATCGTTTGAGGAAGTTGAGCTCTCTATCACATAAGACACCAAGGTCCCGAATTAACTAAGTGGATATGGGTTAATAATGGACAGGGGCGAACGCAGAAAATAATTTCGGAGGGGGTTTTAGAAAAAAGTATGAGATTTCTATATTAATATATTATTTTATTACTATATTTTGGGTTCTTGTCAATTACATATTTTTATTAACATAACTAAACAATATTGGACCTTAGGGATAGGGACTTTTGAAACAATTTCATACAGCTAATCGCAAAAACAAAACATCATAAGGATGTTGCAAGGGATACCTATTTGGCAAATTTGAATAATGTTACCAAAAGTTGGAAAATATTCTCTACAAGAGCGTGTTTAGTACGAGTACTTCCCTTTTGTGCGTTTTTATTCCGGAATTAATTTTTAGACATAGACTTTAACTACGGGTCCTGTGATGGGGGCCATTACTTGGTTCATATAATATCATTAATGCAACAAGAAGAAAAAGAGTGTAAGTGATTCCATAAGTGTATACCTAAAAATAGAATTATAATAAGTTCCACAAAACTAAATCCGGAATATATTGATACGTGAAGTCATAACTTGTTGTATCTACTCGTACTTTTGCAATCATACGAAAAAGAGTTTTACGAACATATAAGGACACAGCAACACTCAACTGGTATACCTACATTAACTATACTACATAATTATCCATGTGCTACATACCGGGTTGCACGAAATTGCTTTTATTTAAAAGACTAAACATTTCAAAATTTAATGTTATTAGAGAACAAAATTCTTTTTTTTAAATGAATAAAACAACTCCTTTAGTAGTTGGAGCTACAAACAGGATGCCATGTGATTCAAGCAAATATTAGTTTATGCAAGAACAAAAATTATAAGTCGTAGTGTTTTTTTAAAAAAAATATCTACAAAATTCTTAAAACATTTTAAAGAAAAAATTTTGGTACGCCAACTTGTAGTATTCATTATTGTACGAATAAAAAATAAATTTTCAAACAAAAATATTGGGCCGTTTTTGAGATAACGAATTTTGAAATGCAAAAATTAATCGAAATAAAAAAAAACTTTATCAAAATTTTTGGAGCTGTTTTTGAACAAAAATGCGAAAACAATTTTTTACATTTGTATGGTGTACCTTATTTTTATTTTTTTTAATCATTGCCTAGATTAAACTCAATGAAATCTTATGAATTTATTTTTAATTCTGTGGGACAGTTTTTGAGAAAAAAAATATTCATAAAATTTCGAAAAAAATCGTATGGGTAGGTACCGTTATTTTTGGTATAAAAAAAGGAAAAACCTGTGGGGGAAAAATTCAAAACGATTTGCTTGTGACACGGAGTCATAAAAACATTCAATATGCCTGTTTTTTATTTAATTACTTGTAGTTACTTCTTATTCATACTTGACTAGACATTTAAAGAAATTGTGGTATGAATATACTATAAATAAAGTTGATTATTTTTGTTCCTACTTTATAATTTATTTAATATCCCTGTTTAAGTAAGTACAAGTACTGGCCAAAACTTCAAAGTTTTGCGAATTTCAAAGAAAATTGCTTCAATTTTTATTTCCAGGAACTCCTATTCTTGCGCCGTACGTAAATAATATTTGAACTATGGAACCTTTTTTTGAAAAGATATAGTAGAATTTATGGCACGAAAATAACACTTTGTGTTTTTTTAAGAAAATGAATCCTTATTTTTTTATTCCACATGTTTCGGAGGGGGTTTGAACCCCCAAAACCCCACCTGCGTTCGCCCCTGATAATGGAGAAGCGTATTTGAGAAGTCAAGTTTTGAACATGCAATTGAATAAGAATAAGAAATAAGGCATAAGTACAGTATAACAATTTGCTAACTTTAAAGAAGTTTACTAACTCATCCTAAATTTTAAACATTTTCTAACTAGCATCCCCAAGTAACATCGTTGGAGCTAAATGTTATTTATATGTTTTTAAATAGCTCTGAGAGAGTTAAATGCACGGCCCTAGCTCTATTTCAAAACATATTGCAGCTCTTGGTAAACGAATTTAAATCATCATCATCATCGGCTCGACAACCGGGTTCCGGTCCTGGCCTCTTTCAACAAGTCTCTCCACCTATCCCGGTCTCTAGCCGACGCCATCCAGTTGCGCACCCCAAGGCTTCGGGCGTCCTGGTCTACGCCATCTCTCCAGCGCAAGCATGGTCTACCACGCTGTCGTCTACCATAGAATGTACCACAAAGAACTTTCCGAGCAGGTTCCTCTTCGCTCATGCGAGCTAGGTGCCCTGCCCACCGGAGTCTACCGAGCTTAATTTTTGTCACGATATCTGCTTCTAGGTAGATTGCGTACAATTCATGATTGTACCGTCTCCGGAATCGTCCTTCCTCACATATGGGGCCAACAATTCTCCTTAAGACTTTTCTCTCGAACGCAGCTAAGAGGTCGGAGTGCCTTTTGCTAAGCACCCAAGTCTCGGATCCATATGTGAGTACTGGCAGGACCATGGTCCTGTACAGCAGCAGTTTTGAAGTTATGGTGAGATTTCTGGATTTGAAGAGCTTTGACAGACTATAGTAGGCTCTGTTGGATTTGAGAAGCCGCCCGCGTATTTCTTCTTCTATGTTGTTATCGGCTGCTACTATTGACCCAAGGTATTTAAAGGATTGCACCACTTCAAATTCGTGCTCCGCTACCTTGATTGTTTGACCAACTGTTCCTCTCGCATTCGACGCCACCATGTACTTTGTTTTACCTTCACTAATGTGCAGCCCCAGATTTTGTGCCGCCTGCTCGATCTGGATGAAGGAATCGTGTACAGCTTGTTCGGTTCTTCCGATGATGTCAATGTCGTCTGCGTAAGCCAGTAACTGGCTGGACCTGTTGACGATGGTCCCTCTTGTTGCCGTGCCAGAGTCACGGATTGCTTTCTCCAACGCCAGGTTGAAGAGGAGGCAGGCCAAACCATCCCCTTGTCGGAGTCCATTAAAGATGTTGATTGGTCTGGATAGCAATCCGGCTATTTTTACTTGGCTTGTTACGTTGGTCATGGTCAACCTACATAGTCGTGTCAATTTATTTGGGATGCCGAATTCTCTCATGGCTTTGTAAAGTTCTACCCTGGCTATGCTATCATAGGCGGCCTTAAAGTCTATAAACAGATGGTATGTTGGGATGTTAAATTCTAGACATTTTTCCATCGCCTGCCTAAGGGTAAAGATCTGATCAGTTGTTGATTTGCCTGGAATGAAACCACACTGATATTGCCCGATGACGGTTTTAGCGTATGGGGTTATCCGGTCTTGTAGGATAGAGGAGAGTATCTTATAGGCGGTACTCAACAACGTGATACCTCTATAATTGCTGCACGTTGTGACATCTCCCTTCTTATGTATGGGGCATATTAAACCTTTTCGCCAGTCTTCTGGCATTTCTTCCTGCTCCCATACCTGTACTATAATATCATGAATTGCTTGACGTAAGGCTGGCCCGCCGTGATGGAATAATTCGGCTGGTATGCCATCGACTCCCGGGGCTTTGTTCTGTTTAAGCCGGCCTATAGCCTTCTCAACCTCTTCTATGCTTGGTGGCGGCAACATAGGGTATTCTTCTTGAAGTAGTGGAGCCTCCACTTCTGCAGTGAGCTGACCATTTAGCAATTCATTAAAGTACACTTCCCATCGCTCCAGTATGCTTTCAGGATCGGTGATCAGATTTCCCTCACCGTCCTTGCAGTATGTGCAGCGTGGTGTGTACTGCGTCATGTTTCGGACGGATTGGTAGAACTTCCGCGCCTGGTGCGGACCTCGCTCTCGGCTGTTTTCTATTTCACAGATTAGGTTCTTCTCCCAGGCTGATTTCTTTTGTCTGTGAAGCCGTTTTTCTGTTCTTCTGAGCTCTTTATATTCCTCTTCGCGTGCCCGCGTTCTATGAGATTGTTGCATTGCTCGGTACGCAACATTCTTACGTTCAGTCGCTAGCTTGCATTCATCATCAAACCAGTCGTTCCGATTTTTACGACTGCTGCCTAAGATGGAGTTGGCAGTACTAATGACAGTATTTTTAAGACGAAATTTAAATATCTAGCTCTATAATGGAGTTTCTTAACAATCTTTAGATATGTTACATTTAAGAGCTTTCTGCTCGATAAATTTGCTCCATAGTAATATTTTTATCAGCTGTTGGAAAGCATGTTAGCATTTTGATACTGCACCCTTTAAAATAGCTCTTTAAGAGCAAAAGAATTTTTTAAAGATTTACTTAAGAGCTACAAGCTATATCTTCATGTGTATTTAACAAAATGGCGAATATTTAAGAATTTTTATAAAACAGGAAAAGAAAACTATTAACAGTGCTGTGATGACTCCATTTTGAAAAGAATCATGATAAACACAGAAACCTTATCCAAAAAAGTGCACGAGCAAAATAAATATTTTTTTTTCAAGTTAAAAATTGAAATAAAAAAAATTTACCATCCACTTAAAACAAATTATTTAAGAAGGGCGTTGTAATATTTCGAAGTACAATATCAACATTTCTGATAAAAATGAAATCGCACTTAGAAATCTCTCCCATGTTGAATGTATTATGGCTTTTAATTATTACCTTTACTCATTGTTCTATGAAAATAAATTATGATGCTAAGATGATTTACCAACACAAATAATAATTTCTTTTCGTGTTCAATAGTTTGATTTGTATTAATTTACTAATACTAATAAAAAACGTAAAGGCACGCGGCTCTATGGCAGTATATTAAAGCTTTTAGCTGTCAAAACCTACTTACAAGCACTATTAAGGAGCTAAAAAGTGCTCTCAAACTCAATGAATTAGCTGCAAGTGGACTCCATGCTTGCTCTAAAGGCGCATCTAGAGCGTGTTTTTGAATTGACTAGCTCTAAGATTAGCTCCGAAAGCGCTTTTCAAGCATTAATACAGCTAAAATTGTTTCTTGGGTCATCGTCTTAAAGCAAAATCTAAAATGCTTCTGAACACACCTTAAACAATGACAGTTCGTGCAGAAAAAACTAAGCAAACAGACCTTTTTTGAAATTTGTAAATGTCAAAGAGTTACATATGTTAAATTAGCACGATAATAAAAAAATAAAAAAGTCATTTGATGGATTTAACTTTAATAAAAGTATAGAGAAAGAATGATGCTATATTCAATTGAAATTTGAAAAATCGCTGTCTTAACCTGGTTTCATCGTAAAACAGCTTTAACACCGTACTAATTTAACTAAAATTTTCGCAAGTATTTTTAAAAAAGCATCATTTATTTATTAAAATCTATACATCTCCTAAATTATCTTCAATACTTTCAACTGGCAATCCTCTATATTGCCACTTTACTGAGTACATCCAGCATGTATGTCTTACCATGAATTTCCTTAGTGATCTCAACTTCTGTCTGAAAACTCGAGCTGTGATGTCCTGTCTATTCACTAGCGATTGCTGCTGTATATCGTCCCAAGCTGAATTACGTGCGAACGTAATAAATAGATCTGAACACCCGTATTGATGAACATACGCAATTGCATCTTGGGCCTACTCGTATATGACGTGGCAAAATTGTGAGCCTTCCGAGGTTATTTGTACGAACGTCATTTACAACTGCTTCTCGAAAATGAACATATTCTTCAGAACGAAGCTTGCTCTGATTCAAACTGATGAATATCAAACGTTTAGTTTGGCATTCATGTCCACGATGTATTGGTGAAACAATTTGTTGATCTTTTTCGTGAAGATATTGAATATTAAATATCGATTACCCCGAACGGATGAAATATGGCCAGCACAAATAAAATTAAACGTTTAAGAAAACCAACACGGTGCCGAACTCTCAAATCACAGCTGGACGAAAACTAAAAAAACAAAAGATAATAAAAAGTGCTGCCACCACAACTATATTCTGGAATGGGGTGGGTTCTTTTTATAGGTCAATTATAAAAAAAATAATCAAATGCTAGAAGTAATTAATAAAATAATAATTACTTCTCGTAGATCTATGACCACAGTGGCGGAGCAAAATTAGATAGCGCCAGTAGTTATTTTTTTTTCTTGTTGAAGAAAATCACAAACCTTTTGCAGAGGAACCGAAGCCAACGATGAAAATGTAAAATGTATTTATGATTTCGAACTGGAATTTGAAATCTATTTATTAAATTTCTGGGGAAACGATGCAAATTAGTACGGCTAAAATCCAAGATCTTTTTAACAAGAGTTATAAAGAATTATTGGAAATAATATTGACCATAAATACGCGGTATCGAAATATGTTCTAGTCTAGGTGGTTAAATTAACCGGTCACGAGTTTCGAAATTTTTGTGGGACAAAACCCAAACGATTAAATTGAGTTTTTTACTCAACAACAAAATAAAACGGTTTTTTTAAAGGAAGTGCTAATAAAAATTATCACGCTTTTTAGACAGAGACAGCTGTCAACTATTTCCTTTTGGTATCCAATTTTTATCCACAATGCAAAAATTCTTCTATTCGAAATTTTTGTTTTTTTCAATTCTCAAAAGTTTTATTTTAGAGCCTCTGGTTCAATCTGAAGTCAATCAAGATTGTGATTGTCTTCATCCTTTGGAGTCATTAATAAGTAAGAATAATAGTTCATTGCGCTGCATTTCTTATTGGTTTCGTCACCACTGACGGGACTAATCATCGCCTAACGTTGAAGTGATATCCATCGGCACAATCTCAAAAAAATGATTTGATATTGAAGGGCATTGTATTGTAGCATCGATGTGTTTCTGCAATTTTTGTCAATTGATCGTTTCTTCGATGAAGAACAATATCTCTGCGTTGGATTTGATCTCTGATTATAATAATTGCCACTTCATCTAGAGTTGATGCATTAAATCTTCGCATATGTTTTCCAGCAGGTGTTTTGTCAATTGCTGTTTTGAACAAACGCACTAAATTGTTTTTTTTTTTTTCGTGGAGAAGCTCATGCAGTTGGGAACTGATGGACCTCTTTTAATGCCAGTAGCAATTCCACAGTGTACATTCAATTGCCATCATTGATGAAATACATTTGTAAGAGCTTACGATTTCTACACCGACGACGGACGTCATTTTGAAATATGACTTGTATTTCCTGTTGTTCGAGAGGATATGTTTCGACATATGACAGTTTTGCAATTTGGGGAAGTTTCATTTTTCCAGCGGTGCACCACATTCCTATCGTTTCTCCATTAAATTTTAAAGCCTTGCAATGAGTACAGGGGCCCAACTATATAACTCAATTCTACTTTTAATTCTATTTGAAAGAAAGATAGTTATTAGATGATTTCTTGTACAAAAATATTATAAACTCGGAGTTTGATAAATTATTGAATAAAATATTAAAGAAAAATTGCTAACATTTGAAAATAAGAATTACTTTAATCTCACTGCTAGCAAGCACATTTGATATGAAATGAAAATTCGTAAATTCGAGGGAGTTAGACATTTACTTTAGGTGGTACGAAATTTCCTAATATGACAAAAAATAATTGGCAGTACTAAAATTGTTTGATTTTCGTTTATTAAAACTTGCTATAGAATTACAGAGTTCCAATTTTGTTAATTCGAACCTTGAATTGAGAAAATAGAATTGAGATACATAGTTGTGCACCAATAGCGCTAATTGTAGTACATATTGTATGTATATCTATAAATAGAACCAACGTCAAGTTGGATCCTGACAGTCCATATGTAACAAATCAATGACTGTGAGAATTGAAATTAAATATAAAATAAAATGCACGACTGGGTCGCACGAACTTGCTCCTATGTAATAGACTAGGAATTTTAAAAACGGATGTTATTAAAGAAAACTGTTCATAAGGATAAAATGAATTTTTTAAATTCTTTTAGTAGTAAGAGATAAAAACAGAATGCTATGCAAATATGAATTTATGTAGGAACAAAAATTATAAGTTGTTGTAGTGGTTCCTTAAAAAATAAGCTTTTATGTATGTACAAAATTTTTAAAACATTTTTAAGAAAAAATTTTGGTACGCCTACCTTAAGTTTTTATTATTGTACGAATAAAAATCTAATTTCCAAAAAAAAAATACTAAGCCGTTCTTAAGATATCGAATTTTTAAAACAAAAAAAAAATATTTTTTTTTCTAAAAATTGAAAAAATATATTTTCTTAAGTTTTTAAATGCAATGCTTTTTAAACTTCTTAGGAGCTTCTTTACAAAAAATGTCGTTAAAATCCGTTATGCCAATAATGAGTAATTCAAAATTCGAAAAAATCGTTCTATGGTAGGTACAGTCAGTAATATCTAGATTTCAATTTTTTTTTTATTAAATTATAGATCGTAAAGATTGATCAAAAGAAAAAAATTTTAGCAAAATTCTCGGAACCGTTTTCGAGAAAAATACGATTTTCGAAAACCATTTTTTTAAAGTTGTATGGAAGGTACCGTTAGTTTTAGATAAAACAATTTTTTTTTCTCAAATCTTGTAGATTATGTTAAAAAACTTTTATTTGTCAAGTTTGAAAAAAATCGAGCATGGGGTTTTCAAAATATTGAGTTTCCAAAAAAAATTTTGAATTTTTTTTTTTAAATCCAAAAAATAAAAAATTGAGAATTTGAATATGTAATAACATTCAAACTTTAGAGGAGCTTTGGCATAAAAAAAAATGATTTAAATCGGCTGTACCGTTTTCGAGAGAATCAAAAACAAAAAAAAATGGACCCAGGGGGGCTACCAAAAATAACAATTTTTTGTAAAATTTTTTTCAACCATTAGCTAGTCTTAACCAAATGAAATTTTCAATTTTTTTTTTTTAATTCTGTGGGACAGTTTTTGAGAAAAAAAAAAATATTTATAAAATTACTAAAAAAAATCGTATGGCAGGTACCGTTACTTTTGGTCTTTAAAAAAAAAACAGAAAAAAACGTCCGGGGAAAAAAAATTAAAGCCCATATCTACCAAGTTTGAAGAAAATCGGCCGAGCTGTTTATAGGCTGTAGTCGAAGCGACAGACAGACAGACAGACAGACAGACAGACAGAATTGCGAGACCCACTTTTTTGGTCTTCGCTATCATCGTAATGTCAACTTTGATTAAAATCCCGAGTTCGATTTTTTTTACGAATGCATAACTTGCCTTATATGCCTTAAATGTGATCCGAGATCGAAATCCCTAGTGTGTAAAGGAAATCGATATTAGAGAAACAAATTTATAAAATGTCGATAAAAAATCTTATGACAGACAGTTATTTTTGGTCTTAAAAAAAAAAGAAAAAAAAAACATATGGGGATTTAAAAATGCTATCTTACAAGTTTAAGGAAAATCGGCAGACAGAATTTCGAGACCCACTTTCTTCGTCTCCATCGTAATGTCAATGTAATCAAAACCTCGAGTTCAATTTTTTACGAGCGCATAACTTGCCATATAGTACCTAAATACATATATGTCGGGACTTAAAATATCAGATCTAAAGTAAAGTCTTAATGTGCAAAATTGAATTGATAAATTTGATCAATATTACAAGTCACAATGTATTTTTGTCGAGCATCATATAAAGTCAGTCAGAAAAATGAGATCTCAGGATAGATTTCTTTCCTTGATATCAATAATTTATTAATATTGAATAAATAAAATTTTGATTCATCTGCTTACTTTTTGAGCGAGTAATATTTGTTAGATTTTATTTAACTGAACTGGCCATTAAGCTTAACTTTACCTATGCTATAACTTCGAATACCGATTATAATTCACAATATTTTTAATTTTTAAATTTTCTTTTCAACGATTATGATGAAATAAATAATAGCTGGAGTAGGTACTCGTATTATTTAGTATAATTTTAGCTAGTTCTTTAGCACGCATTTAGAAGTCATATTAACAAGTATTATTGGGAAGCCGTACGGAATCCCCAAAAAAATAAATCCCCATCGACCTTAAATCCCCAAACATTTAAATCCATCTAGCTAATATCCCCACAGACATAATGCACATGGACGAAATCGCCAAATGAAACTATGTTTTTACCAAATCCCCAAATCCCCAATGTCCGTGTACATCTACATCATGTGAAAAATTCATCAGAAAAATTCTCATCAAATTCTTTTATTCTGATACTAAACTTATTAATAAATGATAACGATTTACAGTTTCTAAACAGTAAATTACTATGAACGCATGATTGCATGCACTTTTCAGTCTAACTTTCGTATTCATGGGGAGTAGTGCTGTCTTAGTTTTGTAGTGTAGTGTTTTTTTTGTTTTTGAAATAAAAGTTGAAATGGATGATCATGACCTTATTTTGTTGTTTTGTATTGCAAATTTATTTTAACTTTAATAAATATTACAAACATTACATAATAAAGAATTTTATATTTACTCTTCGGATTACATTTTTGTAATATAAATTAAACCAAAACTCCCAAAACCATTTTTTTTTTTTTTTTTTTATAATTTACACGCGCTCAAGGGATTATGATTACCCTTTAAATGTTTGAACACAGCGCGGGCGTGAAGTTAAGGAAGAGAAAGAAGGATAGAAAAGATGTGTGGCACGATGTTCTGAGACTGAAGGTTGTTGTCTCAGCTATTTTATCTCCAGGGATGGCGGCTGAACTAAAGCGGAGAATGCCGTGTCTTATTTTTATGTCACTTATGATTCACATTATTTTATTCGTGTTCATCCTTTTTGGGTATACTAGTTTAACTCAATTACATGTTGTTAGTGTTATGCCTGAACAACATGTAATGAGTAAACCAGCAACCCATTGATGACAATTTTAGAAGGTTTTTAATGGAATTAAAACGACATAGACGACGCGACGGCAGGGATCGAACCTGTGATCATGAGGTTCACAGGCGAGCACACATCCATCGCACCACGGCGATTTAATCGCATGATTCACTACTTGAAGGTAATGGTTTTGGGAATATTGGCGTGGGGATTTTTGCCCTGGGGATTCTCTTTTTAGGGATTTTGCTGCTGGGGATTTTTCTTTGGGGATTTTGAATTTGGGGATTTTATTTTGGGGATTATAACTTGGGGAAAATGTCACCAACCCGTATTATTGTTATTGCCATTGTTAATTAACAGAAAGATTTCTAGCGTCACATTTACATGCGTAAATGATATTGCCAAGAACGCACCAAAGTGATTTGTTAAGGTCTTCATCGGCTATGCAGTCTCTGTAGCGTGCATTTCTTAGAACCCAGCTTTAAAAAGTTATATCTCGATATAACGTAGCAAAGGCACTTTCAGGGATACTGATTACTCCAGCCTTCACCCTTATTTCAACGACAGGTTTTTTTTCTTTATCCGCAGTACTCTTAACAGATGAACAACTAAAATTTAAAAACCAATATGCACCGCTATCTACTTCAAATACATGTGAATTTACATCCACCTTTTTATACCTACAATTTATTAAATCCCTCGTGCATTTTCTTCTCATATGAATTAACAGAATTCTATGAACTTTATAATAATTGGTAAGTTTTGGGTTATGAAGTTGAAAGTAAGATTAGTACGAAAATAATACAAATCAATTTTGAAATAGCTCCCTGGAGCTCATTATTTATATATGTATATACATACATATGTGTATGTATTTGTTTTTGTTCTGGAGTTTATTGTATAAAATAAACAGGGAAACAATCCCTCAAGCCCAAAGTGTCCTTTGCACAAAGTAAATGTCCCTGTGGGTGTTGCGTAGTGTCGTATATATTTCTTTCTTTCTATAAGACATGTAAACATGTCCTCAAGAAATGTCACATAATCCGTAGTTTAGCAAAAAAAAATATGAAAGCAAAGAAGTTTATCCCACATAATGCTAAGAGCCAACATTTATTCTGATTTTTTTTTTTGAAAACTTAAAAAAAAATATATACATATATTTCTCAAACAAGGGTACAAAAAGAGTTTTATCCCACTTAGCCTTGGGCTTAGTGTGGTTAAAAACCAGAAAATATTTTTTTTTTCAATTCTTAAAAGGGAAGAATATAAATAAAAACTATAAATTAAGAATATGATGGAAATCTGTTAAAGTTGGCAAAATGAAATAGGAAAACTTTCGCAGGCTCTTTAACCTATCGTTTGCATCAGCTGACATATTTTTTAACGAAGAGAAGCAGAAGAAATCAGTAGCTACCTAAATCCAATTAAAAGTTAGACAGGTAATTTATCGCAGAGAAATTCAGTTGGGTGGATAAAATGAGTCTTTGGAATGGGTAAGACAAGATAAAATGGCACTTGTGGATTTTAAATTAGTTTCACTTGGCTTAAATAGAGAATGGATGGGTTCTAATTTTATATAGGAAGTGGCTTAATGGGTTCGATACACGAGGATAGTTTGTAAATTGCACATAATTTTTTTGCGCCCAATTGTGTCAAAAAAATAATGGACTTCGACAAATTACTTAATTTTCTATTGTGTTAATTTTTAAGAAGTTGTATTAAATTCAATAATAACCTTGACAGTTATCTTATACTTTGTTGAAGTAAAAAGCTTAACTATTTTGCCACCATGACTGGAAGAATAAATATTTTATCAATATAAAAAATAATATTTCATTTTGAAATATAGTAGTACTCAATCGGCATAAATATGTAAAACTAACTTAATTGAATCACAGCCACTGCCAAGTAAAAATATTTTTATGAAAAAATAGCTCTTCATTTTATTATTAACAATTTTTTATAATTAGCGCGCACTCAAGGGGTTTTTACTATCCTTAAAATATTTGTCACAGTACGAGCGTCAAGAAAGGGTTTACAAGGAGATACGGATGCACTTTAGTTTTAAATTTCTAAAAATTACAATGGGTAGAACATTCCACATCCGTACAGTCCGCCTGAAAAAAGAATCTCTGAATTTCACAGTACGTCCGAAGTTGGGCTCAAGGGTAAACTGATGAGCATTTCTAAAAGAGCGAGTATTACGGTTGAATTGCTTAAGGGGAGGAATGCAAATGGCTAATTCGATAGAACACTGCTTATAGAATTAACGGTTATATAAAAAAAGACAGGAAACATTTCGGCGGTGCCCGAGAGATTTAAATTTCTCCCTTATATTTCTATCACCTATAATTTTTAAAGCTCTTTTTTGGATTCTATCTAAAAGAATCAAGAGGGTAATTGGAGCACCTGTCCAAATATGGGAATTGCACTCAAGCTTTGGACGAATATATTCAATCCATCGAAGAAGAGATTCATCGATACCAAAAACACGCATTTTCGATAACAGAGCTTGATGCCAAACTCTAATAATTGCTTTCGAAATATCAAGTGCAATAATCTTACTTTCGGCAAAACGATGTAAAGATTTATGCAACTGTTCGGTGAGACATCAGATCACCAGTGGACCTATTGCTTCGAAAGATGATGAATAGGATAGACAGAAAAGCTTATACGCAGTGGTTTTGCGGGCGTTGAAGAACACCTCTTCAGAACAATGGGAGGGACAGCAGATTTCTGAATGTCAACTTTCTTTCAGGACTCTTGCAACTGCACTAGTACGAAAAAAGATTGGTCCCGTGGAAAAGATTGTGTTCTCAAGTAAATGAGGAGTCATAACACTCTCTCTAAGTAGCGTCGAATCATCAGCAAACTGTGCTGCAAGCAAATTGGCTTTATCTAGTGGGCTGACATTGATATTGATGGAGTGTCATTGATAACGAGCGTTGGGATCGAGGACGAAGTTATAATTCGAATATTTTTTACCATCCAATATAAATTACCAGAAATTTTTACTACCCTTGGGACATTGTAGTATTTTTTGCCTAATTTGTTGATTTGTTGGTCATGTAAAAACTTGGTCTGCCGAATATGACCATTGTAGGTCTTTCTAGCTTGTTTGAACTTATTCCGGTTTTTCTCAGTAGGGTTGGCTTTATAACATCGGAAACCTACTTCTCTGAACCCTATAACCTCTTGATAGATTTTTCCTTATTTCGGAGGAAATTTCTCATTCCAAAAAGAATTAAATTTGTAATCATATCTGCACTAGAGTCTACGTCACTATCGAGGAAGCATAATGACCAGTTAAAGTTTCTGAAGAAATCATTGAGACCGTTCCAGTTGGCTTTCTCGTATTGCCGGTTCTCTAGGGGGTTTTCTCTTTAACTGAGATTTTTTGACACGATAAATTCGCCGATATGATAAAGTGGTCTGATGTGCCCAGAGGCGATAATACACTGATGGTGTATTTATCAGGATCAGGTTTAACCTGCAACGTCAGGAATTCGAGTTGGCTTATTAAAAAGCTGTGTCAGGTGGTTTAACTCAGCAAAGACCTCAACATAACTTCTTTTGGGTGTTGTCTGATCAGAAAAGTGAATCCAACTAGAATTGTGTACATTTCATGACGATTTCAGTGTGAGGATAATGGGGAATAATTCTTTGGATGGAATCGGACAGAGCATCAAATTCGTTAAAAGTTGAATTTCTGTCCAGGTTTGGACTTCGATAAATGAAACAGGTATGTATGATGTGCTTGTGTACCGTGAATTTAATTCATACAAAATTGGAATTTGTATTTAAACCTTTGCTATAATGGGGTTGAAGTTGGTACGCAACATCATTTCTTACAAAAATCTTATGTATTTCAAAAGTTTTTTTTTTCATTTTGTAATTTTTTAATTTTCGAGAACAGAATTTTGTCATTTATTGATCATCAGTTCTTTCATTTCCGTGAAAAATAAAAGGCATGTAGAAATAGTAAGTGGTAAGTTGGCGTAAATTTTTTAATAATTTTTCTTGTCTGCAGGATAACTAAAATAAAACGCAAGACTGTTTCGTACAAACAAATCATTTGACGAATGCAATATTTTTTTTAATCTTTTAGAAGTTTTTGTACAAAAAAATTGCTTATAATCCATAATACCAATAATAATGAATAAGTCAAAAATCGAAAAAATGTTTTATGATAGATAGTGCCAATAAAAACACTATTAACTTCAAAAGTTCTTATTGAATTTTAGATAGTAAAAAATAAGCGAAATAACAAATTTTATCAATACTCTATTTGCCGTTTTGTAGAAAAAATACTATTTTCGAAAACCAAAATTCTTAAATTTGTATGGTGGCTACCCATATTTTATTTAAAAAATAAAGCGTTTGTTTTTCAAAAAGAAATTTAGATTTTTTTTTTTAAGTCAAACATTTTTTTTTTTGGAAAATTTTAATACCTACATAATATTATTTAAACTTCAGCATAAGAGAATTGATTAAAATCAGTTTAACCATTTTCGAGAAAATCAAAAAAATGGTTCGATATTATATCGATTTTTCAAAAAAAAAAAAAAAAATAAATTTTCAACAATAGGCTAGCTTTTGGTTAGTGAATTTTTTATTTCTTTTTTTAAATCTGTGGAACAGTTTAAGTATTAAGAAAAAAAAAAGAAAGTAACGTGTGGTGAAAATGCTAAAATACCGTCTACCAACTTTAAAAAAAGGCTGAGTCATGTCTCGTGTAGGCTCTACTCGAACAGACAGGCTGGAAGTTAGTCAGACAGAATTGCAAGACCCAGTTTTTACTCTTTCCCTATCATCGTATTGTCAAACCTGATCAAAATCTCCATTTCGATTTTTCTTGTCAATGCATAACTTGCTTATAGTTCCTTAATACAGGTATTGCAAGTAAAAAAAAAATAAATTAATATTTAGTAAATGGCCATTTCGTGATGCATATTATTAAAATATTTAACTATTGACTCATGTGCCGTAGTAAAAGGTTATGGTATGTCTTATATTATTATCATTTCCTATACGTATCTGGGGAGCTTTACCTATACACGAGTCATTTTAAGTCACGTTATATGTATTTGTGGTGAAATAAAAAAAATATAAATAAAACAAATATTCCATATCAGATATATTGACTCCAACCTTATCCTCCTCGAATTACATCCATAATGTATATCATATATTCCAAACACTTACCAAAATAGAACACTTAATATGAACCTCCTTGAAAGTTAATTACGGTTATGCAAATATCCTTGAATGTGTGGAAATCCCAACACCAAGTGCCACCCATAAGCAAATCAATCAACTGCAATTAATTACGCTTATACATAGTAGGTATATTAATTCAAGGTAAGTATTGACACACTTTGATTAAACCATCTGCAACAAGAAGAGAATCACTCCACTGTCATCAGTGGTTTTTCGAGATAAGCATTAATATTAATTGCAAATAAGCAAATTTATCAAACACACACATTTGGTTTGTATGCTACATTCATTCAAAAATGATTTAATGTAAGACATTTTTCGTAAAAAGCACTTTTAATAATTAATTTTGTACGGTCAAGGTTATTAAATTTTAAAATAAAATTAAAATTAAATTTGATGATGCAACAGTTCGAAGAGAACCAGAACATAGTAATTAACAACTCTTAACCATTTCTGTGTGCGTGTTACGAGGAATGGAAGGAGCATACAATTTTCTGCCAATTCCGAACGGTTAATGAGCAGCACTTTTCATGACAAGAGATACTCTTTGAGGATTTGTCAATTCCTCACAAGAGGCAATACACCCCTGGAAAACATTTTTCCAACGGCTGAATATTGAACCTAGGACCTTCAGCATGACAGTCCAACGCACTTACCATTATGCCCCGGGATACTAAAGGGTTTTCCAATAAGAGGTGTTATTTTGATATTCAAAGAAAAATGGCATTTTTGGAGATAAATGATCGGATGTTTATTTCATTATAAAGAGGAAGGTATGCCGTTAATAATGGAACACAACATCAGCCAAATGGCCGCCAAGACCACGCTTACAGGACCATATCCTTTTCATGAAATTTTCCATAACCAAATCGCAAAGTGGCTGCCCTATGTCCTCGATAGCCTCACGAATTTCATCTTTGAGGTCTTGAATCGACGCTGGGCTGTTGGCGTAGACCTTATCTTTCACGTGGCCCCAAAGGAAGAAGTCGCAAGGTGTTAAATCACAAGATCTCGGTGGCCAATTGTGATCACCTCTTCGAGAGATAACACGGTCCGGAAACTTTTCCCGTAAAAGATCGATGGTTTCATTGCTTGTGTGGCACGTAGCGCCGTCTTGTTGAAAGTAAACGTTGTCCAGATCAATACCATCCAATTCAGGCCATACAAAATCATTAATCATCTCTCGATAGCGCAATCCATTGACCGTAACTGTTGCTCCAGCCTAATGTTCAAAAAAGTAAGGTCCAATGACCCCGCGGGACCATAAACCGCACCAAACAGTCACGCGTTGAGGATGGAGAGGCTTTTCAACAATAACTCTTGGGTTTTCCGAGCCCCAGATGCGACAGTTTTGCTTGTTGACGTAGCCTCCGAGGTGGAAATGGGCCTCATCAGTCAAGATGATTTTTCGATGAAATTCCGGTTCATTTTCATGCATTTCAAGGACCCAATTTTAATAATTTCAATGCGTTGTTGAAGCGTGTATCGTTCCATTTTTATTAATAGCGTAGTTTCTACTTGTCAAATGTCAAAAAATGACAGCTTCAAAAGTGACAGCTACCGCAATAGCGGGCTATTCAAAATAACACCTCTTATTGGAAAACCCTTTACTTGATTATTGAATTTTACCACACATTTTTTTGGGCTTAAATGGTTAAAATATCGTAGCTGTTAAATAATTTCTTTTAGAAGGGTAATTGTCCTTGTCTCATGGTTCCCATGGAAATATGTCATCACCAAATTCACAAATGTCAATGCCTCTCACAAAATTAATCAACTTTCAATCAGAGGCAAACCCCATAAAATGTATTCGTATGGAAAAATTGATTCTGAATTGATTCCATGATAAAGATGAAAAAACTCTTGGTCTTTATGAAGATAAATCAAAATATGAATGATTATTATAGATCCCAAGTACTGCCTCTGACAGTTAAAGGGTTACATCTGGCCTAACCTTGAAGGTTTTGAGTTTAAGCTTATATCATCGCATTGTTACGTGAATGGGTTCTAGCGTCAAAAGTAATAAAAAATTAGTTACTTCCTTGATCATTTCTTTAAATACTCAAAATTGGGAATGAAATGTTATTTTTGTTTCAAAATAAACTTCAAACTTTCATAGGAATTTCGACAAAAACAAAATATTCCTTTATATTAGAATCAATCACAAGAAGGAAGTTAAATCAAAGTCACTAAAACCGTTTCGAGAAAAATTAAAAAAAATAATTATTGTTATATGGAGGCGGAGGGCTCACAGCTGTACCGAACCAAGTCATAATCCAAAACTAACGCCAAAATTTCCGCAAAATTGACCTCTCTTTAGGGCTGTAGTGAACTACATAATTCAAATTTCAAACCAAGTCAGTGGCTTTAATTTTCTATTTATTTCGAAGCATAAACGAACCAAGTCAGTATTATTCAGTTTTCATCAATTTTATCCTCGAACAGGCGTGGGGGTTATGGTTTGTTTCGTTTTTTTCATCTCGTTCTGCATGCTTCCCCCTGCAACCCCTTTACTATGGTATACTATAGGATTTGGGGTATACGCGAGGTTGAGTGTATACTTACTTACTTACTTAGGTCCTCAGAATTTTTATTTCCGTGGGGGACCCCTAGTGGGGCATAGAGCATCCACAACGCCAGTTCGCCATCGTGTTCGGTTCCTGGATATGAGTCGCAACTCCCTCCAAGTCTTGCCTCCTTCTCCATTAGTTTCTTGGTCGTCCAGCTCTTCTTCCTTCTTGAGTGAGTGGATTTCACTGCATTGCATGGGCAGCAATACAGTTTTCGCATTTTCGAAGCGTGTGTCTGATCCACTGCCGCCTTCGACGTCGTATAAAGGAGTCAATAGGTTCCTGACCCGTTTTCCTGAGGAGCCCTTCGTTTGAAACACGATTGGGCCAGAAAATCCCAAGGATGTTTCGTAGACATCTATTAATGAACGTTTGCAGCTTCTTAGTGACACCTACTGTTCCTTTCCAAGAGCTGCAACCGCAAAGTTAAACGGATTTGACGTTGGATCGAAACAGCCGTAGCTTGGTTCTTAAGCTTAGAGTGTTATTCCTCCATATATTTCAAAGCATTCCAAAAGCAGCCTTCGCTTCGCCTTGCTGATTCGACTGCTGATGTCCTGTTAGGTACCCATCCTCGGTAAAGATGATACTTCCAAGGTATTGGAAGCTCTGTACTTTTCGAGGCTGATCATCTTTGTTTTGCCCGAGTTGATTTTCAGCCCAACGATTTCTGCTTCCCTCTCCACCCCTGTTGTCATTTGGTGGAAATCCATGATCCTATAAGAGAGCAAGCATACGTCGTCGTCCGCATAGTTAAGATGTTTAAGGTGAAACGTCAGAGTCCATCGAATCCCTCCGTTTCCCATCAAGGCCGGTCGCAGGACATCGTTTATCACAAAAAGGAACAATATCAGTGACAGAATGCAGCCCTGTCTGACTCCACTTTGGACTTCAAACTCTTCTGACAGCCTTCCTTCGTGCAAAACGTGACATTTGGATCCATCATAAGTTACCTTAATAATATTCATTAATTTATCCGGGATACCCCTCCTGCGTAAAGCAAGCCAAATAAATTCTCTATTGACGCTATCGAAAGCCTTCTAAAAGTCAATGAATTTCAGGTGGAGTGGTGATCGATATTCGACGCACTGCTCAATTATGATCGTTAAAGTATTTATATGATCAATGCATGCGGATTCAGCGCGGAAACCTGTTTGTTCGACATCGAGTGTAGCTTCTAGGTCAGATGTTCCCTGATGCGTTCCAGTACTATTTTCGCTAATATTTTGGCAACGGCAGGCACGACGCAAATCCCCCTCCAGTTTTCGGAGTTGAGTGTATGCATTTAAAGAATCTGGATTTAAAGAAACTTTGAATTTATCCTATTTTTTCAATGTCAATAGCTGTTTTCTAAATATACTCGTACATATACGGAGGCTGTTTGAAAAGTTCTCGGCCTAACATAGAAGGCGTTGTTTTAATAAATAACTTTTAATTCCTCAAACAGCCTTATAAAAAATTGTATGTTGTAACGAAGCGTTCCATGCCGCTCTACTCTATACTACTTCTGTATTAACACCGAGAATTGTAATTAATACTAAGAGTTATACTTCGCCCGAATAAGATTCACACACGACATAGGCGTATGACGTCACGCAAAAATCAAACAATAATATTTTTCGTTCGCCACCCATACAGTTCACATTCAGTTTCTACTGAAAAACTATCAAGAGGATCTACTCGGGTGAACGAAAATCACCTCTTTGCTCATACATACAGTCAGGCGGCATAGTAAATTGATTGAATAAATCTTTCGAAGTCCAGTCGTAGACAAGCAGTATAGACGAGTTGTTCATTTAGCTTCCCTTGCTTTTTGCGGAACTTCCACCCACCAGTGGTAAGGGGTTTCGTATGAAGACAAGTTGGGTAGGTGAGATTGTCCAGCTATTTCTTATTAAGGCTTCCCCCCACCAGCGGTAAGGGGTCTTAGTTCGAAGTTTAATGTCCTAATTGCCACCAGGGGCTTCGGTACCTGCAGATCTACCAGAGCGTTTAGCCTGCCGTTTAGTGCCACCAGGGGCCTTGAACCTGCCGATCTACCAGAGCGTTTAGCCTGCTGTTTAGTGCCACCAGGCGCTTTGAACCCGCTGATCTACCAGAGCGTTTAGTCTGCTGTTTAGTGCCACCAGGGGCCTTGAACCTGCTGATCTACCAGAGCGTTTAGCCTGCTGTTTAGTGCCACCAGGGGCTTTGAACCTGCTGATCTACCAGAGCGTTTAGCCTGCTGTTTAGTGCCACCAGGGGCCTTGAACCTGCTGATCTACCAGAGCGTTTAGCCTGCTGTTTAGTGCCACCAGGGGTCTTGAACCTGCCGAACTACCAGAGCGTTTAGCCTGCTGTTTAGTGCCACCAGGGGCCTTGAACCTACTGATCTACCAGAGCGTTTAGCCTGCTATTTAGTGCCACCAGGGGCCTTGAACCTGCTGATCTACCAGAGCATTTAGCCTGCTGTTTAGTGCCACCAGGGGCCTGGAACCTGCTGATCTACCAGAGCGTTTCGCCTGCTGTTTAGTGCCACCAGGGGCCTTGAACCTGCTGATCTACCAGAGCGTTTAGCCTACTGTTTAGTGCCACCAGGGGCCTTGAACCTGTTGATCTACCAGAGCGTTTAGCCTGCTGTTTAGTGCCACCAGGGGCCTTGAACCTGCTGATCTACCAGAGCGTTTAGCCTGCTGTTTAGTGCCACCAGGGGCCTCGAACCTGCTGATCTACCAGAGCGATTTTGTAATAAGGTTTGAAGACCTTTAAATCTGGAGTTTCGTGTTTTCTTCAGGACGACCCTGGCGAGACCGACGAGCAGAACCTCGGCTGGAAAGCAAAAAGCACATCACAATGTGAAGTTTCATTAAAATTGGTCGCGTACTTATATTAGTGCAATTTTTTGTTTGAACAACCCTATTGCTAACAACGAAAATGGAAAAAAATTAAATTACAGCCGTCATTAAATATTTGGTCAAAGAGAATATGACAACAAATCAAATTAAAGATGACTTCGATGAGACATTGGGGAATCTGCACCTTCGTATTCCACGTTCAAAAAGTGGTCAGCCTTATTTAAACATGGCAGACAGAGCGTCGAAGATGATCGCAGAAGCGGAAGGCCAACAACATCCACCTCTTCAGAAAACGTCGATAAAGTTCATAAAATGGTTTTAGACGACCGAAGGTTAAAAGTGCGAAAAATCAGCAACACCATGGGGATCTCTTCTGAGCGGGCTTACCACATTTTGACCGAAGAATTGGGGTTGAAAAAATTGTCCGCAAGGTGGTTGCCGCGTTTGCTGAGCGAAGAACAAAAATTCAATCGAGTTGAAATCTCTAGAGATAATCTAGCGGTATTTCGGAGGAATACCAGCGATTTCTTGAGAAGATTCATTACCACCGACGAAACATGGATTCATCACTACGAGTATATTCCTGAGACAAAAGAACAATCAAACCAATGGAAGCATAGTGGTTCTCCACCACCGAAGAAAGCCAAGTCGTGTGCTTCAGCTGGGAAAGTGATGGCGTCAGTCTTTTGGGATTACAAGGGAATTATTTTTATTGAAAAATATTTAAAAAAAAGTTTTAAAATTTATTGCGTCTTATTGGTCAGGCCGAGAACTTTTCATACTGCCCTCGTATGTGGCCAAATTTTGTTTTAATAAGCTTTAGTTTGTAATGGATTTCTGTTTAGTTTTTGAAATATATTCATTGTTTGTTTTTGGTCCTTTTTTAAATTATACCAATTTTTATTTTCTTTAATGACAATTTTTCATAATTTTTCGAGGTAATAATAAACTAAGTCACATTTTTTTTAACTTTTTTTAAATATTGATTTCATTTTTCAGTGCTTGTTTTTCATTTTTGGTCAAAAGAAAACTGGCTGAATAAACTTTCCAAATGTCTTTACTATGAGTAAAATATGTATTTCAGTAATTGATGGCAGTTTATTTACCTAACCTCTTAATATCTTCGAATTCAATTTTTCTGACTTGGTTTGGTTCCGCTGTGAGTCCTCCATATATAATGCAATAATGGTTAGTCGTGTCGGAGGTTTGAGTGCCCCCGACCCGCCGCCACATAATAATAATAGGTATCTTGCACACTAATCACTTTTTGACCGACAGTAAAACAATATTAACAATAAAATATATGTCTGTAAGTGTAATTAATTTACCATAAAATAATGAACATTAAAATACTTTCTATTCTGTCTCTCTTAGAAGAAATCCTACTTACAAAAAAAAAAAAACACAAAATGTTCCCACAAATTAAATGACATCTTTTGGCATTTATTACTTTCAAATTGACTATGCCAGAATAAAAAACAATCCCACACACGCTCACTTTAACACCAATTTGCAGTTAAGTGCTTATACCTAGTATGTATGTATCACAGATCTACCACCTCCTGCATTAAGGACCAATTCCACGCCGGAAGTATTGCATGATGTGCAAAAACCCTACAAAGTAAGTATATACACCTTCAGGCATAGAAAATACTGTATTAGACACTGTCGTATTATTTTCGCATATGACAACGACTGTGGGAACTTTCTTCAAGTCCTTGAAACTAAGATAAACACCATCCCTACACAAGGTGAAACACACCTTCCCAGTGGAGTGAGAGAAAGGACGAGCTAAAAAAAAGAATACAAAGCCACTTATCGCTTTTTAGGGAGAGATATTTAACCAAGAAAAAATTTCCAAGGAAGCTTTAGGAGCCCCTCCGAAGAAACGTTCTCTGTTAAAAATAACAGGGTACGGGAATACAACATCACTGGAGAGCTATTATAAAAAAGGAGGTGGAAGGGCGAGCTCCTATCATTTTTCATGTAATGTTCCTTTTTTTGCCACGTTTAAGGAATCCATTTCGTTGCAAAACGACGACGACTGCCATAGCCCATGATGGGTTTTCATCTCGAAATGGCGTGCCACTAATGGTTGGGTTCTGTTTTTGTATCTTTGAAATAAAGTTCATGCTAAATGAGATGAGATATTGTCTGAGATCTCATTTTACTGGTTGCTATTTTCCCATTCGAAACATTAGATACTATGAAAATAATAAAACCCGCACCCATTTACAATTTTACTTTGACTCCTCTCATCAATTCGCTGTCACTTGATTTCAAAAGGGATTCTTTATTTCTCTGTTAAAAAATCGACAAAAGAAAGGGTATTGATGGGGTGGAAAAATTAGTGAAACTCACGTAGGAACATATCAAAATGATAAGCATTCCACCATCACAGTCACCAGTACCACATTGTCGTTTTGTCGTTGACATTTTAATATTTACTCTCGAAATAAATTGAATTAAAGGATCCTTGTCAGTTTCTGACATATGAGTTTTTTTGTCCCAAAACTTTTGTTGTTAAAAATCTCTTTGGCTTTTGAAGGGCTTAAATTGTGTTCTACAAACACTTTTGTGATAAATGTATTTCATTTCAAAAACAGATCCATGATATTAATTTGAAAAAAACCTCTTAGGGGTAGAGCCAACAATTCAAAAAGTAAAACAAAACACGATAAATAATATGGGTATTCATGCCCGGTGATAAGAAAAGAGATTGATTTTAGGTGGGCAGAATGTGTATTAATAATATAAACAATAAGAAACGCACATATTTTTGCAAATAACATTTATGTAAGAAAACACTTCTAAGTATTCTCATCATCATTAGTTCTAGTCCCAACAAAAAAACCTATTTTCAAACTATAATTTTAAGTATTTAATTGGAAACAGAAATAAAATAGAACCCTTTGCTCAACCCAATTATAATTTATGTTAAAGAACTCAGTTTCCGGTAAAATACCCTTTCGGGATCACTCATTGTACGTTGAGAGGACTTTATGTTGTAGGTATGTACATAAACACAAATGAGAATTTCTGGCTATTCAAATTTAGCTTTCTAGATGACTCCTGTTTATACAATGTATACATACAGGATGTTTACCATACACAGATTTTTTCTATATACAATTTTAAAGACTCAAAATATTTTTTAGATTAACATTTCAACCTAGTTATTTCGAAAACTTGTTCAGGAAATGCTTAGGCTGGACTCGAATGCAAACAATAAAAACCTTTTTTAGCATTTGCCTTAAAATGAATAAGGACATTGAATGGCAGAAGGAAATTCAGAAGCTGAGAAAAAAAGAGATTGACTAAATTCCTTTGACAGTTTCTCTGTCAAATAAACCTACTTTCAATAAATGTCATTTTAATTCAAAATAATAAGAAAAGTCAACCATGAAAGAACTGATCCCAAGAGCAAATCTACCATATCTTTATATTTCTATGAGTTACTAGCTGTTCTGTAGCTTATGGAAAACCCAAAAATTGGGATTGTATTTAATTATTTATTATGAATATATTGAAAAGTTCTGTAAAATTCTTTTTCAAACAACATTTTGATACAGTAAAATCAATAACATTACGAAAGTGATTACATATATATTTAGGCTGAGAGATTTCCAAAATAAAATTGCTCCAATGAAAACATTACAAAAGTATTGCTTGCAACTTCAAAAATGGATGTTGTTAGAGAAAAATGTTTAGAATCATTAAATTAGTTTTTAGAATTTTTAGATTTTTTTAAGCAATTGGAGGTCAAAGCAAAACGCAAACGTTAAAATAAGTTTTTATACCCTACAAAATTAAAAAAAAAATTGGTACGCCAATTTTAAGTTAGTAACATTGTGCAAAAATAAATACAATTTAAAAAAATCATTGGCACGTTTTTGAGTTTTCAAAATTAAAAAAAAATATTTTTTTTTTTCAAAAATTAAAAAAATATTTTTTCTTAAGTTTTGGTGTGCAATGTTTTTACTTTTTGCAGTTGATATATAGAAAAATTCATTAAACGCCGTTTTTATGGTAATAAAAAAGTCAAAATACATTATCATTTCTTTGTGTCTTTTCTTTTAAATTTAATCTTTTTTTTTGTAAATTCAGTAAAAACAAAATAATTATTAAATCATATATGATTCTTCTAGAACTGATTGTTACCCCACATCACATATTTTTCCCTTAACATTTTTTTTTAAAAATGTCGTTTCACACTAACTTTTAAGTTGAAAATTGACATTAGGGGAAAAAAGGCATAATTTCAAATTTAATCGTTTACCCGTTTTCCAGAAAATTTTGATTATTTTCTTAACAATCCAAAAACTATTTTTTCGAAAATTTGAATAAACAGTATTTTTTAAATTCAAAGGAGTTCCGGTATAAAAATGTTGGTTAAAATAGTTACGAGCCGTTAATGAGAAAGTCAAAAATTAAAAAAACGGTTCTATGAGATGTATCGTTAGTATCATTTTTTCCAAAAACTTTGACCGAAATGTAGTATATGCCTTTAATAGCACAATCATATTTTATCAAAATCGTTAGAGCCGTTTTCGAGGTAAGCAAGATTTTGCATAAGGGCTTAACGGCAGGTACACTTAGTTTTGAAGATAAAGTAAATCTTTCAATTTCTCCTCAAGTAATCACGGAAGACCCTTAATTACAAAATTTGTAGAAATTACCTCCAGTAGATTAGGATAAAGGTCGAGGAATTTCTGGACCCACTTTTTCAACTACCCAATCATCGTTATGTCAAGTCAGACGAAAATCTCGAGTTTGAGTGTTGTTACAAACCCATAACTTGCCATATAGTAAGTAAAAATAAAATTTTATAGACTGTTCTTCGATGAAACAGTAATAGAAAACTAATTAAGGCCATACGGTGGGTGGTTGCATGATTGATTTGTGAAAATATATCAATTGTCTTACAAACATATAAGCAATATTGTCAGAAACGTTATTATCGGAAGGCGATCTGACAGTTTAAGCAGATTATATTCCGACAGTTGGATGTCAATCTATCGCCCATTATTTCTTTAAATAGTCCGAGGGGTACGTTGCGTACTACTACATCATATTGAAATTAAAAACTTTGAAGCATCTCAAAAAGAGCTCGCCTATAGTGTCAATGGATTGAAATATTGAATACTTTCCATTGATATTTAGAAATAAATATCTTCATCCCCCAACATATCTTCCCATCTCACCTAATATGCCAAAAAGATAAAAGACAGAACAACTGAAGTCAAATTTCTTTGCAGGTTCATTCACTGTTTTAAGCAAATCCCCTTGAATTTTATTTTATGCTCCGGATAACTGCATTTTCAGAGCTGACATTTAACAAATCCGAAAAATGTTTCTTTTCTGTTTTCTGCTCCAAAAAATGCAATATTTGGACTGCGGTTGACATTTGCACGTAAATAATTTTCTATACGTCAAGTTTTAATCTGTCCATTATCTGTCAAACCACATGATGTCAAATTTTGAGATAAATATTCTACATACATCAAAATATAGATCGTTCTCTATCTGTCAAACCATGAACTGGATGATGATTTCGATGCCAATGGATTAACATTTTCAGTTTTTTTCCACTTTTTCTTTGATAATTTCCCCTCACCCAAACTGTCAAAACGACGAAAAACGAAATGAACGAAAATAAAATTAACGAAAAAATTCTCGAAACAATTTTAAGAAAACATTTGTGTACGCCAACCCTAAGTTTTTATTATTGTACAAACAAAATTTAAATTAAAAAATATTGACCCGGCTTAGAGATATCGAATTTTCAAAAAATCAAAAAATGTTTTTTTTTTTTTTATGTTTTGAAATGCAATATTAATATTTTTCAAACTTTTTAGAAGCTTCTCTATAAAAATTTCATTAAAATCCGTTATGACGATAATGAGAAATCCGAAATTAAAAAAAAATGGTTCAATGCAGTCTGTAATATCTTGATTTCAATTTTTTTATTGAATATTTATAGATCGTAAAAATTAATCGAGAGGAAGAAAATTTTATCCAAGCTTAAAGAAAATCAGCCCAGCTGTTTAGACTGTCGTCGAATAGACACACAGAATTTCGAATTCTCTGCCATCGTTATATTTTTTTACGAATGCATAACTTACCATTTAGTACCTTTGTCTCGCATTAGGGGCGTTTACATTCTTAAACCTGTTTGACAAGCACGGCATGGTTAGTTTGATTTCAATAATATGAACGCTCCATTCATCGGTTTGGCAAGCGTGCTGGATAAAATTCAAAATGTTTTGAAATTTTGACAAACATATTTGAAAATGAGAACGCATGCTTGTCAAGAAAATATATCAAAATAAGTTATAACGGGTGATTTTTTAAGAGCTTGAGAACTTTTTTAAAAAAAAAAACGCATAAAATTTGCAAAATCTCATCGATTCTTTATTTGAAACGTTAGATTGGTCCATGACATTTACTTTTTGAAGATAATTTCATTTAAATGTTGACCGCGGCTGCGTCTTAGGTGGTCCATTCGGAAAGTCTAATTTTGGGTAACTTTTTCGAGCATTTTCTTCGGAAATGTTGTCTTCCAAAGCTGGAATAGTTGCTGGCTTATTTGTGTAGACTTTAGACTTGACGTAGCCCCACAAAAAATAGTCTAAAGGCGTCAAATCGCATGATCTTGGTGGCCAACTTACCGGTCCATTCCTTGAGATGAATTGTTCTCCGAAGTTTTCCCTCAAAATGGCCATAGAATCGCGAGCTGTGTGGCATGTAGCGCCATATTGTTGAAACCACATGTCAACCAAGTTCAGTTCTTCCATTTTTGGCAACAAAAAGTTTGTTAGCATTGAACGATAGCGATCGCCATTCACCGTAACGTTGCGTCCAACAGCATCTTTGAAAAAATACGGTCCAATGATTCCACCAGCGTACAAACCACACCAAACAGTGCATTTTTTCGGATGCATGGGCAGTTCTTGAACGGCTTCTGGTTGCTCTTCACTCCAAATGCGGCAATTTTGCTTATTTACGTAGCCATTCAACCAGAAATGAGCCTCATCGCTGAACAAAATTTGTCGATAAAAAAGCGGATTTTCTGCCAACTTTTCTAGGGCCCATTCACTGAAAATTCGACGTTGTGGCAGATCGTTCGGCTTCAGTTCTTGCACGAGCTGTATTTTATACGGTTTTACACCAAGATCTTTGCGTAAAATCTTCCATGTGGTCGAATAACACAAACCCAATTGCTGCGAACGGCGACGAATCGACATTTCACGGTCTTCAGCAACACTCTCAGAAACAGACGCAATATTCTCTTCTGTACGCACTGTACGCATTCGTGTGGTTGGTTTAATGTCCAATAAAGTAAACTGAGTGCGAAACTTGGTCACAATCGCATTAATTGTTTGCTCACTTGGTCGATTATGTAGACCATAAATCGGACGTAAAGCGCGAAACACATTTCGAACCGAACACTGATTTTGGTAATAAAATTCAATGATTTGCAAGCGTTGCTCGTTAGTAAGTCTATTCATGATGAAATGTCAAAGCATACTGAGCATCTTTCTCTTTGACACCATGTCTGAAATCCCGCGTGATCTGTCAAATACTAATGCATGAAAATCCTAACCTCAAAAAAATCACCCGTTATAAGCAATAGCGGTAATTCATCTTTTCTTAATTTTATTAAATTAATATAAGTTTTCTGCAGACTTTAAATATTAAAATCAATTAGTTTTCCTCATCGCTCTGTGTACAAAATTCATTCAAAAATGGTCAAAATTCAAATAAAAAGTGATGCATGTTTGACAAATGTAAACGTTAATGTTTTTATCCATCAAATTTTCATCACACCTTGTATTATTTTATACATCTCTGTTTGAATATAATGTATGTGGAAAAATGTAATGTACGAGTAGTATCAAATAACACCCCTGTTTAAACATAAGTCTAACAATCTTAAAGTTACGTAGCGGAGTACGGTGGTGCTTTCTTTTCCTAACAGTATTTTTCTATAAAAAATAAATAGGTTCGTTTCTTTACTTTGAAACTCTACTACAGAGACGTTGTAATATTTCCGGCTTGGGGAATAACCTACCTCACCTACAAAGCTATGGGAGATATTATAAAGGCTTCCCCAAGCCGAAAAGTATGATGGCTAAAGAGCCGATCTGTTTTGATTTCCTGAAAATTAAAGGAAAGAAGGCTGAGGAGCCGATGTATTGCTTTTAACTTCCAAATCGAAAGTCCATTTATTTGATCAAAACTTAGACTATTTATACAAAATATTTTACTTACATAGTAAGAACTTAAGCCTATACATATTATTACTTAAACATACATCAGGGGCGAACGCAGGTAGGGGTTTTAGGGGTTCAAACCCCCCCCCCCCCCCCCCCCCCCCCCGAAACGACCAAAAAATTAAGGGTTTATTTTGTTAAAAAAAAAAAACAGTGTTATTTTCGTGCCATAAATTCTTCTGCTAGTGTTGTTTTTTCTTACGACTTATAGGTACTACTTGCCTTAAGTAATGCATTCGTAAAAAAAATCGAACTCAAGATGTTTATCAAAGTTGATATTACTATGATAGCGAAGACGAAAAATGTGGGTCCCCAAATTCTGTCTGTCTGTCTGTTCGACTACGGCCTAAAAGGCTGGGCCGATTTTCGTTAAACTTGTTAGATATCGTTTTGAATTTTTTCCCCCACACGTTTTTTTTCCTTTTCTTTTTAAGACCAAAAAAACGGTAGCTGCCATACGATTTTTTTTTCGAAATCTTATAATTTTTTTTTCTCTAAAACTGTCCCACAGAATTTAAAAAAAAAAATCATAAAATTTCATTTTGTCATTTTAGGTAATGGTTGAAAAATTTTTTCCAAAAAATGATTATTCTTGGAAACCCCCTTGGGACCATTTTTTTGGCTTTTTGATTTTCTCGAAAACAGTACAACCGATTTTAATCATTATGAAGCCCCACCAAGGTTTAAATATTTTTGCGTATACAAATTTTAAAAGTTTTATTTTTTGATCATTCAAAAAAAATTCAAAATTTTTTTCTGGAAGCTCAATATTTCGAAAACCCCATGCTCGATTTTTTTTTTAAACTTGATAAATAAAAGTTTTTAATATAATCTACAAGGTCTGAGGAAAAAAAATTGTTTTACCTAAAAATAAAGGTACCCACAATACAAATGTCAAAAAATGGTTTTCGAAAATCGTATTTTTCAAAAAAATGGCTCCGAGAATTTTGATAGTTTTTTTTTTTGTTTCGATTAAACTTTACTTTTAGAGAAGCTTCTAAAAAGTTTAAAAAAAATATTGCATTTTAAGACTTTAAAAAAAAAATATTTTTTTTTAATTTTTGAAAGAAAAAAATTTATTTTTTTTTGAAAATGTGATACCTCAATAACTGCTCAATATTTTTTTTTTGTAAATTAAATTTTTATTCGAAAAATAAGAAAAAAGTTTAAATATGCGAACCAAAATTTTTTCTTTAATATGTTTTAAAGATTTTGTATACAAAAGCTTATTTTTTTAAGAAACCACTAAAACGAATTACAATTTTGTTCTCGCATAAACTAATATTTGTTCAAAACACATGTGATCCTGTGCTTAGCTCCAACTACTAAAGGAGTTTTAGTCATTTAAAAAATGAATTTTATGCTTTTTCTGTTAGCATTAATTTTTGAAATTCTTAGACTTTTACATGAGAGCAAGTTCGTGTGACCCAGTCGTGCATTTTATTTTATGTGTCTTCCTATTTTAACGCAACTGTCTTAATTTGAATTAATGATTAAAAAATATAGACGAATCGAACAGCAGTTTCGTTTTTGATAATTAACATTATGTATAGGGCAGAAAACGGACTAACGGAGCAAATATACCGATACAGATATCCGTGTTAATCTTAAGGGCCGATTTATGGCTAATAAATGATTTCGATTTATATAAGTTTGAGTTATTAATGGCTCCAAGGTCGGAGTTACAGCAATAGAAAAAACTCACTCATTTCGTTTGTGTGAAAGTTACAGTTACAGATGAGTAGCACATAGCACCCTCTGAGAGCGTTTTGGTTATAATTATGTAGTATAGTTAACGTAGGTACCAATTGAGTGTTGATGGTGTCCTTATGTTTTCGTATAACTCTTTGTCCTATGATCACAAAAGTACAACAAGTTATAACTTCACGTACTAATATATACCAGACTTAGTTTTGCAGATTTGGACCACTAGGCGGACCTAGAACTTATTATAACTCTATTGTTAGGTACACTTATGGAATAACTTACACTCTTTTTCTTCTTGTTGCATTAATGATATTTTACGAACCAAATGATGGCCTCCATCACAGGGCCCGTAGTAAAAGTCTATGTCTAAGAATTAATTCCGGAATAAAAATGCCCAAATGGGAAGCACCAAAAAACGCCCTCGTAGTGAATATTTTCCAACTTTTGGTAACATTATTCAAATTTGCCAAATAGGTATCCGTTGCAACATCTTTATGATGTTTTGTTTTTGCGATTAGCTGTATGAAATTGTTCCGATAGGTCCTATCCCTAAGAGCAAATATTATTTACTTATAACATACATATTTATGATAATTACAATAAAGAATATGTAATTAACAAGTACCTACAGTATAGTAATAAAATAATATATTTATGAAAATCTCATATTTTTTTGAAAACCCCCCCCCGAAATTATTTTCTGCGTTCGCCCCTGACATACATACAATATTATGTGCTCCAAATTCGGGCAGCATACTTGCTATGTCATCAAATTAATAGCCAATATGCATGCCCCTTTCAAAAATGCACAAATGTATCCAAATACATTAAGTCATAAACACTACGCAGAGCATTAAACCTAGGAAGTAGAAAGATACATTTGTCCAGAATAAAAGTAATCTGAAACGTCTATGGCATTGGAAATATTATTGGGTATTATATCTAGGGCATGAGGTTGATACTCATGGCCATAAATGAAATGCGAGTATAGTGCATCTAAAAATAGACTGGTCATTGTGGAGTGTACCCTGAATCTAAAGTCAATGACCAGTAATAAAAATTAATGTGATATTATGTGCACTACAACGTAAAAAAAGTCGCGGAAGTTTGTCCAATGTGAACACCGTCTTTAAAAATATGATTAAAAAGTCAATGACAAGTTTCAATGATAGCTACGTATGCATGTGTATAACTGGCGCCTTAGTCGACCATATTAGGTATGTACGCAAAACTTTTGTTCGATTAAATCTTGCTCAAGCAAAAAGAAAAACAAAGGCCTAACAATTCTGACCCGTGGATATTTTATAAAATTCCAGATGACTTCCAGTTCAAGTTAAAAGTGATAGATTGTTCAAATCATCATCTCGATAATTTTTCTTAGTATAAAAATAGATGTGACTTAAAAATAAATTTAACCAGCTTATGGTCAATAAGTTTTCAATTTTGATCAAAGGTTCGTTTGATAATTTACATCTATTTGAATCATTGCCCATTTTCACCCTACACTTATTGGATCTCTCCATTGTGATATACGGCTTAACAAATGCAACAAAATTATCTGAAAACTACAAGCAAATCAACCTTTATCACAATAATGATGTCACTTTCTGAAGATATAAAAGGTTATAACCTGTATTGTGTACTTTTTGTTTCTCCCAACTCAATCTTTTTAACATAAATGTAAAAAAAATAACATTGCAAGTTTCACAAATTTACGAAAAATACACACATATATCTCAAATCATGTAAACACTATTATGATGAAACACTTCCCTTCACAAGTTTAACAAGAGCTATACACTTCATTCACGACAGAAAGTAGCAACAAACAAACTCGTCCGTCCATTCTATGTTGACTTCCAAGTCAACAACACGTCAGGACTCAATTCTCATTTAGAATTATCTACTCCCAGCCTTGGGGGTCTGCCTACATAGACCGTACGAAGGAACCTACATACATACATAGCTACTCATACTCATAGAATAGTAAGAGAAACTAAAGGACAGGATAAAATGGCAGAAGCCTACATTTAAAATTTAGATGACAATCGTTGTAAAGCACAATTCTCAAAGTCCTTGACTGGCATCTTCTTTTTGAATTTTCTAAAAAAGAAAAAAAGATATAAATAAATAAACTAACAGAAAAGTTTTTGACTTTGTTAGCACTTTGATCTGCAGGTGGTATTTTTTTATGAACCGAGTCCTTCAATTAACATATTATTCATAGGACGACATTGATAAGTGATGGAGAAAGCGCTCATCATGACATGCTACCGTCTTTTCTTGAATATTTATTATATGATTTATTAAATCAAAGTTATTTTTAAATGACAGAAGTTTGTTTGAGTTTAGATATCTACCCGAAGAGTCGCTACACAACCCCGGTAACAACTTTACATGTTCTCGGACGCAATGACAATATTTATGAATATTTTAGAGAATTATTACTTTGTGTTTAATTAAAAAACATTTTAGCGAAAATATTTTTCTGTGAGACATCTTTTCATAATTTCGTGTGCAATTCAACAAACTCTTGAATAATTTACACAGTCAAAGGCACACCACACCACACCATATAAATGTGCTTCCCGGTCAATCAGTTTTCCAAGGTTAACAAAAGCCTCTTATTTTAAAGCTTTAGTAAGTTATATCTTATAAGAAAAACCTTGGAAACTAAATATCTGGGGATTAGGTAAGTAATTTCAATGGGGAAATTTTGAACCAGAATAACCTCAGGGTAAATTTCGCTAATATCTCATAAAGCGCTAACAAAACTGGAAGAAAATGTTTTCATGAATCAATTTTATTTGTAATAATTTGTTTTTCTTTCGAATCGAAATAATATGTCGCTCTTTTCGACCAGCTTTTGAATTTTCTCGAGCTCGATTACAGACTGCGTTCTACCCTGATTGATCTAGTGTGTGATGGTCTTATAAATTTTATTACAAAACAATCAAAAGAAACTTCGGAAGGCTTTGTTCGCATCTGTATGAAATATATGAAATATATGATTAAAATCAGTTTCGCTTTTCCGCCAGAAAATCAATGAACATTTTTTTTAGGGCAGGTTGATTTAATAAAATACTTTGTTTAAATTAGTTTAATTATTTTTTTATCTTAAAATCGAATGGCAAATTCGTTACAATCAGCGGTATATACGCGAGATCAAGACATACTGTCCTTTGTATTTTCCCTTGATGATCTTGGCCTCGATAAGGGTTGCGAATTTTTGAATTAAAAAAAAACATAAGTCATAAGTCTGTAGATGATTTTTGAATTAAAAAAAAATTAATTCATAAGTTAGTTAGTGACTTATGATTTAAAAAAAATTTTATTCATAATCTACTAAGTGACTTATAACTTCAAACTTGGTAGATATCATTTTTAATTTTTTCCCCCCACACGTTCTTTTCTTTTTTTTTTTAAGACCAAAAATAACGGTACTTGTCATACGAATATTTTACGAAATTTTGTAAATATTTTTTTTTCTCAAAAACTGCACGACAGATTTGAAAAAAAAAGATACAAAAAAAATTTATTTAGTTAAATCTAGGTACAGAATGAAAAATTTTTTGCGAAAAATGGATATTGGGGGTAACCCCCAAAGAACTATTTTTTTAGTTTTTGATTTTCTCAAAAACAGTACAACGGATTTTGATCATTTTTTTTGTGCTAAAGCTCCCGAAAATTTTAAATAGAACTATGTATCTATTTAAGTTTTCAAAAACCGATCTTTTGGATTTTTAAAAAACGGCGCCTAGAATTTTGATAAAATTTTTTTTCTTTCAATTAATTTTTACGATCTTTAATTTAATAAAACAAATATTGAAATTAAGATATTACAGCTTGTGCCTACCATAGAACCATTTTTTTGAATTTTGAATTTCTCATTATCCACATAACGGATCTTAATGAAAATTTTTATAGAGAAGTTTCTAAAAAGTCTAAAACACATTGCATTTCAAAACTTTAAAATAAATATTTTTTGAATTTTTGAAAAAAAATCTATTATTTTTCTTTTTTTTTTGAAAACTCGATATCTCCGAAACGGGTCAATATTTCTTTTCGTAAATTTAATTTTTATTTGAACAATAATAAAAACTTTAAACTAGCGTACCAAAATTTTTTCTTAAAAAGCTTTTAAAAAGTTTGTATATAAAAGCTTCTTTTAAAGAAACCACTACAAGGACTTATAATTTTTGTTCTTGCATAAATTCATATTTGGATATCATTATGTTTTTGTCTCTTACTACTAAAAGAATTTAAAAATTAATTTAAACCTTATGAACAGTTTTCTCTAATAACATTCGTTTTTAAAATTCCTAGTCGATTACATAGAAGCAAGTTCGTGCGACCCAGTCGTGCATTTTATTTAATCAGATTTCATCCATTAGCTTATGAATTATTTTTTTTTTTTTATTCATAAGTCACTAGGTGACTTTTGAATAATTTTTTTTCTTAATTCTTAAGTCCTTACTTACTTTTTTTAATTCATAAGTCACTAAAAAGCTTATGATTTAATTTTTTTTAATCCACAAGTCGCCAACTGACTTACATATGTATGAATTAAATTTTTTTTAATGTGCTTTAGGAAAATGATGTTCAAGGGACTTTTGCGTGCGACGCAGCGAACTATACGAAACATGTGGGAACGATTTCAGAAAACCAACAGTTTTCAACACAGAGAATTAGATAAGGAAAAACCAGGCAACACAACTGAGCAAAATGACTGGTGAATCAGACTAATTGCACGTTGGGAGCGCACCGTTACCATGAGGGTCCAATAAAATCAACTCCGGCATACTCTTGGCACTCGAGTGAGGGATAAAATCATACGTAATCGACGTACCATGCGAACGAAATTGACAACGACCTATCGGTCAGCGCACTTTGGAAAATGAGAAACTTGGGATTTATACTCTTTACAGACGAATGCAAGGTCACGTTTATAAATGATCACACATGAGAACGTTTGAAGAAGACAAGGTATAAATGTTTAGCATTCCCAATTATTCCTGGAACTGACCGTTTGGGGCTCAATTGTTATTTTATTGACTTGAATAAGTTTTTTTGGTAGAACAGAGCTGATAATTCTATGTATATGACGGTACCGTAACCGACAATCTTCTAACGGTCATATGACCCTTGTGAGTCCTTTCAACAGAGAATAGGCGCTGTATTTGTACTTAGACCAGAGAGAGACCGCATGACAAAAAGAGATCTTCTTTATGACGCCAGTTTTACGGTTTTTTGTGCCCAGGAATGGGGACAGACGGTAAGATCATTCAAAACCCCATCGAGCATTTATTTTATGGAATCAATTTTAAAGGATTTTCAAATAAAACTAAAGCCACGTCAACGCTAAAGAAGAGCATGAACGAGGTAAAAGCACGTGTTGGGAGTATATACTAGAATTAAATGTTACTCACCTCCTCAAAAGTCTACCAGAAGGCTTAGGAAGTGCATGCGGAGAAGGCCCCACTCCTAACTAAGTAAATCATTAGTCAAAATATAGTGAAGCATATACGTACATACAAGCAAAGTTTTATTTTTCATTATTTTACCTAAAGTGTTATGTGTACTCAATTCTTTCATGTTTATCTCAAAAATATTCACCAAAAATAAAAATATAATTACCTATACACATTTCTTTTCAAATGAGAACCTCATAGACCGAGAGCCCACAGCAATTTTTGGGTGTGATTGATAACAAAAAATAATTAGCATAATTAGATACGCCTTGTATAGTTATTTACAATCTTTGTGCCGTCAATAAAATAATTCTCGAAAGAGAACTCGAAGATAAAAATCCAGAAAAAATAGCGGAATACGAAGATACGGCAGTGAGAATAATGTCTCGTCTGGAGGTAAGATTTGCTAAGGTAAGAGAGCGAAATAACCCTAGTGGAAAGACTCCTACGGATGAGCTTACTAAAAGCTTACATACAGCGAGGCCAAATCACCATTTTAAGCTACCAAAGCTGCAATTAAAAACCTTTTCTGGTGAGTTCCAAGAATTGATACCCTTCTGGGAGAACTTCAAGTCAATAATACATGACAATAATTCATTAACTGCGAGCGAAAAGTTTAACTACCTTCAATCTGTTCTGAAAGGAGAAGCTGCAAAATCAATTGCGGGCTTTACCCCTTCGAATTCCTGCTATGATGGTGCCATATCACTGTTACAAGAAGAATATGGTGATAATGAAAAACTTGTAGATTGCCTGATGCAACAGTTAATGACTCTTCCACCAGTGCATAATAAAACTGATTCTGTCGCACTTCGTCAACTCTATAATGCTGTCATCTCATCTAGCCGTTCGCTAACGGCATTGGGCATTCCATCTTCGCATTATTATATAATGCTCAAGTCACTTGCTAAGATGTATGCCAAACGAACTTCACATAGAGTCCCACCGTCTACAAAAATCAAGAGGAGAAGAAAACTGTGAATCTGAATCTGAAGGTGACTCTACTCTTTCATTTACTGGTGATTAGCAAGTCAAAAATATATTGCTCTTTCTCAAACAAGAAGTAGAATCAATTGAAAGATCCGCTGTAGGAAAAGCAACAAAACCACAAGTATATAAACAAAACCAAATGTCTACAGCAGCTGGCTTGCTCACTACCGTACTTCCATGCATCCTATGTAAATCAACAGTGTGATCGTCCAATGGTTGAGAAAAAGAATTTGCTGAAAAAAGAAGGTAGATGCTTTAGATACACACGTAAAGGACATACGGTAAAATTTTGTCGAGTTAAAATTATGTGCAACCTACTCGTATGTAAAAAGAATCACGCGTCGTTTGAAATAATAACGCGAATACACAAAAAGAACTAACCGATAAGGCTAGGACCGCACTTGCGATTTTTCGTCGAGGCGATTCAAAAGTCGTAGTCGCTACAAATTATTGTCATGCACGCACTTGCGATTTTTTGCCGCGCGATTATTTAATCGCGAAAAATAAAACACACTACTTATTATGTGAGTGCACGCACTTGCTACAAATAGATAGCGACAGAAAAATCGCTTGAAAAAATAGAACTTGTTTCATTTTTACAATCGCTGCGATTTTTAAGTCGCATGTGCGTGCATTCACATTTAAGGCCATGTGTCTTACTTTTTGCGACTAAAAAATCGTGGATTAAAAATCGCAAGTGCGTGCATGCCAATTTCTCTTTGCGACTACGATTTTTAAGTCGTAGTAATTTAAATCGCAAGTGCGGGCATATCCATTTGAGTACATGTGTTTCATTTAAGTTTACGACAATCGCATCGCAAGAAAAATGAAACAAATTGCGACTTTTAAATCGTCATGATTTGTTAGTAGCAAGTGTGTTCATTCTCATTTAAATTCATGCGTTCTATTTTTGCGACTAAAAAATCGTGCGATTGAAATCGCAAGTGCGGTCCTAGCCTTAGAACGACAAAAAACAAGCGGTAAATTTATTTGTGGCCAGTGAATCAAAGTCATTCAATATTTACTTATCTGCAGACTGCGCGAGTTATTTTGCCTTCTCCATCGAATGATAAAAAACTATTTGTCCGAGTAATAATCGACGGTGGATCTCAAAGATCTTATGTTACTCAGAGTGTATGTCGTTGACAAATTAAATTTATCTTTCACGGGCAATATAAAACTTTTAATTAGTCCTTTCGGTAATTCTGACTGTCCAACTCCAAAAAACTTTAAGTTAGTGAATCTTAACATTCAAAGCCAATTCGGTGCTTAAAACATTAAAATACGTGCGGTTGTTGTACCCGAAATTTGCTTCGATTGTGTAATGGCCCCCGAACCGAATAATTTTCAGTTTAATTTAGCGGACTCTAATCCTAATAATTTTTTACAAGAAGATGGCATCGGCTTGATGGTAGGGGCAGATTACTACTGGGCTGTTCACGACAACAAAACCAAAAAGCTGAGCAGCAGATTGGCAGCGGTTTCCACTATTTTCGGCTGGACCATTCATGGCCAAGGCTCGGTAAGTTCATCCAATATTGAAATAGAATTTTCTTCTGCTTTTGTGAACGTCGCAGTGGAAAAGATAAGGGACCTAGAATCCATAGGGATTCAACCAGTGAAGGATAAAATTACCAAGTACGAGGAGCCATGTATCCACAGGAACCTAGAATCAGAGAGATATGAAGCCCACATACCGTGGTGTACCAATGATCATCTAGCCAACAACAAAGATGTCGCATTCCAGAGAGTAGAAGCACTCGCTAAACGGCTTTCTAGAAATCCATCGAAGTTGCTTGAATATGATGACGCTGTGAACGAGTTTGTTGCTGCTGGATTCGCTGAGCGGGTTCCAGATAATTCTGGTAAGTGAATTTATTACCTTCCACACCGACCTGTATACCGTCCAGATAAATCTACTACGAAACTGCGCATTGTTTTCGATGCCTCGTCGCATTCTACAGGAAACCTGTCACTTAACAACTGCATCTGGACGGGATCGAATCTTCTTCCAGAAATTTTTAAAATTCTATTACGATTAAGACTGTGTTCCTTCAGATTTCTCTAGCTAGGGAGGATCGCGACAGTCACAGATTTTTATGGTTTAGAGAAAAATTAAATGCTACAGGTAGCTTGCCAGTATCGCATGACAAGGGTTACCTTTGGAGTGACTTGTAGCCCCTTTTTGCTCTCGGCTACAATACAGAAGCATATCAGATCTGTGATGCAAGAATATCCAGAAACGTGTAATGTTTTGATGAAATCTTTCTACGTAGACGATTTGGTGTGTAGCTTTGATTATGAATCGCAGGTTCAAAAATTTTATAAGGAGGCCATTGAAATTATGAAAAGGGCGCATATGAATTTGCGAAAATGGGTTTGTAACGCTGCTGATATGAAACATAAGTTGTCAACTGCTGAAATAGAGACTGATCAGCTGGTTCTTGGACTTAGATGGAATGTTATTTCTGATGAGCTTTCCATTAATATGCAAAAAGAAGTGTTCCTAGAAATGAAGTCGCCAACAAAACGAAATGTTTTAAGGATAATTGGAAGCATCTTCGATCCATTAGGTTATTTAGCTCCTATCGTTATTCGTTTAAAAATCTTATTTCAATCATTATGGCGTCTTAAGTTAGGCTGGGATGAAGCACTTCCCGTTGAACTGTCTACTGAATGGAATATTTGTTAGAAGAGGTTAGCTGAAGTTGGGGAACTGTCTTTGCCTCGTTGGTTAGGAATAAGTCCTAAATCTCGTTCAGTAGTAGTACATATTTTTGCTGATGCCAGCCAAAAGGCCTATGGAGTAGTGGCTTTTATTGGGACAGAGGAGGACTTAGGTGTGATAGATGTTCAGTTTGTATGTGCAAAATCACGAGTAGCACCCTTAAAGGAACCCAAGTCTGATGATCTAAGTTTGCCAAAACTAGAACCAACAGCGACTTTACTTGCTTCTAGGCTTAAGTCTTAAATTTTCCAGCAGATAGATTTGTTTTGTGGACTGATTCTCAGATAACTCTCCACTGGATAAGCGGTGATTTAAAAAAATGGGTGTCCTACGTTGCTAACCAAGTTAGAGAGATTAAGGAGCACACAGAGCCGAAGGAATGGAGACATTGTGCAGGCAAACGAAATCCGGCGGACTTTTTGACAAGGGGAATATCTGTAGACAAATTTGAAGATGCTTATGATTGGCGATGTGGACCCGACTGGCTTAAAAATCCGAGAACACCTGGCCTGAATGCCCAATTGTCAAACAGGGTGTTACCCTTTTGGCTGTTGGCGTGCAAAACGAAGACGATCATCCTGCTGTTGTTGTTCTTCAGGAACCATTATTTGCGATTGAATCTTTCAGTTCATGGAAAAAACTATTACGTGTTACAGCTTTAATTCTTAGAGCTGTTAAATTTATGCGTTCTATACCAATTCCACATAGATTTTTGACTGCACCAGAACTGGAAGATGCAGCAAAGTACTGGCTTAAATATTCACAAAATATTTGTTTTAGCGATGAAATTAAAACCTTTAAACGAAACAAAACTATTAAAAAATCTTCTTCTCTTTTATCGCTTAATCCTTTCCTAGATAAAGAAGGTCTACTGCGATTTGGAAGCCATCTTCAGCAATTAGAAAGTTCATTTGATGTCATCAACCCTATCATAATCCCGAGGTTCAGCTATATTACCAAGCTACTAGTTTGTTACATTCATGAAATTACATTTCATGGAGGAGTAAATGCTGTCATGGCGAGACTAAGAGAAAAGTTCTGGTTGGTTGGAACGACAAGTTATCAAGAAAGTAATACGAAGTTGCAAGCTGTGTCAAAAACTTAAAGGTAAACCCGGCTCCAATCCTTTCGCTCCGTTGCCAAGAGAAAGAATGATGGCGTCTAGACCTTTCGAAACGGTAGGAGTAGATTTTGCTGGTCCTCCCTACACCAAGGAAAACGATATTTCTGGTAAGGTTTACATACTGATTTTTACCTGTGTGTTATTCGTGCTGTGCACTTAGAACTAAATTTAACAACAGAGAGCTGTCTTCTTTCCATTCGCCGGTTTATTGCCAGAAGAGGCGCTCCAAAGGTTATATATTCAGATAACGCGAGAACTTTTAAAAGAGCTTCGAAAGATCTAGCTTGTTTAGGAAATATTTTGGACAGCTAGATATTTTACGGTTTCCTGAGCAATTGTGCAATTGTGTGGCGTTTTAGCGTGGAGAGAGCACCCTGGTGGGGTGGCTTTTGGAAGGTCACCATTTAGCGTGCAAAAATCAACAACGAGGAACTAACTACTTTGTTAGCAGAAGCAGAGTTTGTCATTAATAGCCGCCCCTTATATTAGTGACGATCCTTTGGACTTAACCCCTCTTACACCAAATAATTTTCTTGCAGGCTATTATAGTGAATCTACAAGGGACAAACTAGTTGATGACATCGAGCTTCGACGAAAGTGGACTTCTAGAACCCAGCATATATCCTTTTTGTATAAAAGATGGAATAACGAATATCTTTGCCTTTTGAGATCGGCTCATCATACGAACGCGGCGCCATCAAATGAAGTTAAAGTGAGAGACGTCGTTCTTGTTCATGATAACGCAAAGGCCCGATTGCACTGGAAGATGGCTGTGGTAGAATGTATTTTTCCCGGAAGAGACAACAAGGTGCGAACAGCTGAAGTTCGTTTTGCAGATGGCACAAAGATGAGACGTGCAATCCATCTCTTGTATCCCCTGGAAATTCATATTTCGGGGCGCCCGGAGGATGTTGAAAATAACAATATAACTTCATATTAAATAACTATGTATGTGTCTGTATGTGGCCTATATAAGGAGGCTAAAAATCATAATGCATCTGATTATAAAAGTACTCTTGACCCGAGCAGTAGTTGTTCGGTTGCTGAATAAAAATTAATTAAAATTCAAAGTTGTAGTTCTTTTATTTTTGAATCGGACGGACAGGCTTAATTAAGATTAACGCATTGTATCAGGATTTTTCACAAAAGCCAAGGCCGTTGACTTCAGTTTTTAATAAAATGTTTTTTCCAGGTGGGACATGACAAATTTAAAATTTCGCTGTAAATACATCCTTAGACCAATGACCAAACTGTCAATGTCAAAACATTCACTTAAGACAACATTATGGTGAAGTTCACGAACGAAAAAAGTTTGCAAATAATAAAAATCTTCGCTGACGGAAACTTTGATAATAACCGTTTATTTCATTGAAAATTGTTAAAGCTATACATCCATATTAACAAAAATGTTTTAGTGGAGGATTATCGTCCCGAATCCTAGACTAAGTGCCAAAAATATTTAAAAAAAAACAAATTTTCTCACGTTTACTAACTATCGTATGATTAAACTAAACCACCGAAGACGGTGGTTGACAGAATATAAAACTAAGAAGGTATTATTTTTTTTAATTTTAAAATGCCATTTAACTATGAAGTACATATTTTAAATCTAAATTGAAATTATTCATAACTAACATTTTCCACATGCATTACATATGTCGCTAGGATAATTTGGAAACTGCAAGTCGGAGAACTTTCGAGTTTCAACTGCGTAATTAACAGTAAAGGTAATGAAGAAAAGCAATTTTCAACTTTCAAAATCAATACCATTTAAAAACGGAATCTAAATCATTTCCAAAGTTGTCCATATTGTGGTAGTTTAGAAAGCTGAACAATAGAGAATAAATTGAACATTTAAATTGACAACCAGAATGAAAATTCTTTTCCTTAAATTATGGCAAGTTTCTAGTAGCGGATCAACGAGCTGTTAATTATTTCCTTATGATCACGTGTTTCTAAGATTTTATAAAAAAAACAATTCATATCATTAAAAAAAATATTTATACTTTCCATTGAAAACAGGTATCATTCTTAAAATGTTTGAGAAAAATTTATAAAAGTTCATAACTAAGAACTCAACTAACCTAAACAAAGAAAGGTAAAAAAGACATTTTACGTACGATTAAATTCCATTCGAAAAACCTAATGACAAAATTGGCATCTACCTACATTACTGGTGTCGACAAAGTTAAAATTACCTTTAGTTTAGCTTATATAGCTTTACAAAAGTGAAAACATAAATACATATATTCCTCCCATTGTGTAGATTTTTTTCATCCATCCCTTAAAAAAAAAGAAAATACATTTCCTAAAGGTCAATGACAAAGGAGAGGGAGCCTCGGGGTAGATTAGGACAACAAACGACATTTCCTACGTCAATCTCAGATAGTCCATGTACTAACAATTCATACATATACATTCAAGTAACGGATAAGTATAGGGTCATAAACCACAGCAGCTGACATATTTCTTACAAATAAAATGATCCATGAAACTTATTCTCTGTCAGCTTCGCGCAATGGGGCAGGTTGGGATCTGCAATGTTCAACGAACGACCCTCAAGCTGCATTGTTTCTCTGACTTGACATGAGTGGTATACCTTGTCACACCCAACTTATCATCCCTTTGTGTAGATTTTTCCGAAGCCATCATAACACAAAGCCATTAAAGCCAACTGTTGTTACACGTTGTAACAATATAGTGGTGACCATATTTTTTTGAAGAAAAATATTGGGTAAGCCATTTTTATCTGCGATATAAATATTAATAAATCAACTGCGAACTGTTGGGATTGTACAAGTAATTAAAAGTGAAACATTCTTTTGTGTCATTTGGGAATGATTGTTCGTCTTAATTTTGAAGAAAATTGTCGTTCAAACAATACGTCATAAATGGTATTTTTTTAAATTCATATCGGCATATTAGTTTAAAAAGGTGACAAGCTTTAGTAACTGATTCATTTATTCCGAAATTTGTCGAATTTTGGGCGATGAAGAAAAATTGATTAGTTCTTGGCCCAAGACAACGAGTTGGTGTATGTGTTATAAACAGTTCTCATAAAAGAACACAATTAATATGACCTATTATTACACTCCTTGCAAAGGGAAATCAGGAAATAAGTTTTTCTAGTTTCTAGCGGTTTTATAACCATTAACGCGCACCGTTTATTATATGTATGTTGATAAGGGCAAGGTCCATTCAAGTTTACGAAGTGAATATCTTGGAATATTTTCTGGATTCTTTCAATTCTATCAGTTGTACTCTTGTAATAAGAAGACCAAACTACCCAGCAGTATTCCAAAACTGTATGGACAAAACTCTCAAAAAGAGATTTATAAAGACACTTGACTTTACTAGAATTTCTAAAAAAATCCAAGCATAAAATTGCCTCTAGGCACGATATAGTCTTTATACCTACATTCTGAAATCCAGTTTGTGATCAAATATTGCAGTAGTAGTAGAAATCGGACTATCAGATCTTATTAGCCGTGTTTTATTGGTTAGTGAATACACGACATCGCAAAATTTAACATGGAAAACAACAACAAACGATTAGTGAATAAAAATAAGCTAGTAATTGTAGTGGATAATTTAGTGAAGATGGAGTTTCGGATGTTGAAATGTAGGAGGTGTTTATGTGGTGTCATACTTGAGGGTGTGTTCGTTAGTATTTATTTTATTATACTTTCCCATTACTAATCCAAAGTGTGATCGCTCCGAAATTTATAGAACAAATATTTTTTCAAATGCAAAACTTTAATTCATAACATAATTCCGGCTTTACACTCCTGCCATTAATTTTGTCATAAAATATTGAATTAATTTACGCGAAGGCGATTGGTTTCGATTGATATGTTTTATCAGTTCACTGGCATTTGTTCAAAAATGTTATGTAACTGCGGCATTATGCTGAATTTATATAACAACTGAAAAAATTGCACATTTTAGTTGAATTAATACGATGTTAAAGCTGTTTTATGATGAAACTAGGTTAAGACAACGATTCTGCAAATTTTTAATCGGACACAGCATCATACTTTCTCTACACTTTTATTGAAGTTTAACTCTCAGAATACCTATTTTATTTTTTTAGTATCGTTCTAACTTCACATGACTCTTTAACATTTAAAAACGTCAAATTAGGTCTGTTTACTTAGTTTTTTGCACGAACTACTATTGTTTTAAGGTTGCTCAGAATCAATTTATTAAAAGAAATCGCCTTTGGCTAGGCGGTTTCGCAACTGTTTGGTTCAAGAAACTAAAAAGTTTATGTTTTGACACAAACTAAACGATTGCCTAAAGTGAGTTCGCTATTTTATGTAACATATAATTATATGCACCTGCGCGGACATTCAACCAAATATGTAGTTCATCTGTTTTCTATAAGTATCTAAGCAGTTGTGCAACTAAAAATTGAATATGCACTCCTAGCCTTAGGACGATATTAGTTAAAAAATGTTTAAAGTTAGAAAACTACTTTAAAGTTAGGAAATATATAAGAAGTATAATACTACTACCTTAATAAGAGGCTGTTTAAAATTTTGCGCCAATGTCAATGTCATTTTATTGAGTATCTACTATGTTTTTTTTCCTCCAATACTCAGTATAAATGTATATCCGATATATTTTCGCAGTTTTGTAAGCTTTAAATCAAATTTAACAGTGAGAAAAACTGTAAATCAACTCGATCTGCATTTTCATGAATATTTCAACTCAATCTGCATTTTCATGAATATTCAACTCCAGATTAAAAACGAGATACAGATCTTTCGAACACATCCGTGTAAGTTAATTCAACAAGTAGGAAGGAAGAGTGAGTTAAAGAGTGAATAAAGCGTTTTTTTGGTGCTTGTATTACTGCGCTAGATATACGAGCTTACCAATAAAACGCGCCTATTGTGATATTTAAGTCAAGTTCATTAAACAGACACCATTTTGGATAAGCAAGTTAAATCTTTTTGCCTATACTCAGAAAGCGGAATGACTATTGGGTTAATTTTAAAATCATCTGCGAATGACAGACATCGTGATTCTAAAACAAAACTTGGTAAATCATTGACAAAAAGTAAAAATAAGAGAGGGCCTATATGACTACCTTATTGGGGAACGCCCAAGTAATTAAATATTAGTTCCGATTTAATTTCACCAATTTGTACTATTTTTTCTCTATTTGCTTGATAGCTCTTAATCCAGTTTAGCATTTGAGACTGAACACAAAAATAATAGAAACTTGTTATTCATTCTTTTCAAAACCTTGAGAAGTCAGTATATATAACGTATGCTTCGTTTCTTTTCTCAATTGCATTGATACAATAGTTATTAAATAACGTGGGGATTGTTGCTGTGGTTTGAAAACGTCATACTTATTGTTTTAACCAAGGATTCGACAATTTCGGGAATCAATTAAAGTCTTGCAATAGGTCTTTTGTTTGCAATATATTGCTTAGAACCTGATTTGAAAATTGAAGTAATGTATGAACTTTTCTAAGAATCAAGCAAAACACAATTTCTGAGAGAAAGATTGAAAATTATTTGGAGCAGTTTATAGTTATAAGTTGGACTTGCAATTTATAATGAAAATTTCGGGAATACTCGTATTATCGGGGGGAAGACTCAGACCAGTGGTACCACCTTACTTCAATTGAAGTAGATCTACTTCTTTTTTTTTTTTTTTCAAAATATTTTAAAATCTACTTCCTACTTCGCACCATCAGCAAAATACTGAAATCTACTTCGTTTTAAAAATCTTCGTTTCAACTTACTTCAATTTTACAAAAAAGCCCAAATCTATTTCTTTTTCTCTATTTCACTCTTGTAGTATATAACCCCAGAATTTCCATGAACAAATGAGTAATTTTACATGTGTGAACGAATCTTATGAAAATTTTGACAGACAGACTAAATCACTACTTTTTCGTGTTCTAATGTCAACTGATAAAAATCTTTTATTCAATATTTTTCTAAATGCAAGTAAAATATCATATTGAAATCTACTTGGTTTTTTCTCAAGTTACTCCACTTTTTCTTCAAATCTGCTTCGACTTTTTGTTCAGAAGTGGTAACGCTGGCTCAGACTACTTTCGAATTTACCGAGCATTTAGAATCTTATTTGAAATTTGATTCCAAGGACCAAACATGCTTTCTATGTAAACAAAATTCAAAAAATCAAAGGGCTCAGCCAAGTTCTGACACTACACCCTTTTTACATTAACGAACAGTAGAATAATATTGAAACAGCTACAATGTAATAGAGAAATTTTATTATAAATTGATTTCTGACTAAAATTTGATGGGCATTGTCACCCACATTCATTAACGGTAATAATCCAAACCAATTTGTATTCTCTCTTCTTGAGTTGAATCATTTTGCGAACTTTTACAAATCTCTTTGTACTTGCAAAACATTATGAAAACAAGTTCAGGTGTTCCATTTGTAAAACATACCTAAGCCTAACCGTTGTATCTGTACTTTAATCAGTGCATTTCATTGTGTACTTGCTAAACCTCTTAATCTGAACCATCCTAGAAACGAATAGCGGTATTGATTCGGATATATTTATAATTTAATAGAGTTTAACTTCAATGCCTTTTATTTTGCTGTACCCGGGTACCCGGGTAATCGGGTAATCGAGTAATCGGGTAGTCGGGTACCCGGGTAATACCCGGGTACCCGGGTATTACCCGAATTACTCGGGTACCCGGGTATTACCCGGGTACTCGGGTAGCCGGGTATCATCAGCCCTAATTTTGTCAGTTACATAAACGGATGTCATCAAAAAAGTCACATTTTAAATAAATGCTATTTTAATTGTTGTTTGTCTGCAATAACGAAACAATCTCTTTTTTTTAAAGATTTAATAAATTCGGTTTACACATTTTGCTTTCCATCTAAAACTAAAAGTACGAAAACGGCGTTATAAATCATACTGTTTCAGAAGACTTAAATACGTATTAAAGAATCTGAAAAATACCGATTTAATACTAAAATAAAAAAGGAATGTTTTTAGAATGTTTTTAGAAGGATTAAAGAAGGAATTAAGTAACAAAAAAAACCGATTTAAGAAATGCCCATTTAAGGAGTATTTAAGAATGCTTTAAGTAGAAGTTAACACACCAAGTTAAGTTCTTTAAAACAATACCTAATAAAGATCATATTAAGATGGAATTAAGTAGGCATAAATTTACATACCTAATAAAGAAGGAATAAAGTATGAATTAAGAAATGTGATACCGAAATTATACCATTTTGTGCTACTTGTGGGTGACCCTATTTATAGGTGAGTTTGACATATTGACTTAAACTCAAATCGAAATAACTAGGTTTGTTCAATGACCTAGTGTATAGGCTTTTTTTTTGTGTGTTTGCACATCCAATTTTGTTTAACTATTTTGTTTTTATTCACACACAATTACAGTCGAACTCCCTCTAAGTCGAAGTTCCCTCTAACTCGAACTTTTTAGCCGTATTTTTGCATTCCCCTCAATTTTCCATACAAAAACTTTCCTCTAAGTCGAAGTTCCCTCTAACTCGACCAAATTCTCTTGATTCTTGACCTATTTTCTTTCCCTCTAAGTCGAATTTTTTTCTTTTGCCGAAAAAAAAATCTCTCAAATCGCAACTCGTTATTGTTTATAATTCTTATTAAAAGCACACACTCGAACTCTTTGATTCTCTATGTTGCATCGCCTGCGCCGTCACCGTCATGTCAGTGTGTAGTAGGCGCGTTTTATTGGTAATCTTTATCTTGCGCAGTAATACAAGCACCAAAAAAACGCTTTATTCACTCTTCAACTCACTCTTCCTTGTTCCTTCCTACTTGTGGAATTAAGAATTAACTTACACGGATGTGTTCGAAAGATCTGTATCTCGTTTCTAAGCTGGAGTTGAAATCTTCATGAAAATGCAAATTGAGTTGAAATATTCATGAAAATGCAGATCGAGTTGATTTGGAGTTTTTCTCACTGTTAAATTTGATTTAAAACTTACAAAAGTGCGAAAATATATCGCATATACATATATACTGAGTATTGGAGGAAAAAGAACATAGTAGATACTCAATAAAATGACATTGGCGCAAAATTTTAAACAGCCTCTTATTAAGGTAGTAGTATTATACTTCTTATATATTTCCTAACTTTAAAGTAGTTTTCTAACTTTAAACATTTTTTAACTAAAATCATCCTAAGGCTAGGAGTGCACATTCAATTTTTAGTTGCACAACTGTTTGGATACTTATAGAAAACAGATGAACTATTTGGTTGAATGTCCGCGCAGGTGCATATAATTATATGTATGTTACACAAAATAGCGAACTCACTTTAGGCAATCGTTTAGTTTGTGTCAAAACACAAACTTTTTAGTTTCTTGAAACAAACAGTTGCGAAACCGCCTAGCCAAAGGCAATTTCTTTTAATAAATTGTTTCTGAGCAACCTTAAAACAATAGTAGTTCGTGCAAAAAACTAAGTTAACTGACCTAATTTGACGTTTTTAAATGTTAAAGAGTCATATGAAGTTATAATGATACTAAAAAAATAAAATAGGTATTCTGAGAGTTTAGCTTTAATTTTTTCAGTTGTTATATAAATTCAGCATAATGCCGCAGTTATACGACATTTTTGAACAAATGCCAGTGAACTGATAAGGCATATCAATCGAATTCAATATTTCAATATTCAATATTTTAGTGGCAGTAGTGTAAAGCCGGAATTATGGTATGAATTAAAGTTTTGCATTTGAAAAAAATATTTGTTCTATAAATTTCGGAGCGATCACACTTTGGATTAGTAAAGGCAAAGTATAATAAAATAAATACCAAAGAACACACCCTCAAATATGCCATATATATTTTTTCGGACACCACCTAAACACCTCCTACATTTCAACATCCGAAACTCCATCTTCACTAAATTATCCATTTCAATTACTAGCTTATTTTTATTCACTAATCGTTTGTTGTTGTTTTCCATGTTAAATTTTGCGATGTAATATATTCACTAACCAATAAAACACGGCTATTATCAAACACAAAAATCTCTTCCTAATAAGATATTCATAAAAAAAAATGCAAGGCATTTGTTGGTTGGATCCAACAGATCTCAGAAGTCGTCGGAAAAGCTAAAGCTTCTGGTTATAGCGAAAAGCGAAAATCCTCGTTGTTTCAATAAAATTAAAACTTTGCTGGTGGACTACGTAGCAAACCATCGTTCTTGAATGACATCAGATCTTTTCACAAGTTGGCTTTTGAAACATGATTCTAAATTTGGAAGATCAAAGCGCAAAGTATTATTCATTTATCGATAACTGCCCAGCTCATCCAAAACAAGTTAAGGATAAATTAAAGTTTTATTAAAGCTTGAGTATTTCCCCCCCAATATGACCTCAATAGTTCAGCCATTTGACATGGATATAATACAAAATTTGAAAGTACACTATAATCGCCGTCTTCTCACCAAGATCTTAGGGTTTGGGAAACCAAAAAAGAGCAATATAAAATATCACTTCTCGATTGTGTGCGCGAAATCCTAAAGGCATGGGGGCGTTACTCCATTGACAATTGAAAATTGTTTCAAAAAGGCCGAATTTACATAATCATCTGGATTTCGGATCACTCACTCAACCATTCCACCACAGGCATCTGAAACAATCTGATTGGGAAGCAGTAAGTAATCCAATCGAGTTATTATACGGTGGCGCTTAGTCTGCTAGATTGCTGCTCAAATAACATTTTCTACTTAGCCCACGAAATAAGGCCTACTCCTTCGCTATTTCACGTTCATAAATTTAGCTGTTTAAAAATAAATATTTAACAGTGGAATTTTACCAAAATTTCAAATAAGAGAGTAAAAGAACTATACTCACCAAAAATAAGAAATGGTCACCGTTGTAGTGTCGTATTAGTTGCTGTGTACTTTTTGTTTCTATGCTTCTGAACCCCTAGAACATGGTACTAGTATGCCCTACAGATATGGAGGCTGGCTTTTGTTATGTTGGAGAAGATAAATGCTGTCAAATGTCAGGTCTTATGGGACGAAGCAAGATTTTTTCTTTGGCCATAATTGGAAAGGGGATTAAGGTTACTAGAAGCGAAATTGTTTTAGTCAGTTTAAAGGACATGGGTGGAATATATTTCATCTATGCAACAAGACATGGTTACTTTAAGCTATCAGGTGGGTACAGGGCATAGAATTAGCCATTGTCATTTTGCAGTCATTAAAATTACGGGTTGTATTATTAACTTTCGGTAGATTTAGTTATTGAATTGAGATAATAATTTTGTTTTATGCACCTGCATTCAATTAGTGAGAGCCAAGTCTGAATGAAATAGAAAATTCAATTTGTCATTGTACGAGAATTCCAACTGTACAAATTTCATTTACAAAATATTTGGTTTTTACATTGCTACCAATATGTTGATAAGAATAGCACTTCTAGTTTACCTTTAACCTTCGAGTTGTCTTCTGACCTAATGATTCCCAGGAAAATTATTTCGTATAAGATTTAAATATTTATTGTTATTGCTTTTAATTGAAAAACAAATTTTAATATTCAGTACAGCAATTTGTTAGAACTTAATCTTTAGATGGAAGAAGGTAAATTATTTTCCAGAATTCCAAGAAAACAGAAATTGGGTATCGAATACGAGACAGAATTCTACACGATGTCTCTTACCCATTCGATTATATATTTCAAAACACAAAACCGTAAGACCCATGTGGGATTTATCAAACATAAATGAATGAAAATTTAATTCGGCTTGTGGGGGACAAAAATTCACTTCTGTGTGATTTCACCATATCGGAGGGGAGTATACTTTCTATACATTCAGGGAATTCCTTATTAAAAAAAAAAACATACCCTTTGTATCCAATTTTATTTGAATTTATGAATCCTTTCCCAAATTATTTTTCGATATACGAGTATGTGTAGTGAATACAAAGATAGTTTTTTCTGTTAATTTGTATGCAGGATTAAATATGCCATTAGTGTTTGACAAGTTTAAAAAATGAAATTGGGTCAGTATTTAAAAAAATACCTTTCATCTTGAAAAGGACATTCACCAATTCAGCATATTTAATAGTTTAGTAGTTATTCTACAAGCAAAAAATGTCATTTAGTCTAATGAGCCACCCAATTTTATCGTTTTTAATTATGTTTCTATTTCACGGGAGTGATAGAAATGGCATGGAAATGACAAAATCCTATGAAGGAAATAACGAAACAACATGGAAATAAACTCAACTTTTTTATTAAAAAGTAAGATCCATTTGAATTCTTTTTTTTTAATATAAGACTTCAATAAGTTAACATTTTATTTCAGAGGCCACACGATTTAACCTCTTAAGTCGATTTCATATACTCTTTATTAATTAGGAATTATTAATTTTAAAAATTTTGGAATGCCAAAATGAAGCAAGAGTACACCTATTTCATACACTGAAAGACTAAAAAAAATATGGGTTACTGAAATTTAAAAAAAAAGGTAAGATCGAGTTAGGTTCAATTTCAATTTATTTCAAAAACAAAATTTAATTTACAAAGACACATTAAGTTAAAATCCTTTAGAGTACCTACCAATAATTTACGTAAAGAAAAATTTTTTTGGAAATCAAAAATATGAATATGAAAAATAATAATAATTCTTAAAGGTTGTTATGGTATATTAACAAAAACCGATTAAAATTAGCTTTTTTGGCCTTTAGTCCACAAAAATTGGCGTTTCGTCCGGGTGATCTCACATGGACTCAACTGATGAGTCCATGTGAGATCACCCGGACGAAACGCCAATTTTTGTGGACTAAAGGCCAAAAAAGCTAATTTGAATCAATAATTCAACAAGTCCAATAATAGTGCTAAGTCTTCTACTTGGCTGATTTATTTCAGTAGTATATAGAGTTTGTATTATAAAAACCTTCATATAAAAAAACCGATTAAAATTTCTTTTGTCAACTTAGGTTATTGCCTGTATGAGATTTTGAGACAAATTTTCAATATGTTGACTTTATTCCGTACCAATAAACCATGGCCTTTAATCACTTAAGTTAATTTTTCAAAATTGTTTTCTTTCGGTCGCGAAAGTATCATACAAACAAAGAACCATTTTGTTATTATAAGAATTATCAATTAAGATTTTTAGTATGTATTAGTTTAAGGCTTAAGTGTTGTCAGCGCCTGTTAAGTTGGGATGAGTGTTTGGCTCATCATAGGTATTGGATGCAAGATTGTCATAAAAGAATGAAAATCAAGACTAATGAACTATTTTAAGTCCATGTGATTTTTTTTACTTCGGGAAATGCTTGGTAAATGCGTTACGGTTACCTCATTTGTGTGCAAAGAATTTTTTTAAAACACTTGATTGCAGCCTTTTGAATAGCGAAGCCACCGAACTAAGTTCAAAGTTAATTTGTTGCCACCTTCATCAAGAGGTTTCTAGGGAATTTGGATTTATGAAATTTGGCAAAATCAAAACATCGTCGTTCTTCTTCAATTTTTTTAATTCAATTCTTCTTCAATTAAGTTAATCTTATTTCCGTTTTAATTTGGACATTAGATTTTTTTCCTACGCTCAATTAGCTTGTGGTCGTTGTCCCAATGTATGAGAACATAAATCACTGTAGAATGTTATGCGCTTAGTATCATCACGAAAACTCTTCAATAACTTTAAAACGCAAAGTGAAATGTTGGAATAGTTCTTTGTTTTGTCGTTTTATCTGCTCACTACTATTGGAAAAATCAAGTACGTCCAGCTGATGATTGAGCCAACTTTTTTCAGAAGAAAAAAAAACGTTTTTTCAATTAGTTGTTAACGATCCTAATTTTTAATGAACTGAAATTTAAAGTGTTTTAAATTGGTGATTTGACTTGAGCTGTACAAGCTTTTATTTTTTATGTAGGATTGAAAATCTAAAAAATTTTGATTTTTTTTTGTCTACTGAGAATTGAAAATGTTGGTCTTCAAAATCTAAAAACAGGTTGTAAAGTGTAAAATAAAATAACTTTTCATAAAGTTAAAGGATAAGTGAAATTTACCTTCCGCCACTACCAGTCGCCCTTGATTTTAATACATGAAATTTATGACAATGGCAACATGGTTGCTAACATTTTAGTCCATTTAATTCACGCACAAGCTGCTTTCTTTTATTACTATGCCGTACAATAAGAACTTGTTTTTCTTAAACATTGCTCAACGGAAATTCAATTTACAGGATTTTTTATTTTGATTTTTCCTTTGAATATTTAATTTTTCAATTTGACATCCCAAATTTATCTTAAACAAAGCAATAGTCTTTGTTCAATATGCTTAAAACAAATGAAAAACGAATATTTTAAATATTTTTACGAGCCGTTTTTCTTAGTTCATTTGTATACCGAATTCTTGTTGCGTTTAACATAAGATTTTTCTTAAGCAGAGATAAAAATTCAGTTAAAAACAAGGTTATTATAGTTACAAGTGCTTTCTCTTATTAATAAAACTTTTTTCTTACACGGCACTGTCACAAAGTGAGACCAGCTCATACATACTTCACATAACAAAATCATATACATAGAATGGTAACAAGAAAACAATTTTAATTTTACCTTTATTCTTCTTTTTTTCGCTTAAAAACTTATTTGAAAACGCATCAAAGGGCACGGTAGTACCCAGCCAAAATCTGGCACTACACCCTTTTTACAGGAACAAACTCAGCCGCTTTTTGACCCTCCCTATCTTCAGTACCAATGAAGTCAGAAAGTTAAAATTCTGAATATTTGCTAAGCTAGTCAGGCACAGGCGCCTCACCAAATTTCAATTTTCTAGCATAAGCGGTTCCTGAGATATAAGGTCTTCTTCTCAATTTGATTTCATTGCACTTACTGAAACCTGGCTAACAAGTAATCATAATAATGCCGAAATTTGCAACAACAACAATTATGCTCTCTTCCGCAAAAATCGGTGTTCTCAATCAACTGGTTTAGAAAGAGGTGGAGGTGTTCTCCTTGCAGTAAGCTCGTTATACTCGTGCATTGAATTAGATTTACCTTCTTCTCTTTCTCCCTGTCCATATGACATAGACCAAATCATAGTAAAAATAAACTTCGCAATTAAATATGTGGTAATTGTTATTGTATGTTATATTCCGCCTAAAAGCTCACTAGATATTTATAAAGTACATGTACAAAATTGTGAATTCTATCTATCGAAACTTAAAAAATTCGAACATATAATTATTCTTGGAGATTTCAATCTGCCTAACATTGAATGGGTATTTGATCCCGAAGAACTACATCTCTTATCATTTAATGTAAACACAGATTTTGAATGTGAAATAATCGATTCTTTTGCAAGTCATGACTTAATCCAAATTAATTGTTGTAAGAATAGCTTAAATCGTGTTCTCGATCTTGTTTTTGTAGACAGAGAATTAGCTATATCTATACACTCAGAGAAAAAAGGCATGCTAAATTCAAGTAGTGGCAGGCTTATTTTAAGATTTTTGTATTCTTATTTTTGTTATCCTGAAAGTAACACCTTTCATTCCTGATTCGAGTATTTTATTCTTAAAACAAGTTTGTATTCCAAAATTAAGAACAAAATCTTGATTTGAGCCACCGCGTTGTTAAATTAAGTTTTTACATTCTCAAATCAAGCCGAAGCGATCTTAACTCGTTTGCTGTAAGAAAGTTTAGATCATTGCTTCATTTTGATGTGCGGTATATTCAAGTTTGGGTGTGCTACGTTAAGCCTAGTACTAAGTTCAAGTGAAAATGAAAATTTCATATAAAAGTGACTGCTGGTTCACTGGCATGAAATCCGCAACGAGAGGTGAGTACTAAAATATGGATTGGAAAAACAAATATGTTCCACTACTTTTTTCACGCTATGATTTTCATTTCTCAATGTACAACCAACAGGAAAAAGTTTAAGGCAACGTGAAAAACTGTGACATTTGTCAATTGATTTGAATATTTTGTTTCAAAACAAAAAAATAGAAAATTTATAAAAAGAAAGAACGAATCAGTTTAAAAATAATTTTTTTTTTATTCAAAGTGAGTACGAGTATCAAAAATTCACGTGGAAAAGTTTATTCTATTTTCATTTTTATTCTCCGCGTGTAATTTGGAACGTATTTATTTTTCACTTCACGCTAGGTCAGTACTAGGCTTTAGTGATTAAAGTGATTTTTGAAGACTTCAAAAAGCAATACCTCATCTTTTTTTTTACTCCGGATAGAATTCAGGGAAAAATTGTTTTCGTGGAAAAAAACTGAGGTAATGAATACTTTTAATTTATTAATAATGTATTTAATGTCTATAATATATTTTTAGTTTGGAATAAATGATGAAACAATTTCTGTGCCGAACAAAGTATAAACCTTGCTCAAAAACGCCCCAAGCAGCAGCTCGTCAACATTTTTAAGTAGCGGAGAAGCGGAAAAAAACTAAAAACTGATTTTGTGAGTCAACCATTACATTTTTTGTACCCATTAAATAATGGAAAAGCTTATATTAAAATTAAATATGTTTCAGTATTTTAAATAAAATAATAAATGATTGAAATTATTAAAGATGTTTTTTATTTTGGTTGGTGGTGAAGGTAGGTAGCGGGGAGGGAGGGGAGGTGTTGCAAGCGGACTGATTCAGAAAGTAAGACCACTACATTTTAAATCAAGAATAAACAAGCTAGAAACATTCAAAAAGAAACTTAAATACAAGAATATTTGTTCTTATTTTAAGAATAAAAAAAAAACTTGATTTAAGTACATATTGTTCTTATCTCTGCTATAAATAAGAATACGTAATCTTAATTTGATGTTGAAATGGTCTGAAATTAAGCTTTTGTATTCTTAAAATTAAGCTTCCACAATCTTGATATAAGAGTTCTAGGCTTATAAAAAACAAGCTCAAAACAAGAATTTGAGGCTTGTATTAAGAATTTTCGAGTTTAACAGACTTTCGTCAACGAATCGGCTTGATTTGACACCGAAATTCTTGATTTTATCTCGTTTTTTTTCTCAGTGTAGATAAATCATTATGTCCTATTTTTTCTAACTCTATTCATCACAATGCTTTAGATATTTGTTTCTCTTTTTATGATTTTATTAAATCTACAAATTGTACCAAATTGAAATTTAATTATAAAAAAGCTAATTTCGAAGGCATAGCGAGTTATATGTTGAGTATTCCGTGGCATGAGCATTTTTACTCTTTCGATTTATTAAATTTTTATAATCTTTTTATTGATAATCTGAGAATGGCAATTGATATGCATGTTCCTAAAGTCAGAATTAAAACAAATTCCAAGCCTCCTTGGTTCAATAAAAGGCTTAGTAACTTAAGCAACAGGAAAAACAAAGCTTATAAACGTCTACGCGTAGCAGAAAATGATGACAATTTAAAAAGTACTTATATTCGGTTGGAACGAGATTTCGATGTTTTAAACAAGTTTTTGTTTCAAAGTTATATTTTATCTGTTGAATCTAATCTAAAAAAAAAATAGTAAATCCTTTTGGTCTTATATCAAAAACAAAAAAAATCTTGTGGCATTCCAAGCTGTATGAATTACCTTGGTTCAACATTTTCTGATCTATCAAGTATTTGTGATTCCTTCGCAAACTATTTTGAATCTAATTACACTAAACCTACTGTAAATTCATCCTGGACAGCTGAATATTTATCTCATGAATGTAATGTAAATATCGGTTGTTTAGAGTTAAATATTTCAGAAATTGAAGAAGGTCTGTTGAGTTTAAATGATGACAGCAATCCAGGTCCAGATGAAATCCCACCGATTGTTCTTAAAAAATGTGCTGCTTCTCTTTCTGAACCGCTTTTCTTTATTTTTAAGAGCTCTCTCGAGAACGGTGAATTTCTTCCTGTATGGAAGAAATCATTCTTAAACCCAATTCACAAATCTGGGTCTAAACATCAAATATCCCACTACCGTCCGATTTGTAAATTGTCATGTATACCAAAACTCTTCGAGAAATTGATATATGAAAAACTGACATTTTTAGTTAAAGAATACATTTCACCGCTTCAACATGGTTTTGTTGCGGGAAGATCAACAACCACCAATCTATCCATCTTTACCAATTTCATTTTAAATAATCTCGAAAATGGTCATCAAATTGATGTAATCTATACCGATTTTGCAAAGGCATTTGACAGAGTAAGTCATTTTATTTTAATAAAGAAGTTGAAAAACTTTGGTATTCATTCACAACTCTTGAAATGGTTGGAATCATATCTCACGGGTCGAATTCAATTTGTTTGCATTGACGAAGTTATCTCGAAACCAGTTTTGGTCTCATCTGGTGTGCCCCAAGGTAGCCATCTTGGACCCCTTCTTTTCCTAATTTTTATAAATGACTTACCTAGTATTTTCCTTAAATCTAGTCAACTTCTTTTCGCTGATGACTTAAAGTTATTTCGGTGCATAAAATCTATTGGTGACTGCCATCTTTTACAAGACGATATTTTAAAATTGTCCCAGTGGTGCACGAAAAACCAATTATATTTAAATGTTTCTAAATGTCAATGTTTTTCATTTTGTCGCAACTTTTCTGAAATTACTTTTGATTATATAATTGATAACCAAGTTCTTGAAAGAGTTAGTGAGAAGAAAGATCTAGGTATAATTTTTGACCCCAAGCTGAACTTTTCGAAACACATTGAATTTAGTGTATCCAAAGCAAATTCCATGCTAGGTTTTATTAAACGTAATAGTAAGGAATTCACAGACCCTTTTGCGCTTAAATCGCTTTATACGTCTTACGTAAGACCAATCTTGGAATACTGCTGTGTAATTTGGAACCCTTGTTATAACAGCCATTCTAAGAGAATTGAAATTGTCCAAAAAAAGTTTACACGGTTTACTATTCAGAAATTTGGCTGGAACATCGATACTCCATCGTATAATATTAGATGTCAACTTTTAGGAATTCAATCACTTGAAAACAGACGCGAAATTTATTCTGTGATGTTTATTAGTGATATTTTATCTTATCATATCAAATGCCCTTATCTGTTGTCTTTAATCAACTTATATGCTCCATCACGTCAGCTTCGTGTACGTTGTTTGTTTCGAGAAGATGAACACAGAGTTAACTATGCGAAAAATGAACCAATAACTCGTTGTGTCAAAGAAACAAACCTCATATTAAATCTTGTTGATTTTGATTTTCAATTAAGTAGATCTTCTTTGAGAAATAATTTAATAATGCATTTTCATTTTAATTGATAATCAATCAAATTTAGATTATGATTTTAAAACAATTTTTGTTTTTCATACTTTTAATTTTAGGTATTTTAAGTATTTATATTTAAGTTAAGAATTATTTAATAAAATGTACACATATATTTATATTTATCTAGTAATCTTATTGTAGATTTTAAATCTCATATTGATGAAATAAATAAAAATATTGAAAATCACAAAAACCGTAACTGACTGACTGACTGACTGACTGACTGACAGATCATCAAAATTATGGAGCACTTCCCGACATTGTAGAATCTTGTAATTTTGCACAACCGTAGATCTTGTCATGCAAGCAGAGACAAAAATCAAAAATTTTAAATTTTCCATTCAGGGGGCGTGGTACCCGTCCACTTTCTCCGAATTGGCGTTGGTTGAATGGAGCACTTCCGACTGCTGAAAGACTATGAAATTTGGTGAACCGGTACGGCTTATATTGCATATAAGGAACCAAAAATAAACACCAAGGTTTTCCTTTAAGGGGGCGTGGTATCCGCCCACTTTCTCCAAATGGGCGTTGGTTGAATGGAGCACTTCCGACTGCTGTAAAACGATGAAATTTGGTAAAGTGGTAGGGCTTAAATTGAACACAAAGAAAAAAATATAAAATTAGCGGTTTTACATTCAGGGACGTGGTATCCGCCCACTTCCTCAGAACTGATGTAAATTATATATGGCGCACTTCCGATTGCAGTAGAACAATGAAATTGGGTAGAACGGTAGGGCTCAAATCGCATATAAAGGACCGAAAATAAAAATTGAGGTTTTCCATTCAGGGGGCGTGGTATTCGCCCTCCTGAGAAAATGTTTAAATTATATGGAGCACTTCCGATTGCTTTAATTAATGTAGGTATGTTAGTGTTAGGTATCTTGCCAGGTCAAGAAGAAATAATTGAAGCGCAAATCAAAACAACCAATAACAAAAAGAAAATATACCAAAAGAAATAGGAAGCTATAAACTAATTTTATTTTAGTAGGTAGAGTCCGCCCTTTTATCTTTCCGTATCTTTCGAGATTTTGACAAGGCAAAATATTAAAATCCTTGCAAGAATAAGTGAGATCAGACCAAAAAACCTAAATGTTAAAAAAAGAGCCAAGTTCTTCTATACAAATAATACCCAATATTTAAAGTAGAATAATATTGAAACAGCTACAATGTAATAAATTTTATTATTTAATGATTACTGACTAAAATTTGATGGGCTTACTTGGCAAGTTTTTTTATGCCCAATTCAAAAGGTTTTAAAAAATTGACCAGTAAGCCCATCAAGTTTTAGTCAGTAATCGTTAAATAATAAAATTTCTCTATTACATTGTAGCTATTTCAATATTATTGAAAATATTCGGTATTAAACCTTCATGAAATAAGAACTTGGCGTACTTTTAGATCTCAGTACTTTTCACGGCTGACTTGTTACACAAAGGTGTAAAGTAGCAATATATTTGAAAAAAAAATATCTAATTGTCTTGTAGTGCCTGTCCAACAACAAAGTATAGATATCGTCAACATAGCGATAGCGATACCAGAATAGTGAATTTTTACTTAAAGGATTCTTCATAATTTTTGTTTCTAAACTATTCATAAATATTTCTGGAAGTAACGGGCTGATAGGGTCTTCCATTATCAATCCATCACTAGCACTAAACAATTTATTTTGAAATAGAAAATAGTTTTGTTTTAAACAAACGTTTAAAACCTTTAAAATTTCTATTGATATCGAATTACTAGTTTCATTTTTATTTAATAAATTATGAATCATCATTTGCACTTCTTGAACTGGGACACTAGGAAACAAATTTTCTACGTCAAATGAAAGTAATACTGCGTTAGAAGGAATTTTTGTTTTTGAAGGTTATTAGATAATTGGATAGAATTTTTAATGCTATGGGTTGAAGTAAAATTAGTATGGTATGAAATTTAGTTTATCAATTTCTCGGATTTTATGATGGAGAACTATTGAAAGATACTACAGGTCTTATGGGATTATTATTTTTATGTAATTTAATGAGTGAATATAAATTTGGAGGTTGTGGATTCATATGGATTATTGAATAATACGGAAATTGAGATAAAATAGAACAGTTTTTTTGTAAATGTAAAATTTCTTTCTGAAATTTAGGTGTTGGATCTTCTTTCAACTGAATAAGGTTCTTAGTGTTCGGCACTTAATAATAACATCCATTTTAAAATGCAAGGTATAACTTAGATAGGTGCCATGGTAGTGACATTTTTGGTGTTAAAGTTAAAATTTCGAAATAAATGTGTATTTTTATTTTTTACGATTCTATGTTAAAAGAGTTTTGGCTAAAACGTTTCTTGATAAGAAAAACAACTTTCAATATTGTTTTTAAGCCCCAAATAGCTACCTGAATATTGATATTTTGAGATATTTATCTAATTATTAATATAACTTATGTCTAACTTGCATTTAATAGAGATCTTCTACTTTCATTGCTATCCCTTATTGTACGTAGAATTATTTTATGTAAAACTAAAGGTTGTGACTACTACTTGATATTGTGGTTGAACGCTCCAACTATTTTTTCTTTTATTTAATCGTTCGTCTTTAAAACTCGTTCTAAATTTTTAACATATTCTCTTTGATAGATTTTCGCCTTCGATCAGGTACTCGTACATTGTTTAGGAGTTTATATTATTGTTATAACCGAATCTCCATCTCTATTTTAATTTTTTTCCAAAACATGCCCTATAACAATTACACATGTGACTGACTACTTTGGATAAATTAAGTTAGTTCACGACTTTTTCTCTATTTGCAAAAGTGGCAGATTGCTTAAAGTCACTTTTTGAAATACCTTATTTTGTATTTTGGTCCTAAAAATTAAATCCATAAACATAAGTATTTCTTAACAAAGTTCTTTAATACCACCTGTCTTCAGTTCCGATGTTTTTTTTTTCAAAAAGGGTTCTTCATTAACTAAAAAAAAAAACTCAAAGCTTGAAATATTTCTAACCAATTTATGGAGGTTGAAGTCCTAACCGCTTTCCAATTGGAAAACGTTTTCGACAAAAGAACAACTTTATATGAGATTATTGCTGTATCCTTCGCATGTTTATTTAACTACTGCTTTATCAGTGAACCAAATCAAGCTAGGGAATACTTGAATAGATCCTTACAGCCACTGCAAATCCCTCTAAGAATCACCTCCACTCCACAGTATCTACATCAAGGACCATTACGAAGTCATAAAGTCCTTAACAAAATAGACCCCAGAAAACTTGTGTATAGGCATCTTGAATAAAATCAACAGATATCCCATTCACAAGTTCATATTCACATACACATATGGTACAGCATCTAATCCGCCCAAAATCAACCCGTTCCATCGTAGCCTAACCAGAGTGTAGTAAAAGTGTAAATTGATTTTTTTTTGTTCTTTTTCAATATTGGCATGTTTCAAAAAATATAGATTTAATATATCTATGTATAAAAATACGCTCGTACAAAACGGACGCACGTTCGTTTCGTGCTGCTCGCAAAACTAAGGAAATTGAAAATATTTTGTTTTGTTAGGCAAGGTGATGGCAGAGGGGAATTTGTAGATTTGCTTTATTGTAGGCGTTCCTGGTATTTTTTTTTTATAGAAATAAAGGTTGATGGGGATAATTTATGGGATTTTGAAGCAAGAAAAGGTTATCGTAAGAAATCTCGCCAAAAGGTGATTTGTATTCCGTTTTCACACTCGGGAGGCGTTAGTAACATTGTTAAACTGAAAAAAAAACCTTTGAATGATGACTTCCAAGACGAGCTAGATAAAACTTTGAAAAATGAAACGTAAAATTCTTAGCATACATTTATGAAATGCAAAAAACAAGTCTCGCTCCAGCTTTTGCAAGAATAACGATTGGTGAGGCATAAAATATTATGTAATTTCCGATACTGATAGGACACGGTCGTTTGCTCAAAAGGTGTCTAGGGAACATTAGTTCAATCGTTTTTTCTTAAATCTATAACATAAGTTATTTTTTTCAATAAAAGTCGTCGGGAATATCACATATTTTATTTTAGAACCCGTATTCGTCGTTCCTAAATTACTTCGCCCTATTGATGTATAATAGTTTGAACCGTGACATCTCTCTTAGTATTGGCTATTGAATTGCTGAATTTAGGAGACGACTGTTGTAACCTAATAGTTTCTGGTTATATTCCATGTCATGGTCAAGCTTATGTCCTGTATTGAATATTTTTTTGTAGCAAAAATGTATACATTTTTTCTATCTTAAAACTATATTGCACAATTTACAAAGATTAAGTATAACTCTAATTGACTTCTGAAAATAATTACATATAAAGATAAATCGAAATAAAAGCTACAGGAAAAACTTTCTTCAAATTTTCAGGAACATATTTTCAAAATTGGAGAGAAAAAGAGGCAGTACAAAATATAATGCCTTAACCATTTTATTTTTATTTTTATGTTCAATGTTTTGATTTGTTTTTTTTTTTTAAATAGCCAAATTTGAGATTAAGTAATTTTCGGATGGATTAGGAAGATGATTATATCACTCAAATAATTTTGTTATTCTAAATGAAACTTTTCCATGTAGATCTTCCGTTGAATAGTGCCGTGGTAGCATCATTTTGAGGTACTTTATTTTGGGTTCTTTGTAATCGTAGAATATGGCTGTTACCACATTCACTCCAAACAGATGATAGAAACGATGAAACATAATTCTTTGAAAAATAACTTTAAATATTAAAAGCTTATTTTCTGTACTGAGCTTTGATTTTCGATTTATAAATGGATATAGAATTTTTATAGCAAAGTTGATCTTGTTAATTATGCTTCTTCTATATGAAGTCCAAAAGTAAGTGTTTTGTCTAAGTGAGTAAGCTTGATACTTAGCTCTAGATTTCCACTCTGTCAGAATGCCATTAATTTGAAGCCAGTTGCTGGGTAAGAAATAAGCTTTTCTTTTTCTTATGAAAAAGACAGCTTGTGTCTTCCCAGTATTTATTTTAATTTTCCATTCATTAAAATACCTTTCCTTATTATAAGAGCTGATCCTTGAGGTAAACCAGCAAGGATTTCATATTTTTTTTATAATTAGCGCACACTCAAAGGTTTTTTTTTTTGTATACTCTTAATATGCCAGAGACATAGTGTTAGCATTAAGACAAAATGGAGGGGTTAGAAAGGAGGTGGCAGTGTACATTGGTTTTGAATTCTTGAACAGTGTATTGACAGGGAAAGATAGCATGGTATGGCATTCCTCATTCGCTTAGTAAGGCTAAAGAACGAATCTGTTCTTCACAGTACGACCATGGGTTAACTGATGGGTATTCCTTGAAGTGCGTGTATTACAGTTGAATTGTTTAAGCGGAGGAATGCAGCTGACTGACTCTAGGGTACGGTAAAAAAGATTGAGGTTATCATATAGATTGGAGAAGCAATCTCTGACTGAAATTTTAAAAAACCTTTCAGATAAAAAGGAATTAATAATTTTTACAATATAGTGTGTAAAATTAAGAACTAAAAGTTTATGTATCAGGCCGATATGCCACACCGTATCAAATGCCTTCTCAACATCTAATAGGTCCATATCAGTGCCTTTCCCTAATGCAAGATCATTTTTAATATAATTTGTTATCCGATGTACTTGATGCACCTTACTATGACAACTTCTGAATCTAAAAAAAAATTTCACATATTCTACTCAAGAATTTCATTATTTTATTAAGCCATTAACTTTAATCTTCAAAGTTTGGCTGTTGACGAGCTTCATTCTCTGAAATTTAGATTTAATCCATCCTCTCGCATTGAGATACACTCTACTGGGCAAAAAAAATAGTTTTTGACTTGCGTACATTTTTGTACTATCCACTCGGGCGTATACGTACTCTTTTAATTGCTATTTATAGGTACTATATAAGGAAAGTTATGCATTCGCAAAAAAATCAAACTCGAGACTTTGATCATAGTTGACATTACGATGATAGCGAAGACGAAAAAAGTGGGTCTCACAATTATGTTTCTCTGTCTGTTTTTTTTTACTACTGCCTAAACGGCTCGGCTGATTTTCTTTAAACGTGGTAGATACGAGTATCATTTTTAAATTGTTCATCCCATACGTTTTTTTTAAGACGAAAAGTAACGATAACTACCATAAGAATTTATTTCGAAATTTAACAATTATTTTTTTTTCTCAAAAACTATTCGACTATTAATGGTCCCCCTCCATGGAACTATGTATTTGTTTTCTGATTTTCTCAAAAACGATTCAACGGATTTCATATTTTTTTTTTTTTTCAAAACTCAATATTTCGAAAACTTCATGCACGAATTTTTTTAAACTTAATAATTAAAAGTGTTTTGTTACAAAAAATTATTTTAAATAAAAATAACGGTACCCACCATACAAATGTTAAAAAATGGTTTTTAGAATATCATATTTTTCTCGGAAACCGCACCTAGAATACTGGTGAAAAATTTTCTCTTTTTATTAATCTTAACGATCTATAATTTAATTAAGAAAAAAATTGAAATTTAGATACTACTGACTGTCCCTACCAAAGAATCATTTTTTCTAATTTTGAAATTATTATTATCGGCATAACGGATTTTAATGAAATGTTTTTTTAATAAAAAAGCTTCTAAAAAGTCTGAAAAACATTACATTTCAAAACTTCCAAGAAAATATTTTTTAAATTTTTTTTTGGAATATTCGATATCTCAAAAACGGCTCAATATGTTTTTTTGGGAAATTTAATTTTTATTCTGTAACGAAGTTACATATTTCAGCCGCCGCGGCACGCCGACGCTACTACTCAGCTACTCATCTGAAGCCGCCTTTTCTGCTCAAGCACCCAACATCTAAACTTACACCGAAAATTGCGCCGAAAATACATAAAAACAATTGCATACCTTTAGGTGTCCACGGAGATGTATATACAAGATAGAACACACTTTGAAGTTTGGTCGTCGGTAGTACAACAACAAAATATGAGGAGTACATTGTGTTTAATTTTATATATTCACATTTGCTGATGGCCATGGATGTGATATGGGAAGGCGGAAAATCGGTACAAAATCGGATTTTCTCGCCTATTGTTGTTAGTGTACCAATGTCGAGTACCAAAGTAGTAGACTATCCCTTGTCCAGAAGTTTCTAAGCTTTTTTGCTCTGGCCGTAAACTGTGTGTGTGTTGTTTTGCCTTCTTGGTACCTCTCCTTTATTTTGTCTCGAATTTCGGTTGAGGCTAGGGATTTAATCCTACTCCGTTTATATCCTGCTGCGATTTGAACCGAGGCTAGAGATTAATCTCACTACCGATTTTGCCAGGCAATTCAATCAAAGCTAAGGATTTAATCCTACCGTCTGACCGTGCCATGTCGTGCCTTAGGCTAGGGATCTAATCCCACTTGCGTTCTGCCTATAGCTTCAGTCAAGGCTAGGGAAGTTATCCCACTTTCTGTCATCACCGCCCCCTTGTTTTGCCCCGAACGTTTGTTTTGAGGCCAGGGATCTAATCCCAAAATTTAAACTTTGCGACGATTTGATCTGGGGCTAGAGATTTAATCTCACCAACCGTTTTGCCCGGCATTCAATTCAAGCTTCCGTCCGTGCCCTGCTGTCGTTTAATGCTAGGAATTTAATTCCAAGTGCGTGTTGTCTAAATGTCAGGTATATGAAAAATTGTGAATTATATGAAATACCGTGTTAGTTAGTTAAGAATTCGAAACCATTGTATGAGTATATGAAATAAATTGTTAAGTAGAATTAAGTTAAAACTGAATAAAGTCGGACATTATTTGGAGTTCTGAACTTTCAAAAACCGAATTTTGTGCTTTCTTCGGACTAACCCTGGACAAGCTGACGCTACCTCAGCCTTTGAATAAAAAAGCATCACAATTCGTACAGTAATAAAAACTTTAAGTTTGCTTTCCAATTTTTTTTTCTTAAAAATGTTTTAAAAATTTTGTAAATAAAAGCTAAGTTCTTAAGAAACCACTAGTGCTTAAGAAGTTGTCTTAGTCTTTTATTTTTTTTTTCTTTCATTTGTCTTTAAAATTTTTAGTCTTTTTCATAAGAGCAAGTTCGTACGACCCAGTGGTGCATTTGATTTAATACGGTGAAGACGACTGCATCTTTGAAGCTCATTGGAATATTTTCTGTATTATTAATTTGGTTAAATAATTCGCATTGTTTCAACTTAAAGTCGTCGGTTGCAAACTTATAAAATTCACTAGGAATTCCATTTGATCCGGCTTCTTTAATAGTTTTCATTGAGTTTAGGGCTTGTTCTACTTCTTCCAATTCAATAGTTGGTTCAGTTTATCTATTTTGAGATTCGGGATTGCATAATGGAATGAATTGTAGAATTTATTGTTACGATGAAGGATTTCGAAATGTGAAGAAAAGACATCAGCATTGATGGCCACTTTGGACTTGAAACTTATACCAGCAATTTCCTTGATAGTTTTCCGAAAGTATTTAAAATCTTTGCAATTTTCAACTTTGCTTGTTACATGATTGAAGTACTATTGCTTTTTTAATACGCAGGTATTTTTTATTCTACTCTAGGTAATGTTTTTTTTATTATTTGATAGTTCGTACAAAGCCTTTGACACTCGCTATCAAACTAATGGTTTGTTTTTGAGTGATTTTGTTTCTAAGATATTTGCTTTTTTAATGGCTTCCTCGAGATAGTTGAAGATGTTTTCAATATTTTAATTACTCATTCCCGAACTGTCCCTAAGTAAAGTATTTAGTTTTGTGTGATATTGGAATTTGTAACCTTCGTTCCAATTTAAACCTCTACGTATGTTTATTTGTCTGGACTGTTAAGTTAGAAAAGTTCCAGCTTACGGTTAAAGGTAGATGGGCCGACAATTTTCCTCGTTTGGTGCGAAAATCAATGATTTCCTGTAATGTTTATTGTCCACTCGGGCGTATACGTACTTTTTTAATTGAATTTTTGACGATATCGCTTCAATTTTAACTTACATTCGTTAAGTTCTTAGTGCGACTGATATTATTTTAACTTAACTATATACATATTATTAATTTTTCTATTCCGTAATTCTAAGAAAACCTAATCAGGAGTTGGCATACTCTTTTGCCTTTGGTTGAACGCAATCAACTTTTGTTATGTTTGAGTGAACTATACTGATGATATTTCTGCACTTTTTATTCGTTTTCCATTGAAAGCATGTCATTGAAAGTCAAAAATAAAATCGCATTCATGAAAAGGAATCAAGCTGAAATATAAATCCTCTTTTTTTTATATGAAAAGTGTCTCCTTTGTCAACGTTGTCGCCGAGAGTCGCCTTGGTTCCGATGAAATGCATTGAAATTTTTGCACAACTTTATTGAACACGAAAAAACCGACCCACCTTGTTAACATTGGATCTATCTTCTTCCAATCTGTATCTTTAAATTTGTATGCCAATCCTTTGTCATCGTTTGCTCTTTTTCAATCTGTGCATTATTTGGGTTAGAGGAAGAAGAGTTTTGTACACTTCTATTGTATGAAAGTAACATGTTTGTATATTTCGTTGGCTTCAATTATGATGAATAACTTACAATCGGGGCTTGGATTTGAACTTTCCTAGATAGAGTTTAAAAATGTGAGGATGAAACTGAAAAATTGATTTCGTCCTCCAAACATCACATTCCTACAAAGGCCAAGGTATGGAATGCAACATAATGGACAATCTTTAAAATACATCAAGGACTTCCTAAAGTAATTGCATTACAGTTCGATAGCTTTTGTTTGAATATTCTTCCTTGACTTTTGACTGTCTGAGCTCAGCATATTATCATGAGAAAAACGTGATGGTGGAGGGCGTCAGTAGGGATATTTCCTTATTCAAGCGACGACAACACAGAGGCGCCATGGATGAGTGTCATAAAGCTTTTTGTACGGCAGCCAAAACAAATATTTTTGTCTGGATTGTACACTCTGAGAAAAACAAGGAACACATGTTTTTTTTTATAAATTATAAAGTTTGTCGTGCAGATTGAACAGCTATATTTTTAAATTAAAATCATTGCTTGAAAAAAAAAAGAACATTCAACAGAGCTATGTTGACTACAGAATATAATTTTAAAATGAGAATATTTGTGTTGATTTATAGAATTATATATTCAATTTTTTTTTTATGTTCCGAAGTTTAATTAAGCTCTTAACGACACTGTATCATATTGTTCAATATTGAAAAACGAATATTTCAAATATTTTTGTCGTTTCATCTGATCAATTTATTTGACAAGGTTAATTAAGAATTCATTATTTGAAGTTTTTTTTTAATTAACTAAAAAAATTGCATGATAACTTCATGTGCAGTAAAATCTTGTTTCAAAATGTGCAAATATTCTTCGGATGCGTAAGGAAATCTTTGATAAAATTCATAATGCACAAAATAAAAATTATGTATATAAAATTCAAGCAGACAATATGAAAATATGAAATAAAACCAGCAAAAATAAACAAAAAGGAAGTCTGTACTATTTTTGGATCGTACAAGCATGAAATTTGATAAACATTATTAGAACTAATTCCGAGAAAATTAAAAAAAAATAAAAAAAAAAATCTAGATGAGAAGAATCACATAAAAGTTCTTGGTCTTAAATTTAAAGGCAAATAGATCAAACTTTTAAGCCGAGTAGCCTGCGCTGAATTTTGGCGGAACCACGCTCAATGAAATTTGTAGCGAAACGTTTGGGGTGAGTACTGTATTGCACTCGCTAAAATATTTTTGTGTATTAAAAATGTCAAAAGTATTTTCCACCACTTCGGAAGCCTTATTCAGTTTCATTTTATATTTTTGCCTGTTTAAAGTAGGGCCTTACAAATTTAGACCAGTAAATGGTAAGAATTTCAAAATCACAAAAAAAAGAATGAAATATCTTAGAATTTGTAATTAAATGTAGGTACATATATTAACATATGAGAGCTATTAAAATCCAAAAGAGCAGATTCAACATAATGCTAATTATTTCCAAGATATTGATTTGATACATTTTCACAAAATTTTGAGAGTTGAAACTTTCCAAACAGAATTAAGATAAACATCAAGTAAATTAGAGGCCAAAGGTTCGGCTATATCTAGTGACTTATAACTCTCAGCCATTCCTGTCTGGATATATAACCAGAAATGGAGGAGAATTATAATTTCTTCCTTCATCATAAAAGCCTGCATACTTCTAAAAACATGTTTTCCTTCTGTATGAAAGTGCAATGCACTAACCATTTTCTCCAGAAAGAAGAACAAATATAAAATACTCGTTTTTAATATGTTGTTATTCTCCTTGACAGTTGTATTTGGGTCTTAAAGTTTAATTTATAACATTTCTGTTTTTTTTTTTTATTGTTTATTTAATATTGGTAATTTAACTGTCCGAATTTGTTTATTATGTATGTTTATTATTCATGTAAAAAAATCTTGGTTAATAGACCATATGATCTTGGCGGACAATTGACATCGCCACCACGTGAAATAACACGGCCATTAAATTTGTTGCGCAAAAGAGCCATTGTTTCGATAGCTGTGTGGCAAGTGGCACCGTCCTGTTGAAACCACATATCGTCCACATCCATATCTTCCAATCCGGGTCATAAGAAATTCGTTATCATCTCACGATAGCGAACACCATTCACAGTAACTGCCTGACCGGCCTCATTTTTGAAAAAATACGGCCCGATGATGCCGCCAGCCGATAAACCGCACCAAACAGTCAGTTGTGGGTGCATTTGTTTTCGACAATCACTCTTGAATTGTCATTCGCCCAAATGCGGCATTTCTGCTTATTGACGAATCCATCATCATCATCATCGGCTCGACAACCGGGTTCCGGTCGTGGCCTCTTTCAACAAGTCTCTCCACCTGTCCCGGTCTCTAGCCGACGCCATCCAGTTGCGCACCCCAAGGCTTCAGGCGTCTTGGTCTACGCCATCTCTCCAGCGCAAGCATGGTCTACCACGATGTCGTCTACCATAGAATTTACCACAAAAAACTTTCCGAGCAGGTTCCTCTTCGCTCATGCGAGCTAGATGCCCTGACCACAGGAGTCTACCGAGCTTAATTTTTGTCACGATATCTGCTTCTAGGTAGATTGCGTATATAGTTCATGATTGTCTCGGAACTCTGAAATTTTTCATATAGACTTCCACCGTACCAATTATGGTCTCAATGAGCCTTTGACACGTATGAAACATGAGGCTAATATAAACCATGATGTTTTCGATTTAAGTTACTCAAAGCTTACACTTAAGCACAGGTTGTATGGGCGTTCTCATTAAGTATTCGAAATTACTCGTAACGTTATTGTTTTTATAGCTAGTATTATTTGACTTGTAGTTATTTTTGTAGCTACAGATAGTAGATTAATATTTATTATTTCTTTGTTTGTCATATTTGTTCGTTTTTTAGTAGAGTGTTAGGCTATATGTATGTATATTTATTCACTAACAACTAACACCACGCTAAATGATGACTGTGACAAGCTGATGTTTCCCAGTATCTAAAGGTGAAAAACCCGAAGAGAAAAGAAATATTGTTACAAATGCTTGCATTAAGCAGTACTGATGGCGTACCGTCTCCGGAATCGTCCTTCCTCACACATGGGGCCAACAATTCTCCTTAAGACTTTTATCTAGAACGCAGCTAAGAGGTCGGAGTGCCTTTTGCTAAGCACCCAAGTCTCGGGTGCATGGTCCTGTACAGCAGCAGTTTCGAAGTTATGGTGAGATTTCTGGATTTGAAGAACTTTGACAGACTATAGTAGGCTCTGTTGGATTTGAGAAGCCGCCCGCGTATTTCTTTTTCTGTATTGTTATCGGCTGCTACAATTGACCCAAGTTATTAAAGGGATTGCACCACTTCAAATTCGTGCTCCGCTACCTTGATTGTTTGACCAACTGTTCCTCTCGCATTCGACGCCACCATGTACTTTGTTTTACCTTCACTAATGTGCAGCCCCAGATTTTGTGCCGCCTGCTCGATCTGGATGAAGGAATCGTGTACAGCTTGTTCGGTTCTTCCGATGATGTTGATGTCGTCTGCGCAAGCCAGTAACTGGCTGGACCTGTTGACGATGGTTCCTCTTGTTGCCGTGCCAGGGTCACGGATTGCTTTCTCCAACGCCAGGTTGAAGAGGAGGCAGGCCAAACCGTCCCATTGTCGGAGTCCATTAAAGATGTTGATTGGTCTGGATAGCAATCCAAATTGACGAATCCACTGAGGTGAAAATGTACCTCATCACTGTAGATAATTTTCTTCGAAAATTGTTTGCTCAAATTTTTGCACGATTTTTCCGATTGTACGCACATTTGGACGATTAAATTGACTGAAAAAATCACGAAGTGCACGATATGCATTTTGATTTGAACGCCCATTTTCATAATAAGCCTGAATAACTTTAACGCGGTGCTCGGTTGTGTACCTTTTCATGGTTCAAATTGAGTTAGTCTGAAATTGAGAAATGTCAAATGAAATGCAGAAAAAACTTGACGTTTAGGTGTGGTTCACATTCAACATCGGCCCTTAAAATTTAACCACCCTTTATTATTGAGGTGAGGTTTGTTTTTTGTTAAAAATATTTTCAGTTCTTACCCTTTAAAATGTTTTTCAAACAAAAAGTCGCAAATATTTAAATTACAATTTGGGGAAGAATAATTGAGTATTTATATTTTGTAAATTCTTTTGGCTGGAAATCCGCACAACAGGTTTGCAATATCTTTCTTATTTTAAAACTGCTGGCACCCTGCTTTGCAGAAACTACGGCCTGAAAGTATGCAATACGCTTTTAAGAATTGCAATATACATAAATACTAAGATATAACTTATATATAGTAGTATGAACTACATTAGAGCACGATTTTACAGTGGAGAGTAGGATAAGATACAAAACAAAGTATAGCAGAGACACAAGTATTGTCGGTATGCTTATGATGCCGGCCGCCCCAATCGTTCGTATTCATAAGAGTACTATAAGTTTTATATACAAAGTTAAAGTCCTACTTAATTATTCTTTATCCGTTAGTTTTTTTTTTTGTTTTTGGTTCGTTGTGAAAAAGTCCAACAAAAACTTAAGAACTTTTGAAAAAAAAAAACGAATAATACCACAAAAATAATCTATTTAACATTCTCATTTAAAGTTTCTCAGCTATGTTTCATAATCTACCTACCCTAAAAAATACTCAATTTAAACCACAAGCCACAAACTATATTTGATGAAACAACTGAGTTTAAAGTCTCTATCGTGGGATACCGAGGTAAGTTGCTCAAACATCCATTTTAACAATATAAGAACCTTTTCAAAAGAAAAATATGCTTTTGCAGTTTGCAAATATAAAAACAAAGATACCAACTAAAACTCTAAGGATATCACAAATGAAATGACAGCTTTTTTACTTACATGCGAATATTATTATGTCCTGTTTTTATTTTAAAAGATGAAAGCAAAAGTCATGAGGTTGTTTTTTTGGAAAGGAACATAAAATTCTTTTGATGTTATAAAAGAATTTTATAGTTCAGAGCTCTGTAAAATTTAAATGAATTTTTGCTTTTAAATTCTTTTCGTTTTTATTTTTGTTTTTTTTTTTTTTTTTGCTTCGCATGTTATTTTATATTTTTAATTTTGCTTGACCTTTTGCTTAACTATGCCACAGCGGAGTTTTAACGTTTTAATTTCTCTACAAAATATTATGAATTGAACAAAAAATGTGTAAGTGTCCGAGAGTTGTTAGTAAAAGAAAAAATGTTGAGTTTTTTTAACTAAAATAACGAAGCAGGAAAATTAAAAATTCTGAGAAAAATATATGAATGTAACACTAGCCATATAACATGAACCGATTTTAATGCAACCCTTAACTGCATATGATAGCTATTTACATATATATTCACTCTCGCTCATTGAAGACACTAAAATTGTTAAGCACATCAAGGGCGTGGGGAAATCAGGGATCTAGGATTAGGTGTCGATGAAGATTGGTCTTGAATGCTTGCAGATTGAAGTGGCAAGGGAAAACCTTGCAGGGTAAATTATTCCATAATCATGTTGTGCGACTTAAAAATAACGGTACGACCGAAATAAGGCTTCGTTTATAACGGATATCACGGGTAAACTGATTGAGGGATGGAATGCAAATAGCTATTTCGAGTGAGCATTGCTTCTACAAGGAAATACTTGAAACATTCCGATGGGGTTCAAGAGATATGCATGATTCCATGATAGGTTTGTTAACCTGGTCTGTAGAAGATGTGAAAACACCAGTGCATGCTCGTACAGCTCGTACTGCAGAAAATATTGCTGCTGTTCGCGATAGTGTGGCTGAGGAGCCGTCCACCTCAACTCGTCGTCGTGCCCAACAATTGCACCTCTCACGCTCGTCGTTGATGAACATTATGCATAAAGACTTGCATTTACACGCTAACAAGGTACAACTGACTCAAGAACTGAAGTCTCTTGACCATTTCAAGCATCGTCAATGGTCAGAATGGTGGCAAGAAATGGCAACACTGGATGATCAATTTTCGAAGAAAATCATCTTCAGTGATGAGGCAAATTTTCACCTCAGTGGATTCGTCAATCTGGATTGCTATCCAGACTAATCAACATCTTTAATGGACTCCGACAAGGGGACGGTTTGGCCTTCCTCCTCTTCAACCGGGCGTTGGAGAAAGCAATCCGTGACCCTGGCACGGCAACAAGAGGAACCATCGTCAACAGGTCCAGCCAGTTACTGGCTTACGCAGACGACATCGACATCATCGGAAGAACCGAACAAGCTGTACACGATTCCTTCATCCAGATCGAGCAGGCGGCACAAAATCTGGGGCTGCACATTAGTGAAGGTAAAACAAAGCACATGGTGGCGTCGAATGCGAGAGGAACAGTTGGTCAAACAATCAAGGTTGCGGAGCACGAATTTGAAGTGGTGCAATCCTTTAAATACCTTGGGTCAATAGTAGCAGCCGATAACAATATAGAAGAAGAAATACGCGGGCGGCTTCTCAAATCCAACAGAGCCTACTATAGTCTGTCAAAGCTCTTCAAATCCAGAAATCTCACCATAACTTCAAAACTGCTGCTGTACAGGACCATGGTCCTGCCAGTACTCACATATGCATCCGAGACTTGGGTGCTTAGCAAAAGGCACTCCGACCTCTTAGCTGCGTTCGAGAGAAAAGTCTTAAGTAGAATTGTTGGCCCCGTATGTGAGGAAGGACGATTCCGGAGACGGTACAATCATGAACTGTACGCAATCTACCTCGAAGCAGATATCGTGACAAAAATTAAGCTCGGTAGACTCCGGTGGTCAGGGCACCTAGCTCGCATGAGCGAAGACGAACCTGCTCGGAAAGTTTTTTGTGGTAAATTCTATGGTAGACGACAGCGTGGTAGACCATGCTTGCGCTGGAGAGATGGTAGACCAGGACTCCCGAAGCCTTGGGGTGCGCAACTGGATGGCGTCGGCTAGAGACCGGGACAGGTGGAGAGACTTGTTGAAAGAGGCCACGACCGGAACCCGGTTGTCGAGCCGATGATGATGATGATGGATTCGTCAATAAGCAGAATTGCCGCATTTGGGCGAATGACAATTCAAGAGTGATTGTCGAAAACAAATGCACGCACAAAGAGTGACTGTTTGGTGCGGTTTATGGGCTGGCGGCATCATCGGGCCGTATTTTTTTCCAAAATGAGGCCGGTCAGGCAGTTACTGTGAATGGTGTTCGCTATCGTGAGATGATAACGAATTTTTTATGGCCCGGATTGGAAGATATGGATGTGGACTATATGTGGTTTCAACAGGACGGTGCCACTTGCCACACAGCTAACGAAACAATGGCTCTCTTGCGCAACAAATTCAATGGCCGTGTTATTTCACGTGGTGGCGATGTCAATTGGGCGCCAAGATCATGTGATTTGACACCGTTGGACTTCTTTTTTTGGGATTATTTATTTATTTATTTACAATATCCATCAAGTACATAAACTTTAATAGATTAAACAATAGGTTTATATAATAATAAAATTGAATAATTTAACAAATAATATATCCTTAAAGATTATTAAAAATCAAATTCTTACATGTAAATCTTGTGATATTAAAATCGATTACGTCCTCATATTTATTATAATTTAACGAAGACATAGTAATAGGATCATTAAAACCATAGTTTGTTCTATGGGCTGGAATGTGTAGAAAATCACCTGTTCTAGGCCTAAGCTGTCGAATAGGAGCGTATAATTTAAATAAAGAAAGTAATTCTGAACATTGAATGTGGCAGGTCAAAACATCATGTGCAAAAAGAGCAGAAAAATATTCACGACGTAAGCTGAGCGGCTTTAAATTGATTAAGCCACATCTAGCTTCATATGATGGTCTCATAGACCAATTAAATTTTCTAACCGCAAATTTAGTAAAACGTTTTTGGACTCTTTCAATGCATAGACGAGCATTATCATAGAACGGACTCCATACAATACAACAATACTCAAGAAAAGAACCTATTAAAGACACATAAAGGGACTTTAGAGTGTATGGATCTTTAAATTCATTTGCATTCCGAAATATGAAACCTAACATCGAGTTTGATTTAGATATTATATAATCATAATGCCAGGTAAATTTCATATGTTCATCGAATATAACGCCAAGGTCTTTTTGCCTAGACACTCTATTAAGAGACATGTTACAAATACTATACTCGAATAAAACAGGACATAAAACTCTGTATATAGTTAATACGGAACACTTCTTCGCATTAAAATACAAACCATTGCAATCACACCAAACAGATATTTTATTTAAGTCACTCTGAAGGCATTGAGCATCGGATAAAGAGTTTATCTCTTTGTATATTTTGAGATCATCAGCATATAAAAGAACATTGGAATGCATAACATGATTTGGAAGGTCGTTTATGAACAAGAGAAACAAAAGCGGACCAAGGTGACTTCCTTGCGGAACACCAGAAAGATTTACTATTTCCTTAGAGATTTCCGATCCAATTTTGACATATTGCTTTCTTCCCGTAAGATAACTACCAAGCCATGAAAGCAAATTTGAATGGAAACCCAAAAACTCCAGTTTTTTTATAAGAACGTTATGTTAAACGCAGTCAAAAGCTTTAGAGAAATCAGTATATATCGAGTCGACTTGATATCTGTTTTCTAATGCACATAAACAAAAATTTGGAAATCAGAAATATTATTGCGAACTAAAGCATATAACTTTCTTTTAATAATAGCTTCAAAAATTTTTGGAATTATTTGAAGTTTTGCTATTGGCCTATAGTTACTTATTATTCTTTTCGAACCGGATTTATGTACAGGAGAAATGAAAGACCACTTCCATTTATCAAGAAATTCACCATAACTCAAGGACTTATTGAACAAAATAAATAGCGGGTTGATAAGACCGTTCGTACACAATTTCAAGAAAATAGGAGGAATATTATCTGGTGCAACATTAGTACAAGATTCTAGAGAAGACAATTCACAAAAAATTTCATTTTTAGTAATAAAAAGATGACCTAAGTCAGTTATGGTTTGACAAACAGGCAAAACTGAACAATCAATGTAACGGTTAACAAAATTAGACTGGAAAAATGAGGCAAACATATCACAGATAACATTTAAACTATCACCAACAACGCCATCCAACTCCATGTCAGAAGGTAAGCCAACAGATTTTTTTTTAGTGTTTATAAATGTCCAAAACGCTTTAGAATTTCGCTTGATTTTAGATTCAAGAGACCAAACATATTGAATATAAAGACATTTTTTTAAGTGTTCATATTCTTTTCGTATTTGATAGAAACTGCCCCGATATGAAGAATTTATTCTGCTCTTCTTATACATTTTTGTCATGGCACGTTTTAAATTAACTAACTGCTTATTAAACCACACAGGCCGATTTTGTTTTCTAAATACTCTTATTGGCACAAACCTAGAAAAGGCTGATTCAATCACATCACATTATTTTATTATTTGATTATTTGAAAGAAAAGGTGTGCGTCGATAAGCCAGCAACAATTCAAGATCTAAAGGATGAGATAATTCGGCACATTAACGGCATACAACCTCAATTATGCCTCATCGTCATCGAAAATTTGGACCATCGGATGGAGGTGTGCCGCCAAGGTCGCGGCGGCCATTTGGCCGACATTTTGTTCCATACATAATTGAACCGACAATAATTTTCTAAATAATTTGTGTTTTATTCAAAATCAACATCGGCCCTTAAAATTTAACCACCCTTTACTTTTTTGATTTTCCTCGGTTTGGTTGGCTTTATAAAAGCCGAAACTTACTTCTCTAAACCTGATAGCTTCTTTACAGCTTTTATCAAACCAAGACTTTACTTTAGGCTTTATACTCTTAATTCTGTGAGGAATAAAAGTACGCATCTCAAGACAAATCACTTCTTTGATCATATCAGCACTAGCATCAACGTCACTATCGAAGAAACATGGTGTCCAGTTAAAAATTGTAAAAGAGTTATTCAGATCATCCCAGTTGGCTTTCTCGTATTGGCAAACGTTCCTAGTGGGATGATTCTCTTTAACTGAATGAATGGAGCACGAGAAAATGGCTGATATTACACAATCATCCGAAGCGCCGAACGGAGAGCTTATCGTTTTGGTATACTTATCGTAAGTATTGTCTGTCCTGAATAGTGGAGCCAACTTGCATTGTGTACATTAAAGTCCCCGCAATAACGACTTCAGTGTGAGCGTACAAAAAAACTATTCGGGAAATAGAATCAGACAGCACATCATGGTTGATGTGCTTGCGGACAAAAAAATTTGAGTCACATGAAGTTAAAGTTCATATTAGAACAATGTCCGTATTGAGGAATAGATGAATTAGCATACATTTAATTTGTTAAAAAGTACAAATTTAACATATTTTTGAATGAGTTTCTACTTAAATGAAAATTGAAATCAAAGTTATTCGATATATGTATGTGGTTTTGTCTCCATGTTGTATAGTTATAAATTTAATTTTAAGTAAAATAAATAAATTTTTTATATAAACAATTTTAAATGTTTTTATTTTTACAAATTTTAACAACATAGGTATAATATTAATTTAAACGTAGAAAGCGACGCGTTTCGGAATTTTATTCCATCATCGGGCTTATCAAAATTTTGATAAGCCCGATGATGGAATAAAATTCCGAAACGCGTCGCTTTCTACGTTTAAATTAATATTATACCTATGTTGTTAAAATTTGTAAAAATAAAAACATTTAAAATTGTTTATATAAAAAATTTATTTATTTTACTTAAAATTAAATTTATTCGATATATTAATAATCTCCCTAACACTGCGAGTTATAGTTTCATTATACGCGTAATTTACTCTATGAATATTTTCGGAATCGGGTACGAATTCTTAGCTCTTAAGAAGGAGAATATAAATCTAAAAAAAGAGATAACAGAAAAGCACAATCAATATGATATGATACTCGTAAAATATCATTGATAAAAACAATAGCAAACATCTTACGCCGGTTTTCGAATGTCTGAATGCCAATAAGCTGACATCTTACATTGTATGAAGGCATTTCAATGTTCCACTCTAATTTCTTTACTACAAATCTTGTAATTTTTTTTGAACTTGTTCTATTCTTGTAATATGAACATTGTAATGAGGATTCCACACTACGCAGCAATATTCCAGGATCGATTTAACATAGGCACTGTATATGGCTCTTAAAGTGTAAGGTTCCCTTAAATCAAAAGAATTGCGTGAAATAAGACCCAGCATAGAGTTGGCCTTATTCATCATGAATTCTATATGATGTACAAAGTTAAGCTTGAAATCAAAATTTAACCCAAGATCTTTTTTTAATGAAACTCTTTCAGGATAATGATTTTGAATGTTATAAACGTAAACGACAGGTGCCAAACGACGCGAAAACGAAAAACATTGACATTTAGTTATATTTAGGGCTAATTGATTTGTTTTGCACCAACTGGTAAGATTGGTGATATCATTTTGGAGAAGCTTGCAGTCAGTTATACTTTTTATACATCTAAAAAATTTCATATCATCCGCAAACATAAGTCGCATTGAGTTTATAAGGACATCAGGTAGGTAATTTATAAAAATAAGGAATAGAACTGGGCCTAGATGACTTCCTTGTGGAACGCCAGAAGTTAATGAAAACGGACTACGTCCGGTAAGATAGGCCGTCAACCACTTATGCATATTTGAGTGAAATACTATGTTCTCTAATTTTTGTAATAATATTTTATGATTCACCCTATCAAAAGCTTTTGCAAAGTCTGTGTAGATAACGTCCACTTGGTAAACCCTTTCTAATGAATTGAGAATACAATTAGTGAAAATGGTTAGGTTAGTGGAAGGTGATCTACGCGATACAAAAACGTGTTGATAAGAAGATATGTGGTTTCTTTTAATAAGAATTTCAATTTATCACAAACAATTTTTTCAAATACCTTAGGTATTGCTGACAACTTACTGATAGGGCGGTAGTTTGATATTTCCTGTTTTGGACCACATTTGTGAATAGGAGTAACGAAAGACGTTTTCCATTCTGGTAGGAATATACCATATGTTAGTGAACTATTGAACACGAAACACAAAACTCTAGAGAGAGCGGTGGAACAGTTTTGTAATACAATGGGCGGAATTCCATCCGGACCAGATTTATTATCTACAATAAGGCCAAAAGGCGCCATTTCCGCTTCTAATATGGTTATACTTAAGTGACCTATATTCAAACTATTCATGGACTGACTAAATGAAGTGTTTGTCACATTGTCGGAATCGATATATATGTAATTTGATTTAAAAAAAATTAGCAAAAGCCTTACAAATAGTTGGTAAGCTAGTTAAAGTCGAACCTAAATATTGCATACTTTTAGGGAATCCATTAGATTTTTTTTTTTATTTTTAATGAAACTCCAAAAACATTTACTGTTATCTCTTAACTTGGATTCCATAGAGTAAATATAGTTTTTATATTTCAGTTCCATAAGCGAAAACTAGAGTTGTGTATCTTTAAACAAATATAACAAGCTAAACGTACTGTCTCTAGCAAAATAATGAAGTCAGCAAGAATTTTCAGATAGGAGATTATTTTTAAAGAAAAGCAAGAGTGTTGGAGGCCAAACGGAGCCTTGGGACATAGCATTATTTATTTTTTTGAATTTCAGCCTTAAAGTCTTCTACAACAGCTCGAATTTAAGCATCTAATCCAAGAAAGGAGAGACTCATTTAATTTTCGGTAAGATGTGCCATCACATCATCAATTAGCCTATTGCTACGAAAGTCGTACTGCTGGTCAATTAAGAGCTTCCGTTCTTTGATGTATCTATTAAGCTGAATATAAATCAGTAATTGGTGGGGGAAGACTCACATTTCTAGGAGCAATGTATTTATTAGTAAGAGCAAACATTCCCATTAATTATGGGACACAACGACGTTCAAGCTCAACTGCTTTGGTGGATGGTCGTTCGCCTTCAATTGCTGAGTCTATTCGACCGTGTAAGCGAATAATCTGAGATCTGTGTGCAAAATTCTTTTCAGGTTAGTGCGTGAAATATTGAGCGTAATGGTGTGTTGATGTTAGTGAATTGAATTGGCTATATCAGCCTCATTCTCGTCTGTGCGCACCGTACCGACGACGCACGGGGACCATGAGTGTTCAGTGTTGTCCACTAGCATATACCAGTCTCATGAACTTTTTGCACAAACTTCCTTACAGCAGGCGCGGTGGGTGCTTCATTTCGACTAAAGCGTAAAGCGACTTATTTCGTTCTTCGGAGGTATAATACTGACTTCCAGTCAAGATTTTTAGAGGGAAACAGCTGTAATGTATCGAAATAACCTATGATTTAAAAAGAAACCACTAGATGACCCACCCTGTTTGTTCACATAGTCGGTTCATTTTTCCTTCACCAACCAACCACATACTTTGGTAAGCTTAAATAGAGTCAAAAACAATAATATTCGGTTAGTTATCACCATCCAATGCACACCGCCTTAGACACGCGCAAACCTGTTTCAGCAGAGTCAACAGTATCACACGACTACGAGAGGGCATTGGCCTATATTATTGTATTAGCTGGACATACGATCCTCTATTACGGTAATATAACAGTTCAGCAATTATTATGGGAACCAATGCGAGGAACTTAATATTGCTCGTCAGCAATATTCAGGAAAGCGGGCTATAGGTTTAAGCTAATGAATTAATTGTATTCCGACCTCCGAATAGAACAGTTGTTTATTACGAATCTTAAAATATATTTTATAACGTTTGCGAAATCATTTTTTCTTTCTTGATACTTAAACAGTAAGTCGAACCGTTGGGCCGGACCTCTGGGCTGGCGTTTGCGTTTTTTTTAATATCCTCGCGAAGGATATCTTTAACTGGTTCAAAGATAAAAATCAATAACACACAAACATACAGACTCCTTAAAACGTCGATCCACAATTACCGAATATCTATACAAATCTGACAACATCAACATTCGATTAAAACAGTTACTACCTAAATGTATATTCAATTGCTTAGCAGGAAGCAACATATTGCAATAAATCACTTAATTCTGAGAAAATCTGGCAAATATCCTAATCCCCATTGCTTCCGAGGATGAAAAAAATCCGGTCTAGAACAAAGAAGCCGTCGAATCTGGATCAAGCTCATTAATATTTATAAAGAAAAAAAAACTTCACGGACCATGGGCACCATCTTATGGAATAAACATACGAAACTCGCGTAAGTATACGCCATTCCCTCCTTTTCCCAACTGGGTTGGAAACATTCTCAATTTGAAAAGGATTAAGCAGTAATACCCCAGTGCACGTACCTGATGTTGAATAGGAAATTGTTGGATTCCTTTTCCCAAATGGCTTTTGCTCTAAGGATAGTTTGAATAGGTTTTGTGAAGTTTTGGTTTCGATGTTTTGCAGTGCTGGCTGCAGATTTTTGGAAAGTAATTACCGTTATATCTAAGTAAAAGCCATATATTTCTTTTGACTGACATTTTATTGTGGGTTAAGAGAAGAAAATAAGACTTAAATTAATAAGAAGTTCGTTTGTAAAAGATTCTTGAATTTAAAACTTACGTATTACATTGTATTATTGTTTTGTTAATTACCTGCAAAGAAAACTATAATGTATTAGTTTTTAGATGTTTTTTTAATTAAAATTTCTTAAAGATTGTATAAATAAAATAAATTAAATAAAAACTTTTAGGGGGTGTTAAATTCCAAAATATTCTTTAATAAAGCAGGCATATACATTTGATTATATTATAACGACTGAAACTTATACAAATTATTTTAATAATGTTTGTTAGATAGAATTTAAATTCACATTAAAAAAAATTTGGCTCTGAAGAAAAGCGACAGAACTCGTTTTTTTTTCAAAATAGTAAAAGAAAGAAAAGAAATATTTTGAAATTGTATAAATCTAATGCTAGCTACACCCGCAACGGGTTGCAGAAACGTGTTTCGTTTGTTCACTACACACGTAGCAACTGTTGCCGCAATCACAGTACTGTTGGAGCAACGGCCCAAAAATATCAAATCTTTTTGATATTTCTGGCAACGGTTACAGCAACACAACAAATGGCTGCGTTGCTGCAACGGTTGCCTCGTGTGTAGCTAGCATAAAAATATATAAAAACTATGAAAGAGTTGTCTTAATTCTAAATATTAAAGTAGAGCATGCGGATCTGTGAAAATAGTTATCAATATCAACAAATGGTACAATAAACTGTAAGGCTTCATTCGCACTATTTTCTCAATACCAATCAATATCACAGGGTTCTCGCTCCCATGAAAACCCTTTTAACCATACTGCTGGTTCGATTCCGATACCCTTTAAATTATTAAACATAATAAGATATTTATTTTTGTGAAACCAGAGAAAGACTAAATCTGTATTGGATCGATATTGATTGTGTGAATGCACTCATCGCTTCTGTGTAAGACTATTTTATAGCAGTGAGATCGCATTGAAACAGGTATCAATATCGGCATTAAAGCGTGAAAAAATCTACATACCGGTACACTCTTGCGCCACCCTGGATTAGTTGGTAAGAATAAAGGAGCGATAAGCTACCGAGAGATGTATTAGTATTCAGAACAGAAAGTTTGAATAAAATTTGCTTCGCTCTCGATACCTAGCAAACTATTCACCGGGCATGCATGACAAAAAACAAACAAAAAATTGGGGCGGTCTATAAGTACGAGTATAAGAGCCGCAATCGAAACAGTAATCAGATTGTATGGAAGCAAGACCGTTTCAAGACCCAGTATGAATAAAGCATATTCTCAATAAAAATAAACTTAGGTGATATTAAGGAAAGAATGTATGTACATAATCTACAAGTTGCAAAGCTTAATATTAATAATAATATTCTTACACGAGGGGCTTATTTCATAGTTTGTATATTTGTAGCCAGAGGCGTATTTACCCCAGGGCTAAAAGGGCTGCAGCCCAGGGTGGCAAGGCTGCGAGGGGCGGCCAATTTATAATATTTTTTTGAAGCGTTTGAATTTTCAAAACATACAAGCAAAAGAGGACAATTGTCTAATTTACAATATTTTTGAAGGATAAACAAAAAATACAAAGATAAAAAAAATGCAATTTTTTGAGTTTTTCAAGCATGACAATTTGTTTTTAGTTTTGGCTGTCACGTGTCTCTATATACAAATGACCTTCCCTTCGTCAATAGTTTTAAACGACTTAAGAAACAATATAATGATTGTTTTCTGTACAATAGTTAATAATGATGGATAAATAAAAGGATATGTATTATTTTAAAAACTATTGGCGCAAAATTTAAGTCCAATGTTAAAACTATTTTAGTGTAATACTATAGATTAAAACGACGATTTTGGTAATTTTAATCAAATTTAGCATCATGCTATTTCTAACATTTTACTAAAGTTAAAATCGGCGAATACCTATTTTATCTTTTTAGTATCGTGCTAACTTCATATGCCTCTTGCATACTTCCAGATGTCAAAAAAGTTCTGTTTACTTAGTTTTTTGCACGAACTGCATAGCTGGGCACCGTTAATCAAACAGTTAACTTCGTTAATCGTTAAACCGCTACTCAAAAAGTTAGCTTCGTTAAACGTTAAAGCGTTAAATTTCGGAAGAATTAACGCAAGTTAACGTTAATCGTTAATCCGTTAACATGTGATAAAAATTGCTAGGCGATCAACGCACAAATTTCGAATTCAACGCATTCAACTCTAATGTACGGTGTCTTCAATTCTGTTCAAACAACGGGTTGGATCTACTCGTAGTTGTTGGCCGTTGCTCAACGAATTGCGCAACCAGTGTACGGGTAGTGTACGAGCTCGTGTTGCTCCTTGAAAATGTTCGATCAACACGTTGAGCAACATTTTTAAGATAATGTGTTGCACATTATTTCTTGACGTAATGTAGTAGTAGTAGTAGTTTATTTTGGTTTTTCGTCATGGAAGGTGATAAAAAAGCAGAGTGGACCACGGAATTGATTTTGCAAATGATTTCGGCAATTGAGGAAAAGCCCAATATATGGGACATTAAGAGCCCCTCTTATAAAAATCGAGATGCCAGGGAATTGGCTTGGTCTCAAATTTCCTCGAAAATGCAATTGCCTAAACTTTGAATTCGAATTCACAGGCGCGGTGGGATCAATCGATTTTAATTTCTCATATATTTCATTGAAAAAACAATTTTCTTCGCGACTCAAAAAAAAAACATCTACCCAGAATCGTCTTGGCTGTTTTTTCTTCCTTTGTCGTTCATTTTCTAATATTATTAATGCGGCAGCCACTTTTTTTCTTAGAGGAAATCATACTCATACGGAACAAATTTAAAAATATTTTACAGCGAAGGCGTGCGTCGACAATAAATGTATGTACCGAACTGAAGTCAAAATTATTTCAGGTTTGACGTTTGAGTTTTTTGTTTATCGTGGTGCGTTCAACGCGTTCCCCAACGAGTGATCCTTGGTTAAGTGTACGAAGGTATCAACTCGTTCATCAACTGGTTGAGCAAAAATATCGAAAACGCAGTTGATCAACTCGAAAAAAAAAATTTTCTGTCAAAATGGAACAAGTTTATCAACTAGTGTACGAGGTTATTCAACATTTGAGTAAGTTGGTCAACTAGGTGTACGGAGCTATTCAACACTGGAATAAGTTTTAAGAGTTATTCAACTAGGTGTGCGGGGTTAATCAACATATGGGAAAGTTTTTCAATTATGTGTACGGGGTTCCAAACGCATTTTGTTCAACTTTAGTTGCTCAACGTGAATTACGTAAGTTGCTGCACTAGTGTAAGAGATTGTAAATTCGTTTATTCAACGAAAAGTTGAATAAAAAGTTGAACGAAGACGAAGTTGGTTGAACTTATTGCGCACATAGTGGACGACCGGCATAATGAAATGATCAAACGAAACGAATCTATTCGCAGTTTTCTCACTCGCACGCGCCGTCAAAATATAATACGTACCTAGCTGTTTTTGTTTCACCCGCGGCACGCCCCGCACGGCACTTCTCTCATACTTGTCTGAACCTATTTTTTACGCCACGCTTTAAATAGTAGGCATTGGATTAACGATTAACGGACTTAACGTAGATTAACGGGTTTAACGTGTCCGTTAACATTTTTAAAAGTTAACTTAAAAGTTAATCAGTTAATCAAAATGTTAACTTCGTTAATTAACGATTAACGGATTAACGAGTTAATGCCCAGCTATGACGAACTGTCATTGTTGTAGGTGTGTTCAGAAGCAATTTAAACAAACTGTAAATGAGCACACTTCGACAAACCGGCCGACACCAAAAATCAAAACATTTTGATTTTGGTCGCACCGAGTCTCACACGAGGAATCGGTGCAAACAGCAGCCCACACACACAGCGCACATTTCAATACACGGTAACCGATGCGTGCGCATCTGTGGTGATACGTTGACAGAGCGATTAATTGAAAACGCAGGATGTAGATATTAATGTCATTTTCCAATTCAATTCAATTTTGTTTTATTGAACATACTATTTACAATAAATTCGGCTTACAACTAATAAGATACTATATATGTGTGAAAATTTACATTCGTTGGCTCATAGGGGGACTAACTATATACAGTGACTTAAGTTTAATTATTTTTATAAAAAATTTACATGACGAAAAAATAAAATTTAAAAGATCGGTTGACTGTATTGTCCTCGGAGTGTTCATTACCGGATGTCAGTGTATGTCATTTTCTATTGGAGTTATGTTCTAGACAGACTGAATGATCAAAAAACGTTCCATTGGCTGTCTGAAATTGATCCGGTGCAGAAAGATCGTTTTCCATATTGAAACGAATAAAAACCTATTTAAGGTCTTGCATTAGCGAAGAACGCCTTAGTAGTCTAGCTTTATTAAATATAGAAGCTAAACTGACAAAAAATTTACATAACGAATCTATTGTTAATAAATTTTGTAATCAATATACACATAGAAAAAAAAAATTGAAAACATCAAATATTATGCATTTTGTGTTTTTTTATTATTATTTGTTATTACTTTATTTTCATTGTTCTAAAGGGCGGCAAAATTCCTTAAATACGCCTCTGTTTGTAGCTTTAACCACCAATAAGGAATGGAGTTGTTCTTTTGTGTCTTCTATACCAGGGCCGGACAAGCTATACGTGCAAGCTGTGCAAATGCGCAGGGCGCTGAACTCAAAAGGCGCCTTGGGCAAGCGTTAAAAAAGCCACTACTTCATAAACACTACCTACAATCTTTTTTAAGTTTCATTTCTTTTTATAGCTCACTCCAATATTGGTATTTATTATATAACTAACAGCTAATTCTGAATTTAAAGACAGATATACATATATATATATAGATACATATCAAGTTTTCCAAAAATAAGTCGATGTTTAATTTCCTATACACACCCCCATTCCCACAGTAAAAAAAACTACATCACAAAATCTTTACAAAGTGCACAATTTTGTTTGCTTAACAACAGATACCTACATATTTGCTATTTTTCTCTTTATCAATCTACTATTACGTTATTCTTCACACTCACCATCGCGTGTATCGTGTATGAGTGAAGGCATTTATTTTATTTTGATATCCCTCCCCTATGCAGTGTAACATAAAACAGAATTTCAACAGCAAATACAGACAGTTACCAGTTTGCAAGTTGATAACATGAGCACGATGCCAATTCTTCTATATGAAATCGAAGTCAGCAATGTTACTCAAACAGAAATTCTGAGGTACAAAATTCATACTCAGTGCGCAGAATTAAAAGTTGCGTCTAGGAATTTAAACTCTTCCGGTTGAGTGTTTCTTGTATGTTTTAGTTTGGCACTGGCCTCTGTTTATGAGTGAAATTTTATCACTGTCGTGTGTCGAGAATGAGACAAAGGGTTGAAATATGGAAATACTTGAGTGATGATGATGCGATGATTAATGTTGAGGTTTGTCGTTAATGAGTGAATCTGTTTTATTCAATTTCTCCTTTTCTCTATTTTTTTGTTCTTGCCAGTTATTGTTTACATTTAAAAAAGGGATTTTTTGACTGATCCAATTACTTTATTTGTCTATTTATTATGGTAAAAAAAAAACTCAAAACAAAAGAAAGGATAGGGAATCTGTATTGACAATAAAACTTGCTACGCTACTATTCCAGTAGTGTATACGAGTATGTACATATAAGGTTATATGGTATGTAGTGGTTCAAACATGAAAGGAAAAGAGGCTGGTGTTCAAAACAAAATTAAGTGTCTTGAACCAAGAGCTTATTTTGTTCAGGCTGCTTGCATTCATTTTGGTTGTTATTGGTTTTTAATAATTCAGCTGTTCATTGGAAGCTGTTAAGTTTTTTGACATTGCTCAATGCCTATAAAACTTTGTATCAGGTTCAACAATGCGTCGGGACATACATATATACAAAAAATTTCGCTGGTTTGACCTTAAAACCCCTTTCTGAAACCAGATGGGAGTAGACTAAATGCTTTAAAACTATTCAAAAAATATTATACGTAGAAGCTATAATATGAAGCTCTTATTGAAATATCTGAGGCTGGAAACGTTGAGAATAGAAACAGGGAGTAAAATTTTAGTTTCAAGTTTATATGTTGCATATTAATCTAGTTTGATATTTAAGAAAAAAATAATGGCGCAAAATTTTAATTGAATTAGTATGATGCTAAAGCTGTTTTAGTATGATACTAGGTTAAAACAATAATTTTAATCGAATCTAGCATCATACTTCTCTACCCTTTTATTAAAGTTAAAATCATCGAATACCTACTTTATTTTTTTAGTATCGCGCTAGCTTCATATGACACTTTGACATTTTTGCAGACATCAAAAAAGATTCGTGTACTTATTTTTGTAAACGAAATGTCATTGTTTTATGTGTTTTCAGAGCAATTTATTAAGGAAATTCTTTTAATACGATACTAGTGAGAAAATGTTTAAAATTAAGAATGAGTTAGTAAACTACTATAAAGTTAGCAAATTGTTAGGTAGTATCATACTAATACCTTAATAATAGGCTGTTTTAAACCTTGCGCCAATATAACTGGTAAGTATTTACAAACTCGGTCTGCTAATTTATCTATTAAATATGGTACTAAAAACTCTTTAGTGGAAATGCGATCAGAAGAACAATTCACTAACGTGCAATCAGCTGAAGCCATAGCTCTAAATCTATAAATACCATCACAGTTTCCTCAAATAACAGTTTTTTGAAACTAAAATTAATAAAAAACTACTTCAGGACCCCAATGACTCAGGAAAGATAAGTTGACTAGTCAATCATGGCTATAGAGAAAGAGCTTGTCAAGTCATTATATTATGATGATCTGGTAGCTGAGTTTGCTAAAACAGAAGCCAGAAAAGTTAATATAGCCGGTTCTATTTATTTTTATTAAAATAATAATCTTATTATTATTTCCTATATTAGCACCAATTAATGAGTTCATTATTTTTTTGTATGTTGTTATGTTTTTGAATTACATAGTTTTTAAATATTTTTTACTTCAAAAAATACTTTTTTCAGTTCCTAAATTTTTGTGATATATTTTGTTACTATTATTTTTGTGATATATTTTTGATTTCTTAGTTTTTAATAAAAATCATATTTATTTTAATTAAATATAAGTATTATCTAGGAATAGGCCTCTTGGGGATCCCTCGTTAAAAAAACGCATTGCAAAGGGTACCCCTTGGGTAAGGAGGAAATGACTTTTTCCGCCAATCCAATCCAAATGAGAGGCGCCACTGATAAAGCTTGCGCAGGGCTCTAATTTAGCTCGGGCCGGTCCTGTTCTATACTTATAGCATTTAGGAGAACGGAAAATAAGCTTGTAAATTGTTTGTTGGATTGTAATTCCAAAAAAAGCTGGCATTCAATTTAGTATAATATTCAAAGGAATTATGTCCCAAGTTGATAGCTTGTATTGTTTTATACAAAGGACCTGGGAAATTCTAATAATTAAACCATAAGTCCAATAACATTTCTTTTTTCTTGCGATATGTAAGCATACATAATATATCGTCGTCGATGGAACTCCTTTAGTTAATTTTAACTTGGGGATAAGTACTACATAACAAAATAAAAATAACAAAAAGGCAAGTTATGCATTCGGAAAAAAAAATCGAAATGGAAATTTTGATCAAGGATGACATTACGATAATAGCGAAGACGAAGAAAGTTGGTCTCGTAATTCTGTCCGTCTGTCTGTCGGTTCGACTACAGCCTAAACAACTCGGCCGATTTTCTTCAAACTTGGTGGATATCGTGTTTACTTCCCCCCCCCCCCCCCCACAACATGTTTTTTTGTTTTTTTTTTTTTAAACCAAAAATAACAGTATCTGCTATACGATTTTTTTTTCAAAATTTTATAAATATTTTTTTCTCAAAAACGGTCCCACAGAATTAAAAAAAAATTAAAACAATTTCATTTAGTTGAAGCTAGGTAATAGTTGAAAAATTTGTCCAAAAAATGGTTATTTTTGGTAGCCCCCTTAGAACCATTTTTTTTTGTTTTTGATTTATTCAAAAACAGTACAACCGATTTTAATCATTTTTATTGCTAAAGCTCCTACATTATTGCTTTTTCAAATTTTTTAATTTTTTTGTTTTTTAATTTAAAAAAAAAATTCAAATCTTTTTTTTGGAAACTCAATATTTCGAAAACTCCGTGCTCAAGTTTTTTAAACTTCATAAATTAAAGTTTCTTAATATAATCTACAAGATTTGAGAAAAAAAAATAGTTTCACCTAAAAATATACAAATGTTAAAAATGGTTTTCGAAAATCGTATTTTTTTCGAAAACGGTTCATAGAATTTTGATAAAATTTTGTTTTCTTTCGTTTAATTTTTAAAATCTATAATTTAATGAAAAAAAAAATTTAAATTAATATAGTACTGACTGTACCTACCATAGAACTATTTTTTCGAATTTTGAATTTCTCATTATCGGCAGAATAGATTTTAATGAAATTTTTTATAGAGAAGCTTCTAAAAAGTTTAAAAAACATGCATTTCAAGACTTTTTTTTGATTTTTTTGAAAAAAATATGTGTTTCTTCAGCAAATTAAACACATTAATTTTAAACTTTCTATTTCTTTACTTTTGTTACAATTTTAATTTTATTAATTTTACTTTATTTTAACTTTGATTTATTTTATTGAAAAAAAAATGAATGGCCGACCTCGGCGAATGGCTTCACAAGAATGCAAGAAAAATGTGCAAAAGCACAAAATGTCCTCCACGGTTGAAAACACCAATAACGGGTATTTGTAAATACTGGGAAACTGGGATGCGTTCAACCGTGGAGGTATTAATAAAAGAGTCAGACATTTTCTTGCAAACTGCAATTGTTGGCCCTTAGCATTCTGACCAAATGCGGACTTCGCAGGTTGGACTGACTGTTGAGTGCCGACAAAATATGCATGAACAACCTATTTTCTTGGAAAATTCAATATCTCAAAAACGGCTTAGTATTTTTTTTTGTAAATTTATTACTTGCGATATAGGTAGGTACTAAAGGCCAAGTTCTGCATTTGGAAAAAAAATCGAAGTCCAAAATTAACGATACCTCCCATACACCTGTATTGGAAAATCTGGAAACTTTTGTTTGTGAAGTTTGAAAAAAATCGAGCATAGGGTTTTCGAAATACATATTGAGTTTCCAAAAAAAAATTTTAAATTTTTTTTTAAAAATCCAAAAAATAAAAATTGAAAAATTGAAAATATGTAATAATGTTCAAAATTTGGAGGAGCTTTAGCATAAAAAAAATGATTTAAATCGGCTCTACCGTTTTCGAGAAAATCAAAAACAAAAAAAATGGTTTCAGGGGATCTACCAAAAATAACAATTTTTTGTAAAATTTTTTTTCAACCACTAGCTAGTTTTAACCAAATGAAATTTTTCAATTTTTTTTTTTAAATTCTGTGGGACCGTTTTTGAGAAAAAAAAATATTTATAAAATTTTGAAAAAAAAATCGTATGGCAGGTACCATTATTTTTGGTCTTAAAAAAAATAAAAAAAAACGTCCGGGGGGGAAAAATTAAAACCCATATCTACCAAGTTTGAAGAAAATAGGCTGAGCCGTTTAGGCTGTATTCGAACCGACAGACAGACAGACAGAAAATCCAATTTATTTTTTGAAAAATCAATATCTTGAAAACGTGTGAACTATTATTTTTTGAAATTATTTCCTAAAATCTATATTACTAAGCACTTAAGATGGGCATCCCAAATTTCGTTCTAGAAAAATTTTAAAGAAATTTGTTATATAAAAAATTATTTTAATAAAACGATTTTTAAACTTTATTTGCGTGAATTCATACTTTTCCAGAGATTGGACGGCAATTCCATGCATTTGAACATTTTTATCTCATTCAATCCATGTTTTATATTTATAAAATGTATCTTAAATTCCAAAGTACTTTTACATAAGAGCAAGTTCGTGCGATCCAGTCGTGCATTTTATTTTTTATAATTAAAAAATGATTTCTAAATAGCATCTGTATCACACAAACAGACAATATTTCTAAATCACTAAACTCATCTTTGCTATCAAGTTTGTTAAAATCCGGAGTTACATTTTTTCGAATTCATTACTTGCCTAATATAATATGACATATTCGTAATAACTTCTCCATGGCCACCGGGTTTGGTTTTCCCCAATTTGAAAATTTTCGTTTACATTTAGTGATGTCAAAATTCACTGTCAAATCAACGAATAAGGGACTCACCAACATCTTCTACTACTAACCAGTCTTAGTCGTTGATAGTGTTTTCAATGAACGTTCAAAATAAAAACAAAGCACTTTCGGGGTAATAGTTTTACCCGAGCTAAATTTTGTAAGATAAAGAACATTTTTGGAGCTTAATACGCATATCCTCTGTACAAAATTTGAAGAGGATACTTTTAGATTGTAGGTCATGGATAAGAAATCGACGTACCCAACCTATTTCATAGCTTTTCTTATATAAATGTGTAGATTCAATTACAATAGACGAAGGTTATCAAGAGATTGGATAAATTCCATTACAATTGTATAAAACTTCTAGGTATATTATCCAATAAAAGTCGTGAGCAAAAAATGTTGACAAATGATATCCTTGCCAAATAAAATATACCTAGCTACTTGATTTTCAGAGAAAACAACTTCATTCTACTTGTCAAGTCCTAAATTTTCAAATCAATTGAGATGAAGACGTCGACGTTATTTGTCTCCGGCCACAAATACATTTCGTTTGTAGTAGTTCCATTTTTATTCTACACAAGCTATAAATTGATACCACCAGCATCGAGGCGCCACCACAATCACACTGATTTATATAGCATCAACTGAGATTATAAAATGATTTATTACTACCAAAATGATGGATAGACAAGTTGTGATCATCATAGTCATTCAACGTTGTATTTCCCCAATCCGAATATTTTTCTCATAATATGTAATAATGTCTCGCGTGTTTGCCATCATATTCTTTCAATTCAAATATTAATCAAACTCACGAAAATAAAAAAAATGTACACTAATCCGTCTTATTTATGAACAATGATTCTGAAATGAAGATGTCACATCACACGTTGTAATTGATGGTCGAAGATGCTTTCGGGTTTCTCTATGAGCAACAAATTATACTGCCGGAATAACGCCAACGTAAATAAAATATGAGACTTTAAATTAAAAAAAAAAAAATCTTTATTCAAAGGTTGATGTTATTAGAAATAAATGCAGGGGCAAACGAACTTGATCTTATATTTAAGAGAATTTAAAAAATAGGTCTTATTTGAGAAAAATGCTCATAAGCATGAGTTAATTTTTTACTTGCTACATACTCGTATATGTACATAGATACTATATAAGTTGAGTGGAATCGATTTGAATACTATATGGCAATTTATGCATTCGAAAAATAAGTCGAATTCGAGATTTTGATCAGACTTGACATTACGATGGTATGAAAGACGAAAAAAGTGGGTCTCACAACTCTGTTCGACTATAGCCTAGGCGGGTTGGCCGTTTTTCTTTCAGCTTGGTGGATAGCATTTTTAAATTTCTGCCCCCCACACATTTTTTTCTAGATGTAAGATTTTTATAAAATAACACAATGTACAAGAAAATTCGTTGAGTAAACTGTTTTTTGAAAATAAATTCTTATTCGTTTAATAATTTTTTTCTAAAATTCCCCGTGGTGTAATAAAACTCTCTCAAAATTAAGATCTAAGAAATCTCTTTAATGAGGATAAAAGAACCAGTAAATGGAAGGAGATAAGGAAAGCGAAGAGAAATAGTTTTAAATCCTTCTGTGAGAGTATTTCGTCACTTACATCTTTATCACTTCGGCACAATGATGGAAGCTTTACAGTTAGTGAAGATCAGAGATCCTCTCTGCTGCTTAGTACACATTTTCCTGGCAGTCAACCTTTAACAGGAGACTCTATAGAGCGAACACCTCTTAAGCCAAACAAAAAAGACTGGAAGATATCTGTAACCATCTGCTCAAGCAAAAGGACCTTTAAAGTCACCAGGTGTAGATGGAATCTTCCCAGCCCTACAGAAGGGTAAAGAAGATCTTATGACTTATCTCATGAGAAAACTCAGTAATAGCATTTCTTTTGGGTATATACCAAGTCTATAGAAAAGAATTAAGGTAATACTCGTTCCCAAAATTGGGTATATACAACCCATCTAAATTCCTTCAGACCGATAAACTTAACATCATTTGTACTGAAAACCTTGGGAAAAATAGTTGAAAACTTTATAAGATCAGAAGTTTTAGTAAATAGGCCTCTCAATGTTCGCCAACATGCCAACAGAGCTGGTAGATCTACATAAATGCCCCTGTTTGAACTCACTATGATAGCTTACAAAAAGCAATAGACATTAAGGAGACAGCTTTTCGTGCGTTTTTAGACATAGAGGGAGCCTCTGATAATACCCTTTATGTCATAGTAAATAAAGCCCTAGTAAAGAAATATATATCCAATACCATAACTAGATCGATGGTGAAATTCTGGGCACTATACCAGCAGACGCAATTCGCAAGACCAAATAAAAAAGAAACATCACTACAAGAGGCTGTCCGCAGGGACGGGTAATATCACCCTAGCTGTGAAGTCTAGTATTGGATGAACCGCTAGAAAATCCCATCGCTCAAGGCATATGTTGCATCGGTTTCGCTGATGATATCGTTATTACATCCATAGGGAAATTTGAAGAACTTCTCTGTGATATCATCCAAAGAGGACTAAGTATTACAATCAAATGGTGGCTTTCTGGAGTATCAATCAACCCTATAAAGACGACTTTAATATCATTTATCAAGAAAAGACTTCTGCCAAGCGTGAAACCCATTTGGTAAGCTAGTTAAAAAATATTAACAGAAAAAGAAGTAAAATATCTAGGAATCATACAAGATAGTAAACTCCTCCAGAATAAACATGTAGAATATACCGTTGGAAAAGCCACAAAAGCCCTTATGATATTCAAAAAACTTGCTGGTAAATCATGCGGGTGCAAATTGTACGACCCAAACGCAAAATAGTTGGCCTACTCATCAATTAACAAATTAACAATTTTTATGTGCCTATATTTCCTGGTCCCCAAGCAGTTTTTTTTTAATTTTTTTTTGTCGATGTAATAAATTACATTTAATAAGTAAATTAGACCAAACAGAACTAAATTCGAGAAAGCACATATGGCTCCAGTTTGCATTCTCTCAAACAAAGATAGTGCATAATAGTTGGACTACTCTCTCTGGGATGCAAAATAGTTGGCCTATGAAGATTTAAATAGATTTTCAGTTAACCGTTATTAAAAAAATGACATGCACTTGTTTTGTTGTTTATTGATCTCCTGTTTTATGCAAGCCAGCAATAGTTTAATGTCAACCATGGTGCGTGGCGTTGCATTATCAAGAGACCTTAGGGAATCCATAAATAAAGCCTTCGAAACGGGATTATTGAGCTATAAAATCGCAAAACAATTGAATTTACCGCGCTCATCAATTCGAAACATTATCTCAAAAATAGTGGAAATGTGGAGATCGGTTAAAAAACGGGACGCCCACCAATTGCAAAATCTCGAAATTGCCGAGTTTTAAAAAAAATAATAAAAGAAAATCGACGTCAAACGGCCGCTGCAATAACTGTTCAATGGAGGGAAAGAATAAAAAAAAAAGTGTTTCGGTCGACACTTGCAAACGGACCATGAAAAAAATTGGATACAAATTTTATAAGGTTTGTTTAAGATTTATTTAAATTAGAGCAATTTTAATTCGTTAAAAACATAGGCCAAAGAAAAACCACTTTAAACACCTAAACAAAAGAAAAAGCGGCTAGAGTGGGCCAAACAACGTAAAAACTGGACTTTAAGTCAATGGCGGTCCATTATTTGGAGTGATGAGTCCAGGTTTGAAGTTAGCGTGGGCGACGAACGAAAACGAGTCATTAGAAATTCAAGAGGTTTTTCCCAAAGATTGCCTTAAAAAAACGGTCAAGTTTCCAGCATCTCTAATGATATGGGGATGCATGTCGGGGCGGGGTTTGGGCAATTTACATTTTGTAAATGGAATTGTCAATGCTGCCAAGTACAGTATATTCTGGAAAATGAGCTTCTCCTATCAATACCACGACTTCAAACCAGTGATGGAGACTATATTTTCCAACAGGATGGAGCTTCTTGTCATACTGCAAGGTCTACAATGGCGTGGTTATCTACTGAAGCTATTCCTTTACTGGAATGGCCTTCCAGCAGCCCTGATCTTTCACCAATATTGAAACTGGCTGGCATAAAATCAATCAAAAACTGCGAAAAGAACCATGCCGGACTCTTCAAGACCTTAAATCTAAAATCATAAATATTTGGGAGTCTTTTGGTACGAAGAATGTCAAAAATTTGTTGACACAATGCCACGACGCATAGAAGCAGTTATCAAGGCCAAAGGCGACGTAACACCATGGTAAAATAAAAATTAAGACCCATAGGCCAACTATTTTGCACTTAAAAAAATGCTTAAATCGTTATTTTATTTTTTAAGATTGCTCTATACCGTTATTTAATTGAAGTAATTTTGTTTTTGTTACTTATTCCTATTCAAAATAAATATATCTTAAGAAAAATACTAAAATATTGATTTTATTTCCGATGGAATTTAAGAATCAGCATATTTTTGTTTTTTATCATAGGTAGTCCAACTATTTTGCGTTTGGGCTCGTATATAGGTACTTAGGTGGATGAACAATATGATGGTAACACCCGTCATTACATTTGGTGTGGTTGCTTAGCACAAATGAACCGAGTTGCAAACAGCTAGGAAAGCAATAGCAAAAGTCAAAAGACACGCTTGTTTATGCATTACTGGAACAATGAGAAGTTAGTTGAAAGTGAAACTGAGGGAGCCATTATGAGATTTGCCAAGGAAAAGACTGGGTCCAGCAAATGTATGCCACAGGGAAAGCGACTGCCTTTTAAAGTCGGCAGTAACAAACCTTATCGACATATCTAGGGATGGAATGATTTCAAAATACAACTTTGTAAAAAGCCATAACACGGAGTTAAGTTGCAAAAAAAGAGTAGGTAGGCGAAATAGAAAACTAGACACTTAAATCAATATTTATTATAAATGGTACACGGATGATTTGAGAATGACAGAAGGGATTGGTGCTGGAATTTTTGGGCCTAGAACTAAAATTTTCATACCAATGGTGCAATCCACTAGCGTTTTCCCAGTGGAAGTCAGTGCTATAGTGGATTGAGCAGGCCATACTCAAAGCACTAAGCTCATACGCCATCATGTCTAAGTTAGCGTGGGAATGTGTAGGCAGGCTAAACGAGCTTGACAAGAACAATAATGTCTCACTTCATTTGGTACCTGGACATGTAAGTGTCTGGAGAAATTAGAAGGCAGACTCCCAACCAAAAAAAGGAGCAAGGACTCCTTTAATTGAGCCAGAGCCATACTGCAGAATAGGAGAAAACAAAATTAAAACACGAAATCAAAATAGAGGAGGATGTTAAAAGATCCAAAAACTTGAAAGTACACTGTATCAGTTTTACTGTATCCTCACGGGCTACTGTACACTTAAGTATTCTTGGCCTGGAAAATAGCCCCACATGCAGATTCTTCAATACTTATGACAAAACGTCGGAACACATACTAGAAGAATTCGAAGCACTAATGCATCAAAAAAAAAGATTTATGGGATGCTACCAGATAGAAGAGAATGATTTATCCTCTCTGAAGATACAACAAATAGTCAATCTCATCAAAGGATACACTTGGAAGAATAACTATAGGGTTAGCAACTCATCAAGCTATCGATATAGATTTAGATTTTCCCAAGTATCATAAAATATATGGGTTTTTGGGTGCACTAATTTACGAGTTTTTTTTATTATTGTTTGTTCATCAGGTAAAAATAAGAAAACTTCATGTTTATTACGCACTTTTTGCAAAAAATTGATCTCAAAGTCAAAATTTTGCTCGAGCAAGAAAAATTTAACACCATTTAAAATTGGATATCTGGAAACCCTAAAAACATATCCATGCTTATTTTGACATTCTCATGAATAGTCTATTCGTTAGAATGATTCTATTCCTTCGAATGAACTTTCTTAATTTTGAGATTCGAACGAATAACATTCATTTGCGAAAGATAGCATAAAATGAACTTCAAAAAAGATTCATTTTCATTGTCAGCCGTTTGACATTTACTATATTTCTATTTGAATTAGTATGACCGTTTTAAATTTTTTTTGTTTCTAAACATTATATAGATGTTGGATAAATAATCAAGAAACAAAATAGTTAATACACTTTTTCATTATAAAGTAAAGTTTAACCATAAAGAACTACATATTTATTACATTTTTTGTGTCAACTCAGCTGTTTTAAAATTATTCTTAAAAAAAAAAGTTGTTCATAACGCGTTCTAAATTTTTATTTTTTTTTCATATACACTTGGTCACACTAAAATATCAAAAACAAAAGAGAAGTGTTTGTGAAATGTCAAAACCAAAAGGTGAAATCTTTGTTTATTTGTAATTGTTTTGTTTATTGCTTAATAATTTAAATTTCTTGGATAAAACATAAAATAATAAATACAAATATGGCATTTGTGTTGTTTATAAATAAAGATGGTGTTGAAGAATTGCAGGGGAGAAGGATAGTGGATGCTTTCTTTCTTTCCGTATCAACGCGGGTGGTAAAAAAAACCCTTTGCTACCTCCGGGTTTTCTTCCATTATTTAAATTAACTTTTGCTTTTGTTCGCGGTTTGTCCAGTTTGAATGCGACCTTTTAACATAAAACAACAAAAAAAATAATAAAAGCAATTTATTTTCCATGAAATAATTAAAAACTTACATGTTTTGTTGTTTACTCGACAGAAAAATTCAAACGACACAAAAATGACATTTAATTCTATTCTTTCAAATGTCAAAATTGAATTAGCCTTCGCAAATGAATGAACTTTCTATGGATTGGGTGAACTTTCGATTTGTTCGATTAACATTCTAATCGCCGAGTCTCAAAATTAAGTTTCAACGAATTCGACTCACTTTCTAACGAAAGAAAATATCAAAATAAGCACCATCAGCTCAATTTAAACGTAGTTTTAAAGGTTAGTACTTCTACTAAAATAAAATGCACGACTGGGTCGCACGAACTTGCTCCTATGTAATCGACTGGGAATTTTAAAAACGAATGTTATTGAGAAAATTGTTCATAAGGATAAAATTAATTTTTAAATTCTTTTAGTAGTAACAGAATGCTATGCAAATATGAATTTATGCAAGAACAAAAATTATAAGTCCTTGTAGTGGTTTCTTTAAAAGAAGCTTTTATATACAAACTTTTTAAAAGCTTTTTAAGAAAAAATTTTGGTACGCTAATTTAAAGTTTTTATTATTGTTCGAATAAAAATTAAATTTACGAAAAGAAATATTGACCCATTTCGGAGATATCGAATTTTCAAAAAAAAAGAAAAAAATAGATTTTTTTTTTCTAAAATTCAAAAAATAATTATATTAAAGTTTTGAAATGCAATGTGTTTTAGACTTTTTAGAAGCTTCTCTATAAAAATTTTCATTAAGATCCGTTATGTGGATAATGAGAAATTCAAAATTCGAAAAAATGGTTCTATGGTAGGTACAAGCTGTAATATCTTAATTTCAAATTTTTTTTTATTAAATTAAAGATCGTAAAAATTAATTGAAAGAAAAAAAATTTTATCAAAATTCTAGGTGCCGTTTTCGAGAAAAATACGATTTTTGAAAACCATTTTTTTTAATTTTTTAGCATTTGTATGGTAGGTACCTTAATTTTTAGGTAAAATAAAAAATTTTGTTCCACATCTTGTAGATCATATTGAGAAACTTTTTTTTTATCAAGTTTAAAAAAAATCTAGCATGGGGTTTTCGAAATATTGAGTTTTGAAAAAAAAAATTTGAAGCTTTTTTTAAAAATCCAAAAAAAATTTTTTTGAAAATTTGAGTACACAATTCTATTTATGTTTTTGGGGAGCTTTAGCAAAAAAAAAAATGATCAAAATCGGTTGAACCGCTTTTGAGAAAATCAAAAACAAAAAAAAATGGTTCCATGGGGGGTACCCTCAATAACCATTTTTCGTACAATTTTTTTCAACCAATACCTAGATTTAATTAAATGAAATTTTTCTGTATCTTTATTTTTAAAATCTGTTAAACAGTTTTTGAGAAAAAAAAATGTTTATAAAATTTCGAAAAAAATTCGTATGGGGGGTACCGTTATTTTTGGTCTTAAAAAAAAAAAGAAAAAAACGTGTGGGGGGAAAAAATTAAAAATGACATGTACCAAGTTTAAAGAAAATCGGCCGAGTCGTTTAGCCTGTAGTCGAACAGACAGACAGACAGACAGACAGACAGACAGACAGACAGACAGACAGACAGACAGACAGACAGACAGAATTGCGAGACCCACTTTTTTAGTCTTCGCTATCATCGTAATGTCAACTTTGATCAAAATCTCGAGTTCGATTTTTTTTACGAATGCATAACTTGCCTTATAGTACCTATAAGTCGCAAGTAAAAATCCAAAATGAGGTCCCTACTATTAGTACTGACAGAGAAATTGACCTTAACATGGGTCAGGGTACACCAAAGTTAGCCTCTTTTTAAATCGTCAATAAGTGATGTCAAAGTTGAAAATCCGACTTTACTGTAGAATAATTTTCTTCTTAGAATTTTAAAGTATGGCACACGAATTACCGGATACCCTGTATATATTGATTTGCTTTTAAACTGTATTGTGTTTTTCTCATGTGTATAAGTTAATAACTCGAAACCACTTATCCCCAAATTAGTATATGACCCCAAATTTCAGTATTAATCGCATACTTGAAACTTCAAACTATACACACATACGAGCACATATACATAAATCCCTTGCCCGACGTGTTAGATAAAAACAAAACTTACCCCAAATTTCTTAAACAACAAGAAACAATATTAATTAATCATGTGTAAGCAAATACCAAAGGCTATAAATTAATCCACTTCCATTGCATGTTTATGTTAAATCAATACCATAAATCATAAACACACATTTTGGAATCCAAGATAAGGATAATGGCTTCATTGAACGAAACAAAAATCAACTCCGCGTTAGGATTATCTTCCTCGCATTTTCCTGGTACCATTGGCAGAAAACGTAGCCACATAATATAACGTGCCTCCTTATAATATCTCACCAGTATCCAATTAGTTGCTGTATCGGTTTTATCTTTCGTCAATGTCAACCCTTGTTTCACCATAAAATATATCCCCCAACAGCCGTTTTTCATAATACCGCACCGAAAAAGTCGATCAAATTGAAATTGAATATTTCCAAAAAAAACGGGGCAGTCAAACCAAGCGTCAAATTTCCTGCGGCCATATTTTTTCGTCATATCTACCCACTCAATATGCCGAAATTAATATTGATAAGAACAATAATATTTAGAACCATCGAGCAGGGAATGAAAGGTAAAAGCGGGTGTTGAAAGCTTATATTTATTGATTTGAATTAAGGAAGAAAATAAAAGCCAACCGAAAATGTCGCTGGGCAAAGTGTGAATGTCATCGAATTTGCCTTTCACCTGGGAAACGTGCCCAACTTTTCGTGCGTCACACCCAACGCTCAAACCAAGCAAAATTCATTCATTCAGTAATGCTAACAGGGGTAAGGGGTGTATTAATTAATTTTGAACATCTTCAAAAAAGCAAACAAAGTAAACTTTCCTAACACACTTAGGGTTTTTAGGGAAAAACTGCTTATTGGTTCCTGAATGAATAATTGTGGGTTTTCTTATTGTACTGTCACCTTCTAGTTATAAAACCAAAGGGTGCTACGAAATTTAGTGGTGCTATGAAAGCATTTTTGAATAAGGGTATGTATGTAGATATTAAAATAGAATAAAGTGTTTTTTTTTTTAATGTTTTCTTAGAAAAGCATTTTCAATGACATTATATGGGGGATAAAACAAGTTCTAATAAGCCCTGTGTGAATTTTCTCGGCACACTACCGAAGAGTATTTTAAACTTTTATTAAGACCATTAATAATGACACATAAAACCATGAAGAATAAGCCTATTTCACACGATTCTTTATACTTAAATACAAAATATTTCTAAATAACGAAGAAAAAAACTGAAACTAAAACTGACACATGATTTTAACCTTTTGGGTGATTTGTCATACATTGGGCCATGTTTCTTTTAAAGTTTGGGCTGATATTTCATTTTGAAAAATGGACCCATTCTTTAAATCTTAAATAAGTCCAACATTTTTCATTATGAAAAATGACCCCAATTTCAAAATGGAAATATAACCCAAATAAATTAACAATAGCCCCAAATAAATATTTGCATGTATGGACAAAATATTGCGGTTATTTTTCAAACATTTATTTATCATCGGTGACCCATGACGGTTGTAGGATGAACACAAGCCCGTCGAACAACATAAATAGCGGAATAATAATCTGTGGTTGTCCGTGCGGTAAATTTATACCTAGACATCTGCAGTGAAATTTTTCTTACAACGTGCTCGCAATATGGCGACTAATGAAGACAACCCCCTAACAATTCACTGGAAACTTCAATAGTCAGTCGAGTTTCAGCTAAAGTACACCGTTTAGGGATGTATCTCCTCAAATTTTGTTCGCGCAAGTGGAAGCACAATTCTCCATTGCGGGAGTGCATTCGGATGTTTCAAGGTTTAACACTGTTGTTGCCGCCATCTAAGCCTATCTTAAATCAACCAGACTCTGCTGAGAACTTTGAAAAACAATCAGAACAACAGAAAATAAGACGCTTGCTGTCGGCCATCGAACTGGAAGGCAAGAAGCTAACGCAACTGCTAAACGAAATGCGTCAGTTGCTATATAGTTTATAATTCAATCATCTGCCACCAAATCTTCGAGCTATTCTTCAAACAAAACGAAAGTTCTCTTAATGTCAAATTGTTCCCCATTCTCAGCTATAATGCATTTCTCTATAGTTTCGCTCTTTTGTGTCCAAATCATTTCGCCAATAAATTATAGTAAAACTTCACGTAATATTTAATCCAGTTGTTAAAGCAACCATCACATCCATCAAAGAGATGTACGTTTGAAATAAGATATCGTAATCAATCACCGATCTCATCAAACTTTGTACACCATGTCAGAAATCAAAAGTTCAACGCCAGACCCAAACCAAATTAGAATTATTCTAGGAAGATCCACATGTGTACATCGACCTCATCGGTCCTCGCCCTGCTTCCAGAGGAAGTCGATGTTTTTAAACAATAATCGACCGTTTTTCGTGATAGTCGGAAGCAGAACCTCTTCCAGACATCACACCGGAAACCGTGGAATTCGGAATTCGTTAACACAAGTATTTCCCGATATGATGCAGGTATCTCCACCGACTTAGGAGGACGACAATTTTCAAAGAATTAAAAAGGTACTTAGCTACTAATCAACTTAAAACAACTCCTTATCATTCATAAGCCAATTGGATGAATGACTGATGACACAGAACACTGAAGACTTCAATTATGTGATATGAAAACGAGAACTGATGCGGTTTTCTGCCAATCGAATTCTTAGGCTCGAAAATCAAATGCGGATCAAACTATTCGTCAGCAGATATGGTATATGGGTAAGGGGAGAAACTTAAACTTTGAAGTGAGTTCCTTCATCGTAAACCTATCATTCCCACAGAATCCGAATTTATGAAAGAATTGAAGAGATCGATGTCCACACTAAAGCCGGTTCCTGTTACGTACAAGGACAACTCCAAGATTTTTGTTCATCCTAATCTTCAAGCAGTCGTGCGATGCGATAAAATCAAAGGTGCTTTACGAGCTCGCTACGATGGAACCTATGTGTGATCCTCAAAAAAAGCGATAACCTTTTTAAATTTGATGTTCGAGTACGACCAAAAAATATCTCATTTGATAGACTTAAGCCAGCGTTTATCAGGACGGAACCTCAGGGAATCAACTCATCAGTGAAAACACCTCCAACAACACTGATTGCACGATCAGGTTGTCGAGTCATTATACCTGAACGATATCAATAACTCTGTTTCTAAAAGGGAAGTACTGTGGCAGTGGCACCTAAAGTGGCATCTCTTACACAGAGCATTTTTTAACAACAACACTAAATCATCATTTTCCAACGTCATACATATTTGCATGGGTTGTCGTCGTGTGATCAGTCCGTTTCCGAGGCTTGTTGTCGTTCTCGAAATTCTTTAAGTTTTACGGGACAGGGAATTAACCTGTCGCCAACCTGAGGAACCAGCCTGATCATATTAGCCAAACCTTTTTTAAAAGGCTTGTTTCTAGCGGCCGCCGCGGAGAGGCTATGATCACACTTCCACCAGTCCAGAAAAGTTACGGCACGTGCATGTTTTTGTATGCTCAGGGCCGGACCAACCATATGTACAAGATGTGCAAATGCACAAGGCGCAAAATTTTGGGGGCGTATTATTAGGAACAAGAAAATCTAATTTGATCTTGCGCAAAAAAATACTGCCGTTTGCATTTTAACTACAAAACTTGTTCAAATAATCTCAAAATAACAACTGAACTGAATTTTAACTCAAAATATCATAAAATTAAAGATCCCACTAGATCTATGCAAGTTCAATCGTACCTACCTAATCTAAAAATATTCCATCTTCTTGGTATAAAAGAAAACGAAATTTTAAAAATCTCAATACAAAAAGTTTCACGCCACCTTATATGTGGAAGTTTTATTTCAAACACACTACGTCCAAAAATTAACATGAGAAAATATGACAAACAAATCTCTTTCATACGGAATCATATGGGTTAGAGAGTGGAGGTTTTTTTATATAGACGCACAGCAAAATTTTTCAATGAAGGCGCTTATGCTTTTGATATTGAAAGGTGTCGCAATATATTGTACGATATTGGATATTTACTGTGCATTTTGGAAAAATCTATGAGTGGACTCGTGCAACTTCATCTTCACACGATTAAGTATCGTATAGCATAAACTTGATTGCTCAATTTTTTTTGACATACTATTTGCCCAATATTATTGTACGTTTGTTGTTTTTTCGTTATGTATGTGTTAAGTATGTGTATCAGTTTATATATGTACGACGTACGTATGTGTGCAAATATAAAAAGGGGTGCTTTCTGCAAATCTTGCACAGAGCGCAAGTTTGGCTGGGGCCGACCCTGTGTATGCTACATGTTGTTCCCCTTATTCGTCTGATGGCTGACTGCTTCAAAACTGCTGCTGTACAGGACCATGGTCCTGCCAGTACTCACATATGGATCCGAGACTTGGGTGCTTAGCAAAAGGCACTCCGACCTCTTAGCTGCGTTCGAGAGAAAAGTCTTAAGGAGAATTGTTGGACCCATATGTGAGGAAGGACGATTCCGGAGACGGTACAATCATGAACTGTTCGCAATCTACCTAGAAGCAGATATCGTGACAAAAATTAAGCTCGGTAGACTCCGGTGGGCAGGAAACCTAGCTCGCATGAGCGAAGAGGAACCTGCTCGAAAAGTTATTTGTGGTACATTCTATGGTAGACGACAGCGTGGTAGACCATGCTTGCGCTGGAGAGATGGCGTAGACCAGGACGCCCGAAAACTTGGGGTGGGCAACTGGATGGCGTCGGCTAGAGACCGGGATAGGTGGAGAGACTTGTTGAAAGAGGCCAGGACCGGAACCCGGTTGTCGAGCCGATGATGATGATACATTTCCATGCCTTATCCCTGCCAAACGTCAGCAGTGAATCTGTAAAAAATGTTCGACGATTCAATTGAAAAATCGAATTGAATAGTTTTGAATTATTAGTCAAAACTGTTTTGTATTTTATTAAAAATAAAATGCACAACTGGGTCGCACGAACTTGCTCCCATGTAATAGACTAGGAATTTTAAAAACGAATGTTATGAGAGAAAACTGTTCATAAGCATATGATTATCATAGTTTTTTAAATTCTTTTAGTGGTAAGAGGCAAAAACAGAATGCTATGCAAATATGAATGTATGCAAGAAGAAAAATTGTAAGTCTTTGTAGTGGTTTCTTAATAAAATAATTTTGTGTATACAAAATTCTTAAAACATTTTTAAGAAAAAATTTCTGTACCCCACTTTAAAGTTCTTATTACTGTTCGAATAAAAATTAAATGTACAAAAAAAAATATTGAGCCGTTTCTGAGATATCGAATTTTCAAAAAAAAAAATGGAATTTTTTTTTTTTAAATTCAAAAAATATTTATTTTGAAGTTTTGAAATCCAATGTTTTTTAGACTTTTTTAGAAGCTTCTCTGTAAAAAATTTCATTAAGATCCGTTATGTCGATAATGAGAAATTCAAAATTCGGAAAAATGGTTTCAAATTTTTTTAAGGATCATAAAATTTATGAAAAGAAAAAAAATTTTATCAAAATTCTAGGCGCCGTTTTCAAGAAAAATACGATTTTTGAAAACCTTTTTTTTTTAATTTTTTAATATTTGTATGGCTGGTACCTTTATTTTTAGGTATAACAAAATTTTTTTTCTCACATGTTGTAGATTATATTAAGAAACTTTTATTTATTAAGTTAAAAAACTTAGCATGGTGTTTTCGAAATATTGAGTTTTGAAAAAAAAATTTTAAGTTTTTTTTAAAAATCCAAAACAATTTTTTTTTGGAAAATTTGAATACACAATATCTAATATTGAAATTGCTGGGGAGCCTTAACATCAAAAAACTGATCAAAATCGGTTGTAATGCTCTTGAGAAAATCAAAAACAAAAAAATGTTTCCATATTCCCTCAATAGCTATTTTTCGCCAAATCTTTTTCAATCATAACCTTGTCTTAACTAACTAAAATTTTTTTGTGTTTTTATTTTTAAAATTTGTCGAACAGTTTTTGAGAAAATAAAATATTTATAAAATTTCGAAAAAAAAATCGCATGGCAGGTACGGTTATTTTTGGTCCTAAAAAAAAAAGAAAAAAACGTGTGGGGGGGTAAAATTAAAAATGATATCAACCAAGTTTAAAGAAAATCGGTCGAGCCGTTTAGGCTGTAGTCGAACAGACAGACAGACAGAAAGACAGAATTGCGAAACCCACTTTTTTGGTCTTCGCTATCATCGTAATTCGTAATATCAACTTTGATCAAAATCTCGAGTTCGATTTTTTTAACGAATGCATAACTTGCCTTATAGTACCTATAAGTCGCAAGTAAAAATTAAAGATATAAAAATATAATAACTAAGAGTAAATAAATAGAACAAAAGTTTATTATCGATTCTATAGGATTTTTATGTTAGTAAAATTTTGACATAAGGTTTTATTTCCAAAATATCTCAAAAAGTAATAACACATTAAGTTGTTTGTTAAAATTATTTAAGCAATTAATTATATTTAATTTAGATCATAACGTTCAGTTAAATGACTTACAGACCAAAATTTCTTTTAATTTTATAACGCCACGCTCACACCGTTTTAAAAAGCCTATTAATACCACCCATTTATCATATGTTATGGGATTGAATAAGAATGGTTTTAAAATTTTTATTGCATTTTAAACATTTATATAAAAATGATAAACTGTTTCGACTTGAAATTTTAATTTAAAAAATAGTAATCTGCGATACAATATTTTGTATATTGCATACAAATCTCATTGTTCTTAGATTGTATACCTTTTTGGCGTAATCCAAAAGGAGATACTTATTCCAAATGTGACGGCTAGCGCTGTGCGGTTGAAATGATTTCCCCAGAAAGGTAAAATGCTAATAAGAAAGTTCATTCAAATGGATCGCTGTGCTTAATAACGCCGCGGCCGCTCTTATAAATCTTTTTTAAGGTGACATTGTATTGATATGCTAATGCCGGCCGTTAGTATGTTTGTTGGGGCACCAAATATACTTAGGACAGTTATTTATTTATAGATATGATTACATACATTTGTATGTACATATATAACTATAAAAAAAATAATACAACCCTTACTGTTTCAGGACTGCAAGAGACCCAAAAATTACATAATATGTATTTTATGTTAATTCTGAGGTGATAAAAGATAATAACCAAATTTTATTCAGTTGAAGAACAATGCTAAGTGAATAGATCTACGAAATGAAATCATGTTATAAAATATTCTGTTCATATATCGATTTAATTCTATTCATCTAAATCTATAAGAGTTTTAACAGCAATAAGTTCAAACAACATTTGGAGTTCTGGTTGACTTTTTTAAAGATTCGTTTTTTTATTTTTATGTATGTTGGTAGTTTTATTGTTTTCGTCTAATACTACATTTTCAGCAAAAGATAATCCCAGATTTAAGGCAAGAGATTTATGTAGTGTTTTCACTGCACTAAAAGATTAAAAAGAAGATTAACTTCGATAGTACCTTTCAAAATTCTAATAATGTTTCAATTTTTCTTATAAAGTGGAAGCGAGAGAAAGAAAGTTCCGTCTGTGCCAAACGATGAAAATTCATCGAGATAATTCAGCACGATTTGGATATTAGGTTAGCTCGAACTCTAGAACAATTGATCTAATGAAGATCTAACAAGATAAATTTCTAAAAAATTTCCATTTGTATCACGATTTTAAGAAGAGGTTGTTGTATTCCGCTTGTAAACTTTTTTTCGATTACTAGAATCCCGAACGTCTCAGGAGTTTTTAAACACATTCCAAATACCTACAATTTTCTGCCGATTGCGAGCTTCTATTTCTTTAAACTAATTTGTTTTTTAAATCTCGAAATTTTAAATAATTTGTAAAAAAAAAATTTATTTCATAAGTTTTTATAATTGCTTATTACACACACGTATACAAAAAATAAACATGCTGAAATACTTTTATGCATACACAACATTCATACTTATTTATGTATATCAATAATTGAAAGCGTTCATTTGTTCCTGAAAAAAAATGGCGAGGGGAATAATCAAAAAGCGCTAGCTAAATGTAAGGAAAATCGACCTAGCCGTTTCCCTACAATCCTAATGTGAACTTAAAGCAAAATTTCGAATTCCATAGCCTAAGTTGCCATATAGTCACTTAGGGGTTTTCATATAAAACCGGTTGGATTTTGGCAAGACATGGCGGCCATGTTGTTTTATCTGTTTGAGATGTTCCACTTTTTTTTAACACTAAACACAAATAACCATGGTAATTAACAGCGTCTAGAAACTCGTGCAAATGATTAAACATTACTATCCCAATTTCAGCAAAAAAAAAATTTCTTCGGCTACGAGCCCCATTTTGGATAAACGGGTTTAACTAGAAGTGTCTTGTAGTTCTAACAGAACACCAGTTGAAATTCAAGTATGAAAGGCGACTTAATTGCTTCAAAATATTCTCAATTTTCTTCTATTCTTGACTCCCGCATTATAAAACAAAACCGTGATTTCCACATCGGAGTAATATGATGACTTACAACTCTCAACCATTCCTGTGTACTTATTACCAGGAACGAAGGGGACCTACAGTTTTCTGGCGATTCTGAACGGCCAATGAGCCTCACTTTTCATGATAGGAGATACTCTTAGAGTATTTGTCAATACCTCGCAAGAGACTGTACGTTCCTGAAAAACTTGTTTTGTAGCGGCTGAGAATCGAATCCAAGACCTTCTGCATGACAGTCCAATCAACTAACCATTATCCTAAGGGGTTCTACAAAATTAATATATGTAAATACTATTCCTGTAAAAAGGGTGTAGTGCCAGAACTTGGCTGGGCACTACCGTGCCCTTTGATCAAAAATAATTGCATTCAATGGTCCGAGGGCACGATCATTTGCTTTTAATAATAAATGTGTTCATTAACCCTCAGACCGAACAAACTCCTGATTTATGATTTTTGGAAAATATCGAAGCATGGTTAGAAATCGAAAATTGATTTGAGAATGTATCGGTAATATTTTTTAAGCTATACATAGAAGAGGAATATTTTATTAACTCACTTTTGACTTGGAGTCCATCCAGAAAGACGTTTTATAAACTTGTGATCTGCAAACTTTACCTGTATTTCTTTCAACTCAAAACCAACCACAATTTCGCCGACTAATGCAAAGAGGTCTGAGAGCAGTCTAAGATAGCAATTCGGCTCTGAGGCAGAGCCGAACTTGCGTAACTTTGCAGCAGCGCAGTAGATATATAGATGAAACTTAAGTGATTACCAACAATTAGACAAGTAGGTCTCAGAACAGTGAACATGTCATCAAGAAAGTGATAGCATGGTGCTGATTTATTATGGTATCTATGTGCATATATACAATGCAGGTGTTGCTAATTTATTAAAGTTGGTTAGAAGGAAAGTACTTTGCGAAGCCTTAAAGAAGGCTGCCTTATTCCAAATCTAGATAAGCCATGGGCTTCACATGTTGCTGGCAGTAATTGCAATGTTTAGAAGGCAAGCAGTTTTCAGTGGAAAAAATATAAATACAAAAATAGTATGAAGTTCACAGTACTTAGAATTTGGCGAGAACCAAGAGACCACGGTAACGACTGCTATTTTTTGCATCGTAAGACCAGGCAAAAGACGTAGTGGCAAGAACACTAAGTGAATATCCTAATCGTACTTAATCTTCTGTTCAATTTTGCATAGCCCACAATTTCCAATCCCACAACCGCTAAAAAATTTACCCAATCGAGCTTATTTCAAAGCTCAAACGAAAATAATGAAGATTAAAATTTTTTTCCATCACAGGAACAACAAGAAACCCATCTTATTTCAAGAGAAGATTTAATAAGAGATTGCCGAAAAGTAAAGCAGAGATTTTGGGTTCTTGCTTAAAACAATAGAATTAGCTTGTTCATGTCAAAATAACTGTTCAACGAAATTGCCATTACATTTTCTTCGTTCTTTACTAAAGAAGATAGAGTTTGTTTTTGTAACAACATGAAAGGTTTGTTCAAAGAATTTGGGTATCCACTGTTCGCAATGATTGACAGTAATTTATTAAAAGCAGTATTATTACACAACGGAAATACATTTCCAATTACCCCACTCTGTACTTCTGAAAGAAAATTACGAAAGTATTAAAATTTTACTTGAGGCTTTAAAATATCAAGAGTTATATAAGTGACTGTTCATTGGAGATTTTAAAAAGGTGGGGTTTTTTATGGGACTGTAGGGAGGATACACAAAACATCGGTGTTATGTTCTTTGTTTGTGGGTTAGTTGAGTCAGATGCTCAGCACTTGACCGATAAGAACGGAATTTTGTTTGAAAAACATAACGTTAAACGTTAACCTATTCCTGAATCTAACAAAGTATTCTTTCCACCTTCGCATATTGAACAATTCGTAAAAGTACTAGATGAAAAATCTGATGATTTTTAATTTAAAAAAAAAAATCGTTTCTTAAGTTGTCAGAAATGAATATTAGAGATTAAATTTTTGCTGGTACACATATTAAGGATTGCGCCATAATTACCATCCAAGGAACAAGCAGTCTCGTCAGTCCAAAGACCACGTCTTCAAAAAGTCGGTGGTTTATTCATATGCTTCCCCCAGGATCTTGTTTTTCTGTGATATGTGGTGCTTTTTTTGTATGAAGTAGGCTTGAGTTTTATTCTCCTTTAACCTTCGTAGTAAAGTTTTTTCACTGATGAAGTTATGACGATTATTGTTGAAATTAGGTAGCACATTTTGAACTTTTTCTCGAGGGTCACATTTAAAAGTACGAATAATAACGTTATCTTCCATTTTGTCATTTTGACAATTCCGGCGTTTTTAGTTTTTCTATTGGGTTAATTGATCTACGACTACAGTTGTATCTAGACGAAAGTTTTTCTGCCGAAACACCCGAGCCGAGCGCTGCTCCGTGGTTAGTTGCTTTAAGCTTTGGAAAATTTATTTCCAAAATGAAGCACCCATCGCGCGTGCTGTACGGACGTTTGTGCAAAACATTCGTGAGGCTGGTATGCTAGTGGCCAACACTCATGGTCCCCATCGTCGCACGGTGCGCATAGACGAGAATATGGTTGCTGTAGCCGAGAGAGTGAGACTCAATTCATGAACATCAAATTGCCATTGATCTCAACAGCTCAACATTTTAGTCAATAGCCTGAAGAGAATTCTGCACAAAAATCTCGGATTATTTTCTTACAAATAAATTGACTCAGCAATCTGTTTCAATATCGCTTCGCAGTTTGGGCCTTCAGCTTGAAAAATCATATTTCCTGACGAGGCGCAAATTAATCTCGGCGCCTACGTTAAAAACCAAAATTTCCGTTTATGGGGCTCGGAAAACCTGCACGTTATAGTCCAGAAGCCAATGCATCCACAGAGAGTGACAGTTTGGTGCGAATTGTGGAGTGGTGGCATCATTGGACCATTTTTCCTTGAAAGTGAGGCTAGGGACAACGTATCGGTGGGCGTTACAGAGCGATGTTAAACGACTTTTTACTTGCGACTTATAGGTATAGTATAAGGTGAGTTATTCATTCGGAAAAAAAATCGAACTCGAGATTTTGATCAAAGTTGACATTACGATAGTAGCGAAGACCAAAAAAGTCTCGCAATTCTGTCTGCCTGTCTGTCTGTTCGAATACAGCTTAACGGCTCGGCCGATTTTCTCTTATAGGTTTTATTTTTCCCCCCTCCGGATGTTTCTTGATTTGATTTTTTAAAACCAAAAATAACAGTACCTGCCATACCAGTTTTTCGAAATTTTATAAATATTTTTTTTCTCAAAAACTGTCCCACAGATTAAAAAAAACTCATAAAATTTCATTTAGTTAAACCTAGGTAATGAATGAAAAAAATTATTAGTTTTGGTACCCCCCTTGGAACCATTTCTTTTGTTTCCGATTTTCTCAAAAACGGTACAACCGCATAGCATTCTGTTTTTGTCTCTTACTAATAAAAAAATTTAAAAATGATGATAATTTTATCGTTATGAACAGTTTTTTCTAATAACATTTGTTTTAAAAATTCCTAGTCTATTACATAGGAGCAAGTTCGTGCGACCCAGTCGTGCATTTTATTTTTACTGAAATTATAGACATAAATTTGGACGACCTTTGGTTCTTTGGAACTTTTGCGCACCAAATTCCCAAATCGTGTTATCAGCAATATTGACAATGTCAATTGCCTCCTGCGATTTGACTGCTTTTGACTTTTTCTTGTGGGAGACCGTAAAGGATCTTGTGGGAGACCGTAAAGGATCGAAGTTATTTCAACGATCCGGAAACGATTTAAGCACTAAAAGCCAATATCATTCAAGCAATCCGTGAGCTACAGCCCGAAACCATCCACAAGGTCTTGGAAAATTAGAGTGACAGAATGCGCTACCGCAAAGCCAGCCGTGCAGGGGCGGACGCAGAAAAAAAATTCGGAGGGGGTTTTAGAAAAAAATATTAGATTTTTATAAATATATTATTTTATTACTATATTGTAGGTACTTGTTAATTACATAATCTTTATTGTTATTAACATAAATATTTTATTACTAAACAATATTGGCTCTTAGGGATAGGGACTTTTGGAACAATTTCATACAGCTAATCGCAAAAGCAAAACGGATACCTATTTGGCAAATTTGAATAATATTCTATACGAGGGCGTGCTTGGTACTTCCTTTTTGTGCATTTTTATTCCGGAATTAATTTTTAGATATAGACTTTTACTACGGGCCCTTTGATGGAGGCCATTATTTGGTTCATATAATATCATTAATGCAACAAGAAGAAAAAGAGTGTAAGTGATTCCATAAGAATTATAAGTTCCACAAAACTAAATCCGGAATGTATTTATACGTGAAGTCATAACTTGTACTTTTGCAATCATACGAAAAAGAGTTTTACGAACATATAAGGAAACAGCAACACTCAACTGGTACATACATACATTAATATACTACATAATTATAACCACAACGCTCCCAAGCGTGTGCTATGAGCTACTCATCTGTCACGGTAACTTTCACAGAAACGAAATAAGTAACCGGGTCGCACGAAGTTGCTTTTAAGAATTTCAAACTTTAATGTTATTAGAGAAAAACTGTTCATAAGCATTCAAATTCTTTTTTTAAATGAATAAAACAACTCCTTTAGTAGATGGAGCTACAAGCAGGATGCCATGTGATTCAAATATTAGTTTATGCAAGAACAAAAATTATAAGTCGTGGTGCTTTCTTAAAAAATATCTACAAAATTCTTAACACATTTTTAAGAAAAAAATTTTGCACGCCAACTTGTAGTATTCATTATTGTACGAATAAAAAAATAAATTTCCAAATAAAATATTAAGCCGTTTTTGAGATAACGAATTTTGAAATGCAATGTTTTTTTAAAATTTTTAGAAGCTTTTCCAAAAAAAAATTCATTCAAATCCGTTCTGCCTATAATGAGAAATTCAAAATTCGAAAAAACGATTCATGGTAGGTACAGTCAGTTATATCTTAATTTTAATATTGTTTTTATTAAATTATAGATCGTAAAAATTAATCGAAATAAAAAAAATTTTATCAAAATTTTCGGAGCTGTTTTTGAAAAAAATACGATTTTCGAAAACAATTTTTTTTTACATTTTTATGGTAGGTACCTTTATTTTTAGGTACGAAAATTTTGGAGTTTCCAAAAAATGGCTATTTTTTTAACCATTGCCTGGATTAAACCCAATGAAATTTTATGAATTTCTTTTTTATTCTGTAGGACAGTTCTTGAGAGAAAAAATATTTATAAAATTTAGAAAAAATCGTATAGGTAGGTACCGTTAATATTGGTCTAAGAGAAAAAAGAAAAAACCTGTGGATGGAAAATTCAAAACGATTTCCTTATGACACGTGGGCATAAAAACATTCACTATGGCTGTTTTGTATTTAATTACTTATAGTTAATTATTGCATACTTTACTAGACCTTTAAGAAATTGTGGTATGAATATAAAATAAATAAAGTTGTTTACTTTTGTTCCTACTTTATAATTTATTTAATATACTAAGTACAAGTATTGACCAAAATTTCAAATTTTTGCGAATTTCAAAGAATATTACTCCAATTTTTATTTCCATGAACTCCTATTCTTGGGCCGAACGTTAATAATATTTGAATTATGGAACCTTTTTATGAAAAGATACAGAAGTATTTATGGCACGAAAATAACACTTTGTTTTTTTTTTTCTTTAAGAAAATGAATCCTTATTTTTTTATTCCACATGTTTTGGAGGGGATTTGAACCCCAAAACCCCCACCTGCGTTCGCCCCTGCAGCCGTGGCATCCAATTGAACCACGTTATGTTCCATAATTAATGGGAATGGTTGCTCCTATTAACAAAGCCATAATACATTGAAAAAATAATCCACACATAACACGAATTTCGTTGTTCGCACAACGTATTTTATTCAATTTAAAAATCAATCAGTCCCTATTGGTAAATCCTTTACGTATCACAAGTAAAATCATCCTTAATATTTTAAAAACAAAGGCAATAATATGAGCTGAGCCATAGCAAATAAATAAGCTCTGAATCTATTGTTTCATTGCTGCAAGATTTCTGATTATATTCTTTCCAACAAAACCAAGAATTCAAACAAAAACTTCTAGAAATACCAATATTACCGTTCATAACAAGGCTATTTGGAGTTTGTAACAATAGAAAGTTTTTTGCGAGAGAAAATAATTGTTTCCGGCCATTATCCAAAAAGCAACTCGATTTTTTTTTAAATTTATTTCTTTTTCCAAGTTTATTTACACTTGACAAGTTTCACAAAATTACAAATTAATACACTCAAGAGAAATAAATGCCTTAAGGAACATAATATTATCCAAGATCCAATAATACAAAACAAAAACAAAGACCAAAGATAACTTCTGGCTTCTAGAGATATGTGTATGTACAAGTAAAGGGAAATTCTGGTGTTCCAGAAAGCAAAATAGATTTCATGTACCTAAGTCAGTACGTATTTATTTTCAAAGTTGTAGTTTCTTTAATTAGATATTGAACTTTTTTTTCTTTGGAAATGGATATACATAGGTCTTGTCTTGCGCATCTCCTTTAAACATATACAAATAATGTAGGTTCATACTAGGAAATTCTTTTTATTTCTACGTCATTGGTTAAGTAGACAGATTTAGCGTGTAATATTCGAATGTAGTGACAGTGAAAGCTCTCATAAGCGGACAAACAATGGGTCAGATCAGCGTTGCAGGCCTCCTATAATTATAGCGATTTTACATAATATTTTCTCCTCAAAAGTCACTATATTATATGTATTTATAATCGTGCATAATTCGCAGAACACTATTTCAAAAATTGTGTTCTACCCTGAAAGTGTGATAGTAACTTAATGAAAGATTCGTTTTTGGAAATGAAAACAAAACTTTATTTGTTAAATCAATTTAAAATTTCCAAAGGTACCATTCGACCCATTATGCGAATGTTTTATTCTACTGGGAGAAACAAGATATGTTTCTTAATTGATGACTTCCAATTGATATTTGTCACAAAGAAACTTTTAAAGCAAAATTGTAATGAAAATTATTTATTTTGTTCCCTTCAGAAATGTTGTGCTTTGATTTGAAATAGGAGACGATATTTATGCCGCTAATGAAATCCGTAACATTTTGCTTTGGGTGTGTCGGATATTTAATACTTTTGAATCGGTAATTTCGAAAACCTCTTAAGTTACATTTTTTCCAACATAACTTTTTGCTGAAAATGGTTCGTTTAAAGGAGATGCGTATTTTGGGTAAAAACTACATAAGTCAATACATTCCTTTCTCTTCAAATAATACCGTGTGAAAGACGTTCAGTGCATAAACAACATTAGCCAGTGACTTAAGAGGTTTTTGCATGCACTACTAGATGGCGGGAGTAGTTTTATGACAACAAGTGTCCTTTATGTCATATTTGTGATGTTGGAGTCATACAAAAAAAAAGAGTTTGAAATCATGATCGTATCTGCGTTCCTGGAGAATACATTGATTTGGTTTCGAACTCCAACTCAATATTCACGTCATAGAGCTAAAAACTGAAGATCTTTTGAAATTTAAGAAATGGTGGAAAAATTTTTACAAAAAAAGCATGTTTGTCAACTGAATTTTATTAGAAAAAAAGTCCCAAAAGAACAGAAAAATCATTCGCATCGAAAAGGTACTATCACAGCCGAGGAATATATTGATGGATTGATTAAACATTCATTCTTATAAATAAAGAAACTTACAACTTCTGTTTCTTCTAATTGAATGACTTATGAGGTTTTTGAAATGACCGATTCATTTGTAACACACTTACAAAGAAATGTAGCTATATCGACAACATTCGATAGCATCGATTAGTTATGAGGTTTGATATATTTTGTAAGAAGGAAAAAATAACAAAACTCTATTGTATACTACAGAAAAACATATATTGAATATTTCAATTTTAATAAGTTATTGGCGTTCAAATAAAAAATTATAATTTCATAAAACTAATTAATTGGTTTCATTTTATTTTTTAGTGATAGTGACTTCGATACGAAAACGTTAAACTGATCTTTAAAAAGAGACGTTTCAAGAGAATTGGAGGAAAGATTGTAAGATTCCTATACGGAATACCGTTTTTAATTTCGTTTTCGTTCTTACAATTTTTAATTTTGTTAAAGTTACAGTTGTTACAGTTTCGCTTCAAACAATGATTTCTAGATGAAATTAATCCAGAACTTGTACCAGCAATTAGTAGCTCTTCAATTCCCAACATAATCAAACTTGTTTCAGTTTTAAAATTATGTGCTCATGAATCTTATGAGGTAATTAATTTTTCTGGTTTTGGCACAACCATGCGTCGCACCAAATATTCATTTGCCTTTTATTTGTTTTCACTCTTTTCCTTTTGCAGACTATTAGGCAGTATTCAACCGCCTTGACAATGAATTTAAGTGAATACTCCTTACTTAAATCAGCCAAGCGCTTTGAAAGTAAGCCAGTAAATCCTCAAGATGAAAGTTGGATCGGAAAGCCGAAACAGAAGTCTGACATATGGATATGCGCTGAGCATTTAGCAAATGTCTGCAAGTAATTCTCATCAAGTGACTTACAGTTTGTTCCCTTTATCCTGCTTAAAGAAGTAAGAAGCAGTTTAACTACTTAGTAACTACTTACTACTTCAAAGAGATGATTTCAATAGCCTTCAAAAACTCCAATTCAAAACAAACATATGCCTTAAGCTTAGATGTAAATATATATGTGTCACACCATTGACAACTTTCAAATGTCATTGTTATAATCATGCATAACCAAGGCAAGCCACCAACAGAAGTAACTTCTTAAAAGCCAATACCGCTTTTACCAATCATGGCAATAGTTTTCGAAAAATTGCTCCTGAATCTTAGCGAAATAATAGAAAAATGAATACTTATAAGTAATAACAAACAATCAGTTTGGATTTACAAATATGTATACATAAACCAAATATATAAAATTACGGATCTTGTAGAAAAGACGACTGAAGAAAAATAAATAAGTTCACCTTACTACAACATATCCGTCTAAATTTGGTTTACACTATAGATAATTAAAATCGAAACTTTAATATGGAATTTCCTGTTGGGAAATAAAATAAAAAGCAGAAACATGAAACAAGTAATCGTAAAACCACAAGATTTGAGGTTATTCAAAGTCGCAATTTTTTCCTTAAAAACAGGTTTACTGCCATAAAGTTTTAAATATATTTTTATTTCTGATATAGGACAAGTTTTGCATTTTGAAAAAAAAATCGAACTCGATGTATGATCAAAGCAGGGTTGCAAAAGCTTAAGGCAATTTTAAGCTTAAGCTTGGCTTTAATTCACAAGCTAGTGGGTGACTTATGAATTAAGAAAAATGTAATTCAGCAGGTTACTGACTTATGAATTAAAAAAAATTAATTCATAAGTCAGTTGGTGACTTGTGAATTAAAAAAATTTAAGTCATGAGCAAGTAAGTGACTTATGAATTAAAAAAAAATTAATTCATAAGCTAATGGATAAATTCTGATTAGAAAATTATTAATTGGAAAATTTATAAGCTAGCACGATAATCTTATGAAACACAAGAGCTTGAAATCTACTTTCGTTAATAATTAAATAATTATGTAGTCAAAACAAGCTCAAACATTTCCAATCTACCAACTAGCTTATGAATTAAATTTTTTTAATTCACAAATCATCTACAGGCTTATGACTTATGTTTTTTTTTTTTTAATTCAAAAATTCGCAACCCTGGATCAAAGCCGACATTACGATTATAGAGACGAGTGAATAAAGTGAGTCCGACTATTCCATTTGTTTTTTTTGTATACTGTATGCCAGAATGTCTGAACCTACAGCCTAAGCCGCTGGAGCTATTTTCTTTAGATTCGGTACTGAAGGCTTTTCGGTGATTCCCTAGAGGAGAAATTGAAATTATATACAAAATCTTTTATGTATATCTCGAAAACGGCTCTAGCAATTTTAATAAGAAAAATGGTAAACATGTTTAAGAAAAAATGTTATTACTGGTCATAGAACCATTTTTTTTTACTTTCTCATTAAAGCCTCTGCAATGGTTTTGACATAAAAGCTGTTTTGAATATTATATTAATATATATGTATGTATATAATATTAATGTAAATGAAAATATTCGGAGAAAATATATCAATATGCTTTCGAACATGTTTCTCTAATTAAATCCATGTTTTTATATTTATAAACAATTTTTCAATTCCAAAGTTGTGCATTAAATTTTTAATTCCGATTATTGTGAAGGTAAAGTTCACGATAACTATGTAGGTACATATATAGCTTACGAGTCAACACCTGTAACTTGGTATCCGTGCCAACAACTCAAAAAAATGCATTTTCTCATTTTCATAATGCTACTGCTCGCTTGTTTAACAAATTACCAGAAAATTTTAGGTGTGGAAGAATGAAAACATTATTTTTAAATGATATGGAAAAGTATTATAGTTTTCCTCGATTAAACATTTTAAAATTGATGCTTTATTAACTCCATTGATTTAACTAATATTTTTGAAACTGTTTGTAATTGAATGTTATTTTTCTATATTTAAAATTTGACTGTAGAATTCGCCCTCAATATAGTTTAAATTGCATTGAATTATATAGTTTCCAAGGTTGTGCGATCCTGTCTAACATTTTATGAAATTAATTTCGATGACTAAATTATAAGAATAACTTCTTAACCACATAAGAAGATAATGGAAGGAATTGTTTGTCTCACCAATACAAAGCGTTAAAAGCTTAACGCGATGTGAAGACCATCGACCAATAAAGGCATTGTCAATGTACGAAAAAATATTTGAAAAATTGTTAAAATACAACTGCTAAAGTACATCGACAACAACAATACCATCATCCATAATCAATTTGGATTCAGAAGTTATCATTCCTGTAATTGGAAAGAGATATAACAGAGGGATCTACCATTTTTGCAAATTACTTGGATCTTAAGTGGCTTTTGAAGCTATCGATAAGGCAATATTAATTCAAAAATTGAAGCAGTATCGACGAAGAACTACAATAATGTGATTCGAAAATGGCATCAATAGTCTTGGGAGTACATCAGGGCTCAATACTAGCACATGTTTTTTTTCTCATGTATCTACATAAATGATTTATACAAGATTTTGAAGCATTCTAAGCTTGTGATGTTTGCCGATGATGTTCTAATATATGTATGTACATCGTGGGTATAGAAATGTATCAACTTTAATTCAGCAACTAATAGCAGATGATGATATTCAAAATGCAGTGCAATACAAACTTAAGAATAGACAATGAGAACATAGAACAAGTAGAATAAATTATTAAGTACTCAGGTGTGGTAATAGATCAGAATTTTAAGTTTGATAAACATGGGGATTATGTTGTTAAAAAGATGTGAAATTATACGAAGAATCAAAAATTAGATTTTAATGCATCTTTTAGAGTTTATGATTTGATAATAAAACCGCATTTTAAATATTGCTCATTCTATACTATATCTGTTAAGTGAAAGTAACATATAAGAGTCTTGGATGATAAAGAGTTTATTAGCAGAATTCGTTAGTTGGAAGAATCTCAATTTACAAGAGATTGGATCACAAATTTTCATAATCTTCACACATGGACCGTGGAAAATCCATACAAAAGGAGACAGAAATCATTCATTTCAACATACATTTAGCGTCAATGTGAGCAGACGTAATTGGAAACAAATTAATCGGGCCCTTCAAAACTACCTCACAGGCTGAATTCTAAAAAAACTGGAGTTTTTGCGCAATGATTAATCAGAACTATTGAAGGACATTCCACTTATGCAACTAGCTTCATCACATTTCCAACATAATAGCGCTCCAAACCATTTTGGTCGAGAAGTTTTAATAATAGGTAAGATGAAAAGTAGGGTAATCGTTGGACAGAAAGAAATGAACCGGTTCGCTGGCCTGCAAAATATCGTGACAGTATTTTGCTTTGTATGGAGAAGTATGAAAGAACTTGATTATTCAACCGAAATTGTAAATTTAGGAGAGGACCGTATGCTAGAAGCGTCATGAAAAGTGAAGCAGCAGCTATCAATAATAAATATTCGCAGTGAAATACAAAAACGAATTCTAGCATGCATACCAAACCAAGGATGGCACTTTGATCACCTATTAAACTGTTTTCGTACACACATAAAATAATAAATATCTAAACCCACACACAAACTTTTTTTATTCATAGACTTTGGAGCTTAAAGCATATAACCATTTTTTTTTAAATTATACCTATTTAAAGTTTTCCCAAGTATCCTAAGATCTATGGGTTTCTCCGCAAACTTGTCATTGAGTTTTATTATTTTTATTATTGCTACGTTCGAAAAAAAAATAGTAAAACGTAATGTTTATTACGCATTTCCTGGGAGAAAATTGAACCTCAAAAAATTGACATGGGCAGGAAAAATTTAACATGCTAGAAACATGCTAGATATCTCAAGACCAAGGTAAGATATCAAATTTGTTTGAATGCAATTACAAAGACTAGAATTTGTTCTAAAAATAAAGGTCTCAATGAAGTTTCTATCATTAGTACTAACAACGCAATTACCGTCAACATGGGTCATGGTACACCAAAGTAAATCTTTTCTTAAATCCCCGATATATGATATAAGAATTGGAGACACGCCAACACGATTTTTTTCTCTGGAATATACCCCAGAATTAAACCCTAATTATGGAATTATGGGACACCCTGCACATACTGGTTAAACATTAAACAACAGTTGGTGTTAGATGTTTTTTTCAAACAAAAAAAAATTGGAGATTTGTCAAGTTATCTTAAAGGTTCAATTATAGGTATTTTTGTAAAAGAAATTAAGAAATATTAACAATTTACGACTTCCTATTTGCAGAAAAACGTTAACATTATATTAATTTAAAATTTGGTAGTGAAACCGCTCGAAAGAATACAGGACAATTATCAACCATTCCTGTATGCGTGTTACCAGGAATAGAGGAATAGAGCGGACCAACACTTCTCTGCCGATTCCAAACGGCTAATCAGCAGTACTTTTCATAAAAAATACTATTAGATGAGATGTCAATTCCTCGCAAGAGGCAGTACTCCGCTGAAAAACTTTTTGCAGCGGGTGAGAATTGAACCCAAGACCTTCTGCATATCTGCATGTAAGTCCAATGCACTAACTAACTGCCAAGGGGAACAGATTAAATAGTGTAATATATAAGGACTTCCAAATGTTTAATTCTTTGCCGGAACATGTTAAAATGGAATTTGTTAGAGATAATGTCGCAAAATTTTAGTTGAATTAGTACGATGTTAAAGCTGTTTTCGTATGAAAATAGGTTAAAACGACAGTTTTGTAAATTTTAATCGAATATAGCATAATACTTTCTATTTCCTTTTATTAAAGTTAGAATCATCGAATACCTATTTAATTTTTTTTAGTTTCGTACTAGCTTCATATGACTCTTTGACATTTACAAACATCAAAACAGGTCTGTTAACTCAGTTTTTTTGCATGAACTGTGATTACTTTACGTGTGTTCAGAAGCAATTTACTAAAAACATAGACTTAGCACGATACTAGTTAGAAAATGTTTCAAATTTAGATAAAGTTAGTTACCTACCAAAAAGTTAGCAAATTGTTAAGTAGTATCATACTAATTCCTTAATACTACTCGTAAGATGATCAAAATTTTGCGCCAATGAAGCAACATTTTAAATAGCCTATTGCTAAGGTATTAGTATAATACTACTTAACAATTTGCTAACTTTAAAGTAGTCTACTAACTGATTCTTAATTTCAAACATTTTCTAAATAGTATCTTACTTTAATAATCTTCTTAATAATTTGTTCTGAACACAACTAAAACAAAGACAGCTCGTGGAAAAAACTAAGTAAACAGACCTTTTTTGACGTTTGTAAATGTTAAAGAGTTAGGGGATGTTAGTACGATACTAAAAAAATCAAATAGCTATTTGATGATTTTAAATTTAATAAAATGATATAGAAAGCATTATGCCAAACTCTATTATAATTTTCAAAATGTATGCTTAGTTTCAATGTAATATGAAGTAAACAAATGCATTAATTGAGTGAGTTCTGTACTCAACTTAACTTCAATTTGCATTGAGCAACCTCTGGGAAATCAGAGTAAAATCAAATAATATCACACTATTTTAAGTACAAGTATATTAACAACTGTTTTTTTATATACATACATGGTGTTTCAAGCGTTTACCTGTATATGTACATACAAACGTATATAATTATTGATTTTTGGGTATTGTATTTAATTCAATCAATTTAACAATGGGCACAAGAAATGCATTCATTTTAATAATTATAAAAATGCATACAAAATGTGTTTTCGTGAATTTCGACGTTATGCAAATCTTAACCTATATAAGATTTAAACTAACAACTAGTTAAATATTGGATACTATACTATATAATATTTTTGTATGAGCTATCAAAAAATATATAATGATTTCCATCAACAACTTGCTTACCTTTATTCTCAAGCTCTTCTAAATTTTTCATTTCTTCCACAACTTATGTGATACACGTCCAAAAATATCCGAACCATTCACAACCATTTCTTAACTATACATATTTATACCGATATTTTAATAAAGATTTTTTTCTAATTGCTACAACACTGTATAATTACATATTTATTAACAAACACGTAACGTCTATAGGTTGAAAAAAGTCAATGAAATAGACTTTAATATCTTCAGGAAAGGCCATCAAAAAACACTTTTTTACACTGGTTGGTACACCTATATGGTTTTTTTTTTGTAAAGAATTTTCGTAACACTATAACATGATCAAATATTTTTTTTATTATGTACTTGAAAAATAAAAATATTCGCACCAATAGATACAAACTCGAGCGGAAAATTAGCTCTTTATCTCTTTTCGTGTTTCTCTCAAATAAACACTAGTGCAAATATACCTATATATTTTAAACAAGAATCTAAATATTTATTCCAAACAGCGGCGTATTAAGACTTGAAAAACGCAAATTTTCCGAGTGAAACACACAGAAAACGATTCCCAAAAGATATACTTTTTTGTTTTGATTATTTCTGCACTTTTCTGTTCTGCAATGTGAATTGAAATTTTTCGTCAGATGCTTTCTGTTGAAATTTTCAAAGATAAAGAAAACTATTGCATTTTTTGTTCACAAAATTAACATTTACTTTTCCACTACTACACTTAACTATGAATATCTAATTGAAAACTTTTTCGACTTTTTCCACTCTAAAAGGATAAATCCTTGGAAATTTAAAACACACTAACCGAACACAAAACATGAGCATCACATCACATCCGTCCGTCCGTAGCCGTATCTGGAACCAAGGGGAGTGCTAATTAAAATTTGCACAAGTTTAAATGTATGTGAGAATTTTTTTTATCTCAAGTTTTAAAAAAAAAAGAAGACATTATCCAGGCTACGAAGTGAAGATGTTTCAGCAATGCCAGAAGGCTAAGCTATTTTGTTTTTATTTATTTTGTTGTTTCTTTAAAATAACAGTTTGTGTTTATATTTAACGGTTTTCAGTGAAATTATTTAAACTTTTCCCCGACGCTATGATTTACAGTATTCATTCTGTTGAGCATTATAATAATTATTGAGCAAAATGACAAAAATACTTTGTGTCGTTTCTTTTTTAAAATATTTCAATCAACGAATACTGTCGCAATTACACGAAATCTTGCACTTTTTTTCAAGCCCGAGGTAACTTAAAACCTTTAAAGCCTACGAATCGATTCTTGTTTTTTTCTTATTTCCAGATTCATCTCATTTTGGGAATATTTTATAACGACGAATCTTCTTTTCCTCTTAAGATTATTGAATGCAATTTTGGCACGACGAGAATATATTTTTAATTAAGCTTTAAACTTAATTTGTTTTTTTTTATAATTTTTCACAAGTCTTAATTTTTTTTAAGGAAAGAAAAAATTGTGTTCGCAAAAAAAAATTCGCAAGATTTTATGGAAGAAAACTTTTTGTTATCCGCTCGGAGGCTGAGAGCCTACTAAATTTGAGGAACTTGTATTCCCTTGGATTTATCGGTGTACAGGGTATAAGACCTAGGCCCAGAGATGTAGATACATTGGGTCGATTGGGGAGCAGGTAAATTTCCCACAGAATTTTTAATAATGAGATATTTTGTTTTTTTTTTTGTGAATGCGGGGAAAATGGGAATTGAAATGGTTTTGCGCGGACGCGTGCTCAATACTGGAATTTCCATGAGCATTAAGGAATTAGCAAAAAAAGCATGGATTTTTAGAGAAAGAGAGAGAGAGAGAGTTGTAGCTAAAATTGTTGAATCTTGAATGATGAATGGGAGAGATTTTGTTTATTTAAGGAAGCAAAACAATCCGAGCAACAGATGAAAATTTCCATGCGCTATTCCTTTGGGAGGTTTTCAGTTGTGTGTTTTTTTAGAAAATATGTAAACAGGTGAATAGAGAGAAGAGAGAAAGTGAATCTTATAAATATTGAGGTTGTGCAACCACGAACACGAAGTATGGGACAACAGAGGTAAGTTTTGACTTATGATATGACGAAGGGAGGATTTAACAAGGAATTTATTTTTGTATTGAAGTACTAGTGGTTTTTTAAGATTTGCAGGGGTGAAACACATTACACGCTTGCTGATATTAGCTTAAAAAAATTACAATCTAGCTGTTAGGATTAGTAAATGAAGTGTTTTTTAATACAAACTCTATAGGGTAAGACACCCAGTGACCGACACCCTTAAGAGAAATTTTTAGTTTGCAAATTCATAACTTTTCTTTCGCTGGATCGATTTTAATGATTTTTGTGTATTATTATAACTGTTAATAATTTCTCTTAGAATATTAAAGAAATAAATATGTACGAAACTCCAAAAATAAATAAAACACAAAATCGTAATAGCTTACCAGTTTTTTAGTTACGGACACCTTTTTTTCAGTAACCGACACCCGTCAAATACTAGTTATGGACACCCTTTTTCTGTAGCTTTTCACACTTAACTGTAAGACGAATTTTTGGCAACAAGTTTACATAAGCTCGTCAAACGTTAAAATCGAATAATTAAAACTCTTAATTCGACATTTCAATTGACAATTGGGACTATCATGAATCCTGACTCATTTTATTAAACTCATTCAAAAGCGCGGCGCCTTGCTTAGTAGTATAGGAATAATCAATCCCGCGTCGCTACCTTGTATTCCAGCAGTAAAATTTATTTCGCTTAACAGCATTCCGTCAGCTATTCTTTTATCGTTTTATTGAACGCCGATTGTTTCAAAGTATTATTTGTTTTTTCATCTTTTAATTTGAACTTGATTTTGATAGGTTTTATCAAAATTTGTGGTTTATAAAAACTTGTGGTTCGTCAGAAATGTATGCGAAAACTTCTGTTTTAAATTTGTTTTTCACCAAAACCAATATCGAAATAAAAACAGAATATATTTAACTTGGAAGGTTTTTCAAAATACTATAATTTTTGTCTAATATATGTATAAGATAAATGAATATTAATACGCACAAAAACAAAAAGATACATCTACGTACATTATGTATGTATACAAGAAATACATTTAATTACAAACCCTTAATTCGGGAATACTATACATAATATAAAATCTTTTTATGCAGTAGCTAGGTCATGGCCGTAGCTAGGGAGGGGCATTAGGGGGCAATGCCCTACCTTAAAACCTCCAATGCCCTACCTGAAAAAATCAACTAGCGTATCGTAATGCCACTGATTCAAAAACTGGTTTTCCATAACAAGAAAAATCCATTTCCCATACCCAAGCTAAGGCGATGTGGCAGGACGAATTAAATAGAGTCTCCACAACTAGCAGTGTTGAAACGTTGATATATCAAAAAGCTTTAAAGAGACATAGGTAATACGTTAGGTCTATTATTGAGGTTATACAATTTTTCAACGAATTAGCTTTGCGTGGAAATTATATTTTGGAAGAAGAAAAAGAACGAGGATTATTTCAGAATTTGTTTGAATACACCTGCATGAAAGATCCAAATTTGAAAGAGTCTCTTGCTCACAGGCGCGGATCCAGGATTTCATTCAGGGGGGGGGGGCAATTTTCGTGATATTTTGCTTAACTGAAAAAAAAGGTCCATTTCTCTGCATTTCTGTCTTAAAATATTAAAAAGGTATAAACATAATCGAATATAAAAATAACAAATTAAATTAAGGAAAGCATGTGCAGGCACATAATATATGTAGGTCGTATGTAAATAACTATTAAATAGTAAATCAAACATCTTCGTTTACATTACTTTAGCCTCTTTAAAAAATGCTCTGTATGCATGTCTTAAAGTATTAAATAGGAACTCGTACGTATTAAAAAAAATGAATTAATAAATTTAAATGAAGGAATTATAGTGTTGTACATGATATACTCGTACATAGTTCTTAAATACTTAATTTTAATATTATACACAATATAATATACAATTCTATTTAAATTTTTTGGGAGCTTACGCAAACAAAAAATGATCAAAATCGGTCATACCGTTTTTGAGAAAATCAAGAACAAAAAAATGGTTCTTTGGGGGGTACCCTCTATAACCATTTTTCGGAAAATTTTTTTCAACTATTACCTAGCTTTAACTAAATGAATTTTTTTTGTATCTTTTTTTTTAAATCCGTAGAACAGTTTTAAAAATTTACAAAATTTCGAAAAAATTCGTATGGCAGGTAGGTACTGTTATTTTTGGTCTTAAAAAAAAGAAGAAAAAAACGTGTGGGGAGGGGAAATTAAAAATGATAAATGTTTAGGCTGTAGTCGAACCGACAGACAGACAGAATTGCGAGACCCACTTTTTTAGTCTTCGCTATCATCGTAATGTTAACTTTGATCAAAATCTCGAGTTCGATTTTTTTTTACGAATGCATAACTTGCCGCACGAACTTGCTCCTATGTAATAGACTAGGAATTTTAAAAACGAATGTTATTAAAAAAAACTGTTCATATACCTATCCTTATAAATAAATTATCATATATAAATTATCATAATTTTTTAAATTCTCTTAGTAGTAAGAGACAAAAACAGAATGCTATGCAAATATGAATTTATGCAAGAACAAAAATTTATACATAAGTCGTTGTGGTGGTTTCTTAATAAAATAAGGTTTTATATATAAAATTTTTAAAATATTAAAAAAAAAAATTAGTACGTCAACATTAGGTTTTTATTACTGTACGAATGAAAATTAAATTTCCAAAAAAAAAAAAAATATTTACCCATTTTTGAGATATCGAATTTTCCAAAAAAAAATGATTTTTTTTTTCAAAATTCAAAAAATATTTTTTTTTTAAAGTTTTGAAATGCAATGTTTCTTAAAGCTTTTAGAAGCATCTCTATAAAAAATTTCACTAAAATCCATTATGTGGATAATGAGAAATTCAAAATTTTTAAAAATCGTTCTATGGTAGGTACAGTGACTAATGTCTTGTTTTCAAGATCTTTTGTATTAAATTAAAGACCTTAAAAATTAATCGAAAGACTAAAAATTTTCGAAAACCATTTTTTAACATTTGTATGGAGGGTACCGTTGTTTTTAAGTAAAATAATTTTTTTTTCTTATATCTTGTAGATTATTTTGAGAAACTTTTATTTATTAAGTTTTAAGAAAATCGAGCATGGGGTTTTCGAAATATTGAGTTTTCAAAAAATAATTTTGAAATTTTTTTTTTTGAAAATTTGAATACACAATAATATTGAAACTGTTGGGGAGCCTTAACATTAAAAAAATTATCAAAATCGGTTGTACCGTTTTTGAGAAAATCAAAAACAAATAAATGGTTCCAAGGGGGGTACCAAAAATAATAATTTTTTTGATTTTTTTTTTTTCATTCATTACCTAGGTTTAACTAAATGAAATCATATGAATTTTTTTTTTAAAAATCTGTAGGACAGTTTTTGATAAAAAAAATATTTATAAAATTTCGAAAAAAAAATCGTATGGCAGGTACCGTTATTTTTGGTCTTAAAAAATCAAATCAAAAAACATCCGGCGGAAAAAAAATAAAACCCATATCTACCAAGTTTAAAGAAAATCGACCGAGCCGTTTGGGCTATAGTCGAACCGACAGACAGACAGAATTGCGATACCCACTTTTTTGGACTTCGCTATTATCGTAATGTCAACTTTGATCAAAATCTTGAGTTCAATTTTTTTTCCGAATGCATAACCTGCCTTATAGTACCTATAAGTCGCAAGTAAAAAGAAAAAAGTGTTATGGTTTTTATAATTGTGAAACGAAGAACTGCCCAGGGGGGGCAATTGCACCCATTGCCCTCCCCCTGTATCCGCGCTTGCTTGCTCACATACACAAATCGCAACATACCGTTCACCTGAAATTCAAAATAAACTAATTCAAGCAATGACTATAGCAGTACGAAGTTCCATTGTTAAAGATATTAATAATTCGGACCTAAACTGGTTTACTTTAATGGAAGAAAAATAACCGCGAAAATATATTGCAATAGCAATACGCTACGTTATAGATGGAATTGTCAATGAGTCGTTGCTGACAGTTACTACTTCTGAAAATCTTGATGCAGTCAATTTTACGGAACTAACGTTAAATAACATTGACCACTCTTGTATATACTAAGCCAATGCTATGATGGCGCAAGTGTAATGAGCGGGAAAGTTTTGGGAGTTGCGACCAGAATAGAAAATAAATTGGACCGAAAACTCCCTAACGTCCACTGCTTTAACCTTGCTTGCATTTGGTAATTATTAGGGTCATCTCGGAAATAGATTTCATTCGTTTATTTTTTGATCAATGCATCATGTTACATGAATTTTTTCAGCATGGAAAAATAGCTTGTAGCATTGTATGGTGGAAAAAGGATTTCCCAGGTCCTAGAACAGAGTTGGTCAGGACACTTGGCCGTAACAATTCATTCATTGATTTTGACGACTTTGGATGAAATTAGAAATGACAGATTTAAGAGTGATGACATCGCCAAGAGTGTGGACATTAAAAAAGTGATGCTCAATTTGGAATTCCAAATGGCCTTGATTGTGGCCAAAAAAATACTATCAATGCCATACAATCCCGAAGCGCAGGATTGAAAGGCGCCATAACAATCACTAAACTCACCTTAAATAAAATAAGTAAAACTTACACTGAACCAAAAAGGTACATAATATCAATTAAAAATTTAATTGCGACAATGAACTTTTTAATTAAAACTCGTCCAATAAACTAGTTTCTTGCGACAATAAACGGCTGTTTATTGATTTCATTTTTCCATAATTTTTCAATAAACTGTTTATTGATTTTAAAAAACGTTTATTGATTTTTAAAAACGTTTATTGATTTTTAAAAATGTTTTTTGAAAGAGTTTATTGGCGCAATAAACCGTTTATTGCGGCAATAAATGGTTAATTGCTATAAACGGTTAATTAAAAAACTCAGTTTATTGGCGCAATAAACTCGTTTATTGTCGCAATAAACTCGTTTATTGTCGCAAGAAACTCAGTTTATTGGCACAATTAACCGTTTATTGTCGCAATAAACTCGTTTATTGTCGCAATAAACTCATTTATTGTCGCAATTAACTCAGTTTATTGGCACAATTAACCGTTTATTGTCGCAATAAACTCGTTTATTGTCGCAATAAACTCGTTTATTGTCGCAATTAACTCAGTTTATTGGCACAATTAACCGTTTATTGTCGCAATAAACTCGTTTATTGTCGCAATAAACTCAGTTTATTGGCACAATTAACCGTTTATTGTCGCAATAAACTCGTTTATTGTCGCAATAAACTCAGTTTATTGGCACAATTAACCGTTTATTGTCGCAATAAACTCGTTTATTGTCGCAATTAACTCAGTTTATTGGCACAATTAACCGTTTATTGTCGCAATAAACTCAGTTTATTGGCACAATTAACCGTTTATTGTCGCAATAAACTCGTTTATTGTCGCAATAAACTCATTTATTGTCGCAATTAACTCAGTTTATTGGCACAATTAACCGTTTATTGTCGCAATAAACTCATTTATTGTCGCAATTAACTCAGTTTATTGGCACAATTAACCGTTTATTGTCGCAATAAATTCATTAGTTAGCGCAATGCACTCAATTTATTGTCGCAATTGACTGTTTATTGCCACAATAATCGGTTTATTGTGGTAATAAATTCATTTATTAGCGCAGTAAACTCGTTTATTGCCGCAATTAACTAATCAATTGGCGCAAAGAACTCAGTTTATTGCCACAAATAACATATTGATAAAAATTTTAGTAAAAGATTAAAATTTCTATTCATTGATATAAGTATATGTACATATATAAATAATTAAATTATTGATATATATAAATAAATAAAATGTTTAATATATTTTTAAAATTTCTATAAATAATTTACTGTGGCAATACGTACATGTTAAATATACTTACATTTTATTTCCAACCTTTCCTGAAATTTTTAAGAATTTTAAGTTCAAAAATGAAACATTTTAGTTAAACGTTATAAGATATTTTATTAAACTATATCATTTATTATTATTATTATTATTATTTTTATTATTTATTACAATATAAACTAAATGTACATTTTAATATAAGCGATAAACAGCATTAGCTTTAAGCTGGACAAAAATTTAAATTACTTTGGAGCAAGTAAACTTTTCATACATGTATTTAAACGAATACAAACTATTCTTTATATCCTTTTTTATAAAAAGTTACAAAACTTGGAAAAGGAAGTCTTAAGTTAAAAATGAAAACTCTTGAATCAAATCCCACGTTGAGGACAACAGTGGCACTAACCAAAATACCTACAACCGTATTATGGTTGTAAATTATAAATTAATAGTTAATAAAAATTGAAATTCGATATTTTATAACCCAATTAAAAAAAGTTTTGGTCATTTAATCATGCTTACCCTTATGACAGAAAGAAAATTGACAAATATTGTCAGATAGTTGATAATTTCTTAAGGTACTAGTACGGTCTAGAACGCCAAAAATCGCACGATTTTTGGGAATTTTTTTTCTCGGAAACTTTATTAGGTACTAACATAATTCTTTTTTAAATAAAGAATACATGCGTCAAGAGTACAAAAATTTTTTTTAAGTTTTCGAATTTTGGCTGAATTATAGAGGGTCCAACGTCGACTCATCAAAAAATACATTGTCCCATTGCGGACAGTTAATCTCCGGAGCTACTGAACCGATTTTCAAAAAACTTGTCGCAACTTGATTGTTTTTATGTTTTCTAAGACAATTTACCACAATTTGACCAAAAAGTTATGAACACAAAAAAAAAAATCGCGACCCAAAAATGGCCTAAAAAATAGCCAATTTTTTTTTTCAAAACTTGACATTTTTTTCGTTTTTTATTTTTTAAGCAAATTGTGGTAAATTGTCTCGCAAGAAATCTTTCTTTAAATACCCGATTTTGATTTTTTTGTTTCAGTACAGCCAATCCTTTCCACAATGGGACAATGTATTTTTTGATGAGTCGATGGTGGGCCCTCAATAATTCAGCCAAAATTCGAAAATTAAAAAAAAAAAAAAATTGTACTCTTGACGCATGTATTCATTATTTAAAAAAGAATTATGTTAGTACCTAATAAAGTTTCCAAGAAAAAAATTCCCAAAAATCGTGCGATTTTTGGCGTTCTAGACCGTACTGGAACCTTAAATAAAATTGAGTTTAAAAGTACCAAATTTCAGTATTTATCAAACATTTTCATAATTAACAACTGTAATAGCGGTGCTAGTTTTGAAATATCGCATGCCGAGAACCACAGTGACACTAACAAAAATTTACACTTTCGAGTTAATGAGTCAGATACTCGTCTAGTTTCCACACGAGGTTCGCTTATATCACCCATAACTCAAAACTAATTTTTTTTTAGTGCCACTGTTGTTCTGAACATGGGATTTGATTCAAGAGAATCTCTAAAAAATTTATTCTTTTATTGCACTCAGGAGGATATGTGCTTTTGTACAACATTTTTGTTTGTTCGGAAAATAGAGCGACTGCATAAAATTCCAAAAATTGGAACTTTGATTTGGGAATTCGAGGTTGAAAAGGAAAAAAGTTTTGAAACAGATGTCCACTGCTCGGATAAAACTAATGAATGGAAACTTCACTCCATCAAAATATAAAAAGATTTCCCTAAAGTTTATAACATCTTTACCCACCAAAATAATGAAGGGTTGCACATTGTCTCCTTTTTGTTGCAGGTACTGGATGTGGTCCTCAGCTACCTGAATTGATCCCGCCACAAAGATAAAAGATTCCTGCGAGTCCTTGATAGTTGGTTTTATCGATGTCTTCATTCCCTTGCGATCTTTTCGCACGAACTTATGTGTGGGTACTAAGTACCCGTGAAGTGCCCACAAGAGAGCAGCATCCCGACAGTCTGAAAATAAGAATGAAAACGTGGATATAAAATTTTGTTATAAAATTATGTAGTACTTAAATAAAACTAGTATAGTAGATATAAACTTTTGTAAAAGATAAGATAAATCGGGTCAATAAATGGGAGCCAATCTCGAATTTCGCTATATCGACCCTTTTCCTGCATTTTATCGTAAGGGATGTTTTAGAAAGAAAATAAATTATTGAATTTTGTTAGTACCAATTGAAGCCATCAAACCTGTTGTCATGTTGCAGCTAAAGCACTGTAAATATTCAATGCTGACTTTAGACATAAGTGGTTATATGGATCAGAACTAAAATTTTGTTTTCTTCTCATACTTTGTTTGTGTCGCTTACGATAATTTGGTGGAAAGGGTTCGATATTCATTGATGTATAAAGGAGAATGAATATGATATACATAGGTCTTTAAGTGTTACACCAATGTGATGCAACCCATAAAATTATGCCCATTCTCCTTTAGTACCTGTCATTTTTAATACGGAAATAAACTATTTTCGTTTTTAATAGGCAAAAATAAAATAACTACATAATATTCAACTTACTTTCTGGAATATTATCGGATGCTATCTTCTCCAGAACGCCCTTAATTGTTTTCTCCTTAACCCGATCTTCCGTTTTTAAAAATTCTCGTATCTTAGTAAAAACTTGTTCCCATCGATCAAGGAGAGAATTATGGCTTTTAAACATGTACGCAAAATCCATGTCCACCTTTAAGAAAACAAATTAAAATATTTATTCATTGAGTGTATTTTTAAGGCCAGCACTTTTTATGAAATGATTCTAAGAAGTTCCCAAAGTTGGAACTTGTATCAGAAAATTAAAAAAAAAACTTTTGAAAGAAGTATATATCTACTCAAGTTTGACTTACAAATCGAAAGCCAGAAGGAATTTTGTATTGGGGCCATTTCTTAAAAATGTCCGATGTTGTTGTAGAGTTTTTTATATCCGTGAGTCTCGATTTGGAACACGCTTTCCAGCACCTATCAAATTCCTCGGAACTAAGGTTGTCAAATCTTAGTGCTTGATAGCACGTTTCAGCATTTTCTTCTGGAACTGAAAACCATAAATATGTATAACTTATTAGTTTTTTTTTAAATAAATTAATAAAAATAATATTCAAGCTCCTGTTTCTCATCAAATTATATCAACTATTTCAGAAACCAATAGTTTCGCTTGATTGAAATTGGAAAATACTCATTGATTGTAAATTAGTTCAGAAGCTTAAAAAATGACTTCGTAAAGTTTAATCGGACTCACATATTGTGTAGAGTCGTTGATGTGTAATTGATGTAGATGATGAGGAACAGGCCCCAGGTTTCAAAAATAAAATGCACGAAAATGTAATCGACTAGCAATTTTACAAAGGAATGTTATAAGCGAAAATTGTTCAAAAGGATAAAATTAATAAGTATAAATTCTTTTCGTAGTATGAGACAAAAACAGAATGCTATGCAAATATGAATTTATCTAGGCAGTGGTTTCTTTAAATAAATAAGCTTTTATATACAAATTTTTTAAACCTTTTTCAAGAAAAAACTTGATTTTATTATTGTACGAATGAAAATTAAATTTCCAAACAAAAATATTGAGCTGTTTTTGAAATTTTCCACAAAAAAATATTCTTTTTTTTTTTCAAAAATTCAAATTATATTTTTTTTAAGTTTCGAAATGCAATGTTTTTTATTTTTTTTTTTAACCAAACCTATAAAAAATTTCATTAAAATCCCTTATGTCGATAATAAGTCATTCAAAATTTTAAAAAAATGTTCTATGGTAGGTACAAGCTGTAATATCTTGATTTCAATTTTTTTTTATTAAATTAAAGATCATAAAAATTAATGTAAAGAAAAAAAATTTATCAAAATTCTAGGCGCGCGCCGTTTTTTGAGCAAAATAATATTTTTGGAAACCATTTTTAACGTTTTTTAAAACTGTTTTTAAAAATCAAAAAAAAATATTTTGGAAAATTTTAATACACAAGTGTGTTTGACTTACTGGGGGCTTTAGCATAAAAAAAATTATCTAAATCGGTGGTACAGTTTTTAAGAAAATCAGAAACTAAAAACTAGTTCCATGGCGGGTACCCCCACTGACCATTTTTCTGAAATTTTTGTCAACCATTATCTAGCTTTAACTAAATTAATTTTTTTTGTATCTTTATTTTTAATATAATGTCGAACATTTTTGGAGAAAAAAATATTTATAAAATTTCGAAAAAAAATTGTATGACAGGTACCGTTATTTACGGTCTTAAAAAATGTGTGGGGGTAAGACATTTAAAGAAAATCGGCGTTTAGGCTGTAGTCAAACAGACAGAATTGCGAGACCCACTTTTTTAGTCTTCGGTATCATCGTAATGTCAACTTTGATCGAAATCTCGAGTTCGATTTTTTTACGAATGATAACTTGCCTTATAGTACCTATATGTAAGTCAAGTCGCAAGTAAAAATAAATCGACAAGTGATATTATGTAGGTAAATAAATAAATAAGACTTACCCATTTCGACTTCTGTGTCTGTGTCTACATCCACAGTTTTTTCACTCCTGGGCTTACTTGACGTTGGGGTATTCATTGTTTTTAAAATGAATTTCAAATTGCTATATTTATTGTAGATCTTCCCCCTCTTCCCAGACCTATAGTACTCCTGCAAAATATTGAATATTTACTTTAAAAATATTGCTTTAAAAAAAATTTTGTGTGGGACAAAAAAAACTCTTCTTTTCCACTTTGCAAAACGAACAAAACTTTGAACGACAAGTAGAATAGTATCACAAATAATCATATACAGATGTCTCATCTCCATACAAAAAAATGTCCTAAGATATTTCTTTCAGCAGACAAGCTTTAGCAGACAAAGATACAAAAATCAAGAGCGAATCAAGAACTACATGGACCACAATGTAGGAGAGCGAAAAATGTATCTTTCCATGGGGTAAGCGACTAAGCGACAAAATTCATAGCACAAACAAATCGTTAATCGTACCAGACACAGCGCATCCCTTTCCCACCGGGGTTATATTGTTTCTGTCTCTACTTTTTCTTATTATATTTTGTCATTCATAGAATTTCTGTGTGGATGGATGTTGTTTTTGTTTTTATATTTGCCTTTTCCTGTGTTCCTTTATTGGTTTTGGTGGCTGATGTATGTCGCGGCGACTCCTTGGCTGGTGTTTTTGTTTTTTTTTTATTTTGTTTTCTTGTGAGGGTATTGCACTTTTTGGTAGGAATTTTCTTGTTTGGATTTTGGCAATAATTTTTCGTTTTCAACTGTTTGGGTAGGTATAGAAAAATGGAAATGGATTTTGTATGGTATGTAAGTAGGTAATGTTGATTTGCTTATAACTTGAGAATTATTGATTAGATCTTTAAAGACAAGCACTTAAAATAAAGGTAAAATTTCTAGTTTTATTATAAAAAATACTAAAAATGAAATTTGAGATTTAGATTAAGCTTTTTTTACATGCCAGCCGATGTTTAACTACTTTCTTTCAAACAACCACATAATCGAAATCTATGCCAAATTATTCTCCCTTTCAAAGATACCTACACCGTACGCAAATAAAAATGTATTCGTGTGGCTTTGTCTTCTCCAGGAAAAAAAGAAAGTAGGTATGCATGTATCTGTTTTATTTGTAAGTGTCCAGGAGATAGATAGAATCGAAAATGAAAATTAACCGTTAGTCAAATGAATTGGTGAGATATGTATACTGCAATGAAAAACCCGCAGAAGAGTAGCGACAGATTGATCTTCAATTTGGCTTGAGAAAGTGATTATTAGCAGCTCAATTTTGTATTACGAAGTATTATTTTAACCAGTAATTATAATTACTATCTATAACTTAAGTATATTTTGATTTATCGAAAAATTTAGTGTTTAGGATACCTAAAACTGTGATAAAATAAAGTGCTTTTCTTTTTTTTTGAAACTGTTGCTTAGCTAGTTTTTAGTTGTGATCGTGGTTTATATTTTATCTACTCCTTTTTCTTTAAATGTGCGGGATCCTCGTCTCAAGAAAGAAGAAAGACATTTGCAGGAAGGTAATTAGTTTTTAAGTTTCTTTTTTTAGCTTTATACAGGTACAAATAATTGAAAAAAATGTCTTCCTGGAAGAGAACTAACTGTGTCATTACTTTTTGCAAATCAAATACGAACTTAACGGAAAGAAAACTGTTTAATTTTCCAAACAGAGGAACAGAAAAATATTCAGAGTGGCTAGCTTTGCTTGATGAAGAGTGTCGAGAAAATGTACAGAGACATAAAAAACCTTACATATGTAGCCAACATTTTGCGTCGAATAGTATTGGGAAAAAAAAATTAAAGAAAAATGCTCGCCCAACATTATTTTTAAAGCATAATAATGATTCTGAGATTATTGAAGAACAGATTGAGCCAAATGAAGGCAGTCAAGTTACCTAGTTTCAATCCAAAAAATGCAAGAATTAATTACATGTGCAATTACAGAAATAACCTTGATGTGACATTGGAAGAAACAGACAACAGACAAATTCTGAATGAAATGAATAACAATTTTCCGATTACAAGCAACAAAGCAAGTGAGGAATTTTCTGCAAAATGTTCAAGCTGTGAGAAGAATGCAAAGAAGCAATTTTATTATATAAAACAAGTCAGTCGGTTAACAAAAATGAACAATAAGCTTCAAATAAAAATTAATAAATTCAAAAAACTGAATTCAAGAATGTCTCGAAAAATTAACCGATTAAAAGAGGACAAAAAAAAATTGCAAGCTTATGCGAAGCAGAGTATAACCGAAAAAATTGACATAATGCCTGGAATCAATAAGAATTCTAAGATTTTCGCAAAATTGATCCTTTCCAAAGGAGGACAACCTTTTACAGAAGACGAGAAATGGATATGTCAATGTATTTTTTTTCGATCAGCTTCAGGATATAATTTCTTAAGGGATCAGCTTAAATTACATTTTCCACACTCGTCTTCATTGCATAGATGGATAAATATTAAAGGCTTATCCCCTGGAATGAATCCGAATGTCCTTGAAGAAATAAAGAGTGTTGCAAGGACATTGTCTTCTAAAGACCGGGAAATAATCCTCATTTTTGATGAGATGAGCATTCAGTCAAACCTAACCTACAATAAATATAAAGACATAATAGAAGGTTTTGTAGATTACGGAAGAGGTATTAGAATTAACAAGTGTGCAAAGTCTGTTTGCGTTTTTATGATTCGAAGTCTTTGTGGAAATTTTAAACAAGTCCTCTATTACGTAGCTTGTCCCTCAAATATTCCGGCGACAGATCTTGAGATCGAACTTAAAAATTGTCTAGATATATGTTATAATCTTCAGCTAAATGTAAGAGCCATTTGCTGTGATCAAGGGCCTACAAATAGAAAACTTTACAACCAGCTTAACATTAATTTGCAAAACTTTGGATTTGACTATAGAGGAAAGACTATATATGCAACATATGATATGCCACATCTGATGAAAAGTGTTCGCAATAACCTGTTAAGCTACAACCTTTTAACACCTGATGGATCTGTTAGTTGGAAAATTATTGAATATACATATATACATACCTACGTAAATTTCTATATTGTGAAAGAATAAAGGGAGGGAGGGTGGTTGGGGGACGAATGTCTGCCACGTCCACGGTCGTGTCCCCTGGTAAACTGCTTTATTAAAGGTGACTTAAGCTTTCTGGTACTTCATAATTGAGGAGTTACTTTTAAAAAGAGAATGCACAGTAGGCGTATTTTGCTTTGTTTCTTACGAGTATTTAACTATACAATAATGTTATTATTCAATAATTAATTGTAATTAAGCTGTTGTTGTTTTTTTTCATCAAGACTTTTTGATTCGGAGACAACAAAAAACGCCTAAAAATGCATTAAGAAATTTTTCAAAAAATCTGAACAGAATTATGAACAAACTCCTTTATGATTTCTTATAATAGTCGGTTTTGAGTCGCATTTCAATTTTTTTTTGTGAAAATGAACGTGATAACTTGAGCATCAAAATATATAAGTAAAATTGTACACTTCTGTAGTTTAAAATTGAAAATCCTTATATTCTCTTTTGAAAAGCCACTCTTCAGTTACAATGCCTAAGTGTTAAGTAACCATTAATGAAGTAGGCTAAGAGCAGACAAAAAATTTCAATTTCCCCCCTAGGGAATCACCGAGAATTCTTAAGTACCAAGTTTAAAAAAAACAGGAACGGTGGCTTAGGCTCTAGATCAAAATACAGACATACAGACATACAGACGTACAGACAGACAGACAGAATTTCGAGACCCACTTTATTCAAAATCTTGAGTTCGATTTTTTACTTGCGACTTATAGGTATTATAAGGCAAGTTATGCATTCGTAAAAAAATAGAACTCGAGATTTTGATTTGACATTATGATGATAGCGAAGACTAAAAAAGTGGGTCTCGCAATTGTTGCTGTCTGACTGTTTGTCTGTCTGATCCTTCTCCGTCCAGTGTGTTAGTATCGCAATTTTTATTTTGCAGTATTGTATTTTATCGTCAATAATTTGTCTGAGGAGTATTCCATCTAGGATAGAATGAATAACAATTTGATTTCTAGTATTGTGCTAGAGATAATTACATGCCTACCTTATCTGATGAATCAAAGTTAAATCTTCGAATTATCGACTCCGCTTAACTGCTACCCCAAAATGCAAAAGAATCGTTGCAATTAAGCGGATTTTTCACTTAAGCGAACTTCGGATAACTGCAACCTACAAATAAATGCAACTCTTTTTCATTTAAGCGGAGTTGTTTTCAAATTATATTTACTTTTATGCATATTTCGTCGGCTGGATGCTATCTTGTTCAATGTCCATTTTTCAAAATGTTGGGAAATCGATTTTTAAAGTTCAAATTGAAAGTTTTTGTGTATGTAAGAAAATATTTGATTGGTATTATTTTTTTTCTGAAAGCCTTGACAATTTTGTTTATAAATCAAGCTACAGAAATTGTTTTTATTTTATTTTGAATTAGTTATAAATTAAAATCAACGAGGAAGTCATTTATATGTATGGATATTGTACAAGATAGAAATTATGCATTTTTTTTAATATACTAACAATTGTTCAATATAATACAAAAAAAGATGAAAAGCAGTTTATTGAACAAAAATGAATTGAAAAATCGTTAAAAAAGTGTCTTATTGAACAAAACAGTTCTCTGTAAATTGAAAACTAAAAGAGAAAGAACAAAATGGTTTGCGCCAAATTAAAGAGTGTCCCAAAATTACGAGGACTGCATACATAACTCGATTTCGTAAAAAATGGCCTTTTGAACAAGATAGCATCCAGCCGACGATTTGCATTTAATTCAAATTTCAGGTAAAAATACGACTGTGACGATTGGAATGACTGATGGAAGGGTGATAATGTAACTTCATATTGTAACTTCAAATGTAAAATTTTATATGTGTGTTCGTTTGAAAATTTTTGGACACGTTCTAAGTTGCACTTAAGCGGAGTTATTTTAATACAAACTGTTTATTTGGGGGAAAAAATTGTTTCAAATAAAAGGAGTGTTCACTTAAACGGAGTTCCAATTAAGCGAACCTATTTATTTGGAAAAGAGTACAAAATAAATCGGTGATAGATGTATTGTTTCAGATATCCGATATTTTCAGTTAAGCGGAGTGCAGATAAGCGGAGTCGACGTAGTTTCATTTTTGTTTATTAAATTCAAGATGTTTTTTTTTTCCTTGAACAGCTGAGAGTTATGAAGGTTTAATGTAATAGATTCTTACTTTTTTGTACTTTATTTGACACAAGCTCATTATAACTATGCTGGGTAGGAAAATGTTTTATAAATATGAATTTGTGTAGATAGTTGATTAATAAGTCCTTAAACATTGCATTACTATTCACGCGTTTGGCGAATTCTAATAAATAAGACTGTAAATGTTTAAAGTTTTGCACCTATGACAGTACTGCTTCAACTTTTTAGAATCTTCACCATACGAAAAAAGAAAAAAAAAATGAAGAAATCAAATATCAGAAAATTTATTTTATTAGAGGCAACAAAAATTATTATTTATGATGAAATACCAAAAAGCAGCATTTTGCTATTCTATTTACATATTTAAATTTTATTTTTGACAAAATGTGTGTCAGGTACGTCTAAGGATATTACTCAAAACACACTTCCATCCTATTATTAAGTTTCATCAAAATCTCGAGTTCAGTTTTTTCACGAATCAAGTTATGGATAATACGAGTACTTATGTGCATCGCAAATTAAAATCGGATCGACCGACGCAAAGTGCGTCGATTGTATGCAGGTAGTGGACAAAAATCTATTTTTAAAAAGGTAACTGTGAACAAAAATTGGTTGCTAAATTTAATAAATAGGAGATTTTACTCAATTTGAGGAATTTTCACGTCCCCTACCACGCCCATTTTTGGTAATAAATTTGTTACATGAAAACTTCTAGTACGATAGTGATTTCACCCACTGCCACGCCCACAATTGTAAAATGATTAATTAGAAGCCAAACATTTTTAAAAATTTGATGATTGTACGATATACAAAAGTTGTAATATTTTAAAGGCTAGTAGGAAAGTATACATTTTCTCAAAGCATTTTCTAGAAAATTAAGAATGCTATTGGGAAGAATAAAAGAAGGTCTCAACCAGACTCCGTGGTGTCTCGCAAAATGGTCGCCGTTTCGTGTACAAGCCTTCCATCTACGTTCAAGATTTTTGAAAAGAAGTCATACTTTTTCCACCAAAATCGTTCTTAGTTGTAACTGGATAACCTTAAATTTTGACCTTGCCCTAAAAAAAGTCAAATATTTTGAAGGTTAGCAAGAAGTAGCAAGAAAAGTAAACTTTTTCTCAAAGCACTATAATAACAGAACATAATGACATAAAATATTTTGCTACAGTTTGCTAACATTTTTTTAAAAGCTTTACTTTATACAATTTGTAAGCCTTAAAATAGAGTATTTTTCAAAAAATCACAGAAATTCAAATTTACAAGAAAAATTCGAGACAACAACTCATGCCTGCAATCAAAGTATCCTTAATAATAGTCAAACGAAAAAATGTACATATGTATGTACATATATGTATAGCCAAAATATTTGTCTTATGCGAGCTAAGCTAATTCGCACAAAATTACAAGTTTCAATTACATTGCAGCTTAAAGTATCTCAGTTGCTCATAAATTGCTAATCCAGGAAGAAGAAAAAAAAAACCAAAATTAAATTTAAATTTAAGTAGTTCAAGATTGTTCTAAAACAGGTTCAGAGCATAAACCTAGGATTTGCATTTGTATGCTTTTTTATTTTTGTCCACTAGTCAACGCACTGTGCGGCGGAACCGTTTTCGAGAAAAATACGATTTTCAAAAACCATTTTTTAAGATTTGCATGGTGGGTACCGTTATTTTTAGGTTAAATAATTGTTTTTTCTTCACATCATGTAGATTATATTAAGAAACTTTTATTTATCAATTTAAAAAAAAAATGAGCATGAGCTTTTCAAAATATTGAGTTTTAAAAAAAAATAAATTCGTGTTTGAACAAGATCGGACTAACTTACGTCAAAAAAAGTATTCCTTTTGATAAATAGGCATTTATAATATGAGGCCGTGAGCAATACCAATATTGCATTTTTTATTATTTTCTGAAGAGCAGAAAAAAGAAACTCTTTCACTCAAGCTTTAAATTTGTTTTGTGTTTGGCCTAAGTAAAAAATTGCATGAAGCCGAAAATGTATAAGATTTGAACACAAAAATGTTGGTCAGTAGATACAGATTCAATTTTCGTAACGAACTCAATTTCTATAAAATTGCAAGCTGATATTGCACTCATGTTCTTTTCAAGTTTTTAGGCGCACGCAAATAAATTCATTAACGATGTTGAAAGTAATAATTACAACATGTACGAGTAGGTACAACATTAGTTGTGATTGAACGAACAACACGAAAACATACTTTGCATTAGTTTGGGAATGCCTTATCAACAAAAATTCCGTCATTTACATTTCTTTAATTTTGTGAGTTTTGACATTTTTTTAGGTTGGTTGATCAACTAAAAAAAGTTATTCCCAATTTCAATTTTGAATGGATTCAAGCATTTAAAGTAATTTTTTTAAGATGTCCGTTACTCATGCTTATGAATGTGGTTTCATGCATTGCATGATGTGTTGCATGTAACAAATGAAAAGTTACATGCATTTTAAGTAATCTTTCATTCAGCTTCATATTAAATTTTGTATGAATTGTTCATATTTCAAATGTAAAGTCTCCTACTTGGAATTCGCATAAAAACAATGTTTATGAAAGTGGTTTCATGCATTTAATGATATTTTGCATGTAAAAAATGTATAGTTTCAAGAATTTTAAGTAATTTTTAATAAAATGTCACTTGCTCATGTTGATGAATGTGGTTTCATAAAATCAGTCCCTTTGTTCCTACAATAAAAGAACAGTTTCAAGCATTTTAAGAAATGTTTTATTAAAACTCTACAATGAAATTTGTATGAATTGTTCATATTTCAAATGTAAAATATCATACTTTGATTTTCCAACAACAATTCTATTGCTTTGGATTTTATGAATGGTTTTTCATAAAAATCATGACTTGGTCATAAAACAAAAATTGATTTTTATGAATTCGTGCATATTCTTGAATATTCTTTAAAAATTAATGATTTTGGCTGAATGATCGCCATTCATAAAAAGAATGAGAAAAGAGTTTACTGTTCTCGAAATGAGTTTAATTTTCAAGACTAGAACCGATATGCTTGATCTGAATTTTAGGCCCCATAGAACAGATTTAAACCCTGTGTGCTCCCTCTGCAACCTAAATCAGAACGAAGATGTTTTTCATTTCCTAGCACTTTGTCCAGTTCTGCAGGAAATCCGAAGACTTTATTTTAGTTCTAGTTTTCTTTCGCTAGCGGAATGTGTCAGGGTTTTAAATGGAGACCTTGGTTGGAAGCTTCTTATACGCTATGTTTCACACGCAAGAAACTTTCGAAATGAATATATGAATATGTTTTGAGATATAATTATAATTGCTCTTTTTTGTTTTTTTTTTTTTTGTTTTAGCTAAACTAAAAGCCTGTACTTAAAATAAATATTTTATACATGCAGTCCTTCTTTCTTCTTTTTATATTTATTTATAATAGCCTTAAGAGATGTATCTCGACTATTTTTTGTTTTAGCTAAACTAAAAGCTTGTACTTTTCTTCAATTTTTTTTTTGTTTTGACTAAACTAAAAGTCACATTATTATGATATTGAATTTTGAATAATAAATCTTCATAATTTCTTTTTTGAATTCAAACTTATTCAGTTTTTTCACGAATCAAGTTATGGATAATACGAGTACTTATGTGCATCGCAAATTAAAATCGGATCGACCGACGCAAAGTGCGTCGATTGTATGCAGGTAGTGGACAAAAATCTATTTTTAAAAAGGTAACTGTGAACAAAAATTGGTTGCTAAATTTAATAAATAGGAGATTTTACTCAATTTGAGGAATTTTCACGTCCCCTACCACGCCCATTTTTGGTAATAAATTTGTTACATGAAAACTTCTAGTACGATAGTGATTTCACCCACTGCCACGCCCACAATTGTAAAATGATTAATTAGAAGCCAAACATTTTTAAAAATTTGATGATTGTACGATATACAAAAGTTGTAATATTTTAAAGGCTAGTAGGAAAGTATACATTTTCTCAAAGCATTTTCTAGAAAATTAAGAATGCTATTGGGAAGAATAAAAGAAGGTCTCAACCAGACTCCGTGGTGTCTCGCAAAATGGTCGCCGTTTCGTGTACAAGCCTTCCATCTACGTTCAAGATTTTTGAAAAGAAGTCATACTTTTTCCACCAAAATCGTTCTTAGTTGTAACTGGATAACCTTAAATTTTGACCTTGCCCTAAAAAAAGTCAAATATTTTGAAGGTTAGCAAGAAGTAGCAAGAAAAGTAAACTTTTTCTCAAAGCACTATAATAACAGAACATAATGACATAAAATATTTTGCTACAGTTTGCTAACATTTTTTTAAAAGCTTTACTTTATACAATTTGTAAGCCTTAAAATAGAGTATTTTTCAAAAAATCACAGAAATTCAAATTTACAAGAAAAATTCGAGACAACAACTCATGCCTGCAATCAAAGTATCCTTAATAATAGTCAAACGAAAAAATGTACATATGTATGTACATATATGTATAGCCAAAATATTTGTCTTATGCGAGCTAAGCTAATTCGCACAAAATTACAAGTTTCAATTACATTGCAGCTTAAAGTATCTCAGTTGCTCATAAATTGCTAATCCAGGAAGAAGAAAAAAAAAACCAAAATTAAATTTAAATTTAAGTAGTTCAAGATTGTTCTAAAACAGGTTCAGAGCATAAACCTAGGATTTGCATTTGTATGCTTTTTTATTTTTGTCCACTAGTCAACGCACTGTGCGGCGGAACCGTTTTCGAGAAAAATACGATTTTCAAAAACCATTTTTTAAGATTTGCATGGTGGGTACCGTTATTTTTAGGTTAAATAATTGTTTTTTCTTCACATCATGTAGATTATATTAAGAAACTTTTATTTATCAATTTAAAAAAAAAATGAGCATGAGCTTTTCAAAATATTGAGTTTTAAAAAAAAATAAATTCGTGTTTGAACAAGATCGGACTAACTTACGTCAAAAAAAGTATTCCTTTTGATAAATAGGCATTTATAATATGAGGCCGTGAGCAATACCAATATTGCATTTTTTATTATTTTCTGAAGAGCAGAAAAAAGAAACTCTTTCACTCAAGCTTTAAATTTGTTTTGTGTTTGGCCTAAGTAAAAAATTGCATGAAGCCGAAAATGTATAAGATTTGAACACAAAAATGTTGGTCAGTAGATACAGATTCAATTTTCGTAACGAACTCAATTTCTATAAAATTGCAAGCTGATATTGCACTCATGTTCTTTTCAAGTTTTTAGGCGCACGCAAATAAATTCATTAACGATGTTGAAAGTAATAATTACAACATGTACGAGTAGGTACAACATTAGTTGTGATTGAACGAACAACACGAAAACATACTTTGCATTAGTTTGGGAATGCCTTATCAACAAAAATTCCGTCATTTACATTTCTTTAATTTTGTGAGTTTTGACATTTTTTTAGGTTGGTTGATCAACTAAAAAAAGTTATTCCCAATTTCAATTTTGAATGGATTCAAGCATTTAAAGTAATTTTTTTAAGATGTCCGTTACTCATGCTTATGAATGTGGTTTCATGCATTGCATGATGTGTTGCATGTAACAAATGAAAAGTTACATGCATTTTAAGTAATCTTTCATTCAGCTTCATATTAAATTTTGTATGAATTGTTCATATTTCAAATGTAAAGTCTCCTACTTGGAATTCGCATAAAAACAATGTTTATGAAAGTGGTTTCATGCATTTAATGATATTTTGCATGTAAAAAATGTATAGTTTCAAGAATTTTAAGTAATTTTTAATAAAATGTCACTTGCTCATGTTGATGAATGTGGTTTCATAAAATCAGTCCCTTTGTTCCTACAATAAAAGAACAGTTTCAAGCATTTTAAGAAATGTTTTATTAAAACTCTACAATGAAATTTGTATGAATTGTTCATATTTCAAATGTAAAATATCATACTTTGATTTTCCAACAACAATTCTATTGCTTTGGATTTTATGAATGGTTTTTCATAAAAATCATGACTTGGTCATAAAACAAAAATTGATTTTTATGAATTCGTGCATATTCTTGAATATTCTTTAAAAATTAATGATTTTGGCTGAATGATCGCCATTCATAAAAAGAATGAGAAAAGAGTTTACTGTTCTCGAAATGAGTTTAATTTTCAAGACTAGAACCGATATGCTTGATCTGAATTTTAGGCCCCATAGAACAGATTTAAACCCTGTGTGCTCCCTCTGCAACCTAAATCAGAACGAAGATGTTTTTCATTTCCTAGCACTTTGTCCAGTTCTGCAGGAAATCCGAAGACTTTATTTTAGTTCTAGTTTTCTTTCGCTAGCGGAATGTGTCAGGGTTTTAAATGGAGACCTTGGTTGGAAGCTTCTTATACGCTATGTTTCACACGCAAGAAACTTTCGAAATGAATATATGAATATGTTTTGAGATATAATTATAATTGCTCTTTTTTGTTTTTTTTTTTTTTGTTTTAGCTAAACTAAAAGCCTGTACTTAAAATAAATATTTTATACATGCAGTCCTTCTTTCTTCTTTTTATATTTATTTATAATAGCCTTAAGAGATGTATCTCGACTATTTTTTGTTTTAGCTAAACTAAAAGCTTGTACTTTTCTTCAATTTTTTTTTTGTTTTGACTAAACTAAAAGTCACATTATTATGATATTGAATTTTGAATAATAAATCTTCATAATTTCTTTTTTGAATTCAAACTTATTCAGTTTTTTCACGAATCAAGTTATGGATAATACGAGTACTTATGTGCATCGCAAATTAAAATCGGATCGACCGACGCAAAGTGCGTCGATTGTATGCAGGTAGTGGACAAAAATCTATTTTTAAAAAGGTAACTGTGAACAAAAATTGGTTGCTAAATTTAATAAATAGGAGATTTTACTCAATTTGAGGAATTTTCACGTCCCCTACCACGCCCATTTTTGGTAATAAATTTGTTACATGAAAACTTCTAGTACGATAGTGATTTCACCCACTGCCACGCCCACAATTGTAAAATGATTAATTAGAAGCCAAACATTTTTAAAAATTTGATGATTGTACGATATACAAAAGTTGTAATATTTTAAAGGCTAGTAGGAAAGTATACATTTTCTCAAAGCATTTTCTAGAAAATTAAGAATGCTATTGGGAAGAATAAAAGAAGGTCTCAACCAGACTCCGTGGTGTCTCGCAAAATGGTCGCCGTTTCGTGTACAAGCCTTCCATCTACGTTCAAGATTTTTGAAAAGAAGTCATACTTTTTCCACCAAAATCGTTCTTAGTTGTAACTGGATAACCTTAAATTTTGACCTTGCCCTAAAAAAAGTCAAATATTTTGAAGGTTAGCAAGAAGTAGCAAGAAAAGTAAACTTTTTCTCAAAGCACTATAATAACAGAACATAATGACATAAAATATTTTGCTACAGTTTGCTAACATTTTTTTAAAAGCTTTACTTTATACAATTTGTAAGCCTTAAAATAGAGTATTTTTCAAAAAATCACAGAAATTCAAATTTACAAGAAAAATTCGAGACAACAACTCATGCCTGCAATCAAAGTATCCTTAATAATAGTCAAACGAAAAAATGTACATATGTATGTACATATATGTATAGCCAAAATATTTGTCTTATGCGAGCTAAGCTAATTCGCACAAAATTACAAGTTTCAATTACATTGCAGCTTAAAGTATCTCAGTTGCTCATAAATTGCTAATCCAGGAAGAAGAAAAAAAAAACCAAAATTAAATTTAAATTTAAGTAGTTCAAGATTGTTCTAAAACAGGTTCAGAGCATAAACCTAGGATTTGCATTTGTATGCTTTTTTATTTTTGTCCACTAGTCAACGCACTGTGCGGCGGAACCGTTTTCGAGAAAAATACGATTTTCAAAAACCATTTTTTAAGATTTGCATGGTGGGTACCGTTATTTTTAGGTTAAATAATTGTTTTTCCTTCACATCATGTAGATTATATTAAGAAACTTTTATTTATCAATTTAAAAAAAAAATGAGCATGAGCTTTTCAAAATATTGAGTTTTAAAAAAAAATAAATTCGTGTTTGAACAAGATCGGACTAACTTACGTCAAAAAAAGTATTCCTTTTGATAAATAGGCATTTATAATATGAGGCCGTGAGCAATACCAATATTGCATTTTTTATTATTTTCTGAAGAGCAGAAAAAAGAAACTCTTTCACTCAAGCTTTAAATTTGTTTTGTGTTTGGCCTAAGTAAAAAATTGCATGAAGCCGAAAATGTATAAGATTTGAACACAAAAATGTTGGTCAGTAGATACAGATTCAATTTTCGTAACGAACTCAATTTCTATAAAATTGCAAGCTGATATTGCACTCATGTTCTTTTCAAGTTTTTAGGCGCACGCAAATAAATTCATTAACGATGTTGAAAGTAATAATTACAACATGTACGAGTAGGTACAACATTAGTTGTGATTGAACGAACAACACGAAAACATACTTTGCATTAGTTTGGGAATGCCTTATCAACAAAAATTCCGTCATTTACATTTCTTTAATTTTGTGAGTTTTGACATTTTTTTAGGTTGGTTGATCAACTAAAAAAAGTTATTCCCAATTTCAATTTTGAATGGATTCAAGCATTTAAAGTAATTTTTTTAAGATGTCCGTTACTCATGCTTATGAATGTGGTTTCATGCATTGCATGATGTGTTGCATGTAACAAATGAAAAGTTACATGCATTTTAAGTAATCTTTCATTCAGCTTCATATTAAATTTTGTATGAATTGTTCATATTTCAAATGTAAAGTCTCCTACTTGGAATTCGCATAAAAACAATGTTTATGAAAGTGGTTTCATGCATTTAATGATATTTTGCATGTAAAAAATGTATAGTTTCAAGAATTTTAAGTAATTTTTAATAAAATGTCACTTGCTCATGTTGATGAATGTGGTTTCATAAAATCAGTCCCTTTGTTCCTACAATAAAAGAACAGTTTCAAGCATTTTAAGAAATGTTTTATTAAAACTCTACAATGAAATTTGTATGAATTGTTCATATTTCAAATGTAAAATATCATACTTTGATTTTCCAACAACAATTCTATTGCTTTGGATTTTATGAATGGTTTTTCATAAAAATCATGACTTGGTCATAAAACAAAAATTGATTTTTATGAATTCGTGCATATTCTTGAATATTCTTTAAAAATTAATGATTTTGGCTGAATGATCGCCATTCATAAAAAGAATGAGAAAAGAGTTTACTGTTCTCGAAATGAGTTTAATTTTCAAGACTAGAACCGATATGCTTGATCTGAATTTTAGGCCCCATAGAACAGATTTAAACCCTGTGTGCTCCCTCTGCAACCTAAATCAGAACGAAGATGTTTTTCATTTCCTAGCACTTTGTCCAGTTCTGCAGGAAATCCGAAGACTTTATTTTAGTTCTAGTTTTCTTTCGCTAGCGGAATGTGTCAGGGTTTTAAATGGAGACCTTGGTTGGAAGCTTCTTATACGCTATGTTTCACACGCAAGAAACTTTCGAAATGAATATATGAATATGTTTTGAGATATAATTATAATTGCTCTTTTTTGTTTTTTTTTTTTTTGTTTTAGCTAAACTAAAAGCACAGATAATTATATACAGATGTCGCATGCCCATAGAAAAAACTGACATATGAAAATGAAAATCTTCATTTGAAAGAGCTTTTAAGAAAGCTGTTTTCATTTTATTATTTTAAGATTATGTGAGAAGTGCTTTTTCTCTTTAAAATGTGTGCTCTCTGAATTCAAGAATAAAATCTATTTCGTCTGTTGCTCTTGCGTATTCAACTCTGTGTCTGTATTCTTCGTTTTTTTTCAATACCGCCAGACCCTTTTTTTTAAATAGATTTGTTATGGACACAAGAACACAAGATACCTACATTTTTCATAGAGGGATCTTGGCAAGAAAAAATTGTATTTTGTGGGAATCTAAGGCAATTTTTGTTCATAAAAAGGACACTTACTTAGATATTTTGTTGCATTTAGAAGCAAATTAGGAACTTATGTACATAGGTAGGTATTTCAAAGCCTTTGGATGGATTTGTGAGAATTATTCTCTATCTTTTAGGTAGGTATTTGTTCTTTACAATTCCCATACAAATTATTCTAATTTCGTTGCTCAATTTTGTCTATTAGAGCCAAAAACAGATACAATATTGTTTGTTACTCCTAGTCCTAGTTCCTACATACGTAGATACATATGTATGTGCGTATTTTGCATTCAGGTTCATGAGGTTATGATGACACCTGCAGGCAGGAAGGTTGGTTTTATTAGATTTGGTGCGATGTTTTGATGATGGCGAAAATAACGTGGTTGACTTTTTTGGGTTTGATAAAAATAAAAAAAAACCTGAAAAAAATAGTTAAATTAAAACTTCAATTTGAAGTAGAGCGACAAAGAAAAAGAAAATAAAGCCCTAAGAAATTGTGGATACAGATTTTTTTACGGGTTATGTAAGTATGTACCTATTTATTTTATACCACCTACCTACTTAATTAAGAGGTTGTATGGTTATGATAGGTTGTAGATATGTAGGTAGGTATGTTTGTATGAAAAAACGCAACCAGAAGAATAACTGTAGGTACGAGAATATACATTACATACATGCATACGTAGAGTACATACAATTTTTCAAAAACGTAGGTATGCCTAGGAATTCATTGCGTTTGTGAAAATTTATTAAAAGGTGACAATTTTCTAGTTATCAATTAGATACAAACATACAAATTAGCTGGTTAAAGCTAACGATAAAATTTAAACGAATCGAAAAATTGTTTTTTTAAGAAAAAAAAAGCGTGCGGATAACTTCGAGTTTCGGTTTGGAATAATTTTATTCTTCTTTTTATTTTTCATTTTTACAATTTAATATGGCCGGATGGGCGGGAAATTTAAATTTTAGACCAAATTTAAATAGTTCACAACAGTAAATTTTTTGTTTTAATTAATTCATTTTCATTTTTAAAATTGTTTGCATCGTCAAAACACCTTTACTGTAGCAGAAGTTAATTTATAAATGTTACGAATTGTCAAATGAAACAATTTATACCTACTACAAATTTCAAAATTATTTCATTTCAGTATAAATAAGAAAACGTAGTATGTACATATGTACATACTAAGGTACATAAGAACGGTTTTTCTGTTTTCTATTTTTTTTTGTAAGTAAAAAAATAATGATAGTGTTAATAAAGAAAAAAGGAGCATTTTTTAGCTTTTCTGCTCTTAGCCTATTCCATATAAAATGCCTGAAGCATTTATACTGTTAATTGCGTATTTGCTTAGTTCACCCACCCTTCATCTCATTTTACATTTATTATTTTTACAATCCATTTTTAGTTTTTCATAGATACTGTTTGATTCTTAAATTTTTCAAGCATTCACTAAGTTCTGTAGCTTCTTATTTTTATATTAAGGTTTTAAGTTTTTCTAACGTTCTTGTCATTTACAAATTTTTGAGAGAAAAATAATTACCAAGAAGTTGACTGTATATCAAGTCTGTGCGTACGGCATTCATTCTTATTGTTAAACCAAATTGAAAAATATGATAATGCAAAATCTTAAGCATTTTAAACATTTTAGTAAATTATTAAGTTAAAAAATAGGATTTCGCTAATTTTAAACGATTTTATCATCTTACTATCTCTAAACATTTTACTTAAGTTAAAATAACAAACTGTTTACTTTAACTTTTAGTAATTTACTAAATTAATATGAAATCTGTCATTTTCCTCAAACAAAATCTCTAGGCAATTTTAGAAGAGTTAAATTGTGTTTTTTTATTTCGATTCGTGAGTAAATTGTTTTTAAAAGTAAATAAAATATTATAAAATGTTTTCGGAAAACGAAGATTTTGATATACAATACATATATGTATGTATGTATATGATTGAAGACCCAGCTTTATAGAGAATTTTGCTCCAGAAATAGGTTTGACAAGATAGCAGATCGGCTTTTAGTTGAAAAACTTAAAGATCCAAGATCGAATTATAAGCCGTAGGCTTCCGATTGCACCCGAATTTCAAGTACCTACTATGTATTTACATTACACTTTCTTGGAAGAAGACTGGAATGGTCCAATCCAAAGTGGCGAAATAATAAGAAAAAACATTTCGAAAAAAAGTTGTCAAAAATAAACAAATAACAAAATAAATTTAAGGTTGTCCTTTTGACTTTTGAGTTTCCGACATTTCAAACTATTAGGTCCGTTCCCCAGATTTAGTTTAGTTTGGTTTGTTAATTTTAACGAACTGTCATGATTTAAATGTGTTCAAATGCACCGTTTTTGATAAAAGGGAATTAGTCTGTTACTAGTTAGTAAAACGAAAAAAAAGGTTTAAAAATTTCGAAGAGTTAGTAAATTACTAAAATTTTAACAAATTGCTAACTAATAAAATGCTAAGACCTTCACAAAATGTTGTTTAAAATGTTGCTCCTATGTTTCTACCATCACGTGTGAACGTTTGTTTCCTATTGATAAATCATATAATCAATTTATTTATCTAATAAAATTGTATGTTGCGCTTGCATAGGTATTCATTCAACTTAACGTTGTGAAAATTTGTGTAAAAGCTGAAATAATTCTCTTCTAATAGCAACTGATTCATTTATTGTCTGTACCGCCATTTCGACAATAATTTTTTTTGAAAATTTGTATATACGTGCCAGTTTGTAAGCTTTGGGCATATTTTTTTTTTTTATTTTTTCATTGTTGAAGATAAATTCGATTACCTTTCAGCTAAAAATTCCATCAGGTGGTTCTTAAAACAAAAACAAACTTTAATCAACGAAGGTACATATATGAAATACTAATAATATGTGCGTTTAGCCCAGGTACGACAGAGGACTCATCAGTCAGATGCTGTCTGCCGTACCCTTCAATATCTTACTGATGAGCCCACTGTCGTAACCGTGCGAAAGCCCAGTACACCGAAATTAAGGACGAACAAAATATTGTCAAAACTCAAACCTGCATACCATAAAAATTAAAAAAAATATATATTTTTGAAAAACCTGTCTATACTAAATGTTTGTTTAGTAGGCATAGAATACTTACATAGAATCGAGAGTGTTTACATTCCAATATTTGCAGAAATATAGATCTGTTATACCACCTACTTAATTAAGAAACAAATACTTTTGATTATACAAGTAGTATTCGACTAATATGTAAAATTCAACCATATGAAAAAAATCATAAAAAAATATATATTTATCTAGGGTTTAGTTAAAGGTATCTATAAAACTCGTTTTTGAAAATTGTAACTTCTGAAAAGCACAATCAATCATTATTTTGGTGCTATCATTAATTTTTTTCATTTTATTTGTACAATTATTTCTTCTGTGCCTGCATACCTTCCAAATAAAATCAATTATTATATTTCAATTGGTATGTTATTCTTATTTTAAATTTTCGGATTAGCCGCGTATATAACAGATATTTAGCAAGTGCAATATGCAATACTGTAATCACCTCGAACGTTTCCCCGGTATAGGTATAAAAAAATTTAAAAGTTCGTATTTCGCTATAAAATAGTTCATAAAAAAAGATTAATGTTAAACTAATGTTAATGTTGTGAAAACACATAATAATTGATGATTGTGGTTAAAAAAGTGAATAAAAAAAAATAAGTTTAAATTTTCAATGATGAGTTTTAATGATAACCTACTTAGATTTGTCTGTATGTATGTATAGGTACATATAAAGTCTAAAGTCAAATTACATATTTTTTTTATCAAGATTTCTGTGTTAGACAAATGCCGTCGTGATTTTTCTGTTAAATACGATACATTAAATTTTGATATATTTAAATAAAAGTGTAGTTATAATTAACACTTTATTATAACATTAAAACCTTTTTGTGTTATTTTATTTTAACTTTAGAAAATTCTTTCCTTGCTTAGAAACTTGAATGAAGACAATATTTATTTTAATTTATTTTTTATTCGTTCTTCTAATAAAAGCTATGAACAGTTCTAATTTAAGCAATGAAACCGGCTCTACTTAACGCAGTCGCTTAGCTTGGAGGATGTGTCTAACTTTTTCATAATTTTAAACACTCTAGATAACTTTCTAACTAATGTGGGTTTTACAACAGAACTTCAGCGAGTTTACGTTGAACAACCCTTAATTTGACAGATACATAACTCAAACACAACAACACAAATAAAAAAAATAAAAAGCCAACTTTAAACCAAATAATCGCCGAAAAAAGTACACTTTATATACTACCTCGGTACAGAATTTGTTTGTTTATGAATTATTTACATTATTTTAGATGGAAATGAAGTAAACATATATAGCTAATTAACAGCATACAAATCCAATTTTGTTTTTCCTAGGTGCAAATTATTTTGGCTATACTCGTAACATAGTAACATACTCGTATGTATGCACACTTGTATGTACAGATTTGCTGATCGTAGAGCACTTTTGCACGATTGTTTCCAATTTCTTATATTCAGTAATTGAGTCTATTTACAAAGCACATCTTTTAAAAAATCGAATGAAACAACAGTAAACATTTTTACTTCCATTTGTTTTGGTATGAAATAATCATTGTCAAAATGGATAAAGTACACTTCTAAAAGACTAGTTTATCTTTTATCTATTTGCTGCTGTTAAAGTTAGACGAGCTCTTTGACGTTAAAGTATAGTTTATGTCCTTTAAAATTAACAAAAAGCTGGTTCTCGCTTTATATACCTACAGTAATTAGAGCCGACTCCAATTCTAAAATTGATTTAGAGCAGGTTTTAAATATTTACAATTTTGCGCCTGTCTTTTATTTGTCTCACTCGTGACAGAAAAAAGACCCTGACTATTTTCAAAATACATAAAGGTGGTGTTTTTTTTTTATTTTAGCAAAACTGAATTAGTAATAATATTATTAGTTCTAAGAAAGTCCATGTAGATTTTATAAGAAAAACTAAAAACTCTTGACTGTGGAATTACACTTTAGGAAATTTCATAAAAATGTTCTGTACAAAAATCGAAATTCATTCACCCGTGCGCGGTGTGGGCTCTGTGTTGTCAAACTTACAGAAAAACACATGCACATTCTTCATAGAATACCGATCTACTCCATGGATATAGGTACACACACAAAGAAACAATAACAACATGACGAACAGGTGTAAAGTATTTAAAAAAAAACAAAGATTTTAAATTAATATTACACCAATGATGGAGATGTTAATAGAATAATGTTCTATTTACCTAATGCCTTACCTTTTGCCTTTTTTCTAAAAAAAAAATAGGATACCACAGTAGGAATTTGCTTTTTTTGGTAAATATAGATACCTACCTACATCTATTCCACATGAACAAAGGTAGCCGCATTGTCTGCCAGTATTATCTTTCTCGCGCATAATAAAAAAAAGTTCTTAAACAAAAGAGAGAATATTATATTGTTCTCTTTTTAATTCAGAATGACTATAAAATTCTCTTCTTCTTATGAAACCTTCTTAAGAAAGCTTTTGTCTGCTCGAGATTGTCTGCTCGAGAAAATTTTCGATGACAGAATTTTGTATGGAGGTGAGACATCTGTATATAATTATCTGTGCTAAAAGCCTGTACTTAAAATAAATATTTTATACATGCAGTCCTTCTTTCTTCTTTTTATATTTATTTATAATAGCCTTAAGAGATGTATCTCGACTATTTTTTGTTTTAGCTAAACTAAAAGCTTGTACTTTTCTTCAATTTTTTTTTTGTTTTGACTAAACTAAAAGCACAGATAATTATATACAGATGTCGCATCCCCATAGAAAAAACTGACATATGAAAATGAAAATCTTCATTTGAAAGAGCTTTTAAGAAAGCTGTTTTCAATTTATTATTTTAAGATTATGTGAGAAGTGCTTTTTCTCTTTAAAATGTGTGCTCTCTGAATTCACGAATAAAATCTATTTCGTCTGTTGCTCTTGCGTATTCAACTCTGTGTCTGTATTCTTGTTTTTTTTTTTTCATACCGCCAGGCCAGACCCTTTTTTTTAAATAGATTTGTTATGGACACAATAACACAAGATACCTACATTTTTCATAGAGAGATCTTGGCAAGAAAAAATTGTATTTTGTGTGTTTATCTGGGAATCTAAGGCAATTTTGTTCATAAAGAGGACACTTACTTAGATATTTTGTTGCATTTAGAAGCAAATTAGGAACTTAGGTAGGTATTTCAAAGCCTTTGGATGGATTTGTGAAAATTATTCTCTATCTTTTAGGTAGGTATTTGTTCTTTTGAATTCCCATACAAATTATTCTAATTTCGTTGCTCAATTTTGTCTATCAGAGCCAAAAACAGACACAGTATTGTTTGTTACTCCTAGTCCTAGTTGCTACATACATAGATACATACATATGTACGTATTTTGCATTCAGGTTCATGAGGTTATGATGACACCTGCAGGCAGGAAGGTTGGTTTTATTTGATTTGGTGCGATCTTTTGATGATGGCGAAAATAACGTGGTTGACTTTTTTGGGTTTGATAAAAATAAAAAAAAATCTGAAAAAAATAGTTAAATTAAAACTTCAATTTGAAGTAGGGCGACAAAGAAAAAGAAAATAAAGTCCTAAGAAATTGTGGATACAGATTTTTTTACGGGTTAGGTACCTATTTATTTTATACCACCTACTTAATTAAGAGGTTGTATGGTTATGATAGGTTGTAGGTAGGTTTGTTTGTATGAAAAAACGCAACCAGAAGAATAACAACTGTATGTACGAGAATATACATTGTACATATGCCTAGGAATTCATTGCGTTTGTGAAAATTTATTAAAAGCTGACAATTTTCTAGTTATCAATTAGATACAAACATTGGGATGGATCATGTGGTCTCGGTAGCGTGATGCGTAGGGCATTGGCTTCTGACGACGCTAGGTCTGGGTTCAAATCTCAGTCAAGGCAAAAAGTTTTTCGATTAAACTTGATAGTATAAAGGCTAAGCACCACTAATAAAGGAGTCTGATGATCGGCTTGGCAACCGTGAAATAGCTATAACTCCAGCCAAATAAGAACCCACTTGGTGGTAGTTCATTCAAGTTGTTGTTGTAATATTCAAAAATTCACAAACATACAAATTAGCTGGTTAAAGCTAACGATAAAATTTAAACGAATCGAAAAATGGTTTTGTAAGAAAATTTTATTCTTCTTATTCTTATTCTTGTTTTTCATTTTTACAATTTAATATGGCCGGATGGGCGGGAAATTCAAATTTTAGACCAAATTTAAATAGTTCACAATAGTAAATTTTATTGTTTTAATTAATTCATTTTGATTTTTAAAATTGTTTGCATCGTCAAAATGTTACGAATTGTCAAATGAAACAATTTATACCTACTACAAATTTCAAAATTATTTCATTTCAGTCAGTGCCGGATTAAGCCAGCGCGGGGCCTGTAGCAAATTCTATCAAGGGGCCCTTAGACTGTTTTAGGTTAGGCACTTATCAAGTTTATGGTATTAAATAAAACAAAACTGTTACAAACAAACTTTTCTTGATTTAATTTGGGAAAATTTATAAATAATGCTGTTGATATCGACTTCTCGGAGTAAATCATGTTTAATATTCATTAAAGTGAGGAGATTAAGAGCCGTTTTCTTCACTAGAAGTTGACCTCAACTTTAGGATTTTTATTCTCAACTTGTGATTTTGTTTTTCTTCACTCAAAGTTCACAGTTTCAACTTTCGATTCTCAACTCTCGAGTTGATCAACTTCTGGTTCTCTCAACTTCCGAAAATACTAGAAGTTGAGAGAGCAAACTTGAGAGTTGACATGAAACATTTTTTTTTTTAATAAAATACATGCATTTTGCTTCAAAAGTTTGTTTGCAATTATTTTTGGGAAAATTTTAATTCAACTTCGTCGAGCTGTGAATGATGCCGCTCATTGGAGTTGAAAAGAGTGGCGACCGTGACTTCAATTATTGCTTTCGTTTTTCAAAACCGACAGCAGTGATGTTGATAGATTTAATAAATGATTAATTTCCTTGCAACGCGAGACGGTAATAGTTTTAAATTAAAACCTAAGTTCCCCTTTAAATTAATCTCGTGGCAAATCACAGATTTTTTGTTAAGATTGTATGCTCTCGGATCAGTCCATTTCCAGCGTGTATCACTTTCTGAAACTGGTATCGAAGGCCATTGCTAATCCAGCACCACAATTTATTCGAATGCCGGAAAAGCACGAGGAAATGCTTGAAGCAGTACGGGCTTTTTCGCAATCGAAAAGACGATTTTTATAGGTAAATTTGATCACTTTATCACCTTCACCATTGTAATAAACGCTGATGAGAATTTGTACAAAGAATTTCAGATAGGCACTCGCATTTGAGCTGAGCGTGTTGGCTTCCGACATTAGGCGCAAAATAGAGACGGCAAAACTTATCATCATTGCTTGCGCTGTTATTCACAACAAAGCAATTGATGGAAAATTATAGAACCTGCTCCAGATATTCCTAGATTTGCTGATTTAAACTGCCACAAATTTACCATGTATCTTTGGCGAAACGGCAACATCCATGACAAACAACCGTTCGCGATTGGTAACACCTTATTTTTATCCCTATGTAGATCTAGGAGAAAATCATTCATCACAAATATCACACAAAAATTCAATTAGATTGACCGAATAAATTAAAATTAAATTTTGAAAGTGACAGCTTGCATATATTTTAACAAATATCCCAGGGATATTTTTCAAATCAGAAGTTGATTAACTTTAGATTTTCAACTCTGGAGTTGAGAAAAAAAATTGTGAAGAAAAAGAAATTTCAACTTGCGTTTCAACTCTCGAGTTGAAGCCAACTCTCAAGTTGATCAACTTGAGAGTTTGCCTCAAGTTGAGCTATAGTGAAGAAAACGGCTCTAAGACGTTTTGTTGGCTCATCGTGTTCCTCAATTCATTTTTAACACGTTTTAATGTTGAGAAAGATCGTTCACCACTGCAGTTGGTGATCATGAGAGACAAATAAATGCGCAAAACAATTTCAACGTTCGGGAAACAAGATTGTAAAGAATTATTTATCAACAGCTTGTAAACCTGCATTTCCAGAGCCTCATGATTCCTGCTGTCAATAATACCAGCCACATCAGAATTGAGCATTGAAGCGAATTGCACTAATTCGTTGCCCAGACTGTCCTCCAAATCATCTGCGTAAGCACTTACTATGGTTGCAGATTTTTAATTTCTTCTGGTGGAAGAGATTTTATATGAAGGTTTTTATAATACAAATTCTATATACTACTGAAATAAATCAGCCAAGTAGAAGACTTAGCACTATTGATGGACTTGTTGAAATATTGATTCAAAATAGCTTTTATGGCTTTTAGTCCACAAAAATTGGTGTTTCGTCCGGGTGATCGCACATGGACTCATCAGTTGGCTGTGAGGACCTTGTCAATATGCAATTTTTATTGAATTCAGTTCATCTTACATCGATTTTTTGACAAAAACCCAATGTGAACTATATCCAACCAAGATTAAAATTGTAATCATTAACGTTGAAATATTTTGCTATTTTCAACAAATTGAACAAATCCATTAATAGTGCTAAGTCTTCTACTAGGCTGATTTATTTCAGTAGTATATACAGGGTGATTGGCATAAGGTGTGACAAAAAGCTAGGGCGTGTAGGTTGGACTTAGACAAGAAAAAAATCGTATGGGAGGGGGGGGTCTATTTCCCCCCGTTTAGGCAGGAGGGGCAATTTAAGAAAAAAATCACTTAAAACAGAAAAAAAAATATTAAAAAATAACGGTGATACCTACAGAGTAATGCTATAGCATTTTGAAAAGCCAGAAATACATTCTTTAATTTTGTTTTTAAATAAAGTTGTTCGAGTGAATAGTTTTTGAAAAATTAATTTTCAAAATCAAAATTTTGAAAAAAAAAATGAATTTTTTTTTTTTAAACAATTTTTTTTCAAAATTTTACGTAATTAAGTATTATTTTTTTATTCAATATTCAATGCTCTTATTAATTTTTGATCAAACACAAGAAACCGGATGTCAAAATGTTTTGTAGTTTTTGAGAAAATCAAAAATAACAAAAACTACTTTTGTTCTAAGAAAAGCCTTTTATTTTAGTTTTTATGTTTTTGGATTCTTATGTAGGTGAATTTACGATTGAAAGGATTAACTTTCTTTTTACTATTTTTTTAATTATCGTCTTATAAGCATACAATAATGTGACAAAGTACTGGATTAACCATATTTCACATATTTTTTCATTGAGAACACCTGCGTGAGAGCATTGGTTTAAAATTGACCTGCCACTTTTTTATTATGGTGGGGTCGGCTTGGCTTAGGTGCATTTACGAAAGAAAGGATTAACTTTAAATAAACAGTAATTATGTATTTAATCTAAATATGCATGTATTTATTATTTAAATTGATTTCAAGATTCAGGAACATTTTTGTTCTTATTTCGCAATTGCATTTTTCTGTCACTAGTTAGGGCGTGTAACGCTGCATTATTTAAAAAACATTCGCAGATCAATATTAATCCAATGCTCTCACGCAGGTGTTCTCAATGAAAAAATGTGTTATTGTATGCTTATAAGACTGATAATAAAAAAAAATTACAAAAAAAGTTAATCCTTTCTTTCGTAAATGCACCTAAGCCAAGCCGACCCCACCATAATAAAAAAGTGGCAGTTCAATTTTAAACCAATGCTCTCACGCAGGTGTTCTCAATGAAAAAATATGTGAAATATGGTTAATCCAGTACTTTGTCACATTATTGTATGCTTATAAGACGATAATTAAAAGAATAGTAAAAAGAAAGTTAATCCTTTTAATCGTAAATTCACCTACATAAGAATCCAAAAACGTAAAAACTAAAATAAAAGGCTTTTCTTAGAACAAAAGTAGTTTTTGTTATTTTTGATTTTCTCAAAAACTACAAAACATTTTGACATCCGGTTTTTTGTGTTTGATCAAAAAATTAATAAGAGCATTGAATATTCAATAAAAAAATAATACTTAATTACGTAAAATTTTGAAAAAAAATTGTTTAAAAAAAAAAATTTCATTTTTTTTTCAAAATTTTGATTTTGAAAATTAATTTTTCTAAAACTATTCACTCGAACAACTTTATTTAAAAACAAAATTAAAGAATGTATTTCTGGCTTTTCAAAATGCAATAGCATTACTCTGTAGGCATCACCGTTATTTTTTAATAATTTTTTTTCTGTTTTAAGTGATTTTTTTCTTAAATTGCCCCTCCCGCCTAAACGGGGGGAAATAGACCCCCCCCTCCCATACGATTTTTTTCTTGTCTAAGTCCAACCTACACGCCCTAGCTTTTTGTCACACCTTATGCCAATCACCCTGTAGAATTTGTATTATAAAAACCTTCATATAGAATCAATGCTCGGCCACGGTCAAAATATTCCATCGTTAATGATTATAATTTTAATCTTGGTTGGATATAGTTCACATTGGATTTTTGTCAAAAAATCGATGTAAGATGAACTGAATTCAATAAAAATTGCGTATTGACTAGGTCCTCACAGCCAACTGATGAGTCCATGTGAGATCACCCGGACGAAACGCCAGTTTTTGTGGACTAAAGGCCAAAAAAACTATTTTGAATCAGGAAGAGATTTTAGCTCTCGGAATATTCCGAAAATACCAGCAATTTTATGATAACTGTTTATATACGTTTACCTAAAGCAGTGAGTACGTTATCAATGGTGACAATAAATATCTGAATTTCATACCGTTGTCCATTTTGCGTTTGGTGCGGTGCGAAACATGATTTTTGGTAAGACCAGCAGATAGAAAAATAAAATTTTAGTTAATCATTTTGATGCAAATATTTTCTTCTTAGTAATTGTGACTAAATCTAATATGTAAATAATACTCTTTTATGGTCAGAAAAGGTTGGTGCGCGGGGCCCCCAAATGCGCGGGGCCCGTAGCATTTGCTACTCTTGCTTCGTGGCTAATCCGGCACTGATTTCAGTATAAATAAGAAAACGTAGTATGTATGTACATACGAAGGTACATAAGAACGGTTTTTCTGTTTTCTATTTTTTTTTTTGTAAGTGAACAAATAATGATAGTGTTAATAAAGAAAAAAAAGGAGATTTTTTTAGCTTTTGTGCTCTTAGCCTATATATGTATATATATATTATATAAAATGTCTGAAGCATTTATACTGTTAATTGTTAATTTTCATAGATACTGTTTGATTCTTAAATTTTTCAAGCATTCACTAAGTTCTGTAGCTTCTTATTTATACATATATTAAGGTTTTAAGTTTTTCTAACATTCTTGTCATTTACAAATTTTTGAGAGAAAAATAATTACCAAGAAGTTGACTGTATATCAAGTCTGTGCGTACGGCATTCTTTCTTATTGTCAAACCAATTTGAAAACTATGTTAATGCAAAATCTTAAGCATTTTAAACATTTTAATAAGTTACTAAGTCAAAAAATAGGATTCCGCTAATTTAAAACGATTTTATCATCTTACTATCTCTAAACATTTTACTTAAGTTAAAATAACAAACTGTTTACTTTAACTTTTAGTAATTTACTAAATCAATATGAAATCTGTCATTTTCCTCAAACAAAATCTCTTGGCAATTTTAGAAGAGTTAAATTGTGTTTTTTTATTTTGATTCGTGAGTAAATTGTTTTTAAAAGTAAATAAAATATTATAAAATGTTTTGGGAAAACGAAGATTTTGATATACATATGTAATGTATGTATATGATTGAAGACCCAGCTTTATGGAGAATTTTACTCCAGAAATAGGTTTGACAAGATAGCAGATCGGTTTTTAGTTGAAAAACTTAAAGATCCAAGATCGAATTATAAGCCGTGGGCTTCCGATTGCACCCGAATTTCAAGTACCTACTATTTACATTACACTTTCTTGGAAGAAGACTGGAATGGTCCAATCCAAAGTTGCGAAATAATAAAAAAAAGAAAAAAGTTGTCAAAAATAAGCAAATAACAAAATAAATTTAAGGTTGTCCTTTTGACTTTTGAGTTTCCGACATTTCAAACTATAAGGTCCGTTCCCCAGATTTAGTTTAGTTTGGTTTGTTAATTTTGACGAACTGTCATGATTTAAATGTGTTCAAATGCACCGTTTTTGATAAAAGGGAATTAGTCTATTACTAGTTAGTAAAACGAAAAAAAAAAGGTTTAAAAATTTCGAAGAGTTAGTAAATTACTAAAATTTTAACAAATTGCTAACTAATAAAATGCTAAGCCCTTAATAAAATGTTGTTTAAAATGTTGCTCCTATGTTTCTACCATCACGTTTATCTAATAAAATTGTATGTTGGGCTTGCATAAGTACCTATTCATTTGACTAAATGTTGTGAAAATTTGTGTAAAAGCTGAAATAATTCTCTTCTAATAGCAACTGATTCATTTATTGTCTGTACCGCCATTCCGACATTCATTTTTTTTTTTGAAAATCTGTATATATCTATGTGCCAGTTTGTAAGCTTTGGGCATATTTTTTTTTTATTTTTTCATTGTTAAAGATAAATTCGATTACCTTTCAGCTAATAATTCCATCAGGTGGTTCTTAAAACAAAAACAAACTTTAATCAACGAAGGTATATGAAATACTAATAATATGTATGTATGAATGTACATATAAGGTCTAAAGCTAAATTAATATTTTTTTTAATATCAAGATTTATGTGTTAGACAAATGCCGCGATTTTTCTGTTTAAATACGATATATTACATTTTGATATCTTTAAATAAAAGTGTAGGAATAATTAACACTTTATAACAACATTAAAACCTTTCTGTGTTTTTTTTATTTTAACTTTAGAAAACTCTTTCCTTGCTTAAAAATTTGTATGAAGACAATAATTACTTTTATTTATTTTTTATTCGTTCTTCTAATAGAAGCTACGTTTTGTGAAATGTAAAATTGTAAACAGTTCTCGTTTTAGCAATAAAACCGGCTCTACTTAACACAGTCGTTTAGTTTGGAAGCTTTGTCTAAGTTTTTCATAATTTTAAACACTTTAGACAACTCTTCTAATTTAATTAATGTGGATTTAACAACAGAACCTAAGCGAATTGACGTTGAACAATCCTTAATTTGACGAGACATAACTCAAACACAAAAACACAAAATAAAAAAAACTTTAAACCAAATAATTTTTTTGCCCAAAAAGTACACTTTATATAGGTACTACATACCTAGGTACAGACTGTTTACATACCTATAAGTTATTTACATTATTTTAGATAGAAATGAAGTATGGATATATATACATAGTTAACTTCATACAAATTCACAAATGTAAAGATTTGCTGATCGTAGAGCACTTTTGTACGATTGTTTCGAATTTCGAATATTCAGTGATTGAGTCTATTTACAAAGCACATCTTTTAAAAAAAACGAATAAAACATTAGTAAACATTTTTACTTCGATTTGCTTTGGTATGAAATGAACATTGTCAATATAGATAAGGTAAACTTTTAGAAGATAAACTAGCTATTTGCTGATGTTAAAGTTAGACGAGCTCTTTAACGCTAAAGTATGGTTTATGTCCCTTAAAATTAACAAAAAGTCGGTTCTCTTTTTATATACAATATTTAGAGTCGACTCCCATTCTAAAATTGATTTAGAGCAGGTTTTAAGTGTTTACAATTTTGCGCCTGTCTTTTATTTATCTCACTCGTGACAAAAAAAAGACCCTGACTTTTTTCAAAATAGATAAAGGTGGTGTTTTTTTCCATTTCAGCAAAAATGAATTAGTAATAATATTATTGGTTCTAAGAAAGTCCATGTAGATTTTATAAAAAAAAGTTAAAAACTCTTAACTGCGGAATTACACTTTAGGAAACTTCATAAAAATGTTCTGTACAAAAATTGAAATTCATTCACCCGTGCGCGGTGTGGGCTCTGTATTGTCAAACTTATAGAAAAACAAATGCACATTCTTCATTGAATACCGACCTATACATGCGGCTACTCCATGAATGAACACACAACAAACGAACAGGTGTAAGGTATTAAAAAAAAAACAAAGATTATAAATTAATATAATACAAATGATGGAGATATTAATAGAATATGTTCTATCTACCTAATGCCTTACCTTTTGCCTTTTTTTCTAAAAAAAAATAGGATACCACAGTAGGAATTTCCTTTTTTTGGTAGATACCTACCTATGTATGTACATCTATTCCACATGAACAAAGGTAGCCGCATTGTCTGCCAGTATTATCTTTCTCGCGCATAATAAAAAAAGTTCTTAAACAAAAGAGAGAATATTATATTGTTCTCTTTTTAATTCAGAATGACTATAAAATTCTCTTCTTCTTATGAAACCTTCTTAAGAAAGCTTTTGTCTGCTCGAGATTGTCTGCTCGAGAAAATTTTCGATGACAGAATTTTGTATGGAGGTGAGACATCTGTATATAATTATCTGTGCTAAAAGTCACATTATTATGATATTGAATTTTGAATAATAAATCTTCATAATTTCTTTTTTGAATTCAAACTTAAACTCTCATGTATACATACATACAAAAATATCTTTTTTGCTTCCAATAAAGAATAATAAGACAGTTGAAGTATTTTCTATTTTGTTTTGACTAAACTAAAAGTTGCAATATTAAATACATAATGTTCATTATAAATTTTATATTTCTTGTATACGCATATATTTTAAATTATTTGTTTAAATTATTTTCTCTCATTATTGTATTACTACTTTTTTATTCTTTTTTATTTGAGTTTCTTCCGGCAGACGGCTTATCAAGCCATGCTTTGTAAATCTTTTTGAATCTAAACTATTGTACTTTTGAATGATTGAAAAATAAAGACTTTATCTATCTATCTATCTATATCTATCATAAAAAGAATGTACAATTGTTGAAACCGATTGTTGAAACCGATAGGTACAGAAAACTTTGCTGCCAAACTTTTCGAGCTTGCTTCGAGCCTTGAAATTATTCCAGATTTTTCCTCAATCGTACAAAATATTAGGTATATTGTACAATTTGCATGAACCTTGGTCGGGACGAGATTAGTTCGCAATAACCGATATTTCGTCAGAACCGATGTCGTTATAACCTATTTTGACTGTATTTTAATACCTACATTAACTACATAGGTACATAAATGTAATTGCATGCCTACCTACCAATAATACAGATATTCTAGATATAGGTTACCTAGGTATTTGAAATTTAAACCAAATAAAAAACATTTTCTATTATATGTATCGATATCTAAATTCTAATTGAACCTACATATGCCTCAGCAGATTCTTATCTTCCTACATACATACGTATCTATTTATCAACAAGTACCTATCTATCATTACAAAAATAGTAACATACCTACATAAATTTCCAACAAATTTGTTTTGTTTTCTGCTAGGTAGGTAGGTACACTAAACAAGCTCTTGCCCAAAATCGTGAATTTTAATTTTTTGTGGACAATAAAACCAATAAAGGCATTTCCAAATTTAATAAACTCCCTACCTACATATGTATGTTCTTTCCTACCTACATACATTAAGAATAAAAATATACACACACATTCCTGGACTCTTACGAAATAGAAAAGGCGAATGCAATCAATGACGCCACCAAAATGTGTCATTACCTTAATTAACCAAACTGAAAAAAAAAAAACACAAATGAAGAAATTCCTTCCATCATTTTAACTATGTACATAATTACTACCTACCAACGAAACACAATTTATTGAAAAAAATTCTCTAATTATCTACCCTAATAAAAATATTCATCGGTCAATCCCATTTTATATTTTTGTCTTGTCGCAAACCTTAGCCAACCTTAAAAGAATTCTTCAAAATATAAAAAAAAACAACTGTGAACTGTCTGTGGCTTGATCGTTACTGAAGGAGTGAAAGGGTGAACGAATATTGCGGATATAAAAAAAAAATTGCAGGAAAGGGTAAAAAAAGAGAAGCAACACATAATTGAGAGAAGAGAAATCCTATCCTGCAAAATCCTGCGAGAAGAACTTTGATTCTCGTAGAAGAAATGCTTTTTAAAAAGCTTTATAGAATAAAGCTTTTTCAATTTCATAGGTCACTTTGCTCCATAGGCGTAAGACATCTGTATATGATTATTTGTGATAGTATGGTTTTAAAAAAAATCGAGCTTTCGAGCCTCAAAATGTATATGAAGCAGGGTTGCGAATTTTTTAATTAAAAAAGTCCATGTCATAAGTCTGTAGATGACTTGTGAATTAAAAAAAAATTAAATTCAAAAGTTAGTTAGCGACTTATGATTCATAAAAAAAATAATTCACAACCTACTAAGTGACTTATAAATAAAAAAAAATGTATTCTTAAGCTACTTGGTAGATTGGAAATTTGTAAGCTTGTTTTGACTACATAAATTATTTAATTATTAACGAAACAAGTTTTCAAGCTCTTGGAGAATTGTGTGTGTTTTATTTTATCGATATTGCTTTTTATTCTATTGGGTTATAGGGACTGCAGAATCGGTTACTCACACACAATGCTCCAAAAGCTTGAAAACTGGTTTCATTAATAATTAAATAACCAATTGTCAAAACAAGCTTAACCCTGGATGGTTTTAATATGCTATTACAAGAAAAATCAACAAAAAATACCCCAAATAACAAAATAAGAAAAAAATGTGTTCATACAAAAATCACACAAAAGTTATCCTTCGTCGTTTCGACGAACATACCTTTAAAAACAAAACATTTTAATTGATCACAGGATACCATAAATTCGCTCACTGGTAGAGATCAACACCAACTGATGTTGTACAAAGATTGAATTAAAAGGGATGAATAGTTAAAAAGAAATTATACAAAATAAAAAGGGTGTTCGTCGATTCGACGAAGGATAACCATCCAGGGTTAATAATTTCCAATCTACAAACTAGGTTATGAATTAATTTTTTTAAATTCATAAGTCACTTAGTAGCAGGTTGTGAATTAATCTTTTTAATTCATAAGTCTTCTGATTTAATTTTTTTTTAATTCAAATGTCACCAATTATCTTGTGAATTGAATTTTTTTTTTAATTCAGAAGTAACCCAATAGCTTGTGAATTAAAGGTAAGCTTGAGCTAAAAAGTGACTTAAGCTTTTGCAACCCTGATATGAAGTAATGAGTTCTGATGTGATTTTGTTAAATATGTACGTAGTTAACTTCCCGAAGGAACACTTTCTCATATTTAAAAGTGGAAAAGAAGAGATTTTAAATTATTTCACCTCTTTGTAAGGTATTATCACAAATAATCATATACAGATGTCTCATCTCCATACAAAAAAATGTCCTGAGATATTTTTTCAGCAGACAAACTTTAGCAGACAAAGATACAAAAATCAAGAGCGAGAAGAGAACTACAATGACCACAATGTAGGAGAGCGAAAAATGTATCTTTCCATTTGGTAAGCGACTAAGCGACAAGCGTTCTCTTGTTCTCATCAAAATGTATAGCACAATTGCACAAACAAATCGTACCAGACACAGCGCATCCCTTTCCCACCGGGGTTATATTGTTTCTGTTCTACTTTTTCTTATTATATTTTGTCATTCGTAGAATTTCTGTGTGGATGGATGTTATTTTTGTTTTTATATTTGCCTTTTCCTGTGTTCCTTTATTGGTTTTGGTGGCTGGTGTATGCCGCGGCGACTCTTTGGCTGGTGTTTTTTTTTTTTTTTTTTTTTTTTTTTTTTGATTTCTTGTATTGCACTTTTTGGTAGGAATTTTCTTGTTTGGATTTTGGCAATATCTTTTCGTTTTCAAGTGTATCTGCTTTGGGTAGGTATAGAAAAATGGAAATGGATTTTGTATGTTATGTAAGTAGGTTATGTTGATTTGCTTATAACTCGAGAATTATTGATTAGATCTTTAAGGACAAGCACTTTAAATAAAGGTAAAATTTCTAGTTTTATTATAAGCAAAATGCTAAAAATGAAATTTGAGATTTAGATTAAGCTTTTTTTTTACATGCCAGCCGATGTTTAGTTACTTTTTTTTTAAACAATCCAAATCTATGCAAAATTATTCCCTCTTTGAAATCAAAATGCATTCGTCTTTGTATTCTGCAGGAAGTAGGTACTCGTAGGTACATATTTATGTTTCTGTTTAGTTTATTATTTTTGGAGATATTATGTAGACAGAATCGAAAGTGAAAATTATTTTCTCGTCTCAAGAAAGAAGAACGGCATTAGCAGGAAGGTTAGGTATTAGTTTTTAAGTTTCTTTACTTTAGCTTAGTAGGTACATGTATAGATCTGTGGTCACAAGGAAAAGCTGCTAAAGTCTTTTTACTAATTTTTCAGGAGAGTAGTTTAAAGTTTTTAACAAACGCGTGAAATTACAAATTACGATATTGGGCGATTGAAAACTCCGTTCAAATTTAAATAAAGATAATTTTACTCTTTCTTAGTTAAAAATTGAAATTAATTATCTGCAGTTTAGTTGTTTTTCCATTTTAAAGAAATTTTTTGTTCTGGTCTAAGGACTACTTCAGCTGATTTTCCTTGTCTATTCTGTTAAATTATCCAGTTCTTGTGTCAACTTTTGTTCTTATTCCTAACTCAATAAAGAAAAATATATTGTTTTTAGCAGAGAATGAGAACCAACTTTGAACGTTCAGATAGAATGAATGAAAATACAAAAAACAAAACAACAAACTTTTCATCATGCATAAAAACCAAATCAAAAATTGAAAACCAAAATTAAAAAATTATTTTTTATCTTTATCGTCACTTCTTTAGTCTGATTAAATGTTGATTTCGTTGTAACTAGTTTTGAGATTTTCATAAAAATAATTAAAATCTGGATTTATGTATTGTAATAAACCCAAAAGATCTTTTTCTTATCTGTGTCCTGCTGGGCTACTTTTATCTTAGATTAAAATTTATAGCAAGTTGCGCATGTGTCTAGTTTGTAAACTTTTAATTTTAAATTCAGTGTTCCGAATATTTTTGAATATTTGGTAAGGCTCACATGATAACAAACTTCATTTATATACATGGAGTGATTTAAACTGTCATGAATATATTTTTTTTTTATGTTCCCCGACAAATCTCAAGTGGTTCGGTTGGACATAAAGCTTTTGCGGCTATTGCGTTTTTAATGAAACTTTCCGTTTCAGATAAAAACATAATTCTAAAATGTGGTCTTCAAATTTGTATATGCATGCCATCATATTTCAAAGCGTACTTCACTCAGGTTTCATCGTGTCGCTTTCTTTGCATTGCGTTAGACAGAGTACTTCATTTGTTATTTCCTATAGTCAGAAGATTTCCTATGTTCTGGTCATAGGTTCCCAAAAACCAAAACTGTATAAATAGTTGTTTTATTTGCTCGAAATAAATTTTGTCTTGGCAGTTGCTTCAACACAATCCAAAGGGTTTTGGAGATCTTGCATGCTTCACTTTTCCAGAAAGTGTCTGATATGACTTTTCAATGTTCCTTTATGTCTGACGATTGTGAATCGTAGTTTTTGAACAGAATATCCAAATTTTGCTCTTTTCACTTTTTGGGTGCGAAACATGAGAAGCAACAGTATTATTTAGTATAAAATCAGGGTCTTTTAGAGAATCATCGGAATTTTCCCATTCTGGAAAATTATCATAAGTTATATTCCCTGATGCTTATATTATATTATTATTATTTTATGAAAGCATTCACCGTTGAACTCATTTGAATTGTCTAAAATAATGGAAAACTAAAAACGTTTCTGTAGTTTTCACAATTTTATGTGGTCATTAGTAGATATATTAACTTTTTTGTAAAACATATTTCCGGGAATTCAGGAAATGTTAACAAACTTGATTCAATGTTTTCCGTGCATTTAAAACATTTAAAAAAAATGTTAAATATATATCGTTTAACCAATATCTTTATTTTATTCTGGTGTAAAAGATCTCGGTGTCAGTGCGATCGACGTGACACCAAACATCTAAAATGTAGGAGTTTTTCAGTTTTGTAGATTCCGATTAAAGAGAAGCTTAATTGCTTTCAAATAAAATCAAGTAAGTGCATAATATCAAATCTTATAAGAACAGACTTCTTCCAAATAACATTCGGGCTACTTGTAAATTAAAATAAAATCGCTCCTATCGTTAGCTCTTGATAGATAAGCTAATTAAGTTCCCTGTGCAGGGACGGGTTAGAATATTCCTGCAGCGCCTTCCCCGCTTGTCGTAAAAGGCGACTAAAGGAGTAAATACATCTAGGCCACAAACATCAAGGTGAACCTAGCGACACGTAACACCTATAAACTTTCCCAAAAGTGTGCATGCCAGTCCCTGGGTTGGCACGACTGGAGATCACCGGTGCCGTAAAAGAGAGATCAAATACAAAACTGGAGCATGCACACGTCGATGCTTACAACCAGGATTTTGTGAATAATGAAAGCATTATGGAAGTACTCGTTCAAAATGACACTACGCCGCCAGGCACTACCATTGTTACACATGGTACTGATCCTGGACTGAGCAGAAATGCTCGGGTCAGAGCTAGACGGATTCCGGGGGCTAGCAAAGTAATGCCGCAGATTATACAAAATCTGAGAGTTGCGAGTTGGAACGTTGGCAGTATGACAGGTCGAAGGTTCGAGCTGGAAGAGATGATGAAAAGAAGGCGAGTGGACATCTTATGTGTTCAAGAAACAAAATGGCGAAACACGGGAAACAGGGCCCGTTTCTTGGATACGAGGACAAAAAACTATAAGATGTTCTACTATGGAACGGAAAAGGGTAAAAACGGAATCGGAATCATCCTTGCAAAACATCTATTAGGCAGCGTATTGACCATTTCGAAATCCAGCGACCGTTTGATGTCCCTTAAATTGGTGATTAAAGGAAAGTTGTGGAATATTGTCACTGCATATGCTCCCCAAATTGGATGTGAGCAGGTGCAAAAAGATGCATTTTGGCTAGACTTTCACAATATACTTAAGGACATCCCAAAGGAAGAGGTTTTGTTCGTGGGCGGAGATTTGAACGGACATGTCGGGAAGACAAACGAAGACTATGAAGATTGCCATGGAGGCCATGGAGCCGACACCTGGTCACTTACAGCAGTGGTGGAAATGAAACCCAGATTGATTACCATTTGGTATCTAGTTTCATGAAACCCCGGGTTAAAGATTGCAAAGTCATACTAGGAGAAGCGATCGCCCACCAACACCGTCTCCTACTGACAGAATTTTTTATGGAGACAGTGAACGACAACAAACATACAAAAACTTTTGGGAAGATCAAATGGTATAATCTGGATAAGGAAAAAGGCGAAGCTTTTATTTCGAATATGCAAAATGTTCTGTATAACAACACCGATATAGTTCGAAATGAAGAGAGTACAGCACAAAGTATGTGGGATCTCCTACAGAGAACTTGCAAAGAAAAAGCCAAAACACTGTTAGGGGTTTCAAAAGGACACAACCAACAAGGCAAAGAAACATGGTGGTGGAATGATGAAGCTAAATCAGTTATAAGTAAAAAGAAAATGGCTTTCAAGGCTTGGTCGAAGTGCCCCTCTAATGATACAGAGCAAAAGTCACGCCTCGAAGTGAAATATAGAAACTGCAAGAAAGAAGCGAAGAAGAAGTGCGCCCAAATTCAAGCAAAGAATACAGAAAACCTGTATCGGGAGCTGGATGAAATTTCTACCCCGACAGCTGGTGCTATTCAAGAGCTACGGCAAAACACGAATAAGGGCGCAACTATCTTTAAAATAGCCGCTCAAAGAAGAAGAAATGCCCAGGATATTTGTTCGCCAAAGTTCATTAACAATGCTCAAGGCCAACTACTTGTGGAAGACAACGAAATTCTTCACAGGTGGCGACAGTATTGTGACGGACTTCTAAACGAACAATTTCCAAGGCTATACTTTCCAATAGCTTCACCTAACTTAAGCGAAGTATCCGACGTCACAGTCGAAGAAGTTAGTGAGGCGGTAAAATACTCCAAAAAGGGAAAAGCTGTTGGCCAAGACGAAATACCCTCAGAGTTTTGGAAAAAGATGGGAGACATCGGGTTTAGATGGCTCATGATTCTTGTCTCCAAACTTATACGAGGTGATCGCATGCCTAATCAATGGAGGGAAAGTTACCTTCTTCCAATTTATAAAGGAAAGGGTGATACTCGAAGCTGTGATAATTACCGTTCGATTAAGCTTATGTCACACACCATGAAGATCGTTGAGCGAGTCTTGGGTAGCCGACTGCGAAAAATAATTAGGCTATCTGATGACCAGTGCGGGTTTGTCGGTGGTAAGTCAACCACGGATGCAATCCAGAGTATAAGAATAATTATGGAAAAGCATCGGGATTCTTTGGAGGATTTGCATGTCGTATTGGTTGATTTTGAAAAAGCATTCGATCGGCAACCACGAGATCTAATATGGGTGGCCCTCAGGCAACGAGGAGTTCCAGAAACCTATGTGCGGATAATTATGGACATGTATGATGGAGCAGTTACTAAAGTAAGATGCGCAGCTGGAGTCACCGAAGAATTCGAAATCACAGTAGGTGTACACCAGGGAAGTGTCTTGAGTCCCCTGCTCTTTATTACAGTTCTTGATTACCTGCTTGAAGGCAAAGTGACGGATCCAAAAGTACATCAGTTATTCTTTGCTGATGATGGAGCCATCATAAGTGAAGACCCGATATCCCTACAACGAGCACTTGACGTATGGGTGGATGTTCTAGAAGGAAGTGGGTACCGCATAAGCGCGAAAAAGACAGAATACCTATGCTGCCCATTTTCTGATCCACACAGGCCTACTCCAGACATTTATTTGAATGGAGTAGTGCTTCCCAAGTGTGAAAAGTTTAAATATCTGGGGTCTATGATAAATAACGAAGCTACTTGTGATGACGATATCAATCATCGCGTAAGCGTAGGGTGGATGAAGTGGCGGGAAAATTCTGCTATCTTTTGTGACCGAAAAATGCCCCCTAAGCTGAAAGGAAAGCTCTACACTTCAGTTGTGCGTCCAGCACTCACATACGGTTCACAATGTTGGACAATGTACAAAAAGTATGAGAGTAAGCTTACGGCAGCTGAGATGAAGATGCTTCGTATGACAGCAGGAGTTACAAAGCTTGATCGAATTAGAAGTACGAAGATCCGAGGAAGCCTTCATGTTAAGAATACCATTTCCCAAAAAATTGAACACGACCGATTCAGTTGGTATTGCCATGTTCAAAGGAGAGATCCTGAGAACCCCGTCAAAAAGGCAATATCATACAACGTTCCAATTCGGAATAAAAAGAAAGGTAGGCCTAAACACTCCTGGTACAAACAAATGCAAAAACGCCAGCATTCAGTTGGCCTCAGAAATGGAACAATACAAAACCGGGAGGCTTGCCGCCGATTTCTGAGGTCAACCCGGCGAACCCCACAGGCGGATCACTAGTATGAAGCAGATACGTGGGAGAGTTATGATCCCCTCCACATCGAGATCATAACAGCGCCGAATCAAAGGAAGAAGAAGAAGATAAGCTAATTAAGTTACAGTTACTAACTAAAAGTATTCATCTTTTATTCTATTTCGATAACTAAGTGCTATTTTGCATAATTTTAACATTTTCAATTTTCTGTTAAGAAGTCACTATGTACTCCAGTTTTATGTCTTCTAGTTTTCCTTAGAACCGTTCCCGGTTCCAATAAAATGAAAAACATCCCCACGTTCTGTGGGAGGAAGAAAACGTTGATCATAGATCATAGCTCTATAGTTCAAGAAGAGAACTTACAACTAGAGCTATTTAAATCTAATTGGAATGATGGTTATTGTTGGGATAAAAAAGAAATTTCATTCAACACATTTAACATAACAGAAATAATTACTAATAAAACTTAAAGAATATGACACCTATAATGAAAAACCTCTACTTTTATGACCCTCTGAAACGTAATTTCAAACATTCGTTCGCAATATTTAAACATAACAAAGATTTATTTCCCAGTTTGGTTGGATAATACAAATGAATGTCATATGCAATGCACAAACTTGAAACCGTGATTGTGAAATGTCAAAATCATTAAGCTAAATGTACACGATTGGTAGATCTAACAATATTGTCAGATCTGTCAGTGAAAAACACGCTTACAATATCTTACAACCGTGTAGTCTTACAATTAATTGTCAGAAAATTTGTCTGACAATTAATTGTTAGATCATTGTCTGACAATTAATTGTAAAAAATCTGACAATCATGTGTATGCTAGCTCAGAATTGTGTAATCTTCCAATTAATTGTCAGAAAATGTATCTGACAATTAATTGTAAGACGGTAAATTGTAAGGTATTTGATAATCATGTACACACACAATTTATTGTCAGGCCTGACAATTTTGATCGTTGGCTGACGTATTTGACAATGCAGAAATTGTAAGAAGTTCGTTTTTTAGCATCATACAATTTTTTCATTGTCAGACAATTTGCAGCCAAGGTTCAATTGAAGCAGTTTCCATAACCAACAATAACTGACAATTAATTGTGTGTGTACACGGTTAGTAGAAATTCTACCAATCTCTTACAATTAATTGGTTGGTATTAAGCCGGCTATCTGAAAATAAATTATCAGCCAACTTCTGACAATAAATTGTAAGAGATTGGTGGATTTTGTACAAACCGTGTACACACACAACTTAATTGTCAGCTCATTGGTAGATAATTGTCATACATTGTCAGGTCTTACAATATTGTAAGATCTACCAATTATGTACACTTAGCTTTAATTGTGTTCAACCAGAAAGAGGCCAGTGTAGAGTAGTGTAGTGCAGTGCAAGTTCATGAAAACTGTCAGAGCAAACTTAAGCAAAACCGTCATACGTCAGATCTTAAAAACATGCATTTTTCAAAATTTTAATTCAAAAACACAACGCGCGGACAAAATTCAAATTAAATATAAATTTGACAAATATAATCAAATAATGACATCAGTTGATTTTAACACTTTTCACCAACTTGCACTAGCTCAAAAGGTAGTGCAAGATATTCTGAACTAATGTACACTAGTTCAGGTCAATGAACGCTAATCAGTGTAAGTCAGTGGAGAAATTTTTTCAATGAACACCAAAAAGCTACACTTGTCTGCCCAGCGTAGTCCAGTGCAGCTGGTTGAACACAACTATTATCAACTAACTTTGAATCCGAAGTGCTTACACTACGTTGGAGGGAAATTTTCAACTCATTTTATAGTTATATTTACCTACTCATAGTTAGTTAGCTACGTAGTCACATAATTTGAATATTGAGTTATCAAAAATAAAAATGTGTACTTTTTTTTTATTAAAATAAGGTTTTCTTAAAATGTTGTTCTCACTATGAGAAAGAAGAAAAAAAATGAAAAAAACCAAATACAGAAAATAAAATTCTACTAGAGGTAACAAAAATAACTATTTAACTACTATTTAAATACAGAAAATAAAATTCTACTAGAGGTAACAAAAATAACTATTTAAGATAAATTACAAAAAAGCATCATTTTCCTAATTTAATTATTTGAATTATTTTTACAAAATTGTAAAACTCGTTTTTGAGAAATATATTATTTTTCCTTTTGGTCAAATGTGTGGCATGTAAGCCTGAATACCAAGGACATACAGGTGGAAATTGCGAGACACACTTTCTTTTTCTTTCTTTCGTCTTCTCTACCATCCTATTGACAAAATTGATCAAAATCTCGAGCTCATTTTTTTCATAACCTGCCATATGTATGTATATTACAAGTACCTGCATCGTAAGTTAAAACCGGATCGGCGGAGGGTCTATATCGTCTCGGCGGTAGGCGCAAATTTTCTAGTAGGTGCCTACAAATTTTCTTGTAGGTACATAATCACATAGACATAATAGTTACAGGAAGGAATTATGTTAATAAGAACCTAGGAACATTTGTATACTCTGTATCTATTTATTAATGTCCAACTTTTTACATTATCAAACAAAAAAAAGTTATTAATTATTTTTGTTTAGTAATAATTTAAGTAAATATCGACGCTTAACTATGAATACCTCCTATGTCGCATTTAGAAAACTTCAAAGGGGACACAAAAAAACTGATTATAGTCTCAAAATTAAAACGCATAATAATAAAATTTTATACATAATTATCAGTTTTGAATATCTATGATGTGAAATAGTTTAAATTTTAAAAATTCAGCGAAGCAGATGAAAATTATTAACGAAAATGCATCACAAAGTGAGTTTCACAAAAAATGTATGTTAGGAGATATTCATAGTTAACCGTCGATATGTATCAAGGCAGGTCCTCATAGCCCTACTTAAGTATACAATTATTTAAAAGACCATCTAATACAAAAAGTTCTTAATTGATAAATGATTGTATTGAAACTATTTAAATGCTAATCTTATCTTCCTACATACAAACATATTTATGTATACATATGTACATACTTATGTACTGTACATAAGTAAAAAATTTCCAAACTAATTTCGTTTCCTGCTAGGTATACCTACATAGTAGATACTAAACAAGCTCTTGTCCAAAATCTTGAAATTTATAATAATAAACCCAAAAAAAGACCTAGGTATCTTCCTACCTACATTACTATAAAATTATAATATGTATTAATATTCCTGGACTCTTACGAAATAGAAAAGGCGAATGTAACTACATAATTACGCAACAAAAATGTGCCCTTTATTAAAATCAATTTCAGACGAATGAAAAAAAATTAAATAAAGAAATTCCTTCCGTCATTTAAACTATGTACAAATACATAACTACCGACGACACAGTTTATTGAAAAAATCTTTCTAATTATCAACCAACTTAAATATATCCATCGGTCAAACCCAAGAAGCACACATTTTATATTTATCGCAAACCTCAGACAACCCAAAAAAAATCTTGAAAGTAAAAAAAAAATCAACTGTCTGCGGCTTGATCGTTACAAAGGGGTGAAAGAATATTGCAAATATAAAAAAAATTGTAGGAAAGGGTAAACAAAAGAGAAGTAACACATAATTGAGAGAAGAGAAATTCTATCCTACAAAATCCTGCGAAAAGAACTTTGATTCTCGTAGAAAAAATGCTTTTTAAAAAGCTTTATAGAATAAAGCTTTTTCAATTTCATAGGTCACTCTGCTCCATAGGCGTAAGACATCTGTATATGATTATTTGTGGTATTATACTCGTAATTTATTAATAAAAATATAATTAAAATTATATAAAATTGAATTGATTTCTTATAAAAAGGCTTACCAGTTTTTCACTAGGAAATCGTTCAATGATTTCCTTTTCCAATTTATAGCTACCACCTAGTTCAAGATGGATTTTATTCATGATGAAATACTGCGCTATAACACCAATCAACTGATTTCGTTGTTTTTCATTTAATTTTTTTGTTTCGGCATAGCTTTGGGCAATTGAAAGTGCATTTTCGTTGTTACTTAAAATCGTTGATAGTGTTACAGAGCAATTATTAGGATTCGGTGATGAAGTTCGCGATGCTGGTCTGGAAACAGGGTAGGGAGAAGATCTTGAGGATGAACTTGGACCATCGTCAAATAAACCGAAATGCGATCGGCTATAAAGAAAAAGCGACTGTCCAATAGATTCTCTCCATACTCTCAAATTGTTTTCAAATCTGATGAGAGTAGTGTACTTAAACGGCTTTAAAATTTGTGGCAAGTGGTGGCATTCAATTGTTTTCAGGACATTTATATCTACGTCTTCATCTTAAAAAAAAAAAAACATTGGTTAGTTAGTATGAGAAATTCGTATGAGAAAGGAGAATAGGCGGTTTCGTCCCATAGGTTTAACACATAGTGACCTATATAATATCAAGGTCTCGATGAATGAAGTAATTTAATAAACTTAAGAATAAAACGACACTTTTCCAGTGATGTACCTAGCTCATTATGTGTTACACCGATGGGACGAAGCCCATACAAAAGTGCCCATTAAAATGATATTTTTTCGTCATTGAAATTTGTCCGAATGCATTTGCTTTTAAAATTTGAATTGAATGTTCATATGTATTACTGTAGATATCAGTATTTTACATAAAATGAAGCTCCAATATGTGATGTTGCTGTGTGAAAAATATTGTACATACACATCTACAGTCGGTATGCTGCAAAAAGACTTCAAGTCCACTTTTTTGTTATTAGGATCCAGGTGCACCTGAATCTTTTTTGCACCACTATTTGGGTGTTTTGGACATTCAATGAATGGTTTTGATACAATAACTACAAAAGTAAATTAAATAGACATGGGATTTTTTTAAACGGCATAAAACATTGGGCCTTACCAATAATCAAATTTAGAGACGACTTTAATATTTGAGTGAAATGAACCAATATGTAATGAGCTCTATATAGTTAGCCATACATGTTGTAAACTTAATATTTAATTGGACTCTTAATTATGAACCATTTATTATACGGAACTAAAAAAATAAAATTTAACATGTATGGTCAGTTATATAGAGTCCATTAAATAATGGTTAATTTTGCTCAGATATTAAAGTCGTCTCTAAATTTGTTTATTGGTAAGGCCCAATGGGCTTTTGGGATATTTTTGCATCAAGTCGTAAAACAAAAAAATGAACTTGAGCTCTTTTTGCAACATACCGACGATGTTCACATCTGTGGTGTTTGGTATAAACATGATAAATCCTAAATTAGTTATTTTTCATTTAAGACTCTCAAATGTTTATTAAAATATAGTAAAACAGCTTTTGCAAGTATAAAACTAAATAATTAGTCACCTCTGAACGTATGTACGTCCAGTTTTCATGGATAAAATAATGAAAATATGGGCAGAAAGTATCAAAGTCGCAATAAGGATGGTAGTCTATTAATTACATTTTTTCAATGGAGTTATCATGTTTATACAAAATACAACAGATTATTACTAGACAAATCAAGTAAAATCACAAACCTTTAAAATGTTGGATGAGTTCCTCCTGATTCCAGCTTTTTAAGAGCGCCGAGAGTTCATCAACTTCTTTGGTTGAGTTGGATTGAAGATCCGAGAGAAGTTTTTGCAGTGCGTCATCCGATAACACCTCCACGCTGATGACACTCGATTCTTCCGTATTGCTGTGGACTGGGATCATCTCCTCGCTGTCAGCACACACGTTGATGACGCTCGCTTCTCCCGTATCGATGTGGACTGGGATCATCTCTTCGCTGCCAATACACTGCGATTCGCCGATGCTTTCATCTTCGTTGACCTTTTCTGATGGAATAATGTCGTCGGTGACGGTTTCGTTGTCGGTACTTAGGTAGTCCATTTCCAATTTATCTTGATTTATTCAAAGTCTATAATTTAATTTTTTCTAAAAATTCTCAAGACGAGATTAAAGTTCCTACTGATTTGACTAGGGGTTTCACATTGACTAACTTGCTAATCAAACAGACCAGCTGTGTGTGAACACTCCCTTGTTTGCGAAAAAGCTGTAGTATGAGATCGTATAAGAAATGCATATGTATTTGGTGTGGTGTATTGGGTGTGGTGTATTGGGTGTGGTGTGTCGTGTAATCTGTTTCTGTGGTTTATGTAAGAAAAATATTTTTATTTTTGAGTGTTAGCGTTGAAAATGAATTGAATATGAACATGATATATGAAGTGTTGCAGTGTAGATAGAGTGTATGCATAAATAATTTAAATGATGTAAAGCTAAGTGTACACGATTGGTAGATCTTACAATATTGTCAGATCTGTCAGTGAAAAACATGCTTACAATGTCTTACAACCGTGTAGTCTTACAATTAATTGTCAGAAAATTTGTCTGACAATTAATTGTTAGATCATTGTCTGACAATTAATTGTAAGAAATCTAACAATCATGTGTACGCTAGCTGACAATCGTGTAATCTTCCAATTAAATGTCAGAAAATGTATCTGACAATTAATTGTAAGACGGTAAATTGTAAGGTATTTGATAATCGTGTACACACACAATTTATTGTCAGGCCTGCCAATTTTTATTGTTGTCTGACGTTTCTGACAATGAAGAAATTATAAGATGTTCGTTTTTTAGCATCATACAATTTTTTCATTGTCAGAAAATTTGCAGCCAAGGTTTAATTGTCAGTTTCCATAACCAACAAAAACTGACAATTAATTGTGTGTGTACACGGTTGGTATAAAATCTACCAATCTCTTACAATTAATTGGTAGGTATTAAGCCGGCTATCTGAAAATGAATTGTCAGCCAACTTCTGACAATTAATTGTAAGAGATTGGTAGATTTTGTACCAACCGTGTACACACACAACTTATTTGTCAGCTCATTGGTAGATAATTGTCAGACATTGTAAGATCTTACAATATTGTAAGATCTACCAATCGTGTACACTTAGCTTAAATGTGTAACCAAACCCTATGTAACTAACGTGTAAACAGCCATTTAATGATCGTAAGAACAAAAATATTCTTTGACTCTTAAAATTGTTTTACCTTTTGCAGTTTTAATTAAATTAATTGGTGGACCAACAATATCATTCAATGGTATCAAAGAAAATTCACCTAACTTTTTTTCATCAATTTCATAAGATAGAATATGGGGATTGTACTGAACTTTATTAAGTTTTTGGCAAAAAAACAATACATTTGCTTTTTTAAAAAAAACTATATCTAATATTAAAAAAAATAACATATCATTCTTGAAACATGCTATGTAGAAGTTCGGCTTATATGTGTAACCTTCGAGTTTCGCTTTTGAATAAAATTCTATGTCGGATGTAGGTACTCTTAACATTCCAGATACAATGCTACTAAAATTACTATCTATCTTGTGTTTATCATTTATTTCAAAGCAATTTAATTCATTTTCGCTGTTATGAAATTTATATGCAGTCTTAAGTTGGTATTTTTTTGCTAATGTCAAACAAACATTTTTCCGCGACGTAATAGCATGTGAATACAATTTGAAATTTTTATGCTTTGCTTCAAACTTAAAACACCACATGTTTCTAATTGGCCCCGATTTTTTGATAATATAAGGGTAATGCGTTAGATTATGATGCTTTGGTTTAAGTGTATCTTTAAAGAGACGAACATAGTCTACATGGTGCATACGAATTTTCTCTTCTAACATCGAAATGATATTATCATTAATTTCAAAAAGAAGCAAGTAGTCTATTATTTCAATAAAATTAAGAATAAATTTCCAAGCCTCGTCATCATCGGGTACAAGGTCCTCAATCATTATAGGAAAGAATGAAATAAAAGTCATCATTTCTCGGGCTGTCATTTTAAGATGTTTACTTTGTATATGATTTAACTTTATTTCCCCTGACATATGATCAATTTCGATTGGTCCGTACTCAAAACATTGCTTTCTTAAGTTTAGAGTTTGCAAGGAAAAATAACTTGCTGTAAATATAAAATATTCTATGACATGACAAATATCATAGTGACATATTCCTTCAAATACGTCGTGCATGAGGTCAACACAATAATTTTCGGCAACATGGAAAGATGGAATTTGATTAAGGCGAGATTCTATTTGTATTCCTGTTTCGGAAGAGTTAGAGACAAGAATATCGTTTCTGTAATTTAAACGGTCCCTAAGTAAATCAACTTTTTGAAATGATAATGATTGAGCTTCTGATTTTTTAACTTTGCAAAACCTACAGTAAGAGTTGCTAGAAAAAGATTTGTTAAAACCTAAAAAAGAATTCCAACCTAAATTATCGCCTAAAATAATACCTAAAATAAAATGAACTTGCACTGAAACATTGGTTTTTAATCTGATTTTGATTCCGTCAACTTCGATGCTTTGCAGCTCTCGTACTAAGGTTTGAAAACATGCATTGTTTCCAAAAAATTTAATGTCTGAAGATTTTAAAATACCCGCTAAAAACACATTATCTAATTTGGACTCTTTCCAAGGGAGACAAGGAAATGAGTAGTAAACAGCACACATTGAGTGAACACCAGCATGTGAACTCAAAGGATTGTTGATTTCAAAATCATCGGTGTATAAAAAATATGGGACAAGAATTTTTTCAGGATACATTTTAACTTTTGCCCTCCAAAGTTCACCTTGAATAAAATTTGACTTATTTTCGTTAGAAATGTTTAATTTTTCCATATAGCGAAGTGTTTTATCTAAGGTATCACCTTTCTCGAAAAATTGCTTAAATTGAAATTTTAAAGGCATTAAAATAGCTTTAACTTCTTTAGCGTCATATGTAAGACTTCCATTTTTAAAAACTCTTTGAACTTCGTTGTTTAAAGAAAAAGATTGCAGGTCTTCTATTAGGTTTTGTTTTTTTAACCATTCAAATAACATATATAGTCTGTATTGCAATACGTGAAAGGATTGCGACAATTCGATATTAAACTCGACATCTCGTTTTGAACTTCAATAGTACATTGTTTTGAAATTTTGTCGGAAAACGATGTAAACAAATCAAGTATTGGACTCAAAATATACTTTTTTACAAGTTCTTGAATTTCAGATATGTTTTTTCTTGAAAAGCTGTTATTGTCATGCAATCTCAAAACAAACCGAATCGCAGAATCGTAGACATCCTTGAGACCATCTTCTATATTTGTCTTTTCCCTAACATTAGGTGCCAACATTTCTATGTCATCGCTAAACAAGGATGTCTTACGATCATTTTTATTAAAAAATCTTTCTTCATCATTTAGAAGTATCCCAGAATTAGAATTATTTTCACCAGAAACATTATGTTCAGCACATTCAACCCCGGAGCTCTGAATATGTTTACGGCTTAAATGCTTTTTATAGCTGCTTAAATTCTGAAATGACTGCGTACAAAAATTTTCCCTACATCGAAAAGTGCTAAAAGAGCTTAAATAATGTACTTGTTTTAAGTGTTGTATGAGTGTGTTTATAGCATTAAATTTAGCCTTGCAAATAAAACAAATCATTTTTGTAATAAATTAAAATGACTTAAATGCTTAACTTGACTTTAATTTTGTAGTTTTTTGTATCGAACCTAAAACTGATCAAACAATATTGCTTTGAACTTCTGATCTATCGAAAATCCTAAGAAAGAATTATAGAGAAAAAAGGAATAATTTAAAGAATGAAAGACTGTTGACTTAAAAAAATCTACGAATCATTTAGACTGTCAATTTTCGGAATTTAAAAATAATGCAGCATTCAAGTAACACATTAGAGTTTTGTTTAATTTGTTTAATGGGTGCTATCGCGAATAAAATTTCTCACGGATTTTTTCCCATCGTCGATTACTGGAAACGTGAATTATGGTTGCAGTTTCTCTTATAATGTAATGACATCAAAAATGAATATTTCGTGGCAGCGGGACTGTCATTTTGATGAACCAAATTTGAGACTACAAGAAGCAGTTAAAAATTGTGAACATTTCCAATTTTAGAAGATGGGAGAAATTCCGTGGGAAATTTTATTCACGATAGCCCCGAATATGTACATACATATATTAATAAAATAACTCACCTTGTCTATTCTTTCGATATTTAGTTTTCTATAATTTTTCAAAATTATATCTTTGAGTTTTATTGTTTATCTAACAGCTGGACTTGTACTTGTAGTTCGCGTACAATATGAAAATAAAAAGAAGAAAAAAACAAAAAGTTAACAAAAAATTAAAAACAATAAGGACCGACTTTTCTTACGTCAGATAAAAATGTCTGATAGAACAAGCAAACATGGGTTAGTAAAAACGTGTTCAAACGTGTTAAAATTGAAAAATAGAAAATGCACAAATGTTTGTTTATTTTTATTTGTCAGATAGTTAACTGGAGATGAAAAAATCGGATCTAAATCTGCATCAATAAATAGTTTATTTCGGCAAATAATGGTTTATTGTGACAATAAATGGTTTATTGTGGCAATAAATGGTTTATTGTGACAATAAATGGTTTATTGTGACAATAAATGGTTTATTGTGACAATAAATGGTTTATTGTGACAATAAATGGTTTATTGTGACAGTAAATGGTTTATTGTGACAATTAATGGTTTATTGTGACAATAAATGGTTTATTGTGACAACAAAAAGTTTATTGCGCCAATAAACAGTTTATTGCGACAAGCAACAGTTTATTGCGCCAATAAACAGTTTATTGCGACAAGAAACAGTTTATTGCGCCAATAAACAGTTTATTGCGACAATAAACTGTTTGTTGGGACAATAAATAGTTTATTGAAAGTTAACTGTTTTTTGATATGGCAATCTGTTTATTGTGCGAATTAATTGTTTGTTTATTAAAAGTTAAGTGCTTTTTGGTCAACCATTTTAAAATGGGAAATTATTATTAAAATATTCCCAATAAACCATTTTCTGACCAAAAGAAATTCAAATGCGGCAATAATTAGCGAAATCAATTTTATTGTTCAACGCTTTTTTTCAGTGCAAGGAAAAATGCAATACTTACTTATATGGAATTGAAATTAACCACTCGCACAAGATTTTTTTGTAACTTTTTGAATGTATTATATTTTATATTTTAATATTTCTACTACAAACTTATTAATTGTTTTATTTTTAACACAACACTTGGTATACTCTGTTATAAATTAATAGATATGACGTTTACTCACGAAACACACGATCACGACAAGAACAAGGAATAGACTGAATCGTCCCACAATTCTTATTGTGCGTTTGGGTTAGCTAAGACAATAAATGGTTGTTTGCGACAATAAAAAGTTTATTGCGCCAATAAACAGTTTATTGCGACAAGAAACAGTTAATTGCGCCAATAAACAGTTTATTGCGACAATAAACTGTTTGTTGGGACAATAAATAGTTTATTGAAAGTTAACTGTTTTTTGATATGGCAATCTGGATTATCAATTAATAGTTTATTGCGACAAGAAACAGTTAATTGTGCCAATAAACAGTTTATTGCGACAATAAACTGTTTGTTGGGACAATAAATAGTTTATTGAAAGTTAACTGTTTTTTGATATGGCAATCTGGATTATCAATTAATAGTTTATTGCGACAAGAAACAGTTTATTGCGCCAATAAACAGTTTATTGCGACAATAAACTGTTTGTTGGGACAATAAATAGTTTATTGAAAGTTAACTGTTTTTTGATATGGCAGTCTGGATTATCAATTAATAGTTTATTGCGACAATAAACTGTTTGTTGGGACAATAAATAGTTTATTGAAAGTTAACTGTTTTTTGATATGGCAGTCTGGATTATCAATTAATAGTTTATTGCGACAATAAACTGTTTGTTGGGACAATAAATAGTTTATTGAAAGTTAACTGTTTTTTGATATGGCAGTCTGGATTATCAATTAATAGTTTATTGCGACAATAAACTGTTTGTTGGGACAATAAATAGTTTATTGAAAGTTAACTGTTTTTTGATATGGTAGTCTGGATTATCAATTAATAGTTTATTGCGACAATAAACTGTTTGTTGGGACAATAAATAGTTTATTGAAAGTTAACTGTTTTTTTGAAATAGAAATATCAATAAATAGTTTATTGTGACAATAAAAGGTTTATTGAAATGCTAATTCGGATTTTTTGTGAACTTAAAAATAAATATAGAAAATAACTTCTAATTTTAAACATTTTATTTCAAGATCAGATCTTTCAAATAAAAGTTAAATAGAATAAGAAACCAAATACAATTAGGTAGATTAGATTTTGGAAATTGTTAATATTGGTCAATTATTTTATGCAAAAAGAAATCGATTCAAATTTTGAACTCGTTTACTATGGAAATAAACTGTTAATTATATATAAAATTACAACTGGGGCTTAGAAAATAATATTAAATTGTAATAACTTATTTATCGTCACAATAAACGATTTTTAATGCTTAATTCAATTAAAAAGTTTATTGGGACAATGTATGAGTTTATTGCGGTACTAAATAGCTTATTATTTTCCGATTTCGAATTCAATAAACTCAAATTAATTGTCACAATAAAAAGTTTATTGATTACGGAAATCTGAAATCAATAAAAGTTTATTGTGACAATAAAAACTTCATTGCGACAATGAAAAGTAAGTCAATAAACGGTTTTAAGAATTTTTATGACGATTTTTATTTTCAGTGTAGATCAGAAATGAATCATCAAATTAATTTCAGAAGAAGCAAAGTCTATGACTAGCGGAAATTCCGAATATACGACTTATATCCAAAACAGACAAATCAAAAAATCAAATCGGATGGATGACTACTTGGTATATAATAATGGCCCTTCCTGTTCCTCTGCGAGACAAAATATTGAACATCAAAACGCTCAGCCATTTAAGTCTGAGTATTTTGAAACGTTGGACATACTAAATGTTAAATTACAAAGGAGATTTTCTTACAGGGACGATCTACTAAATTCAGTATAGCGAGTATAGATGAGTTGGATGTAGACGAAATGGTACCGTTGAAAAACTTGAGTAAGTGTGAAAAAAAAAACAAAACTATTTGTAAAATGTACAGTTTCACCAAGCCTCTTTGAATTCTAAAAGGCCAATAAACGAACCAAAACAGATAAATTTATCAGGTCAACAAACTTTAAAACTTTTAGCGAAAACCCATTTAATTGCAATTTGGTGCAACTGGCCATAAGTTACTGCAAGAAAATCAAGTTTTTTTGATTGCTCCTCTTTATATGACAATAAAAAAATACATAATTTTGAATTTGTCGTGACAAAATTCCTAAGACCCATTTGCTGAAGAGAAACATAAATATTTATTTTCAACTTAGACGCTTATGTCTCAAAAAAGTTTTTAATGAAGATTGAACTTATAAAACTTTAATTTTCGATTAAGCAAACGGGTCTAAGTCATTTTTGTTGGAAAAATGCAATGCGTTAAAACTGATTCTTAGGTCTTACAATTCCATCAAGGAAAGAGGCTGCTGTGGTAAAAGCTTTTTTAAGTCACCTCAAGAATAAAAAGGAAAACACAATTGATGTTTTGTACCAGCGCAGCGAGAGGCGTTTAAAGATACTTATGAACTTTATGCATCTGTGACGACCATAGAATGTAGAACTGCTATGTGTGAATCTACGTTTTCAACTTCCAATAGGCCTCAGAGGCTATTAACTTTAATGAGTCTTGAAAGAAAGAACCAAGTCAGTTGATCTGGATGAAGTCCATCGTATTTTTAATATATGGCGAATCAAAGAATTCAGTTATTCTCATGAAAGAACCTTGTATTGTTAGGTATCTATGTAGGTATACTAAATATAATATGTTCAGAGAAATAATAATATAAACCATTATATAAATGAATGCTTAACACTTATCTATCACCACCTCCCGAAAATTGAGTATCACCTTCACCAGATCAGATCATATTTCATATCAAGTAAAATTTTTACTTCCGCCCTACATGTTATCACCGATGCCCTACCTTAAATTCAACTCGAACTACGGCCCTGAGCTAGGTGCTTATAAAGTTATGAATAAAATGAAGATACATTATTATTTAAACAAAAACAAGCAAACAAAAATATATAGGCACCTAAACAGTTTTCAAAAAGTAATATTCCATTAAAAAAAAATAATATAATTCGAATGTTAGTTATAGTTAGTTACTCAATTAAAAATATTTATATAAATATTGTAATTAATCAATACCTTAATATCACTAGTAAAGTAATCTATCTTAAAGATGGGCAAAGAAAAGTGCTAACGTATTTTTCTGTTTTTGCACATGTACCATGGAAGTTTCTGAAAGTAAAGGTTTTTTTAACTGTATTTTACAAATCTTCTTCTTAAACTAATTTTGCTCAGGCATTTTGTAATAAATTCCTGAAAAATGTGGTTTTATAGCAATATAAAAAGCGGTTTGTAAATAATGAAAGGAAAAAAGAAAGACAAAAACGATGGTGTTCATAACTAACATCCTCAAAAACCTCTAATCGCGCCAGTAATAGACACCCCTGTCGGTCACTGAATTTATTGAACATTACATTTTAGTTATGAACACCCCCACGTTAAATTAAGTTACGAGTATTTTATTATTTTGATAAAAAAAAAGTTAACAAATAGATCCACCAATTATTGTTTTGAAATAATATGCACTGTCCCATATATAAGAAACACGGATAAATTAATAAAATACTGATTTATACTCAAGTGTTTCTTAAGGAATTCACAAGTTTTCTTTGATTTACAGAGGTTCTCAACTTACATCTTTTATTACACGTTAACGATTGACTAAAAAATATCAATTGAACGTTAAAATAGCCTCGGAAGTATCCAGCAACAGGAAACCTTAATAAAAAAGAGGCTGGGTGCGACCCACACTGATAACTTCCCATTTGTGGTCTTGAAAACTTTATATTTAGTTTTTTTCAAATAACCGAATTTTCAGCGAAACAAACTTTAGCTGTAAAATTCAAACAAACATTATTTTAAGATGTTTTCTCATTAAAATAATGTTGCCCCCTGAAATCCTACTATCATCCTACTTCCTTCCTACTAATATTATAAATGTGAATGTTACGATGTATGGATGTTTGTTACTCAATAACGCTTGAACAACTGAATGGATCTTGATAAAATTTAACACACAAAAAAGTTATAGTCTGGATTACCGTATAGGCTACTTATTTTATTATCAGGGGAGGGGCGTTGGGTGGTCGAAACACCCCAAAATTATTTATCTCTACTTCTATCTTCGTATTGCACTGAAATGTAGTAGACATACATAAGTAGTTGCATTGAAATGCCATATTTTGGTGGGCCCAGAGGAGGGGCATTGTTTGATTGATTTACCTAAGCAGTAAAGATAAAAACACTCAAAAAAGTTTAAAACAAAAATAAAATTCTCCGAATTAAAAACAAAGAAAAATTGACAAATATTTGTGTGTCTTTGAATTTAAACTATTTTAAGGTAAGTTAAACTTTATGTGCCTACAGGTTTAACTACAAACATTGTTATAGGATAGTTACATACGTATGTGATTTGCTTATTGTTTGTTAGTTTTTTCAAAATATCCTTCGCTTGGCTCAATTACCTTTAAGAAAAGGGCTTGATTGGATTTATTGGTTTGCTGTAATCCAGGTACATGCATACGTTGAATAAAAATAATTCGTACGCTTTCAACTTCTCATGTTGAACAGGAGATCAGTTGTGACAGTTCTTGGCTAAGCTAAACGTGTTTATTATTTCAGTGGTAAGTCGTCTTTTTCAAATAGAGCTGTTCAACGATGCCACACAGAAGTAAAATAAACACCCAAAAACAACAATGTACTTCACACAAGATTTTCATTTACACAAGATTTTCAATGCAAGAAAAACTGAGCGAATCTACAGAAACTTTTAGACAGTTAAAAAAAAAATTGCTTGCGGGAGTTCCCGTACGGGTACGCTAGTTAATAATAATTTAATAATTTATTAATAATTAATAAAGATCTCATTGTCGTGAGCAACAAAAAATTTTGTTAGATGTCACTTAGTTTAACCAAAATTGTCTCTTAGCACACTATGATTCAACTAGAACTTTCTTCGTTTTTTTCGTTTCCTGAACAATTTTAGAAATGTCGCTTAGTATACATTCTTACGGGAAGGTATCGATGTATAAAACAACATACTTTAGAAGGCACTATATCGGTGTTCATGCCCAAGAAATTCGACTTGAAATACAATTTTAGCTAGCTTTCACTAGAATTTGTAATAGTTTTTGTATTTAAAAAAAAAACTAATGATTCAATATTTGTCAACATTTTACCAATTGTACAAAATTATACTATGTATAAAATAAACTAAATTAGAAGTCAATATCAATACTAGTTCTCGAGAAATTTGAGTCGAAAAACAATTTTTACCAATTTTCAATAGAATTTTATATAGTCTTTTATTTTTTGTAAAAAAACTGTAAAGTGATTTTTTTTGAAATTTTCACCAGTTATCAAACACATTATTTTTCGTAAAATAAAATTATTTTGAGTTTCAAATTGTTTTCCGTTCTTAGAATATCTGGGTTATGAAATTTTTTTTTATTTTTTTTTTATTTAAAAAAAATGAACGGTATGTATCTCTAAAAATGATTGATAATATATCCTCTAGGGACCTTGAAACATCGAGAAATGTCAAAAATTCCAATTTGACAAATCGGACCGATTACAATAACTCCCTATGTGAAGTTAATGAAAAAACAGTGATAGGTGACCATTACTGAAAGGGGGTCGGTCACTAAGTAGTTTACCCTATGCTACTGAAATAAATCATCCAAGTAGAATAATAAGTACTATTTAATTGGACTTTTCGAATTATATTCAAAAATGTTTGTGAACCAGAGGCGAAAAGAGCTTTTTTCAATCAATAATTCAACAAATTCAATTAAATAGTTCTAAGTGTTCTACTTGGCTAATTAATTTTAGTATTATATACAGAAACAATGTCAGACCACAGGCGAGATCTTCCAGCATTAATGATTAAGAATGTTTTTATCTCTTACTGTCCAATACAGTTAGAGTAAACCGATACCTTAATGCACACATGTGCTATGTCCATTTTTACTGTTTTTGGCAAACTCAAGTTAAAGTTTTGATACGTGCATTCGTGCATAACTCTACTAATGGAGCTCGATTAGCATTGATATTTAAATATGTTATGGCCTGATATCTTTTTAAAGTTATAATGACCAAAAATATATAATTCTTCAACAGTTTTCCATTTTATTCATGATAGAATAAAATATGTAAGGACATAGCACTTTTGTGCTTGATATTAGTTATCAAAATAGGACTTAGAACACAATTTAGTTCTTAAACAGTTAATTTATAACTTACTTTATTATGCTGAAGACTTTACTTTTTTACCGAAACGTGTTATAATGAAACACAAGTTATGTATATTATTATTATTTAATAAATAAAAATAATTTAATTTAATTTAATAATTTTTATATTTACTTTTAAGAGTAATTTTATCCAATTTTTATCAGAAGGGTTAATATCTAAAAATTGAAATTCTTCCTCAACATTGTTAGGTTTCCTTTGACGAGGCAACAAGTATTCCACCTCTTTTGATTTGGCTTTATAAAACCTATATTCGCCCAAAGCTTGGGTATAATTCCCATATTTGGGCTAGTGCACCAATAACCCACAATCCAAGAAAAGCTTGAAAATTAAAGGTGATAGAAGTATAACAGAAACATTTGAATCGCTCGAGCACCGGCGCAATGTTTCCTGTCTTTCACTATTTTACCGTTACTTTTAAAAACATTATGCTAGTGAAAAGCTTATTTTGCTTCCTCCCCCAAAAAAATTTAACCGTAATACTCGGGCTTCCAGGGAATGCCCATCAGTTTGTACTTGGACCCAACTTCAGACGTATTGTTAAATTCAGCACTAAACGAATGTGGAATGCTTCACCCGGGCCAATATTTCCTTCCCATTGCAATATTCAGATATTCAAGACCAATGTGCATGTGCATCGCTTTCTCCTTTTAAATCCTCTTCAACTTTCCTAAACGCTCATACTGTTCTCAAACATATTAAAGGTAGTCAAAAACCCCTTAGTACATGCATAATTTATTCTTTCTTCAGTTGCTGACTTGTTCGTATTCGTCACTTTAATGTTATTTAAAGATTAAGCATCAATAAATTCATTGTACGTTAGATGACTAACAGTGTATGGAAATGGTCTTTTCCTGCTTATTTCTATTAACAATTTATACTCCATAGGGGAGTACAACTGTTTTGACTTACGAGCTCTTTCTATTATTGCATGAATATGAATTCTGTACGCTTCGAGATAACTATGTCCACTTTCCATGAATTTCAAATCAAGAATTTGCAGATTACTACCTGCGCTATTCACACCATAAAACATTGTAGCGAGGACATTTTGATTTCGGTTCTGTGCGCCACATGTATCAGCATACAAAATAGGTGCTCATTAAACAATTTAAAATTAACTTTTAATATATGAATTCTTTTACGGAAGAAGTTTGGAGCTCAACAAAAGGATTCAATCGATTACTGTCATACATCGCCTTTTCCGATTCCAAAAATAAAGTGCACAAAAGTGCTATGTCCAGACATAGCACATAATACGAAACATATAATGCGGACATAGCACAAAATGTTGGACAAAGAACAATTGTGCTTTTCTGATTACTCAATAGTGGCCATAGGACATTCGTCTTTTTTGCAAATTTAAGCAATTTTAGAGTTTATTTGGACATAGAACTTGATTGAATATGAGAGTACTGCTTCTCACCTTTCCATTGGTACCAATATCTCAAAACAGCCAAAAATGGACATAGCACATGTGTGCATTAAGGTATCGAAACGATGAATCTCAGCTTCTTATAATTGTTCTATGTACAATAAGATTTTGTTGTTTACAAGAGACAAGCACTTGAAAAAACTTGTTCTTGAAAGGAATTGTAGTTTGGAAGTTTACAAAATACAAGCACTTGAAACTTGTTCTTGAAAGGAATTGTAGATTCGAAGTTAAAACACCTTTGTTGTTATTAAATGAATGAATTTTATTATAAAGATAATATGTCTCTTTTATAATTAAAACTAAACAATCAAATTGATGATACATTACGTTACAAAGAAATATTAATTGTGTCACATAAATTGCTTACAAATATAAATACGATAACACATTGCATTGCAAAATAAATAATATTAATTGTGTTACATAAATTGCTTACAAATATAAATACGATGTCACATTGCATTGTTACATAAGTTGCTTACAAATATAATAGAGTAAAACAAAATATAACACAATTATGTTTATGTTGGGCAGGTCATTGTCTCCTGCTGAACACCAAATTTTGTTTTTTTTTAAATAGGTGGAAATTCAATTTCAATTTTTAAGTATCTTTTAAATCTGGGAATAAGACTTTATTTCGTATTAGAAAAGGAAATAAGGCCAATTTGGCTGCAATCCCTCTGCTTGGCCAAATATAGAATTTGCATACACCTTAACTAAACCCTGTCCATGTGGGATCTTAACTCTGTTTTTTTCCTAGTTTTTGAATTTAGCCTTATTTCGAAATCAAATTTGGCTTTATTTAGCTTTGGAAGTGGAAATAAAACCAATTTAGACTTATTTTCAAAGCGAAATAAGGCCAAATTTCGCATTTGGTGTTGTTTCGTTGGGCGTTATTTTACGTCAACATCTGAACCTATACAACCATAGTGAATAACATCAATTTATCAAGGTTTGCTTGGAAGTTAAATGGACATTTTTTGGCTACAGCTACATACATACGGTCCAATAATAAATATTTAATAATAAATTACATAGTATCAAACTAAAAAAAAACTTCAGCATGTTCAAAATTCTTCTTGTCAAAATTCTGTTAATTAAAAATTCAGCTTAAGAACTCTGAAGGGTTTTTCAAAAATGCCGATCTATACAAAACAAATTAAAAATTCCAATAAACCCAACAAAACACGGAATAAGGCGGTGTTCTGTCTTCTTTGAATCTTGGTAGCAAATGAGCTGTTGAGATTTGTTGAGTGATTGTCTAGTCTATGGGGATGATATTGATATTGCCGTATAATATAAGCACCCTAACACCATAATATGTCACTTACAATATGCTTTAGATAAACTGGTTCGGTCAGTGTGAACTGGGTGTTAACCCTCACAAAACAGATCTTCCCCTCTTTTCTAGGATATACATATGTATGATATATGATAAGAAGCTAAGTTGGAAACTTATAATTCAAGAAAGAGCTGAAGAGGCCAAATGCCAAAATCCATGGTAATTAGTGGGAGCTCCAAGCCTGCGTTACTCACTGGTTATACACCTCGATAGTCAGGTGATTACACCATCCCTCAGATTCAATTTCAATCTAAAGAAACGTATGGGGACATGGCATTCATGGAAAATGATTCAATACATTTCTTTACTCATGGATCAAATTTAAGTCTCTCCTTTCGTCTTCTCAATCACTGTAGCGTGTTTCAGGCGGAACTTTTCGCGATTAAAGAAGTCATATCTTGGATTGGATTAAGGGAAACGTGATATTAAATAAAGATATCAGCATCTTCTCGGATAGACAATCAGCCATTACATTTCTTGATTCTGTCTCTATCAGCTTAATAGCTTAGCAGCTGATCATCTCTGAGGGGGGTAGTGAAGTAGTTTAACATTCACATCTGCTGGGTGCCGGGTCACTGAGAGATTTCAGGACACAGTTCAATAGGCATGCACGCAACTTGGCTTGGAATTTATTTTAACGATTTCTGCCGAAGCTGCACGAAGAAGAGGACGAATCGATCGCTCACCTTCTCTGTATATGTCCTGCTTTAACTCAAAGGCGTACAATCCTTCTAGAAGATTTCTATTACAATGATCTAAGTTATCTGGAAAATTAATATAGGCAATCTCGCACGCTTTATAAATAGCTCCAATTAACAGTTAACCAGCTCATGGTTTAAGTGTGTCAGCTATTTTGATGACAGCTAAGTTAACCTAAATTATAAGAACTAAGCACTTTTGTGGAAGTTAACACCCTTAAAAATATTAAGCGGTTAATACTTAAATTAATACACTGCATTTCTGTGGTAAATAAGTACTGAGCATGCCGAGCTTAACTGCATGCTCTTCTATTGGCCAGGTAGCTACAATCCTGACTATGTCTTGTCTGGGTCTTCATAGAAGATCAAGTATTTGGGATTTATTATAGATGAGCCGAATTTTTCTAGGTATAATGCGATTCATAAATACGAGCGGAATATTAACACTTGCCGCAAATGAGTTATTATGAGCTGATCCTTGCCCTAGCCAGCTCGTCCGACCGTTCATTTCCATCAATGCCAAAATGATCCGAACTTAGATAAGAGTGACATTGTGGTTAATATTAATATTCCTGTAGCTTTAAGGCTTGGCAATGCCAGAGTTCCATTCCTTATGTCTTAATGTACTGCAAGATACTAGACAGTGCCGGATTAAGCCAGCGCGGGGCCTGTAGAAAATTCTATCAAGGGGGCCCTTAGACTGTTTTAGGTTAGGCACTTGTCAAGTTTATGGTATTAAATAAAACAAAACTGTTACAAACAAACTTTTCTTGATTTAATTTGGGAAAATTTATAAATAATGCTGTTGATATCGACTTCTGGGAGTAAATCATGTTCAATATTCATTAAAGTGAGGAGATTAAGACGTTGTTGGCTCATCGTGTTCCTCAATTCATTTTTAACACGTTTTAATGATGAGAAAGATCGTTCACCACTGCAGTTGGTGATCATGAGAGACAAATAAATGCGCAAAGCAATTTCAACGTTCGGGAAACAAGATTGTAAAGAATTATTTATCAACAGCTTGTAAACTTGCATTTCCAGAGCCTCATGATTCCTGCTGTCAATAATACCAGCCACATCAGAATTGAGCATTGAAGCGAATTGCACTAATTCGTTGCCCAGACTGTCCTCCAAATCATCTGCGTAAGCACTTACTATGGTTGCAGATTTTTAATTTCTTCTGGTGGAAGAGATTTTATATGAAGGTTTTTATAATACAAATTCTATATACTACTGAAATAAATCAGCCAAGTAGAAGACTTAGCACTTTTAATGGACTTGTTGAAATATTGATTCAAAATAGCTTTTATGGCTTTTAGTTCACAAAAATTGGCGTTTCGTCCGGGTGATCGCACATGGACTCATCAGTTGGCTGTGAGGACCTTGTCAATACGCAATTTTTATTGAATTCAGTTCATCTTACATCGATTTTTTGACAAAAATCCAATGTGAACTATATACAACCAAGATTAAAATTGTAATCATTAACGTTGAAATATTTTGCTATTTTCAACAAATCCATTAATAGTGCTATTTCTTCTACTAGGCTGATTTATTTCAGTAGTACATATTATATAGAATTTGTATTATAAAAACCTTCATATAGAATCAATGCTCGGCCACGGGCAAAATATTCCAACGTTAATGATTATAATTTTAATCTTGGTTGGATATAGTTCACATTGGATTTTTGTCAAAAAATCGATGTAAGATGAACTGAATTCAATAAAAATTGCGTATTGACTAGGTCCTCACAGCCAACTGATGAGTCCATGTGCGATCACCCGGACGAAACGCCAGTTTTTGTGGACTAAAGGCCAAAAAAGCTGTTTTGAATCAGGAAGAGATTTTAGCTCTGGGAATATTCCGAAAATGCCAGCAATTTTATGATAACTGTTCATATACGTTTACCTAAAGCAGTGAGTACGTTATGGTGACAATAAATACCTGAATTTCATACCGTTGTCCAATTTGCGTTTGGTGCGGTGCGAAACATGATTTTTGGTAAGACCAGCAGATAGAAAAATAAAATTTTAGTTGATCATTTTGATGCAAATATTTTCTTCTTAGTAATTGTGACTAAATCTAATATGTAAATAAAACTTTTTTATGGTCAGAAAAGGTTGGTGCGCGGGGCCCCCAAATGCGCGGGGCCCGTAGCATTTGCTACTCTTGCTTCGTGGCTAATCCGGCACTGATACTAGATACAAATTTACAAAAGGTAGAGAAAACAAAGCTTAGGGCATGAGTTGGTGCGAAAGAGTAGTTCTTTGTACCTTGAGTTTATTGATGTTATATGCTTTGGTAAGCGCAAGCCACAAAATCTTCTTTGATTGAAGAGCCCACTTTTTACCAAAGGTTTTGCTACAGTCGTATAAAGCTATATGCAGGCCTTCTTAACCCTATCTTCAATATTCAGTTTCCAGTTCAATTTACGGTCTAGAATAACAGTTAGATATCTTGCACTGGAAGAGAGCAAAAGTGTTTGGACATTGAGTCGTGGTAGAGCGAAGGACTATATGTTAGTTTTGCTTTGGTTAGCACCTAGTCCACAACTCATGGTCCAGTTACTAACAATTCTTTAAGCCATTACTGTAATTTCACTTAACACAAGGGTGAATTTTCGTGACACTAGTAGTACCAAGTCATCTGCATTCCATCCATTCATTCCATCTACTATTACGCCATGACATAACAATGCTATTATTCCAGGAAACAAATACTTCCCCAGAAGACAAATAGAAACCAAAGTTTTAAATCTTATAGAATCCAATTTCAATAAATTTCAAATTATTCAATTTATAAATAAAATTGTTTCATTTTATTTTATTTCATTCAAAACCTTTTCAAAGAAGACTTTTTAATATTCCTTTGATTTCTATGTACATTCATTTACCAAATAGATTTCTAAACAATTTTTGTTTAACAATATTCAGATCTTAAAAAAATAACTTGATTTTGTTGAATGTTATATGAACTAGGTTATAAAATTCGAACTTAGGTTCGAGGTTCCATTAGTAGAACCGAACTAGTAACTGTGTTCAGATTAAAAAATCAATAGGTACTAACTTTATCTTATCATGTCAATCAACATTATTTAATCTTAATATGTGAATCAAAGTATCCCATCGGAATCGTATGACTATAATTTAAGAGATATATTTTAAAGGGAGATAGAATAACTCAAACATTTTGAGGGGTGTACCAAAAGATATTGTCCAGGGTTGATTAAATGTATTGGTTTAATATTATTTGTATTAATTGAAAATAATACTAAAGATTCGAAAAATGGGCTATAAGAATTGACTAAGCTACAGGTTTGAATAGTTTACTATGTAAATCTTGAGATATTCAGCACCAGTGTGAAAATGTCAAATTTTAAATTGCATTTTGTAATCGTAATCGTAATCGTAATCGTACTCAGAACTCTTTGTTTTACGCGTGTTCTTTGTATTTTTATAGTAATTTGAAACATTTACTTGGAAATGAATGTTATTAGAGAAAAAATATCCATAAGTATAAAATTCATTTTTTAAATGAATAAAACAACTCCTTTAGCTAAAAATAAGGTACTCGTACCATATATTTCAAGCAAATATTAGCTTATGCAAGAAGAAAATTTCATTAAAATCCGTGATACCGATAATGAGAAATTCGAAATTTGAAAAAATGGTTCTATGGTAGGTACAGTCAGTAATATCTTAAATTCAATTTTTTTTTTTGTTAAATTATAGATCGTAAAAATTAATCGAAGAAAAAAAAATTATCAAAATTCTAGGCGCCGTTTTCGAGAAAAATACGATTTTTGAAAACCATTTTTTAACATTTATAGGTATGGTGGGAACAGTTATTTCCATGTAAAATAAATGTTTTATTCTCACACTTTTTAGATTGTATTAAGAAACTTTAATTTGACAAGTTTAAAAAATCGAGCATGGGGTTTTCAAAAAATTGTGTTTTGAAAAAAATAAAAATAATTTTTTAAATCCAAGAAAATCTTTTGAAAATTTGAATGCACAATAATATTCAAACAGATGGGGAGCCTTGGCATACAAGAAATGTTCCAAATCGGTGGCACCATGCTTGTGAAAATAAAAAACAAAAAAAGAGGCTGGGTGCGACCCACACTGATAACTTCCCATTTGTGGTCTTGAAAACTTTATATTTAGTTTTTTTCAAATAACCAAATTTTCAGCGAAACAAACTTTAGCTGTAAAATTTAAACAAACATTATTTTAAGATTGAAAAGCATTTTAAGCATTTTAAGCAGTAGATGGAAGATCGAAGTAGATGGTTTCATAGTGTAATTGTTGTTGCGGTTTTTCCGGATTGAAAGGCTGTGATCTGCACTCGATATACAATGAATCCTGTTTTAAGAATCGATGATGCTTGTGGCATACTATGATATTAGGAAATTTGCTTTGTTTTGTTGATGATGAGGATACTTAGTCGCTCATTTTATGTTTTTTTTTACAGAAAATGTGCTTAACTAATTTTAAACTTTTCTATTTAAAATGTTAAATTTCTTGTAATAATTACGAAGGTTGGTAGGTACATATTATATACTGAATTATAGATTTCCCTGTTTTTTAATATATCTGTGTTCCTACACCTAAGAAAAAATTGAGTAGAATTTTACATCTTTTTCATGGACAAAAAGATAAAAAAATATTGTGACGTTTTCTTCAATTTTACCATAGCTATTAATGGAATTTGAATATGTGGGCCTTGGGTACAACTGAACAACCTTATTCATATACGTATGTACAGTACATACGTTCTTCTAAAAACTAAGTTGATAATAAAATTATAAAATTATGTATTATATTGTGGAAATTACTTTATTATTTCGGTTCCATTTTAATTGAAAAAATTTAAAAACGAAATATTTAAATATAAAAGATAATGGTTTGGTTATTGATGGAAGGGTACTTACAAAATATATCCGCTCTAAAACTAGATTTATGTCAAATATAAACCATTTGTTAGAAATTGTATTATGTATAAAATTGAATAATGGCAAAGTTAATATCATTGCTCGTTCTCAAGATATTCTAGTCGAAAAACAAATATTACCACGTTTTAGTTGATTTTTTTTATATTTTTGTTGAAACTGTCAATTCGATACTTGTCAAAATTTAACCATATGTTAATAATTGTATTATGTCGATACCTTCCCGTAAGAATGTACTAAGCGGCACTTTTTTCGAAAATGACTTTTTGATGAGGAAATATAATATATGTTAAGGGCCACGTTTTGGCCTGGGTTTCGCCAACGAACTTTCTTCGTTTTTTTCGTTTCCTGAACAATTTTAGAAATGTCGCTTAGTATACATTCTTACGGCAAGGTATCGATGTATAAAACAACATACTTTAGAAGGCACTATCGGTGTTCATTCCCAAGAAATTCGACTTGAAATACAATTTTAACTAGTTTTCACTAGAATTTTTAATAGTTTTTTTATTTAAAAAAAAAACTATTAATTCAATATTTGTCAACATTTTACCAATTGTACAAAATTATACTATGTATAAAATAAACTAAATTAGAAGTCAATATCACAACTAGTTCTCGAGAAATTTGAGTCGAAAAACAATTTTTACCAATTTTCAATAGAATTTTATATAGTTTTTTATTTTTTGTAAAAAAACTGTAAACTGATTTTTTTTGAAATTTTCACCAGTTGTCAAACACATTATTTTTCGTAAAATAAAATTATTTTGAGTTTCAAATTGTTTTCCGTTCTTAGAATATCTGGGTTATGAAATTTTTTTTTTCAGTTTTTTTTATTTAAAAAAATAACGGTAAGTTCATTTTTTTCCAAATTCATACCAAATCTGTATGACCTTATAATGAGTATATTAAATTTTATTTGAAGTGAATAGCATTATTTTTTCGTGAGATATTTGAATCTAACCAAAATTTTTACTTTTTTTTTAAACCGTTATAGTGAAAAAACTACTCACTGAATTTTAATAAACGCCCTTTCAGCCTCTTTCGAAGTTATTGTCTATTAAAAAAAATTTATTTGAAGCCGATATCTTTACTCGTTTTTGAGATATCGACGACGAAAAATGGTACAAGAACGTACGGACGTACGAACGTACGAACGTACGAACGTACGAACGTACGAACGTACGAACGTACGAACGTACGAACGTACGAACGTACGAACGTACGAACGTACGAACGTACGTACACACACACACACAGACATCTCTCTAAAAATGATTGATATAGCCTCTAGAGACCTTGAAACGTCGAGAAATGTCAAAAATTCAAATTTGACAAATCGGACCGATTACAATAACTCCCTATGGGAAGTTAAAAAATTGTTCCGAGGGTGGTACCAATTTGCTTACAACGCAGTTTGCTGCTAATTCGACTTTGCCACACAGTGATATGTATCCTTCTGGTTTTATGGGACAAATCTCTTTTTGCACTCGTACAGTCGTAAGAGTCCTTAAATATCTTAACATACACAAATCTGCTGATCCACTTTTTAATTGTGAAGAGGTGTTGTTCTACGCTGGCAAAACCATTGCGTAAGTTTTTTAATCGGTCCTGCTCTTCGAAAATCTTTCCTAGTATAGATAGAAAAATGAATTTGTCCAGCCGGTCCCTAAAAAAGTCAAATCTTCTTCCCCCTCCAATTACCGACCAATTGCACTAACTTTCTTTCCAAGGTCATGAAAACACTGATCAACAATCAGATCAAGAAATATCTCGAAGAACGGAAGATCTTTAATGAACGGCAGAACGGCTTTCGGTGGCATATCTCACCAAAATGTGGAACCAATCTCAACATTATTTTGGTGAAACAAAGGCTATTGTACTTGATATTTCTAAAGCATTTGTTATAGTTATTTTTATTGATAGTAAAACAACTGGCTTTGATCGTTATTAAAATTGAACTCACATTAATGTTTCCAAGCGAAACTTGCCAATGATCAAACAGTCCATGAAGCATTTTCAGGTTGTTTCTCTCTTGTGCCAATTGCAATGGGCTGAGTTGGTTCAACTTCGTTTATGCCTTGCGACCTAAATGCAAGGCATAACGTTTGATAAAGTTTTAAACGAAGCTCTTTTATCGAAAATGCGTGCATTTAGTATCGATGACGCTTATTCGTTAGATTAGAAATTACATTTCTGACCGTTGAATTAAAGTTGTTTTGGACGGTTTTAAGTTTGATAGTCAAAAAATATTGATCTTTAGTGTGAAATTTCAAATCAACTTCATTGTTTCGCTACCCTTCTGATGATCTGGCTACCAACTTATTATTTATAAGGCATATATTTGCCCAAAACTTGAATATAACTCTCATATCTGAACTGGTGCCCGCTTGCTCATTTGAACCCGTTAGATAGAATTCAGACGGAGCTATAAAACTTATAGATCAATTACGGAAACTTTTATTTATCTTGTACACCGTCCTGTTTTTTATTATTTTATTAACTTCCCATAGGGAGTTATTGTAATCGGTCCGATTTGTCAAATTGGAATTTTTGACATTTCTCGACGTTTCAAGCTCCCTAGAGGCTATATCAATCATTTTTAGAGAGATGTCTGTGTGTGTGTGTGTGTACGTACGTTCGTACGTTCGTACGTTCGTACGTTCGTACGTTCGTACGTTCGTACGTTCGTACGTTCGTACGTTCGTACGTTCGTACGTTCGTACGTGCGTACGTTCGTACGTCCGTACGTTCTTGTACCATTTTTCGTCGTCGATATCTCAAGAACGAGTAAAGATATCGACTTCAAATAAATTTTGTTTGATAGATAATAACTTCAAAAGAGGCTGAAAGGGCGTTTATTAATATTCATTGAGTAGTTTTTTCACTATAACGGTTTAAAAAAAAAGTAAAAATTTGTGTTAGTTTCAAATATCTCACGAAAAAATAATGCTATTGATTTAAAATAAAATTTAATGTACTCATTATAAGGTCTTACAGATTTGGTATGAATTTGGAAAAAAATGAACATACCGTTATTTTTTTAAATAAAAAAAACGAAAAAAAAAATTTAATAACCCAGATATTCTTAGAACGGAAAACAATTTGAAACTCAAAATAATTTTATTTTACGAAAAATAATGTGTTTGACAACTGGTGAAAATTTCAAAAAAAATCAGTTTACAGTTTTTTTACAAAAAATAAAAAACCATATAAAATTCTATTGAAAATTGGTAAAAATTGTTTTCCGACTCAAATTTCTCGAGAACTTGTAGAGATAATGACTTCTAACTTAGTTTATTTTATACATAGTATAATTTAGTACAATTGGTAAAATGTTGACAAATATTGAATTAATAGTTTTTTTTTTTAAATAAAAAAAACTAATAAAAATTCTAGTGAAAGCTAGTTAAAATTGTATTTCAAGTCGAATTTCTGGGGAATGAACACCGATAGTGCCTTCTAAAGTATGTTGTTTTATACATCGATACCTTCCCGTAAGAATGTATACTAAGCGACATTTCTAAAATTGTTCAGGAAACGAAAAAAACGAAGAAAGTTCTAGTTGAATCAATTTTGGTTAAACTAAGTGACATCTAACAAAAGTTTTTGTTGCTCACGACAATGAGATCTTTATTAATGTCGCTTAGCATAATTTTTTTGGGGGTTGGGTACGATTAACCGATTTTTAAAATGTCGATTTAAAAAAATCGATCTTCAAAATGTCGATTTTCAAAAAGTCGATTGATAAAAATGTCGACTGATCAAAATGTCGACTATCAAAAATTCGATTTTAAAAATGTCGACTCGAAAAATGTCGACGCGTAAGCAGTGAGCTATGTAAGGGGGGGCATGCTTGGGCACACTATAGGATTTGGGGTAGGTGCGAGGTTGGGTGTATGCAAAGTTTCTTTAGCATTTAAAGAATCGATACGCTCCCCTTTTTTTTAATTTATAAAATTGAATTAATAATAAAATTTATAGTTAACATATTAAAAGAGAGCATTCTTGTTTTATTTAAATCAATTTTGGATAAAAGTCGACATTTTCACCGACAAGTTTTCAGTCGACATTTTAATAGTCGAGATTTTAAACTGTCGACTTTTTTTTTGTCGATCAAACTTCAGTCGACATTTTAACAGTCGATGAAATTTATATTTGGCCAGTCGACATTTTTTTTTTGTCGACATTTTGTACCCTTCCCTTTTTTTGGCGGATAATACAAATTTCAGGGGGCAACATTATTTTAATGAGAAAACATGGCAGTTGTTAATTTTTTTTATTTGTACTCTAGTTTCCTTTTCATGCATAATAGGTTGGTGAAACCCAGGCCAAAACGTGGCCCTTAACATATAGTATATTTCCTCATCAAAAGGTAATTTTCGAAAAAAGTGTCGCTTAGTACATTCTTACGGGAAGGTTTCGACATAATACAATTATTTACATGTGGTTAAATTTTGACAAGTATCGAATTGACAGTTTTAACAAAAATATAAAAAAATCTACTAAAAAGTGGTAATATTTGTTTTTCGAGCAATGATATTGACTTTGCCATTATTTAATTTTATTCATAATAAAATTTCTAACAAATGGTTTATATTTGACATACATATATCTAGTTTTAGAAAGGATATATTTTGTAAGTACCCTTCCATCAATAACCAAACCATATCTTTTATATTTGAATATTTCGTTTTTATTTTTTTTTTCAATTAAAATGTTTGGAACCGAAATAATAAAGTATATATATAATATGATACATAATTTTATAATTTTATTATCAACTTAGTTTTTAGAAGAATGCATGTACTGTGCATACGTATATGAATAAGGTTGTTCAGTTGTACCCAAGTCCCACATATTCAAATTCCATTAATAGCTATGGTAAAATTGAAGAAAACGTCACAATATGTTTTTATCTTTTTGTCCATGAAAAAGATATAAAATTCTACTCAAGGTTTTCTTACCACAATGGGAAGTTATCAGTGTGGGTCGCACCCAGCCTCTTTTTGCTTTTTTACCACACCCTCAGCTTTCAAAACCAATGTGCATCTCCTATTAAATTCTCCCCACAAATTATGTAAAAAAAAAGATACTCTCTGAACAAATTGTTTGCAGTGCACCAAGCCCTATTCAGACTTTAATAACATAAAATACATATGTACATATATATGCATGTCACAAAACAAAACTTTTTTGGGTATATAAACCATAATTGTATGTGATTTTTTGTGTTTTTCAATTTAAAATTATCTGCCTCTGAAGAAACACCCTTTATCTACTTCTTAAAAAATAAAATAATTTATATCTTGACTGAATACTAATGTATTTTTAAATTTTATTGTAAGATAAAATGCACGGATGGGTCAATCGAACTTGCCCCAATGTTGAAGAAATTTAGAATTTTAAAAATGCAAGTTATAACAAAAAAAAATAATAATCTGGAAAGGCTAAACTAAACCGCCTTTTGTCATTTGATCCAAACAAATAATGATATGAGATTTCTGAGTCAAATATGAATTTGGGAACGGGTCGTTATTATGTATTCCAAAATTCTGTAAATGAATTACAAATTTTATTGTTATTAGTGTGTATTTTTTGGACATTAATCCACAATTATGTTTTTCAAAATTCTGTATATTCGAACTTCTATTTTAAAATAACAATTAAATTTGCACAAACATTTTAAATTGCTATAGAAATTAAAAAAAATCCAAGTTTTTGGCACGATAATTTCAAGTTTCATATTATTGTGCAAATAAAACTTAAATTTCAAAAAAAAAATTATTGATTTAATTTTACAAAAAAAAAAAGTTTATTAGGTAAATCGATACAGTTTCGTACCATCAGGTGAATGTATTCAATAAATTTCAGTTCACAAATGCAAGTCAAGAAAAACTTATGAATTGAAATCACCAATTTGAAAACTTGCGAATTAAATGTTTTTCAATTCACAACCCCATAACGACTAATCGTTTGTTTATTCCATAAAGCCGCAACCTTCCACATACGAATTTGATAACCGTATATGGATTTAAAATTTAAATAAACCCTTTTCGCTATCATTTTACAAGTAGTAGCATTAGTACAAGAAATTTAGCGATAAGGTTAGATTGAGAGATGATATACTTTGATGGGAATTAGCTAATTGTTCTAACACCGCAGATATTACTCGGCGTTGTTCTTACTGATAAGCTTGAAATCGAATTGGTTCTGACAAAGTAATCAGAAGATGTTGAATATATAAATTCCCAAATTAGCTGATTGATGAAAGTTTTGATAATTGTATTTCTCTTGCGATATATAAATAGGTTAGGTACTCGTACTATATAATAATATGTGAACTTATGACTTCCTTAAGAAAATTGGATTCGAAATTTGTATGTAGGTAACTTGATATTACGGAAGAGAAATAATATGCTCTTACGTTAGAAGAACGTTAAAAACATGATAAGGGAAAAATCTTAATATGCGTGAAATTGATTGATTAGATTGAAAAAATGTAATATTTTGAGCTCCGTCAAACTTCTGGAAAACATTATAAATTTACGCAAAGAAAATAAAAACAATCATTAAACAATTTTATTTAATAACCAATTTTGTATACAAAATTTCTGTAACATTTTAAGAAAATAAAAGTTTTTGTTTTATACAATTAAGTAAGCAATTTTCTTTAAACTAGTAACTACTCGTAGTTTTTTTTTTTAATTTCTTCCTTTTTTGAATTATATTTTTAAGGCTATACAAATGGTACCGACCGTTTCAAAGCGTTTAAGCGGCTTTTACAAAAGTAGAATTCTTCCACAGAACGGAAAAAAAACTACATAAAATCAATAAGATCTTCTTATTGAGATACTTTGCTCAGAAATCTTATTGCAAGGAATGAATAATAAGATAATTTCATAGAGAAATTTTATTGATTTTATGAAGAAAATCTTATTGCAGTCTTAAAAAGTTTGCGCGACTTTTTCGTTTGCAGGACTTATTACTTATCATTTTTAAGAAGTCAATGTTATAACCGTTTTTTTGTATTAATACTAATGAGGAAATCTTCTAAAATCAATAAGTGTTTTATTGTAAAAGATATAATCCTGTTGCTCTTCCATGACGTTTCTAAAAATGTTATAAACAATAAGAAAACCTTATCACTTTTCAGTTTTAAGAACATCTTGCTACTTGTAAAAATTAGTTTTCCATTTACGCTTATAAGGAAATTTTCTCAAATCAAGAAGAATTCCTTTTTAAAAGAATAAGTTTTGTCATATTTTTTCATTGTCTGCGCAAGGGGCAACGCACCTTTCATTTGGCAAACGCACTTTTTTATAAGCCTTTAAGACGTGTGATGAATTTAAAGAAAATAAAATGCACGTCTGAGTCACACGAACTTGTTCTTATGTTACAGACTAAGGATTTTAAAAACGAGTTATTAAAAACAAACTGTTCATAAGTATAAATTCATTTCTTAAACTTTTTTAGTAGTGAGAGATGAAAACAGAATGCCTTCTGTTTTCTTAAGCATATATAAATGTTTGCAAAAACAAAAATTATAAGTCATTGTAGCGGTTTTTTTAAAAATTAAACTTTTATATACAAAATTTTAAAAACATTTTTAAGAAAAAATGCTGTTACTCCACCTTAAAGAGTTATTATTGTTCGAATAAAAATTAAGTTTCCAAAAGAAATTATTGACCCGTTTTTAAGATATCGAATTTTTTTTCAAAAATTCAGAAAAGATTTTTTAAAGTTTTGAAATGCAATGTTTTTTAAACTTCATTACAATCCGTTATGTTGATAATGAGAAATTCTGAATTTTAAAAATACGAGAAAAATACGATTTTCCAAAACCCTTTTTTATTACAAGTTAAAATAAGAAAAATTGTCACACATCTTGTAAAATGTATTTAAAACTTTTAACTGTCAAGTTTTGAGTATTTTTTAAAAAAATTGAAATTATTTTTAAAAATCCAAAAAGGAATTTTTGGAAAATTTGATTGCACAATACTATCCAAATTTTTGGAGAGAGAAAACAAAATAAAATGCACGACTGGGTCGCACGAACTTGCTCCTATGTAATAGACTAAGAATTTCAAAAATGAGTGTTATTAGAGAAAAACTGTTCATAAGCATAAAAATTAATTTTTTTTAACGACTAAAACAACTTCTTTAGTAGTTGGAGGTAAAATAGAATGCCATGTGATACAAGCAAATATAGGTTCATGCAAGAACAAAAATTATAAGTCTTTAAAGTGGTTTCTTAAAAAATAAGCTTTTATATACAAAATTTTTAAAACATTTTTAAAGTTTTTATTATTGTTCGAATAAAAATTAAATTTACAAAAAAAACTATTGAGCCGTTTTCGAGGTATTGAATTTTCAAAAAAAAACGTTTTTTTTTTTTTCAAAATTCAAAAAAATATTTTTACTCAAAATTTTGAAACGCAATGTTTTTTAAACTTTTTAGAAGCTTCTCTCTAAAAAATTTCATTAAAATCCGTTTTGCCGATAATGAGAAATTCAAAATTTTAAAAAATCGCTCTATGGTAGTTACAGTCAGTAATATCTAGTTTTCAAATTTTTTTTATTAAATTATAGATCTTAAAAATGAATTGAAAGAAAAAAAAATTAAGTATAATTCTCGAAACCGTTTTCGAGAAAAATACGATTTTCGAAAACCATTTTTTCACATTCGTGTATGGAGGGTACCGTTGTTTTCAGGTAAAACAAATTTTTTTTTCTTAAATCTTATAACTTATATTAAAAAACTTTTATTGAGTTTTTAAAAAAAAAATTTGAAATTTTTTTTAAAAATCCAAAAATTTTTTTTTGGAAAGTTTGAATACACAATAATATTAAAACTGCTGGGGAGCCTTAACATATAAAAATTATCAAAATCGGTGGTACCGTTTTAGAGAAAATCAAAAACAAAAAAAATGGTTCCAAGGGGGATACCAAAAATAACCATTTTTTGGAAAATTTTTGTCAACCATTACCTAGGTTTAACTAAATCAATTTTTTTTTTTAAATCTGTGGGACAGTTTTTGAGAAAAAAAAAATTTATAAAATTTCGAAAAAAATCGTATGGCAGGTACCGTTATTTTTGGTTTTAAAAAATTAAATCAAAAAACATCCGTGGGGAAAAAATTAAAACCCATATCTACCAAGTTTGAACAAAATCGGCCGAGATGTTTAGCTGCAATCAAACGGACAGACAGACAGAATTGCGAGACCCACTTTTTTGGTCTTCGCTATCATCGTAATGTCAACTTTGATCAAAATCTCGAGTTCGATTTTTTTCCGAATGCATAACTTGCCTTATAGTACCTATAAGTCGCAAGTAAAAATGGTTCAAAGGGGAGTATCATTAATAATCATTTTTTTGATTTTTGTTTCAACCGTTACCTAGCTTTAACTATTTTATTTAACTTATTTAATTATTAGGTGTAACGTTTCTTTAAAATGTTTCTATCTTTTCAAACAGCGGCCGATTCTTAATACATTCTCATGCATTCTCTATGTCAGATGTTCTTTGGCGCACAAAATATTTAAATACATGTACAGAAATGTATAGGAAATTCAGAGCTCTTCATCCTTCCGACAATACGCACAACGGAATGGTTAAAACTTTAGTTCAATATGCCCAGGTTTCTTATGAGTTCTTGTTGCTCTAATTTATTAATTTTTCTTAGGCGGTTATTCGTACAGACCGTTATGATGAAACCCACTTCTTTGTTATCCTATTGCTAGTTTGTGATAATAATTATTTGTTAACATGCAACCCTCATACTTTTTCTTAGATCAAGTTAAAAATTGTACCTATTCATTGGAACAGGAGTGTTGATATGAGTGTGCTTGAAAAAAATGCTATCGTGATTCTGTTATCCAGAACCTGCATCCTACTATCATAAATAGGACCATAAGTATGATTTTTAATTTCGCAAAAAAAATCAGTTACAATCTGTTTTTGTAGTTTATTATTTTTGTCAGTAATTTAATAATAGTAGTAAAGATAAGACTCTTAGTATTATTTATTTGATAATAAACTTAAAAAAACGTAGGGTAACAAATATTTCCAGTTGTAGTTTCTTTCTCAAACAGAGAACATGATCGTCAAAGAACTTATACTGCTTTTGATATTGAACTTTGCTGTTTATACGAGTCAGGTTTGTTAGATATTAATACAAATTGAATTTCAAAGTTTCTGGTTAATTACGGGTTCCTTCCATGCAAATGTTAAAAAATCTTATTTTTTTCAAAAACGGCTGCTAGAATTTTGTTGAACGTTTTTGTCTGCCTAATTTTTACCATATATAATGCAGAAGTTTCTATAAAGTATTTAAACTAATGCACATATTCAAAAATGTTTTTAAAAAAAATTCAGTGTTTTTTGCAATAATAATTTATAGAATCGAAATAATAAAATTCAAATGATATACGAGTATACTAATATTATAATACATCACATTTCACAGGCTTCAACTCCAGAATCGCCCTTCTACACAGCTGGTGTAGTTGAATTTAAAAGAGCTTCAAGTAATTTAGATCCTGATGACCAAGTGAACAACAATTTGGCTGCATACCTTGAAATAATAGCATCACAAGAGGCAGCTGAAACTGACATAATAGTTTTTCCTGAAGGAACTTTGAACGGCGTACTGCAATCCACATTCGTTCCTGACCCGAAAAACAACATTGCACCTTGTAATCAAACTCAGTATGCACATTTTCTGCAAAAGCTTTCATGTCAAGCTAAAATCTCACAGAAATACATTGTGGTCAATTTAATCGAAAAAGAAAACTGCACTGATGAAACTCAAGCAGCAAAGAAGGATCCCAGACCTTGCTCCAATTATGGTCTAAATGAATTCAATACTAATGTGGTATTCGATAGGAATGGAATTATAATATCTCGCTATCGTAAATTTAATTTATACTTCGAACCGTTGAATGTCACCTTTAAGTCAGAGTACGGCCAATTCACCACCGATTTCGGAGTCAAATTCGGTCACTTTATATGTTTTGACATATTGTTCTACACACCATCAACTGAGCTTGTGAAATCAAACATTACTGACTTCATTTTTACAACCATGTGGTTTTCTGAACTCCCGTTTTTGACAGGTATGTAAATTTGATATGTCAAAATCAACAGTAATCAGAGCTTTTAAGGGATTTTTATGGAAACAATAGGGTTGTTTAAGAGTGTATTATAGCTGCACTGTAAAATTTCCCTCGGTAAGGAACATCAAAACCACAACAGTAGATAAGTGATAAAATTGATATTGCTTACCGAGGCAAATTTTACACATTGAACATGCTCTGACATAGTCGTGGCGTGAAGGAGATGTAACTAATCCGATATATAAACCTTTCAGCTGTTCAATACCAGCAATCATGGGCTTACTCTTACGATGTGAATCTGCTTGCTGCGGGCGCCAGTAATCCTTCAACCGGTAATACTGGCACAGGAATTTATGTTGGCAAAAAAGGTGCTCTTCTTTCTGTAATGAATACATCTCCAGAAAGGAAGCTTTATATTGCTAGAGTGCCTAAGAAAGGTTTTATTGGATCAAACTCATTACCAGTAAATCAACTTCAAATCAGAAATAAGCGCTCTACAACAAGCCACATGAAGAATCTACTCGTGAAACGAGACTCAAGAATCGATGACTTTACCACTGTTCCATTAAATATCTCTGCCAATCATGCCCGTCTCTGCCATAAAAACTTCTGCTGCCAATTTTATTATAAGATCACATTATTGGAACCACCTGCAAACTCCAAGTCGTACCAATACCGATTAGCAGTGTTTGATGGATATCGAATTTATTCAGGGATAGATCCATTGGGTTGGTCGGTTTGCTCTGTTATGGGTTGCATCAACAATACTCTTCAAGGATGTGGTTTGGTTTTCAGCGAAAGTGAAACAGTTAGTCCACAGCTAAGATTCGATCAAATTTTTATTGAAGCCAATTTTACCAAAACTGAAAACAGTTTACTGATGCCGAACAGCGTAGATGATAGTCTTATGCCCTTGACGGTAGAAAGTTTCCAATTTAATACAACTGATGTTGGGTAAGATGTATTATTGTTAGTATACTTAACCAGAAAGAATTAACATTGATTTTTTTCAGGGCCAAGAAAAATGCGCGCTTCGAACTTCTAACTCCAAGAGATGACTTGATACAATTTGGAATATATGTTAACTACTTTGGTGAAAGGTCCTCATCAACCACAGTTCTAATGCCCTACAATCTCATATTAATGTGCTCATTATTAGTTTTTATTAAATTTAAGTTTTATTAAATTCTTTTAAAATGCTCAATATAAGAATAAATTTGGAAACATTATTGGTTAGAAAAATTAATCTTTTACTCGTATATTATCTCCCGGTTTTGGTTTGGAACCTTTCTTTAAAACATCATAATTATTTATCTAGTGCCTATTCATAAGGCTGGTGCTAAGAATAATATAGAAAATTAAAGAAGTATCTGTAAACTCTCTGCTTTTCCTAATTTTTTTGAAAGTTAACATCTGAATTTTCATCAGCAGAACAGCTTGATCCAATAATTACATCGAAGAAAAATTTCAAGTTGGTGCTGTGTTCCCGGACATTAGTAAGCCTTTTGAATTAGTCAACCATAAAACAATTTTTAAAAAGCTTGAAGTATTCGGGTTACACCCAAAATTGCTAAGCTGGTTGTCTATGAAGGTTTTTATTTAATAATACAATAATACAAACTCTATATACTACTGAAATAAATCAGCCAAGATCGCCGGGACGAAACGCCAATTTTTGTTCACTAAAGGCCAAACAAAAAAAAAAGTTATTTTGAATCAAGAAGCTGGTTGTCGTCTTATCTCACTGATGATAGAAGCAAACAGATGCAGTAAATTTGCTCTAAGAAAATTATTTGTTCATGTATTTATTATATTATATTTCTGCGATTAATCATTGTGATTTGTTGATATACTCAGATGATCTAAAACTCTTTTAAAAGTTAAAAACAAAAACTTTTGAATATTGCCAGCTGATTCAATCTGACCTCAATCGCTTGTCGAATTGGTGCCACATAAAATGTCTTAAGCTTAATCAAAAGGTGCCATTCAATTTCTTTTTCGTGAAAAATATTATGTCTATTGTTTGACTATAAATCGGGTCTCACAAATTTATGATTTAGGCATTATTTAATTTAATTAAGTTTAATACAAGCCTCTTATTCTATATCACAATAAAATATTTTAAGTCTAACATTAAGTACTTAAGTCTAAAAATTAATAAGTTAATTAATAATGAAATACTCGTAATTTGGATAAATATCAGTAGGGGTAGCGTAGGAGGACATGTCTAAGTGAGGGCTTACTAAGGTTTAAATCAAGTATGTTAGAATTATTGCCCCCGAAATTTAGACTCACCTACAACAAAAAACACAAATCAGGCCATCAAACGACAGCGGACGGACTATCACCACACCAAGGCGCTGCCTTGGCAACCTTATGATAGGGTATTCTGACTGAGTTATCAATCCAGCTACAACTTGATCTTCTGATGCGAAATCCTAAGCCTCTGACCGTGATCCACCAAATCACAAAGGATCCTGGTGGTTCTTGTTGACCATCAAATAGGACGCTCAAGACACGGAAATATCTTCAGGAAACCAAAAATATCCTCAAGCCACAAAAATATCTCAAGTAGCACAAACGTCCAAAATACACCAAAATATTTGGGGTATTTTTTGCGCTTTCGTGATATACATTTTAAATATAAAAAATATGCCACTTTTGAGTGCAGTTTTTGTACAATTAATTTAAATTGTGTATATAATACCTCGTTGTCGTTTATAATTTACACCGGCTGTACACAAATTATACCGATTTTCGGTACATAAATTGTGCTAGTGGTATACAAATTATTCTGGTTACTAGAACATAACATACCCCGGAAGTGTAAATAATAAACTGATAATTGGTTTAAAACCCAAATCTGAAACATAGAATTTATTTTGAAATAAAATTTACACCGAAGTTTATTTTTTAAATTGGAAATAATTTAATTTTACACCGAAGTTTATTTGCTGATTAAAAATGTATCTGAAGAATTTGTAATTGTTTCTATGATTCTAATTATTATTCACCTGCATTATATGGCCGCAAGAAAATCATGAATTAGTATAAATGCGAGTGCCTAATTCAAAAACGAAGCACATTCTGCCGAATGATTTTTGATCCTACCCCATCTAAAAATTGAGCGCCTCGAAAATATCAATTAATCAAAGATTTCTAAAACAATTCGTGAAAATTAATTATTCGAAATCTAAAATTTGTTGGTTGTTTTTTAATTTTTTAGAGACGTTATGTTAAAAACGATTCGAAAATACCAAATGCGGTTTATAATTAAGTCGCTATGATATTAAAATAACTAATCATTGTTTTCATTTAATATTTATAATTTTTTTAATATTTCTTGGAAAAAATGGCCGTCGTCCAAAATACAGGGTGTCTCAAAGTAATCGCCGCAGACGAAATCCATCATACATATAGGTTCCTAAGACCTATTTTCAAGTCGAAAAACTTATGAAGTAATTTTCTAATACAGGTTTTTTCTATGCGATTAACGGATTAACGGTTTTTCCACAGTTAACTATCGAACGTATTATTTTGCTAAATTAAAATTAATGGTTTTCGTCTGCCGAGGTCACAGTGGGACACCCTGTATGTATATGCATACTCTAACTCCTGAATTTGGAAAAAAATGCACCAATTTTAAAGAACAAGAAGAAAAAAAAAGCCATTGTACACAATATATCCAAAATTCTGCTTTCGGTACATTTATTATGCTATAAACTGTGCAAAATATACCCCAAGCAGTAAAAAAATGCACCATTGCGAAAAATATATCCAGTAATTTTTTTTAGTATGTTTAATATGCTGAAAATATTGTAAGAAATGTTCAAAACAAAAACAAAATTATAGTTAACATTGGAATTCAAGAAAATAAATACATAATATTTATTAATATTTAATAAAGTTGTACATAATGTATACATTCATAAATGTTTGCTTTAATTTGGTTTCACCTTCGACGGCCGTTTTGTGGTTCAGTATCTAAAGCAGCTTCTTCATCCTCTTCTTCGGTATTTTCACCCAATTTTACATTTTTTTGAATCCTTTGTAGAATAGCCTCGTTCTGGGATTGAATAAATGATGGCCCTCATCGGATTTGCTTATAAAATCCGAATGAGTTCTTCGTCGACAATCTAATCTAGGAAAGCTCATATGGTTTCCTTTGATAAATGACCGAGCTGGTGTGTCTGCAATATACGCATTGACCTTGATCAATATTTTTGAGCCGTTTGCTAAATCGATTCCATTGGAAATTAGAGCATTAATTTCATTAACATGTTGCCTCAAAAACTCCTCGCTAGATGGTGGCTCGCATTACCGAAATATGTATATTGCAATAGCCATTGGTCGAATTTCAGAAATATTGGCTATGTTCATTAAAATTGGCCAAAATTGGAATTTGCTACTTAGGAACAGAGGTAATCCGTCAACATTGAAATTAAGAAGAACTTCCATTGATTGATTTAATTGACGAAATGTTTTCGATGCCATAGTACCAAAATGAACCGGATCCCATTGTTTGTATATGAATACTCCGTGGTGTATGGAGCAACGTATGTGCATCTTTCGCAGTTCAGCTTTTCCTTCACTTCGCAATAAAAGAAGTAGCTCAGACATAGCACAATGTGTTATTTTATATTTAACAGCCAATTTAGACATAAAATCAATGTGTTCGTCCAAATCATCAATGACGCAATCTTCCGAGGAGGGTTCTACTTCCCGATTTATATTTTCCACAACTTCATCATTATCATCCAAATCTGTTCGAAATTGAGTCTAATAATATTTCATTTGGCCCTACTTTAATATTAGGTTCATTTGAAATAATATTTTCTCGCGATATTGAACAATTTGTAGAATATAAAAGTTGATTTTCGTCGTTTCAAATAAATTTTGATGATTTTGCTGAATACTGCTGGGTTTCACACAGTTTTTTAATTTTTTTAAAAAGTTTTTTTCCTACGATACCATTTTAAATAATTGTTGAACTTCGAGCTACCCATTTTTTTTATTTTTTAAAGAAATAAACGCGCGGTGACTGTAACAAATGACAGCTAAACTGAGGTAAACATTTTGTTGACATTGGTGTAGTTTAGTGTATTTAATCTCCACAAGATTTAAATCTTACACCGAAAAATGATTTCTCATTTAAAATGGTGTATTTTATCTACAAAATTTGGTGTAAAAAATACGTCATTTTTGTTGATTTCAAAATTGGATTTTTTATGCGCCATTAATGGCATATTAAAAAACAGCTGCGAATCGGTTTATTTTTTGCACCGCATTGGAACAAAAATGTTGAAATTTTGCACAGAAAAGACAATGGTGTAATTTTTATACCGGTATATTTTGTCAAATACACCAAAATCTTAAAATTTTCTTCAGTTTTCTCAATTTTACACCAAAATTCAAGAAATTGTACCAAATTATACACCAGTGTGCTACTTGAGATGCTCCAGGCACACAGAAAATGTGGTTAGAAGTTAGAACACCAACAAAAAATATCCTCATGCCGCAAAAATAGGGTTATGATATGACACCACCGAAAAAGTGAGTGGCGGCCCAGTACTCCGCTGGCCAACTGGAACCGCCAAAAATCCAAAACGTGGAGATATGGGATTACCTGGATAATTTGATAGTGTTAGCACTAATTTCCTTAATAAAATCTATCCACTTTTATAAATCACCCAATACATTTTTACTTGCGATATAGGTTCTAAAGGGCAAGTTCTGCATTTGGAAAAAAAATTGAACTCGAGATTTTGATCAAAGTTGACATTACGATGATAGCGAAGACGAAAAAAGTGGGTCCGACAATTCCGTCTGTCTGTCTGTATGTCTGTACCTCGAACTACAGCCTAAACTACCGGAGGTATTTTCTTCAAACTCGGTAGTTAAGGGTCTTCGGTGATTCCCTAGAGGAGAAATTGAAATGTTTTGTTTAGCTCCAAAACTAAGGGTACACCCCATACACCCGTAATGCAAAATCTTATTTATCTCGAAAACGGCTCTAACAAAATTAAGTGTGATACTATGGACATGGACTATATTTTGGTGAAAAAAAATTTGGGGGGAAATGTTATTAGGGGTACCTGCCAAAGACCCGTTTTTTTGATTTTCGACTTTCTCATTAACGGCTCTAAGGATTTTAACCCAAAATTTTTAGCAGGAGTCCCCTTAAGTTTAAAATAATATTGTATATAAGAATATTCGAAAAAATATTTATTGGGTTTTAAAAAAAAAAAAAAAAAATTTTAAATCAATATCTTTAAAACCTATGAACGATTATTTTTTGAAATTATTTCCTAAAATCAATATTATTTAATACTTAAAATTCGCATCCCACATTTTTTTCTTGAAAAATTTTAGAGAAATTTCTTATATAAAAAATTTATTTAATAATAAAACGATTTTTTAAGGTTTATTTGCATAAATTCATACTTTTCCGGAAGCCAGACGGCAATTTTATGCATTTGAACATTATTATCTCATTAAATCCATGTTTTCTATTTATAAAATGTATCTTAAATTCCAAAGTACTTTTACATAAGAGCAAGTTCGTGCGATCCAGTCGTGCATTTTATTTTATTTCTCATTGCAAAAAATTTATTAAAATTTATAATCAACCGGGGCATTAATTTAATTTAATGAGGTACACACCGTAAGTAAGTTTTTCAGAACTTAAACACAAAAAGGTAAAATTATTAATTATACAGGGTGTCCCACAGTCACCGCCCCAAATGAAAACCATGGATTCCTGAGGTCATTTTAAGTCGAAAAACTTAAGAGGTCATTTTCTCGTTTTCGTCCCGTTTTCGAGTTATAACGGTTTTTATTATTCTTCCATTAACTGGCTTTATCTTTGCCAAACTGCGCCCGATTCGTGAGATTTTTTTTATAGTCAATCAAGAATTTAATACAGTTTTAGTTTGTCCAAAGACTTTTTTTTCTGCGGACAATCGTTTTTCCGCAATTTTGCATCAAACCCAATTTTTTCGTTTTTTAAGTAGTTTTTTCACTTTGATATCAATTTATTCAAAAAAACACGTTAATGAGTATTAATTTTTTCACTTATTATAAAAGCCCAGTTCATTTTCTAAAATTAGATATTTTTTTTTCCTTAAAAAGAATACTAAATGTAATTAACAAAAAATAAACAAACTGAGTGAATTTAAAAAAAAATAATTTTTAAGTACAAAATTTACTTTTTCTGAGCTATTGTGGTTAAGAAAAGGACAAATAGATAAAGTTAATTAGTAAGACCGTTAACTAATGTAAACATTAAAGATTTGCATTATGATTTGAAGGTTGTAAATGTCTTTCTCGCGTGAACTAGCGTCCGCGTCGTGTTCTTTCACTTGATACTCCATTTTGAATTTGTTATTCAAGTTGTAGTTTTTTCTCAATTATTTGCGAACAATGGATTACACTAATCAAGAATATCTGGAAATGTTTTTAATATACGCTGAAATGGGACAACTTTATCTATTTGTCCTTTTCTTAACCACAATAGCTCAGAAAAAGTTAATTTTGTATTTAAATTTTTTTTTTTTTTAATTCACTCAGTTTGTTTATTTGTTGTTAATTACATTTAGTATTCTTTTTAAGGAAAAAAAAATATTTTTTTTTAAGAAAATGAACTGGGCTTTAATAATTAACGAAAAAAATTAATACTCATTAACGTGTTTTTTTGAAAAAAATGATATCAAAGTGAAAAAAACAACTTAAAAAACGAAAAAAATTGGGTTTGATGCAAAATTGCGGAGAAACGGTTGCCCGCAGAAAAAAAAGTTCTGAGACAAACTAAAACTGTAATAAATTCTTGATTGGTTATAAAAAAATCTTACGAATCGGACGTAGTTTGGCAAAGAAAAAGCCAGTTAAGGGAAAAGAGAGCAAAAATCATAAAAACCGTTATAACTCGAAAACGGGACGAAAACGAGAAAATGACCTCTTAAGTTTTTCGACTTAAAATGACCTCAGAAATCTATGGTTTTCGTTTGGGGCGGTGACTGTGGGACACCCTGTATAAAAAAAAAAACATACATCTCAGAAAAGAATTGCGCTAAAGTGTATTTCACTTATTCTTACTTTTTTTTTTAAATTACTTAAAGATAATCAAAAAAACGATGTCACCCGCGCTCAATACTGTATATTATATCTGGTTAGCCTGGTTGGAGAAAATATAAACACATGACTCATCCGTCAAACAGGGTTCTCGTCTTAAAGCCACTTTACACGATATTATAAGTTATTTATGCTTTCTCATATGACGTGTCAAAAAAAACAAATCAAATCGTTTGAACGCACCCTTTAAACGCATATCACTTCTCAAACGAAAAAGCATATATGACTTTTTGACATTAGGACTGTAGCTAATTCCATTTGAGAAGTCATACGAGATTTGTTGTTTTTGTGGGAAACATTGAATGGAGTGTTGACATTTGAATACAAAATATGGTAAAATTCTGAAAAGGTAACTATGTATGCGGTTTTTTTTTTTAAATATTTCAGATCTCATTAACATATATACTGTAAAATTTTGAATTAATACAGCTATCATTGTTGATAAAACCACTGCCATTGCTTTCTTTTTGTTCTCCATCATGGAATAACGACATAAATTTATTTCAGTTTATATTTTATATTTATTTTGGATTTTAGTACTCTGAAAATCAAAGGGGAAGTCATAGACGTGTAAAGCATAGATAAACCAAAACGGTATATGACTTGACTCGAAATGACAGGTCATTTGATAAATCATACAGAAAATGTGATGACAGGTCATATGACTTCTATTATCGTGTAAAGTGGCTTTTACTTTTGCATTTGTTTTTGCAATTTCTCCTCTCTAACCGGTGGTATCATCCGATCTAATACACCCTCATCATTTGTACGTATACATGACGTATTATACTTCTTAGTATTAGTTCATTTCCAACAAATAAAATCTGACGTTGACATTTCACCAAGCCTCATCTACTACTTCAATCAGTGATCACCAATACACAGATATCGCTGTTTTACCCTCAAGTATTCATGCTCCGTTTACACTGTGCTTAAATTTCTACTTTTTTCCTTCTCCGATTTCACCATGTAAATGTCAATAAGGCAGCCCGGGCGTTCACAACAGTTCTTCATATGGAAGAAGGCTAAAAGAATCGTCCTAGCCAAGTCCACTTAAGACAAAATATAAACATTTTCGTTGGACGGCTTCAATTGGATTACCGTGAGCTTGATAATATGGCGACCAGACCTGAGATATACATTCTAAAAGTTTGTCACAAAAGTCATGTAGAGGGATTTTGTGACATAGCGATCGGAGAATTCTTTTGACCAGCGTTTAATAAATCAAAGAGAAGAGTTACCTTTGTTTATAATGTTATCAGTATGAGAGCGAAAGTTAATCACGGATCCAAGTAACAATGGGAATGGGTTCGTCATTTATAAAATATTGTCTTTGAAATAATGGAGGACGCTTACACGTATATGGCTTGACATTTTTTAACGTTGAGTTCCAGGAGGTTTTTTTTTGACACCAAATGTATAATTTGTTCAAGTTGGAATCTTCGGTACAAGAGATCTTTCTGCATATTCACATTTCATCTGCGTAGATTAACAGATATATTTTTTTTTTTTTTAATTTTGATATTTGATATTTGATATTTTTTATTAAATTAAACAAACATTTACAAAGATTACAATAAAGTATCTATAATGACGTAAATGTGATTTTAATATTGGATTTATAAAAAGTTATATTTATTTTATATAATTAAATTTAAACTAAATAATATACAAAAGTTAAATTAAAAGAAAAGATAAAGGTAAATAAAAGATACAAATCAAATTGAAAAGATAAAATTATGTTCATATAATATTAAAGCCCCATCACCTAAAGTTGCCAGCCAAGTAAGAAAAGAGAGTAACACTAAAACGATCAACAAAACAGAGTCTTCTTATGCCAAGAGGAAGAGAGTTCCACAAGCGAATGGAGTAAACAAAAAATTGCCGCTCAGTTGTAATGCAACTGGCACGTGGTGAAATTATAGTTAGGGTACGAGATGAATTTAAATAAAATGCACGACTGGATCGCACGAACTTGCTCTTATGTAAAAGTACTTTGGAATTTAAGATACATTTTATAAATATAAAACATGCATTTAAAATGAAATTGCCGTCTGATTTCTGGAAAAGTATGAATTTATGCAAACAAACTTTAAAAAAACCGTTTTATTATTAAATAAATAATTTTTTTATATAAGAAATTTCCTTAAAATTTTTCAAGAAAAAAATGTGGGATGCGAATTTTAAGTAATTAATAATATTGATTTTAGGAAATAATTTCAAAAAATAATCGTTCATAGGTTTTGAAGATATTGATTTTTCAAAAAAACCCAATAAATATTTTTTCGAATATTTTTATATACAATATTATTTTAAACTTAAGGGGACTCCTGATAAAAATTTTGGGTTAAAATCCTTAGAGCCGTTAATGAGAAAGTCGAAAATAAAAAAAACGGGTCTATGGCAGGTACCCCTAATAACATTTTGCCCTAAAATTTTTTTTGACTAAAATGTAGTCCATGTTCATAATATCACACTTAATTTTTTTTATCAAAATCGTTAGAGCCGTTTTCGAGGTAAATAAGATTTTGCATTACGGGTGTATGGGGGGTACCGTTAGTTTTAGAGCTAAAAAAAAAATTTCAATTTCTCCTCTAGGGAATCACCGAAGACCCATAACTACCGAGTTTGAAGAAAATAGGTCCAGTGGCTTAGGCTCTAGATCGAGGTACAGACATACAGACAGACAGACAGACGGAATTGTCGGACCCACTTTTTTCGTCTTCGCTATCATCGTAATGTCAGCTTTGATCAAAATCTCGAGTTCGATTTTTTTTCCAAATGCAGAACTTGCCCTATAGTACCTACATACATATATATCGCAAGTAAAAAGTTAGTTTGTCATATAGGTATTCTGGTTTTCGAGTTATTATTATTTTATGCAGATATTTCAAAATGCAATAGTATTTATCCAGTTTCAAGCCTAGAATATCAGAGTTATCTTATATTATACTTATATTTTTTGAAATTCATTAGTAGTTAAAACGAAAATTATAGCTCCTAGGACTAGACTACCTTATATAGCGCCAGACGTTGCACAGATGGAGGTTGATATACGTACAAGACCTGAATATAACGTTGTATTGTTGTTTACATAAAGCACACAGCAAAATCTACCAGGTTAGTGGTAGTGAACCTGCCCTTTAGGAAACCACGTTGTTTAGTTGAAAAAACCGGTTTACAAAAAAAGAACATATTGTCATTATAATACTCTCAAAGTGTTTCGGTATGCAAGAAAGCTTTGCAATAGGTCCATAGCTACCTATATCATTTTTAGGTCCAGGTATAAAGAAAGCATCTTTACAAAGCTGGGGGAAAATTTCTATTCATTCCTATTCCTATTCATTTTTCCAACAAAACAGAAGGGAGACCGTCAGCACTAAAATCTTACTCATCACCGATGATATGTCAATAGATATAAATAGAAATTAAGGCATCTGGGTGCAGCCATTCATATATATAGTTAACGTCAGCCTCACAGTTGTCACACGAAGACGCTGCCTCGAAAAATTCTGCAAAAAGATTGGATATACTCGTAGTTTTTGGATCCATTGACGAAGAATCGTATAATTTTAAAATAGAGGGGTAACTATCAAATTTTTTTTTAACTATTAATAAACTGATAAAACAATTACTTGATTATGCCCTTTCTTTTAAACCGCAATTTAATTAAATAATCCTTAAGACCAGCTCGTTGGTGGGATTCATTAAGCGGAATGCAAAGGATTTCAGAAATCCTTCTAAACTTCTTTCTTTCTATACATCTCTTGTTAGATCGGTTCTTGAATACGCAGATGTTATTCGGAGCCCCGCGTTTAACGTCCTCTTTGACCGTCTAGGAAAAGTTCAAAGAAAATTCACCAAATTAATTTTCAAACAAGTGCGCTGAAGTTTTGTCTTGAATATAAGGCTAGATGCCAATTTCTTGGCATAAAATCGCTAGAATCTCGAAGAAAAATTCATGGAGTTATGCTTGTTAAAGAATTGCTATGCTACTATATAAAGAGTCCATCACTTCCTGCAATTAACGTTTCTGCTAGAACACTAAGAGCTAACATTTTTTTTTATTTCAAAGAACGCATTAAAACCAGAAATGGAAATAATGCACCCCAATCCAGATCTATTTTTTATCTATTACACGTAAAAATTTTAAATCTCAATGATTTTGCTTACTTATACCTATATTAATTTATTTTTGGAGACCCAAATATAATTATTTACATAAATGTATTTTTAAGCTATAAAACTGCTTCTAGATAAATAAATTCATATGTACCGCCATACTTTCTTATTCACGGCTCTTACATATCGTCCGATTTTTTTTTTAACATTTCATTCAAATTTTTAGACTGATTTCGTTAAAATTAAAAAAAAATCATTATCAGTTTTTGCTGGATTGATAGCAACTTATGTATTTACAGAACTGAAGACACTTGTAAGTAACTAACTTTTATCTGTTGACGTTAAAAAAAAAAGACCAACTCATGCAAACTAAGCTCAAACAAATCCCCGCAATTAATTTTACTTACAATTAAGTACTATTCGGATTAAATTGCTTTAAGCCCATGCACACATGAGAGCCGATAAGAAAAGCCTATTTATACACGAATGAAAAACTCCAGGTGTTGAACAAGAAAAGTTATTTCTGATTTAATTGACTGAACTAAAAGCTTTTACTTTCAAAAAAGTGATATTTATCCTTTGTTTTGTTGATTGTTCATCAGGGTTGCCAGTTTATTGTTAAAAGTATGTATTTTTGGCTTTGTAACTACAATTATTCACTCATTAGTTTTTTTCATAAAAAAGTACGCTGGACACAAAAACTATTTTAATTTGGGGATACTGGTTTGCAGCTTTCCTTTCTTTGCCGTTTTCTAATGCAAGTAAGGCTATTTCTATATTTAGCGCTGTGAAAAAAAAACTAAGAAATCAAAGGAGGATTGAGTCGTATGAGTCAAACTGATGAAGTGGTTCAATCTTTCTCAAGCGAGAACCTACACCAAAGCAATAGTCAATACCAATATGATGAAATGTTGGAAATTTTTGAATTAATGTCTTGAATGCATTTGTATTTCTATTACGTACATACATAGCTCTAGTAGCTATTCAAATCTAAATTAATTAAATTTTTCTATGTAGGAAAGACCATAAATGAGGTACCAACAAAAATAAAATGCACAGTTGGATCGCACGAAATTGCTCTTATGTAAAAGACTAAACATTTTAAAAATGAATGTTATTATATAGAGCAAAATGTTCATCACCATAAGAATAATTTATTAAATGACTAAACCAACTCCATTAGTAGTTAGAGCTAAGAACAGGTAACCATGTGATTTCTCAAGCAAGCAAATATTAGTTCACACAAGAACTAAGAATATAAATCTTTGTAGCAGCTCCAAAAAAAATTTTTCAAAACATTTTTAAGAAAAAATTTTGGAACGCCAACTTTTAATCTTTATTGTACAAATAAAAATAAAATTTCTAAAAAAAATATTGACCCGTTTTTGAAATATCGAATTTTCAAAAAAAAAAATGTTTTGTTTTTCAAAACTTTTGATAAAAAAAATTAGGTGTGATATTATAGACACGGACTACGTTTTGGTAGAAAAAAAATTTGGGGCAAAATGTTATTAACGGTACCCGTCATAGAACCGTTTTTTTGATTTTCGACTTTCTCATTAACGGCTCTAACGATTTTAACCAAAAATCTTCAGCAGGAGTCCCCCTAAGTTTAAAATAATATTGTATATAAAAATATTTGAAAAATTATTTGTTGGGTTTTTTTGAAAAAAAATTTTTTTTGAAAAATCAATCTTCAAAACCTATGAACGATTATTTTTTGAAATTATTTCCTAAAATCAATATTATTAAATACTTAAAATTCGCATCCCACATTTTTTTCTTGAAAAATTTTAAAGAAATTTCTTATATAAAAAATTTATTTATTTAATAATAAAACGATTTTTTAAAGTTTGTTTGCATAATTTCATACTTTTCTAGAAATCAGACGGCAATTTCATTTTAAATTCATGTTTTATATTTATAAAATGTATCTTAAATTCCAAAGTACTTTTACATAAGAGCAAGTTCGTGCGATCCAGTCGTGCATTTTATTAAATTAAATTATAGATCGTAAAAATTAATGGAAAGAAAAATACGATTTTCGAAAACCATTTCTTAACATTTGTATTTTGGGTACCGTTATTTTCAGATAAAATAATTTTGTTTTTCTCACACAGACACATTGTAGATTGAAAACTTTTAACGGTCAAGTCATACAAAAAATAGAGCATGGAATTTTCGAAATATAAAAATAAAAATGATTTTTTTTTTAATCTCAAAAAACTTTTTCGAAAAACTTGAATACATAATTATGTACTATTCAAACTTTTGAGGAGCTTTAGAATAAACAAATTATCAAAACCGGTTGTACAGTTTTTGAGAAAATCAAAAACAAAAAGCAGCTAAGTATTCCAAATTCTAGTATAGTGTGGCTAAAGAAAGAACTTTTGTATTTAAAAGAACATCCTAAGATAGGTTCAAGGGCAAACTGGTGTACATTCATAGCTGGCCGACTATTAAGGCGGAATTTTTTGAGGAGAGAAATACAACTGGCTATTTCATTGGAGCATTGTTGATAGAAAAAGCGGTACATTAATGAAAGGCAGGGAACATTTCGACTGTGTTCAAAAGAGTCGAAAGTTTCCCTAATTGACCAGTCTCCTTTATCTTATGGCTCGTTCTGGATTCTATCCAATGGGTTTTAATGAGTAATCAGAGCACTAGCCCAAATCTGAGAGTTTTACTCAAGTTTTGGGCGGGTGCGAACGTTTTGCATCTTTTAAGAAAACCTAAGTCTTTCGCTGCGATTTTGGCTACGTCGAATTTTTTTAGTAGCAGTCAACAAGGTGGATAGCTTCTTAGCACAGTGTAGATGGTGTCGGATGAGTGTGGTGGTCCGGATGAATGGGTGATCCAATTTCCGGATAATTGTGCAAAATTAAATACACAATAAGAAACATCAAAAGCTACTTCATCCATACTTTTGAACTTAATCCAAATTGGATGACTTCATGAGAAGGTGCACAATTACTCATATCAATTCCATCCACAGGTTCATACGAGTTATGGTATCAAAATGGCGCACTTCAGCGCTAATTAGGCCACAGGGCTAGACTGCCAGCGGTCACCATTTCTACCTACATCTCCTATGAGTCTCAATCCCAAGTTTTAATACACAATTAAACTAAGACCGAGACTTTCAGTTTCGCCTGGTGATAAAAACTTGAGACTTCGACCGAGGGAAGACTTTCTGAACGAAACCAAATTCGATTCACATACTGAGACCATTTTTGAAATATACTTTATTTATTTTATTTTATTTATACATATGTCCTTAAGTGGGCTTGTCATATAAGGACATATAATTAATAAACAAAAATGTCACGAGAATAGGAAACATGTATACTGTATTATATCAATTTTATGTTCGTTTAAAAAAATGAAGAGTGCATATAACATTTATAAGTTTCAGCTTCACAGTTTAATCTAAATTGCTCTAATTTAATAATTCAATAAAGATTTTATTGGAACAGTGGGAGTTGGATATATTTTAAGACAATCAACTTCAAAATGAAAGCATCAACAACATTCCTTCATTATTCTCTTTTAGTTTGAAATATAATTATGTATACATATACTCAAATACTCGTTCCACGAAAATTAAACTTTATTAGCTACGTGCTTTCAGTTGTTATTTGCATCATAAACTCGTAACAAATATAAATATGATTATCATGGCATGATTGCCGGAAATAAAAACTTCATTTACATACAATTACAAGTCATAATTTATAACTACTCTTACAAAACAATAAAAAAAGATACCTTTCCAAATGATGACAAAATAGCTATAAGAATAAAAATTAAAACACAAAAAATGGAGCTCCAAAAACCCTAGAACTCACTCCACGAAAACTGAAAGTCAGCTGAGAGTCACGTTTGGTTTCATATGCAAAACCTTAATGGATTGATAAAATGGTAAAGAATAAATGATGATAATAAAACCCTCATTTTTGTGCTGCAAAAATTAGACTTATAACTTGGAACAAGTTCTATTCATGTTTAGCTTTAATGTTTGTTTTTTGACGTGGCGATGTCATGGGTCTTAAATCAAAAATTTAAACATGTAAGATGGCCTCCAAACACAGAATATAATCCACGCTTCACAGCCAAGACAATAAAACATGGAGGATTCGGTATAATGGTTGGGGCATGTTTTTCCTTCTTATGTCTTGGTCCCATATACCGGATCGAAGGCATTATGGATCAGCACCTTTATGTGAAGATCATGGAGGAAGTTATGTTCCCATATGCTGAAGATGAAATGCTACTGAAATGGGTCTTTCAACAAGACAACGACCCAAGGCATACAAGTAAACTTGCGAAGCAGTGGTTTCAAGAAAAGGCCTATAGAAAATCGTTGGTGGGATGCACAGTGGGGCAAAATGACGAAAAGATGGCATTAAATCAACCAACAGGGCTAGAAACTTGAAATTTGGCACAAATACTACTGATACCAATGTTTAATCATGGAAAAAGTTTCTAATGGCTACGCCCATTTCTAGGGTTACCACCCATACAAATTTCATTAGTTTACGAAACTACTCAAAAACGGCTCAAACGATTTAAATGAAACTCTGCGTGTGTTGCATCCTTCGTGATTGTAATACAACTACATTTATAAAAAAAAAATTAAAAAAAAATATAGGGTTACCATTTTGGGATGTTTTGTGTTACTAATTTTTTTTTTTTTGCTAAGCTTAGTATCCTTTCTTCAATAGAAATAAATTCTTTGCTTTTTAGCTACATGTACACTTTTAAAAATTCAATTTTAATAAGTCTACAAGAAAATTTTGCACATTCTGAAAGGAGAATGTACACTTAACAAAATGACATATAAAACTTATTGGGACTTTACGGCGAACACAACTAAACGCCTAAGGATTTCAGAGAAATGCAAAAAAACAAGCAATTTCTTAACTTTTTTTATATTTAACTACGAATTAAAATAAAAAGAATTTATTTTTTATAAAAAAAAAAACATACAAAAATGCTCATGAGCTTACTGATTCTATTGCAATTTAATTTAATTTAATTTAATACACGCAATAAATAACAAACTGTACCCACTTTACTTAACCAACGCGAAATGACAAAAAGAGGTCTGCGATCGACTCAAAACATGAACTTACTCTTCATTTAAGACGATCTGCAGAAGATTACGTGATTCAAATAAACTTTCTCTCTATCATTTCTAATTCTTTATCATATTTAGAAAAGAAATAAAACGGTTATTTAAGACAAAGCTCAACTTCATAATTTGATTAAATGCCAGCTTTTTTACGTTTTGCCCCATTGTGCGATGTCAAGAAATATGTATGTTGCTAGTTGTAAGCCAACTAATATCACAGCCCTTTGGGGAGCTAAATAGCAGTCTTGGAGGTCTCTATACTTGTAGAAAGATGTGAAAATCTTATTAATTCGATGAAACGTCGTTGTGCTGTTGTTATTTTTAATAAGGGACATGCAACTAAATATTAATTTAAGGATCAAACACTCGACTATCACTAATGGTAGAAATTTTCCCTTTTGTAATATTTAAAGGTGGACTTTGAATGCACTACAATTTTTTTTTTTGACCACTGTTTTCTATATGACTTGAATAGATTTGAAATTATCAAGTAATTTATTGAATTTGAAAATGATTTTTTTCTGAAATTAAAAGCCTAAAAAGCAAAAATCAGATGACTACCTATTCATTTTGGAGAATAAATAGAAACTCGGTATCTTTAACTTTGTTTTTTGTTTATATTGATAGTGTTTATTAACTTTTAATTGTAAGGTTTCAAATAAATCAAGCATGTGGTTTTCAAAATACATATTGGGTTTTCAAAAAAAATTCCATTTTTTTTACCTAATTTTTTTTTTGAAATTTAAATACACAATACTATTCAAACTTTCTAGAATCTTTGGCTTAAGTCAGGCACGACACACTTTTATTCGTCTTCTCTATCATCGCTATGTTAAATCTGATCAAAAGCTCGAGTTTGATATTATTAGGGATGAATAAAATGCCATATACGAGTGCATTTAGAACTTATATGTACTTATGTATATCGCGGTTCAAAAAAATATGGAAGAAGAACCTAGAAGGGAAAACTGAATAAAGGTAGTTTCATAGAACATAGAGTCTATAAAGTTGACCCATAATACCAACTAAATGGTACTGCTTAGCTTGTAACTATTAAAGCTAGCTACCTACTTGAATTATTCAGGGATTTGAAAAGCAAAAACGGCCAATTTTGCATAGTTAACATAAAATACTGAATACTGAGTAAGCGTTCAGATATTTTTTTAATTATTAAGGTAACTTAAAAAAAAAACTCAAAGAAGAAAATCGCGAAAAAATTAATTTAAAAGAACTTCCCGTGAATTCTGATTAAATAACATCACTTTAACCACTAAGGTGTTTTACTTAGAGATAATTTCTAAAAAACTGAAAAGAAAATAGAAAGTTTTTGCGAGCTTTAGTCCAAATGCGTTTCGCCCAGGTTTGATTTAATCAATAGAGTCAACAAAAACAAAAGCTATAAACAAAATTTTTTTCTTTATATTTTTTGTTTCCCTTCTTCAGAAAAATAGCCTATATTCAATAAATGAGTTCTCTCATAGTTCGCGGTAGGAAACTCCCAAACTATGCACCAATTAAGCATACAGTTTTTTGTTACCTTAAGGGAAAGCGAGAAGAATTACTTGATGCATCGTAAGGATGTCTTTGCGTTGACCCGTTGACCATCCCCGTGTGTCGGACTCACTACATACCGACTAAAACTCCTCTAAAACCCTTATTGGCGTCTGAACTACACCCCCCTGACCGGGACCGCTCTTTGCATTACTTCAGGGGGGTTGTCATGTTTCCTTTGCGGGATCTTCTTCTCTTTTTTTTTCTTCTGAGAATATACTCTGTGAAGCTACAAATGTTTGCCAGTTTTCATAGCTTTGTAGCATCTTCTGGACTATGTTCTCTGAGCTGATGGCGCCAATACTTCTTTGCAAATCTTGACGGAGGGATTCCCATCTTTTGCACGCGAAGAAGGTATGGTTTGCATCGTCTTCTTGTGAATCCTCGTACTGGCAGGCTGGACTGTTTCCTTTTTTGAGCTTGTTGAAGAAGGCGTTGAAATAACCGTGTCCTGTGAGTAACTGGGTGACGTAGTAGTTAACCTCACCATGTTTCTGGTCGTTCCACTCAGCCACGTTCCTGAACAGCCTCGCTGTGCATGTTCCTCTTCTTTCTGAGCTCCACCGCTCTTGCCACTTCTGAAATGTAAGTTATTTGGCTCTTTCCTAGACGTACTTCCTTTCTACCGCTAAGAGATCGATGGGAGTCACTCCTGCGACTACAAGGACGGCTGGTTCTGACACTGTTCGGTAGAAGCGAAGAGCTACTCGTCTTTGGGGAATCCGGGTCTCATTTGCCTTTGCTGATCAGCTCCAAGAGTTGTTTTTTTCAGCTCTTGGGAATGATGCCTTTCTCGAGTCAGCTGTTGAACATGTTAAGTAGTAAGTGAGGACATGTTCGGGCTGTCACTTTAAGTACTTCTGTAGGGATTCCGTCGGAGCCGGGATCTTTTTTGCTTTGCAGCGACTGTGTAGCTATACTCAACTCTCCTTCACTAAAAGCGGGAAAATCCTGTCGTTGTGCCAGTGTGGTGTCGGGTAGCCTGACAGGATGAGTTGGGAAAAGTGTATCCACAATTAAGCATACAGTGCCACTGATATTATTTAAAATAGTTTGTTGTAAAATTGCTTGACAACTTTTTTAAAACAATACAGGGGTGGGCGTGGCGAGATGGATGTGTGCTCGCCTGTGAACCTTATGATTACATGTTCGATTCCTGCCGTCGTCTATGTCGTTTTAATTCAATTAAAAACCTTCTAAAATTATCATCAATGGGTTGCTGGTTTACTCATTACATGTTGTTCAGGCATAACACTAACAACATGTAATTGAGTTAAACTAGTATGCCCAACAAGGATGAACACGAAAAAAATAATGTGAATTATAAGCGACACAGAAATAAGACACGGCATTCTCCGCTTTAGTTCAGCCGCCACCCCTGGAGATAAAATATCTGAGACAACAACCTTCAGTCTCAGAACATCGTGCCATACATCTTTCCTATCCTTCTTTCTCTTCCTTAACTTCACGCCCGCGCTGTGTTCAAACATTTAAAGGGTAATCATAATCCCTTGAGCGCGTATACTACTAAGGTAACCTCTCTCAGTAAATTACTAATGTTTTATTCATTCAGTTAAAGAAAAACATCCCAAAAGGACCATTTGGCAATACAAGAAATCCAACTGGGGCGGACTTAACAGCTTGTCTTTTTTTTTTTGAATCTTTAACTGCCCATTACGTTCAATCGATACTAAAATTGATGCTAGTGCCGATATGATCGCGTAAGTGATCTTTCCTAGGATACGCACTTTTATTTATAAGACCTAAAGATAAATCTAGGTTCGATATCAGCTATAAAGAAGCTATCAGGTTGAGAAAAGTTAGTTTCTTCTATTACAAAGCCTACCCAACTGAGGAAAATCAGAAAAACATAAGTAGGTCAGAAACCGTTGCAACGCTGAACCAAATTCTTAAAGAACCAGAAATTAAGACAAACAGTTCTGAAATATCCCAAAGGCAGTACCAGTACAAATATGTGATCATTTGGCAAAAACGTAAAAAAAATAAACTTCATCTTCGGTCCCAATGCTCATCTTCAATGACAACTCATGGTTTGATTTGAGCTGTAAAGAGGTTATCAAGGAAAAAGAGGTAAGCTTCCGGTGTTTTAGAGCCAAACCAACTGAGGAAAACCGGAAAAAGTTCAAACAAGCCAGGAAAGCCTGCAACGCCCATATTCGACGGACCAAATTTTTACATGATCAAAAATCAAGGCAAAAAATACTGCAATGTCCCAAAGGCAATGTCCTCTTCCTCGGTTCCTACGCTTGTTGTCAATGACACTCCTTTCATTAGCTCTATTAATAAAGCTAACTTGTTTGTAAGGCAATTCGCCGCGAATTCCACCTTGCCGGATAGTGTCATGACTCCCCCAATTCTTGAGCGCGTTAGTGATTCTATGGGACAAATCCTTTTTCGTACTCGTACTGTGGCAAGAGTCTTAAAGGATCTAAACATACATAAATCCGCTGGTCCGGATGGTATCCCCGCTATTATTCTATTATTATTCTATTCTTCTGGGCTCGTTCCGAGTAGATGGAAAACAGCATTTGTTCAGCCGATTCCAAAAAAATGCGACTCTTCTTCTCTCTCAAATTATCGACCGATCGCACTAACGTCCCTTCTTTCCAAGGTCATGGAAACGCTGATTAATTATCAGCTCAAGAAATATCTTGAAGAACGAAAGCTTCTTAATGACCGCCAGTATAACTTTCGTAGCAATAGGTCCACTGGTGATTTGATGGTTTACCTAACCGAAAAGTGGAACAAATCTTTACATTGTTTCGGAGAAAGTAAGATTATTGCACTTGATATTTCAAAGGCATTTGATAAAGTATGGCATCTTGCTCTTTTATCGAAAATGCGTGCTTTCGGCATCGACGAATCCCTACTTGTTTGGATTAGAAATTTTCTTCCGAACCGTTTAATACAAATTGTACTAGACGGATTCAAGTCTGAAACCCACAATATAAATGCTGGTGTGCCCCAGGGCTCCGTTTTGTCACCGACTCTCTTCCTCATTTTTATTAATGATCTCCTGTCTACAACTTCTAATCCAATTAATTGTTTCGCTGACGATAGTACTCTCAGCTTTTCATATTCGTTTTCAGACTCACATCCCTCCTCTTCGGATGTGGAACTGCAACGACAAAATATGATAAGTTCATTAAATCACGACCTAAACAGCATTGTACAATGGGGAATAAGAAACCGTGTCGAATTTAATGCTTCGAAAACTCAATGCTGTCTTGTATCGTTAAAGCGTGATATACCCCCCTTGCCGATATCTATGAGTGGCACTTGCATCGGCGAAACTGAACGTCTCGATATTCTCGGTATGTGCATCACGAACCACCTCTTGTGGAACCATCACATACGCGATGTTGCCAAAAATGCGGCAAGATATTTGGGTTTTCTGAGACGGTGCAAGAAATTCTTCTTTCATTCTGATCTGGCTACAATCTATAAGACCTATATACGTCCAAAACTTGAGTATAACTCCCATCTATGGGCTGGTGCTCCAGTAACTTACTTAAATCTCTTGGACAGTATTCAAAGAAGAGCTTTTAAAATGATTGGTGACAACAACATCATTGGCTCATTTACGTCACTCCAACATCGTCGTAATGTTTCTTGCCTCACCCTTTTTTACCGTTATCTTAACGGACTTTGCTCTAGTGAAATAGCCAGTTGCATTCCTCCCCTTAAACAATTCAACCATAATACTCGCACTTCTAGGAATGCCCATCAATTTACCCTCGAGCCCAACTTCGGTCGTACTGTGAAGTACAGAGATTCGTTTTTTAGCCGTACTACGCGAATGTAGAATTCCTTACCCCGCTCTGTCTTTCCTAGTCGTTGCAATGTTCAAGAATTTAAAACCAATGTACACCGAGACCTCCTTTCTAACCTTCCCTTTTTTCCTAATGCTCACGCTGTGTCTCTGACATATTAAGGGTATACAAGAAACCTTTGAGTGTATGCTAATTATAAAAAAAAAAAAAAAAAAAAAGAAGCTCTTCAGATCGGATAAATGTACGCTTATTTTATTCTGCTCCTGGCTTCACGTTGCCTTATAGCAATATTGATATTGACCCTCCTTTACTTGAGTACGTATGTCATTCACCTAAATAGCTCTCTTATAGAAAATGCGTGCATTTGGTATCAATGTGACCCCTTTTCATTGGATTATACATATATTATATCGGACGGATTTAAGTCTGATCCTCATAAAATAAATGCTGGTGTTCCCCAGGGATCCGTTTTATCTCCGAAACTCTTCCTAGTTTTTATAAATGATTTCTTGTCTAAAACATCTAATCTTCGAGTACTTCATTGTTTTGTTGTTTTGCCGACGACTCTGCTCCTAGGTTCTCATACTCGTTCTTAAATTCACGTCCATCTCCTTCGGAAGTGGAATTGTAACGGTACCCTAAGATTGGCTCATGAAACCCCGATTTGTACAGCATTGTTAAAATTGATATACAAAAAACATGTGGTGTTTAATATTTCAAAAATGACGTTCAAGCACAATATAACATCTATGACATTGTCCTTGAACGGCACTTTATCGAAGCAACCGAAAAGCTGTCAGATATTGGGTGTGTGTGCCAACGACGATTTTTTTTCGAGTCCGCCAAAAACGCTATTAAATGCTTGGGATTTCTATATCGTTCTATAAAATTCTTCACACCCTCGGAAAGAATTCGCAACAAAGCATTTATACTGATAGGATACAGAATCACGGAATCATTTCAATTTCTTGAACACCGTCTGAATGTTTCATATATTTCTCTGCTTTATCGTTTCTTTCGCATGCAATGCACACTCGAAGTAGCCTGTTGCATTCCTTCCCTCAATCAGCTCACCCGTGATACTCGTTTCGCTAGGAATGCTCAACAGTTCACCCTCGAGCCAAATTTTGGACGTAGCGTTAAAAAAATTGTGGAATAATTTACTGGCACTATTTCCCCTTGCCATTTTAATTTGCAAACAACTTTCAAAACTTATATTCATCGATACCACCTACCTCCCTAATTTTTGTAATCGTTCACGCTGTGTTTATTATTATAAGGGTCTCAATGAACCATTGAACGCGTGTGAATAAAACAAAAAAAAAATAATCGTATATCTAAAAAGGAAGTGAAACAGAAGTTGTAACTTTCTTTATTAATAAGAATGAATGTTTAATTAATCCATCAATATATTCCTATGATAGTACCTTTTCTATGTGAAGCATACTTAAAGCTCATGTTATGTCGAAGGTGCTTTTTTCTGTTTTTGTGGGACTTTAATCTATAAGATTCAGTGTTGACAAACATGTCTTTTTGTACAAATTTGGCCACCATTTCATGAATTCCAAAACATCTTCAGTTTTTAGCTCTATGACTATATTTTCTAAATTTCTAATGAGATGGACGAGACGGATGAGTATGAACAGCTGAGATAGACAATGAAGTGCAAAAGATCATTTAGTTTCAGAGATCATTCATAAAAATGAGAAAGAGTGTCCGAGACTAAATGGCGCCCTTGAGGACCCCAGCATTTCTAATCCAACGAATAAGGGCTTCATTGAAAGCAAACTCACGTATTTTCGATATACTCGTAAGACCTTGATGCCAAAATCTATCAAATTACTTAGAAATATCAAGCTCAATGATCTTACTTCGACATATGATTCTACTCTTCTGCAACTTGATATCGGCAGTTTCTAGGTTTTTCAAATTTCTTAGATAATTAGTTTATGCTTGCCTTTCAATTTTATAATTTGTTATAATATTTCATTAAGGTATACTTTAAGGAATTACACGTTCTCTTCTTTTTCAACGCACTATCACTCTCTGATTCACTTAAAGACGTTTTTAAAACTAAAATTACTTTTCGCAGAAAACAGTTCTGTGAAAGATGCAATTATGACATTAGTTACGGTTGTTATCAAATTGAAGATTTGAATATTGTTGAACCAATCAGAGCAAACGAAATTTAAAAAACTCAGTCATAAAACTACTCCGGCCATTTTGGTAGTGCATGCAAAAACCTCTTAAGTCACTGACTAATGTTGTTTATGGAATGAACGTCTTTCCCACGGTATTATTTGAAGGGGAAGGAATGTACAGACTTACGTGGTTCTTACCCAGAATACGCATCTCCCTTTAAGGAACATTTTCAGCAAAAAAAGCATTTTTGAAAAAAATGTGACTTAAGAGGTTTTTGAAATGACCGATTCAAATTTAAAAAACGGATGTTATTAGAGAAATCTGTTCATAAGGATAAAATTTATTTTTTAAACTCTCTTAGTAGCAAGAGATAGAAACAAAATGTTATGCAAATATGAATTATGCAAGAACAAAAATTATAAGTCGTTGTAGTGGTTTCTCAAAAAAAATTAGATTTTATATAAAAAATTCTTAAAACATTTTTAAGAAAAAATTTTGGTTCGCCAGTTTAAAGTTTTATTATTTTTCGAATAAAAATTAAATTTACAAAAAAAAATATTGAGTCGTTTTTGAAATATTTAATTTTCCAAAAAAAAAAAATAGATTTTTTTTTCAACATTCAAAAAAATATTTTTCTTAAGGTTTTGAAATGCAATGTTTTTTAAACTTTTTGGAAGCATCTCTGTAAAAAATTTCATTAAGATCCGTCATGTCATTAATGAGAAATTCAAAATTCGAAAAAATGGTTCTATGGTAGGTACAAGCTGTAATATCTTAATTTCAAAATTTTTTTTTTATTAAGTTAAAAATCATAAAAATTAATTGAAAGAAAAAAATTGTATCATAATTCTAGGCGCCGTTTTCGAGACAAATACACATTTTGAAAACCATTTTTAAAATTTTTTTACATTTGTATGGTGGGTACCTTTGTTTTTAGGTAAAATAATTTTTTTTTCTCACATCTTGTAGATTATATTAAAAAAACTTTAATTATCTAGTTTAAGAAAAATCTAGCATGTAGTTTTCGAAATATTGAGTTTTGAAAAAAAAAATTTTGAAGTTTTTTTTAAAAAATGCTAAAAAAAGTTTTTTAAAAATTTGAATACACAACTCTACTAGTATTTAAGTTTTTGGGGAGCTTTAATGAAACAAAAATTATCAAAATCGGTTGTACCGTTTTTGAGAAAACCAAAAACGAAAAAAATGGTTCCATGGGGGGTGCCCTCAATAACCATTTTTCGCAAATTTTTTTTCAACTACTACCTAGCTTTAACTAAATGAATTTTTTCTGTATTTTTATTTTTTAAATCTGTCGAACAGTTTTTGAGAAAAAAAAATATTTATGAAATTTCGAAAAAAATTCGTATGGCCGGTACCGTTATTTTTGGTCATAAAAAAAAGAAAAAACCGTGTGGGGGGAAAATTAAAAATACTATCTACCAAGTTTGAAGAAAATCGGCCGAGCCGTTTAGGCTGTAGTCGAACAGACAGACAGAATTGCGAAACCCACGTTTTTAGTCTTCGCTATTATCGTAATGTCAACTTTGATCAAAATCTCCAGTTCGATTTTTTTCCCGAATGCATAATTTGCCTTTTAGTACCTATAAGTCACAAGTAAAAAATGTTCCACAGATAAAAAAAATCATTTATGTTAAAAAAAGCTGGTTTATGTTTGAAATCTTTTTTCCAAAAAATGATTATTGAATGGTACTCCCATAGATTTTTTTTTTAAATTGTATCAAAGACGTTACAACGTTTTTTATCCAAAAATATCGGTACCCATGTAAGAGATGTACAAATGTAAAGAAATTATTTTAGAAAATAGTGTTTTTTTGTTCGAAAATGGCCCCTAAAATTTTGATAAAATTTTTTCTGTTTTGCGTAACTTAATCTGGAAGTCTAATTTTCAAACAATTTATTGAATAAAAACAATTCCAAAACTTTGTGCTGGCAAAATCCACTGTGAAATCTGAAAATATGAGTACTGAGTAGCTAGGTTCCCAGCATAAACCTATTTTCTACTTTCTTTTACAAGTTATATTATTTATAAGAACGAAGTAAGAACAAATTTATAACTGCGCTCTTATTGCAATGTAGAAGTATCATTCATTTTTTCAATTTATTTCTTAGAGCACTGAAAACTGCCACAATCGTGTAATATTACAAAATAGCACTTTAAGATCCAACTGTAGTTCCTAGTTTCTCCAAGGATAAATGTATTTTGTATTCTTCAAGCAAAATAAAATTTCCATCAGATTATGGTGAAGCTCTGTTCGAGTTTCCAATATAAAGGCAGTGGGATATACAAAAATTCAAAACTTAAGTATTCTATCTTGCCTGTCATTCTCGGGAAGGATGAAACCTCTGGTACGGCACCGACATAATCATAACACAAATAAACCATCCTTGAAACTTGATCCAAAAGAGAACAAGAAATCTAAAAAGGGCTTCCTTCGTATTACATGCTCCCAAGTATAAGAACGACTTTATTTCAAAACTAAATATAGAAGTAGCCTTGAGCTTGAAGTGTTTCTCCATTTAGTTAATCTACCGTCAACCCATTACCATCTCAATCATCTCAAATGGAAATAAATTGTCCTGCACTGTGTGGAAGGGTGAAGGAAGTTTCTTTTTTTTTTTAATAATTTTTGCTCTTTAATATATCAAATAGGAAATGATGAAAAAAGAGCTGGTTCTCCTAGGTGGACATTTTGTTTTATAACTGTGGGTTTCAAGTGGCAAGGAGTTAAACCATATTTTTACAAATTCGAATAGATTTATAAGCTGAGAATGGCTTGGTTGACCAGATGTTGGTCGGACATAGGTCTTTGGGTTAACTTAATAACAGGTGCAGAGAATTTATTGGTCTAGAACTATCAAAAATGAGAAATCATCGTTTTGGAATATTTATTTTTCTTAGTTAACGTTTGGATTACATCAACGGAGGCAATTTATTGAGGTTATAAACTTTTTGTTTTCAAGGGTTTGAAGAGTCTGGTACACTCAGAAATCCTAAGAGTTGTCGTAACCTCTTAAACACGCCAGCTCTTTTATTTAGGGTACTCAGAGCTTTGGCATATTTGAGAAATGTAGCTTCGGTAAGAGTTACCAACAGCGAAGCCCGAACTGTTATTACTTAAATTTGGGCTGCAATAAATATGCAAAGAGCTATCGGATGTACTGTCAAAAGCAAATTTTTTAGCATCAGAGCTATCAGAACTTATAAAGATCAATTGCAAATATTTATAAAGCTATCATTTATAGTGACAGAGTCATTATTAATGCTGATATGACTCTTAAAATTAATTTCAGAGCTATTGTAAAGACTTGCAGAGTTGCTGTAAATATTGACAGTTATAAACCGAGTTTACGTAAATATAATGAGAGTACTCATTATAGTTAATTTAGCTATGGCAAACATTCAAAGAGCTATTGTAACTGTCTAGAAGGCTATCTTTATACATAGCAGAGCAACTTAAGATAATAACAGAGCTATGAGCAAAACTATCAGAATTATGGATAAGTCTAACAGAGCTACCAAAACCATGCACAGAGCTATAGAAGTTAATAACTAAGTTGTAATTTTTCCTGAAAGAGCTATGATTTATATTAACAGAGCCCTTAAAAATGCTGATAGAACTTCCAAAAGTACTGGCAGAGCTGTCATCAGTATCGGCGGCGTCATCATAAATATTGTCAGATTAATCATACTTACTGTTAAGTTTCTCATTACAATTAATTTAGCTGCCAAAAATATTCAAAGAGGTATCGTAACTTTTCAAAAGTTTAACAGAGCTACCGTAACCAAGCACAGAGCTATAGAAGATAATAACAAAGTTGTATTTTTTCCTGAAAGAGCTATGATTTATATTAACAGAGCCCTTAAAAATGCTGATAGAACTTCCAAAAGTACTGGCAGAGCTGTCATCAGTATGGGCGGCGTCATCATAAATATTGTCAGAGTAATCATACTTACTGTTAAGTTTATCATTACAATTAATTTAGCTGCCAAAAATATTCAAAGAGGTATCGTAACTTTTCAAAAGTTTAACAGGGTTACCGTAACCAAGCACAGAGCTATAGAAGATAATAACAAAGTTGTATTTTTTCCTGAAAGAGCTATGATTTATATTAACAGAGCCCTTAAAAATGCTGATAGAACTTCCAAAAGTACTGGCAGAGCTGTCATCAGTATTGGCGGCGTCATCATAAATATTGTCAGAGTAATCATACTTACTGTTAAGTTTCTCATTACAATTAATTTAGCTGCCAAAAATATTCAAAGAGGTATCGTAACTTTTTAGTAAGTTTAACAGGGTTACCATAACCATGCACAGAGCTATAGAAGTTAATAACGTAGTTATACTTTTTCCTGAAAGAGCTAAGATTTATATTAGCAGAGTCCTTAAAAATGTTTTTGGAACTTCCAAAAGTACTGGCAGAGCAGTCATCAGTATCCGAGGCGTCCTCATAAATATTGTAATAGTAATCATAAGCACTGATAAAGCTTATATAAGTACAATGAGAGTTCCTTTTATTTTGAATTTAGCTGTGCCAAATTTGTCAAGAGTTATCTAAACTCTTGATAAAGCTATCAGCTTAAGTAATAAGGTTTTTTTAATATACTCACAGAGCTATGGTTATCACTAAAAGAGTTGTGATATATTTTTACTGAGCCGTCGCAGTTGGTGATAAAGTTGTGGCAACTTTTTAAAGAATTATGAAAAGTGCTAATTTCAGCCATCATGAATGTAAAAGGATCTATTTTATATTGTAAAAGAATTATATCCATCTATGATACCAGAACTATTGTAAATACTTACCAAGCTCTCAGAATCTTTCTAATATCAACAATTTGCTAGAGATTTAAATTCGACATAGAAAAACATTACATTGAAGGCTATCTTAAAAATACAAACAATAGAATGTTTCATGACAAAGATTTTTTTATTGATATTTTATGAGTGACAATTCTATTTACTACTAAGATACATTTAAAGATTTTTTTTGTTAAGAAAATTACTGCTTCACAAAATATGCATTTTTGTTTACAGAATTTTTTAATTCTAAATTTTATAGAAAAAAAGTAAATAGAATACTTTTTATAACTAATAAATTTATTTAAAATAGGCTTTTTTGCTAAAATTATCATATCTTTTAAAGAAATTTAAATAAGCACAAGGATATAACTTAACAAAAATATGAATGTAATTATGCCCAGAAGAAAAGGAACGCATGGTTTTTGTTTTAGCCAGCTGACTGTGGGACATCGTGTATATTTTTGAATATCAATAAAGAATTTAACAAAAAAATGTATTCTTCTTATATGAATTGTTAGTTTTATTGCTTTAATAGCCTTAGAATATCTGTGTTGCAGGTATTTTGCAGATATTAAATAATTTTATTTTATTTCATTTCGGCATTGTAAATACTCTCAATAAATATTAATACGTTGCATTACATTGATTAATATGTTATATACATATACCGAATATAAATGATTACTATATATAAATCTCATTATTGCTTGCTATTATTATTTTACACACCTATGTTTGGTTTTGACAAACTAAACTATTACTTTGGTTGCCACATTTCTTGTAAATTTATTTTCTTAAAAGTCCCAAATGACAAAATCATTTCCCAAACTATTTTGAGAAATTTGTGCAGTATGTTTGCACACAAGACGTTTTAACTCTAAAGTCATATATTTAAGACAAATTTTGTGGCAAACAACAAAATATAAAAATATTCTTTCAAGCCAATAACTCACATTTTAGACAAATCGTTGTGAATTGTTTCGATTGTGGCCATGTTGACGGCTTTCTTGAATTTTTGTTCCACTTCAATTTCAAATAAGTATATTTGAGTAAACGTCCACACCATCAAACTCTCTGCTGGATAGTTTAGGTTAAGAACGTAAAAAAGAGAAAAACATACTCGTATTTCAAAAGCTTCCAATGGATCCTCAAAGTAATATTTTTTATCCAGAAGCGTAATGTAGGCGGTAAGCTTTTTGGCGAGATCTCCCAATACCACAATTCTTGGCTGCTTCCCCGTATTATTCTTTGCTAGATTAATTTCGTGGTTGTCAGATTCTTGTAAAGTCTAAAGAAAAATTGTAAAATAAAAAAAAAGTTTAATTACTTTTCAAAAAAAATATCTTTAGTGGTGCTATTTAAAATAAAAACTATTTTTTTTTTAAATATTTAATTTATTTAAAATTTCAAAATTGAAAAGTAATAATTAACCTTAAAATATGCCACAAAATTTTCTTGACTTTCGATTTTCGAGCAACGGTATGAAGCCTTAGTTGCACTCTTTTTTGTACGTGAGCTTGAAACATATAGCTCAATATTATCAATGCTATAATTTTTGAAGCTTCAGTATTGGTTCTGACTATTTTCATGAATTGCTTAACAGTTTTGTCTTTCGACTTCTCATCAAATTTTAAAATTTTTGGATAAAATGACAACCAGCGTTTTAAAAAGTCTTGAGCTTGAGGCAGCAAAATTTTCTTATCTATATTCAACTATATATATATTTTTTTTTGATTAAATATATACCTACTTAAAAAATTGTATGTTAATTACCAGTTTAATTGATTCTTTTGAATTTGCAACAAATATTGGGAAGTTATCCAGGTAATGCAAAATACTACTTGACGCTTTGAGTAGTTTCTGTCGAAGATTGTGCGTTTGTTTCCAATTATTCTCAATAATACTCCAGGGTTCTATTTCAGTCTTCAACCATTTAAGAGCTTCTACGTCAGAACTTGATTCTTCTATAAACAAAAGTTTATCAATTACTTTGTTTTAGTAAAATGGTCTTAATATTTACCAATAACGTCTTCTGGCTCCCCAGCTGTAATAGGTTCGGAGTTTCGTCGGTTTCTCGATCTTTTTATCAGTTTAGATTCGGAAAGTTTTAGAATAACTTAAATTTTGTTTTGCATTTTTTTTAATATGTGTAGAAACGAATGTATATTGTATAAAATAATTACATAAAATTATTATATAAAATTAAAAAAAGTTGGCAAATTGCTAAGTACATACAGTATCATGCTAATGCCTTGTTTAAAACCAAGTTACAGCCTTTCAAAAAACCCTACAAATTTAGAAAACTTTTTTGTTCCTTTAGTTTTTTGACTGCGTATATTTAAAAAATAAAAATAAAAAAAAACTTACTCAACGTGTTTATTTTCTTGCAAAATTTGTTTAACAGCAAATTTTGAAATCGTTATTCTATCATGGTTATCCAAATTTACAGAATTTTTAAATTTCGCGAGGATTATTGTTAAGTCCAAATCATTATTTGCTTTGAAACTCCGTAATAAATATTTATTATAACTAAAATGGGTATTTTTCTTTTAAATGCATCCATACCTCTGAAGAACTTAATGTTGATTTAACCAATAAGCTTATGTTTGATTCTGATACTTCACTTAAATCAACTTTACTTCTACAAAATGAAATAGAATTGTATAATTCTTTGGTTGTGCTGGTAGGAGTTTGAGGCTGAGAACTGCTTGCAAAGAAACTACTAAATAAACTTGGGCTAAGACCAAGATCAAGATCAGATTCTGCAACTAGAAAATTTACAAGTGTTAATACTATACTTGATATAATTAATTACATACACACATATAACGCAGAAAAAATTTGACTTCGCAGACATAATATTAGATGTTAGGATGTATATATGTATTTATAACTACTGTAACCATACAAATTTTAAATTCTAAATGTTTTGACAACAATCTATTTGTTTTAAAACTTTTTATATTTTAAATGCATGATTGTGCCATTTGAGGAGAATATGAGTTTTTAACATCATAACACAGAATTTACTATTTTTATTTCAAATATACGTTGCTTTATCAAATATTTTTCTGAGGCATAGTGTTAAAGCTAAATTTTAATAGAAACCTTCAACTAGTGATCCTCCACTGGATATAATATTATCTTGACCGTATTCTTTCGCATTTGTGACTTTAAAGTAAATAAATAGAAATTTCGACCGACTCAGTTGGTATTGCCATGTTCAAAGGAGAGATCCTGAGAACCCCGTCAAAAAGGCAATATCATACAACGTTCCAATTCGGAATAAAAAGAAAGGTAGGCCTAAACACTCCTGGTACAAACAAATGCAAAAACACCAGCATTCAGTTGGCCTCAGAAATGGAACAATACAAAACCGGGAGGCTTGCCGCCGATTTCTGAGGTCAACCCGGCGAACCCCACAGGCGGATCACTAGTGTGAAGCAGATACGTGGGAGAGTTATGATCCCCTCGACATCGAGATCATAACAGCGCCGAAGAAAAGCAAGAAGAAATAGAAATTTCGGTTAGTTGGCTATAGAAAGAGAGGTATTATTTATATGCAATTTATTTTATGCTTTTTTAACATGTTTCTAATTAACATCATTTTACTTTATTGAGCAACAATGTTGGTGACCCCAACGCTCGACGTCTGACAAACAAACGCAAACAGATCGAGTTGGGTAGTTTGAATATTGTAAACTGAATGGAGTTTTCGAAAACTAATTTGGAGTTTGAAAATTAGATGGAAATGATGCAGTAGAGAGAATTGTCTTTTTAACTTTCATATTCACATTTTTTTTACAACGAGAAAACAAACAAAAATCACTGAAACCTTTTTTATTTTTTTATTATAAATATTGTTAGATACTCAACAAAAAAAAATCTAATGAAAATTTATGGACTTAAATAAATAATAAAAAGCTTAATTGTTACAATTAAAACAAAGACTATCGAGCAAGAATTATTCTTAAGTGTTCCGGAGTGAACAAAACCAGTTATTTGCTAATTCTTTTTTTTCATGTATAAGACCGATTTTTTCACTTTCATCGTATATTTTGTTTTATAAAACTTTGTATTTTTACTAATTGGTCACTTGTAGCCGTATTATTGTACTAAAAAAACGTTTTGTAAAAATAACTCATTTTAACTTTCAAATTTACATGAATTTTTCTGTCAAAAAGTGTCTTTTTGAAATTGAAAATTTAATATCTAATGTAACAGAAATTATTATTTAATTAATGCAAAATGTGAATAATAAATTTTATTTATATACACTAAAAAAATGTCAAAAAAAAATCGTAATCGTTAGGTATAAATTTATTGAAATTCAAAAATGCTTTTTCAAAATTTTAGAGCATTTTTATTTTGTATAATTGATATTTCTATTAGGTGAAAAATTTAAAAATTATTGTATTTTATTAATACAATTTTGCAAAAAGTTCAATAGTTTAAACATTCACTTTGCAAAATAGCCATTATCACAATTTTCTCGTATTTTTTAAGGCATTTTACCAAGTAAAAGAACAAAAAACATATTTTTGGAGAAAATTGTTTTCTATTGATATTTTCGTATTAATCGTTTTCGGCCAATTACACGCTTTACAATCTTCGCAACAACAATCGCCATTTCACTACGGAACACTCTTAAAATTAACTTCATAGACCTATACTTTCTGCAAATATGTCAATAGTTAATAATAATTTTTGCAAAAAGTGTGTTTATGTAGTTATGCATTTAATCACTACAATTTTATTAAAATCTTAATGTATGAACGCGTTTTTTAAATTTTTTGAAAGAAAATAAAATTTACCTTCTAAAACGACGTTGTTATGCACAATTTTGGATATTCCCAATTTCCAATCCGGGGCGGCTTTGATTTTGTGTAAGACATATTCTACAAGGTATTCATCTTGAATTTGTGCTTTGGAAAACGCGTCAAAAAAATATGTAGACTCTTTGTCAACTTTAAAAGCCTGGAAAGCTAAAATTGTGTGAGATCAGTTTATCAGTAAAAAAAACATTGTAAACGAGCTGACAATATTTGTATGGGAAATATTTTGCAACAAATCGAAGAATTTCCTACAGAAATTCATGTAAATGTTTCTTCAAAAATAATACTACCCTTCTACTAAAAGCTGTACCGAATATGTATGTATAAACGTGTCGTTTTATATAGGTACACTTACACTAGTCAAAAAAATTGAAGGAACGATTTGTTTTTGACTTTTTTTTCAAGTGTTTTTCGAAGAGCTGTATCTTTGTGGAAAATAGTTTTATTGAGATGAAACAAATGTATTTTTCAGATAAGACTCAGCTTTAATTTGACAATTTTTTGTTATCCTACGATTTTTTTTTTGAATAGAGATTTTTGATGTTGAATGAACAAATAATGATGACACATAAAATCTTACGCCAGTTTCAAAAACAACGAGCTAATATCCTAAAAGATTCATTTAGAACAATACTAAGAAACATTCTTTTTAATTTTCATGTGAATTTTTTTTAAATGTACAAAATAATAAATTTTTTTAGTTTTTTCGTAAATCTTTTTTTATATTTTCCAATAATGATCACAATCCTAATACTAGTACTACGTTTTGCAGAAAAATAAACCAAAAAAAATCTGTAAATTTTCAAATTGATCCGTCAAACCATTTTTACGTTATGAATGGTCAAAGTCAAAAAATTAATCAAAGGAACAAATTCCATTGATTTTTACCATTGTTTTATCATCATCAAAAAAAAAAATAAATTCTTTTTTTATTACAAACTTTTTTCACAGTTTTTCATTAGTTGCATATTGATAAGAATTTTCATTAGAAAAAAGTGAATATTCAAAAAAAAAAAATTCCTTTTTGTTTCTTTTTTTAATTTTGAAAAAAAATTTTCTTTAAATATTTTTTTTTTAATCAATTTTTTTTAACAAAAATTCTTATGAATATGCAGCTAATAAACAAAACATAAGTTGAAAATTAGAAGAAATCTTTAAATAGCTTTATGTTTCATCTCAATACTACTATTTTTCACAAAGATACAGCTCTTCAAAAAACACAAAAAAAATCGAAAAATAAAATCGTTCCTTTAATTTTATTGACCAGTGTATTACCTACATAAATATTCAAAAAGAAAATTTAGAATTATAAATACACATTCATTTAACTATTTTGTGCACAAAACTATGTTAATTTTTTAACAAAAAAGAACTTGATACAAAATATCAAGAAAGATTTCCCAGAATGTTTCTCCTTTCTCCATTAAAATCAATACAGAAAAATTAAAACAAATTATATTTACCAGCTTCTTTAAAATCATCCACGTGGAATTCTTTTTCCTTTTTTTTTAATTTTTATAATTACATCACTTCCGCCACAGGAACAATTAAGGAACATTGTCCTTATTTTATCAATATTATGTATGTATGATATATGTATGTATACTATATTGTATATTGTATATTGTGTGAAAAAATATTGATTCCTTTTTTTAACCTCACAACAACTTTCGAGCGGTTAGTAAAAATTTCGATTTTTATCTGAAAAGAGAAAAATACCATTGAGAAATGCTTTGAACTTCCGAGACGAGTAACGTTTGCCCAGTATGGACTTCTACTACACAATAGATTTTGTATATTAGATAGATTTTACTATTACTGAATCCGACGAATGAAAGTTGAACGAATGTCGGTAACAATCCATGCACCACTGACACTTTGGAATCTGCTCATAATGCTTTCAAAAGAAGTATCAACATTTGTTTGAAAAGAATAACTATTGAAAAAAAGTAGCTCTTGGAATACGTAATTTGAAATCTGTATGTGTACTTTGAGAGCGCTTTTTGTAGTTATTGGTGGTATGTAAAATATGTTATTGCTTCTTTTGAAAGCATCAAGTGTAGATTCCAAAAAGGTATCAACCACCTCTGCACGATAAACCGTTGACCAGATACACTCGAAAACCTTTTTGATTTCTCATCAGTTTTGCATTGATGGAGAAAAATCAAAAAGGTTTTGGAGTGCTTCTAGCCAACGGTTTATCTTATAACGATGGTTGATACCTTTTTGGAATCTGCTCATGATTCTTTCAAAAGAAGCATCAACATTTGTTTGAAAAGAATCACTATTGAAAAAAAGTAGCTCTTGGAATACGTAATTTGGAATCTGTATGTGTACTTTGAGAGCGCTTTTTGTAGTTATTGGTGGTATGTAAAATATGTTGTTGCTTCTTTTGAAAGCATCAAGTATAGATTCCAAAAGGTATCAACCACCTCTGTACGATAAACCGTTGACCAGATACACTCGAAAACCTTTTTGATTTCTCATCAGTTTTGCATTGATGGAGAAAAATCAAAAAGGTTTTGGACTGCCCCTAGCCAACGGTTTATCGTATAACGATGCTTGATACCTTTTTGGAATCTGCTCATGATGCTTTCAAAAAAAGTATCAACATGCACACAGCAAACAATAGCAAACAGTTATTTAACATATACAGAACAAGATAGCGGCCAAATGAAACTAGGTACAGTTGCAAAAAATGTGCCTTTCGGCTTGTGACACCTCATGTGGACCAAATATCATTTTTTTCAAAAAACTTATAATTTTCGAGAAATTAGTGCAAAACTTTATTTTTAGTTTTTGCAATTATTTTAATGCAAACAAAATTAATTTAAATGTTCCTTTTTTTTTAATAGATGCAAAAAAAATGTCATCTTAAATTTGCATTTTTTTTTAATGGAAACAAAATTTAATTTTTCATATGCATTTTTAAGTTGCTTTAAAATTAGTATTTTTTAATTTAATGCAAATAATTTTCAACTTACGTTAATTTTAGTGTATTAAAATTTTATTTTTAATATGTAATGCAAGGACAAATGCATTAAAGCAATGCATTTTCAAAACTCAGGTAGTGATCCATTTTAGATAAAGCGATATTTCATGATAAGCTAAGCTAATTCCAACGTTAAACTTATCTGTTCATAATCCAAGCAAATCGACCAACTCTAAAACTTTCGAATTTGCATGAGTTTGTACTTAGGTAACTCAACTCAGCAGAAGAAAACAAGGTAATTTTTTTTTTATATTCAAGTCCATTCCATAAATTGGTTTTGGTTTAAATATTCAGTAAAAAACGAAATTCAATACACAATTTTATATTCATTTTTGTATGTACATAAAAGTGCGTAATTTAATTTCCATTCATCATGGCAAAAGAATTTTACTCATTCTTGTAGTTGGAGTTGTCGTAGACAAAAATGTTCGCTTCTACCAGACGAGGCAAATTAGGAGCAGAGAAAAATAAAAAAGGAAATCATAATCAAAAATGTGTATTTAGATATAATTTGCAAAAATTATTACTAAACATTTCGTGAGTATGGGCAATAGTTTCATTATTTACTTTTTTGTTGTTCCAGATGATTTCACTATATAAAAAAAATATTTTCCACCCAAGAGTAGAACGAACCTAGTAGCTGAAAAAGTGTCTTCTGCGTTTTTTTTTTCTTTCAAATTCGACTGCGAAGTTTGCAACAGCAGTTTTTTTGTCTCAAATAAGTACCGCCACTACCAACCACTACGGTGGCGTCGATCATAGCTATCCGTATTTTTCATCATTGAAATGTTTACTGATAATTTTGAAGTGCTAGCAATGCAAAATTAATAAATATTTTTATACAAAACTAAAGATTGCAATTTAATTATTATTTCTATCAAAACAAAATGTATTTCGGCGCAGTTTTTCATATAAAGTGACTTTTTTAATGATCTTTCAATGATGAACAAATGGTAGCTATGTTTGGTGCCTACTACCGCCATTTTGTAACACAAACAATTTTTCGATTTAAATGTACATACATACTTTTTTCTGGGTGATTTTTTTTAACTAATTTTCAGGTAATAAATTGATAAAATTTTACAACACAAACATTGTGATGGGGTTTCTGAAGAATAATTTAAATAAATTACCTGATATTGATGATGTTTTACACACAAGAAGTTGAGAGTTAAATTTTATTTTACCTATTCACTTAAACAATTTTTTCCAAGTTCACTTCTTTTTGCTTGTGCATCTGCTCTGACTGAATTCGTTTTCGTTTCTGTGTGTACTGTCGGTATCTGCCGTCTGGTCTTCTTCTGCAACAGCAACAGGGATGTTTGCCGAAATGCGAGGAATTGGTTTGTTTATTTTTTTTTACACCATAATCGCACTTTCGCGGGTACTGAACAAATTAAACTTTGTGGAAGAGATGGAAATTTAGAAAAGAATGGATTGAAAAAACAGAAACATATTTTCGGCTAACATTACTGCGCAGCTATAACCTTAAAAAAAACGGACATATTACAATTGTTGTTTTGATGTAGGTAGCTACAAACCATAAATGAATGTTGTGCCAGATTTACATGAGCGACAAAATTTCATTATTTCTGCATTATGTACCTATTCTGTGCCATTATCCTGTTTTATGACAAAAATATATACATAGTGACAGAAATAATGACATTTTGTCACTCGTGTAAATCAGGCATGAATGTGAACAGAACTTCAGAAAACGTCGAATATTAGGTATTTTTATTTTTATGTCTGATTTACATGAGATGCAAAATGTTTTTTCTTTAAGGCTAGTCGCGCACTGGCAACTGTGATCGAAATCAAATAGTTTAATCACCAGTTGAAAGAGAACCGCGCACTGGCAACTCTTTTCTCACGCTCACACTCTTTTCTCTCTTGCACTTATAAAAAACAGCTCAACTGTTGCGGGGCAATCGTTTAGTTTGTGTCAAAACACAAACTTTTTAGTTTCGAGAATCGAGTTGCTCTAAGTGCGCGGTGTCCCATATAAGCCCATATGTTTCATTTTAGCAACTAAACAGTTGCGAAACTAAAAATTGAATGTGCGCGCCCAGCCTAAAATAACAGCTAAATGAATGTTTTGTTGTAAGTATGGAAAGAGTGATGATAGCTCTGTAGTAAGGTCGCGATGGTCTTAATTTGCATACAACAACTCTGATTTGGAAACGATAGCTGCAATTTCGGTGTCGTGTTTAAATAGTTTGTTACCGTACCCATTGTGCGTCAGTGTGTCATAATTTCTGCATTTTGTACCTATTTTTTTCGTTATCGTGTTTTATGACAAAAATAAATACATAGTTACAGAAATAATAACATTTTGTCACTCGTGTATATCAGATACAAATAATGTCAACAGAACTTCAGGATACGTCAAATATTATTTTTATTTGTATGCCTGATTTACACGAGAGTAGACAAAATGTTTTTTCTTTAAAATAATAGCTACTTGAATATGTTGTTGCAAGTATGTAAAGAGTGATGACAGCTCTCCGCTTGGTTCGAGGTGGTCGTAATTTGCATACAATAACTCTGATTTGGGCACGATAGCTGTAATTTTGGTGTCGTATTTAAATTATTTGTTACCGTACTCATTGTCCGTCAGTGTCATCATTTCTGCATTATGTACCTAATTTTTGGCATTAACGTGTTAATGATAAAAATAAGTAGGTACATAATGAGAGAAATATTTACATTTTGCCACTCGTAAATCAGAAATGAATGTCAACATAACTTCAGGAAACGTCAAATATTATTTTTATTTTTATATCTGATTTACACGAGATACAAAATGTCATTATTTCTGCATTCGTGTAAACTCGTGTAAATCCGGTATAAGCCGGAGCTGCAACGGTCGTGCAGTTGTCGTCTAGAGCACTTCTACACTATCGCATCGTGTATTAACATATATTTCAAATTGAAAGATGGAAAAATCCATACGACCGTCAAATTTATGGGATATAAATTTCACACTTTAACGATTTTCTTCCCACTTTTTTGACATATTGGAGGTACTACTACACGATAGGATTAAGTGTAGAGGGGCTTTTAGTACGATATAGTGATTTCAAGTAACTTTATAAAATCGAGAACAGAAAAACAGTTTGAAATCATTAGATTCTCTTGAAAACCTTCAAACTGGCGATGGCGGTGGCGATCACGATAACAAAATGGATGACAGTGGATAAATCATTAGAAAGGCATGCTGGTTACACGATTTGTGGGTTGCAAACACATTCTACTATAAAAGTCGCGCGGCTGAAAGCAGCATGCACCATTTGCTCGCCGCCGGCCGTATCGCGAGAACTATTTTCATAAAAAAATAAAAAAAAGTCGCCACCGCGATCACTTAGGTTTGGGCCTGACTTAGCTCAAAACTCTCAAACAAAATCAATTAATGGGTTTTCCATGGTAAAATAAATCAATTTATTTTTGATCCATGGGGCAAAATAAATTGATTTATGTTTGATTTAAAATCAAATCTGCAGATCCTATTTTTTTATTATTTTTGATATTAATCTGAATTTACCAATGGAAAACCCAAAAAAAAAAAACAAATATTCTAACAGTCTCGTGAAGACGGGGCTTAAAGATTATTTAATCATCCCTGTTTTCTCGTTCCTTGTCAGAAAACAGAAAGAAAAATGCATGATGTGTCATGTAAGTATATGTTAGTTTTAGTTTTTTTCTTGTCTCTTGTCTGGCTGGACAATGGTTGGGCACATAAATTAACGATTATAATATACATATATGATACATAATTGTTAATCTATGGTTGGGTATCTGCTGCTCAAAATCTACATAGCAGGCGATAGAAAATTGGCGCGTAAGCGTGTTAAAATGAGGATTGAGGAACATACAAACAAAATGTAGGTTTTTAAAGAAATATTGCTTGTTTTTTTTTCTAATATTAGTGAATATTTCCAAACAAAATTCAAGATTTTTGCCGGTGGACATCGTAAAGAAGGCTCAACTTAAAGAATTCCTAATTCTAAAGCTCGCAGAAGATGGTTTCGTGGCATACCCTCACGTACTGAAATAATCATCATAGATATGTAGTTACCAAAACCCAACAGGTCTTGGGTGAGAAGGGATGCCGGTCGCTTTGAAATTTACGTCGAGAAGGTCGCCACCCGCGGTCTGTACCCCATTGCCCACGCTGAGCCGCTCGGTTCGTGCGCGCTATGGTGTGCTCCTTTTCTTCATTGAATCTGGTGCAAAAGGTTGCGAAGTGGCCGTCTCCAACGAGGAGGAAAAGACAAGAAGAAAGAGACAAAGCACAAGATTCCTCCATCAACTAAACCTCTGGAGGGGGTTGTTGAGGTCATTTAAATCGGGGAAGCACGTCTGAGGACTCTATTGTTTTTTTTTTGTTTAAGGCTGGTACTCACCGTGCACTCAGAAACTTATAAGACATAACGCTCAGTGAATACCAGCCTAAAGTCTTGTGTGTAAAGCATCTCCCTATAAATAAAAGGAATATATTGAATTAATTTAAAAAAAATTATTCAATTATCACCAAAAAAAAATAAAGTAACAATTTTTACCATTTTTTTTCAGTTTTGCATTGATTTTGTTTCGTGTGCAGAAGACTTTTGGCATGGAAGAGTAGTTGTTGCTTATTTTACAGAAGGCCTAACATAATTTTTATTTTTTAAAGAAAATGCGGTTCTTTAATTTTGTTTCTCCAGTATTTCCCTCCATCTATTTCTTTTGACTGCCTAGTACCAGTATTAAAAAAAAATAAATAGATACAAAAAAAAAACAGAAAACTAGAAAAAAAAAATCTTTGGGTTGGCTGAAAAAATGTCAAACTTTCAAACACAATTTACATACCTACCTATGTACTCGTACCTATCTTGAGGTGGCACACTCAATTCTTAAAAAATTTACATTTTCAAAATAATTATGTAGAACCTTTTAATTTATAACAGTTTTAAAGGGGACAGATACTTTTTCGTTTCTAAAACTATTTTCTATTTATTTATTTTTTCTAAAATCAGCACTTCACATATCATTAGTTAAGTACCTGGAGCCTTATTAAGTAAAGCGAAAACGATCGAACGATATCGTTATAAAATGACAATACATGACTGTCTTTATCATATCTGTAGCAAATTTGGGACAGATATCGTCAAAACAATATCGTTCGCTCGCTTTCGTTTCGCTTAGTAAGTTTCCTGATCGTTTTTTTTTTTTGTTAATATTTTTAACCCTTACGATAAACAAGTTTTTAAGTTAAAAACTTATTTAACATTTAACTTGAGAACTGTTGATCCTAGAAAAAATGTAAAATAGTTCTTAAAAACTAAAGCTGTCCCTTTTGAAGTCTGTAGAAAGTTTTAGAGGATTATTTTTAAATTTAAAAATCACGACATATTTTTGTTTACAACTTTTACTTTTACCATTGTAACTAGTGATTTCATATTGGCGCATCATGATTTCAATTATTTTAAGTGGGTTTTATAGAGTAAAACGCATTCAAATGTTTATTCAACAAAAAAAAAAACAGATTTTCGTTCCTTTTGATTTAAACAAATATTTAAAATTTATATTAAATTCTATGACTACACCATAGCCAGCAAATAGTTGAAATTATGATGAATTTGTGGAATAAAATAATTATTGGTAATAGTGGTGAGAAAAATTTGTGTTTTTGTATGGTTCTTACTCTTGATGCGCTAATATAAAGCGCCAGCACAGCGGTTAAAAGGTCAAGTTGTAAATGATTTTTCGGAAAAGTCCGGATTTGGAAGAATCATTAAAAAATTAGTAACTTGCGTCAAGATATTAAAAAAAAATATATGTAGGTAGGCATATAGCCCAGTCAATATAGGTTTTCACTTCGATCTTTAGTGGAACAGCTCCGAGTTTCATGATTTTTTTTTGCAAAATGCTTGTTTTTATATATTATTTAAATTCCGAAACGTTCTGGAAGGGGAAAAAACCAAATGAAGAAAAAAACACAATGAAGATTTTGATGAATAAAAATATTTTTTTTCACAATACTGGTTGAAATTTTAAATAATTATTGATACTACCTTGTTTTAAGTTAAAGAATAAAAAAAATAGTGTACAGTGGGCATAACGGCATTGATACCTTATCAATAATTATTTAAAATTTCAACCAGTATTGTGAAAACAAAATGTTTGTTCATCAAAATCTTCACTGTGGTTTTTAAAATACAAATAATTGTTTCCCCCTTCCAGAACGTTTCGGAATTTAAATAATATATAAAAACAAGCATTTTGCAAAAAAAAAATCATCAAAATCGGAGCTGTTCCACAAAAGTTCGAAGTTATTGCGTTTTTTCGACTTCATTTGCTGCACTAATAATAATTATGAAATAAAATAATTTTTTTGGTAGGTATGCTATAAATTGTAGCCCCAAGTCTTATTTTGCGAATCTGGAGAAATCTTGTAAATCATTTTAAAAATTATATTTTAATGGAAAAAAAACGCAAATAAAACAACTCGATTAACGATTAATAATTTGAATTTTGAAAACGAAACAATACTCATTATTTTTGAAAATTAGTGGTTGGTCGGTGGTGTTATTTCCTATCTTTTCGACGTAACATAATTTTATATAGGTTATTTTAGCACAAACGGAGATATGATGCCTCTTTGTTTGGAGCTATCACTAACAAAGTTATTGTAAGCTACGATACATCTTGTAGAGCTCCTTTATCCTCATATTGGCTATCGTACAAAACACAGACAGAGCTATGATGCCTCTTTGCTTGGAGCTATCACTTACAAAGTTATTGTAAGCTACGATACATCTTGTAGAGCTACTATATCCTCATATTGGCTATCGTACAAAACACAGACGGAGCTATGATGCCTCTTTACTTAAAGAGCTATCACAAACGAAGTTCTGGTTAGGTACGATACATCTTTCATAGGTTCTCTGCGCAAAACAGAGCTACTACATCCGCATATTGGCTATCGTATTCAAGTGGACGTTGTCATTGCTTAATGAGCCGGATACGATAGCTCTTGCGATTTGTTACTATACCTTCAATTTTTTTCTTTAAAATAACAGCTGAATGAATGTGTTCTTGCAAGTATGAAAAGAGTGATGACAGCTCTGGTTGGGTCACGGTGGTCGTAATTTGCGTACAATAACTCTGCTTTGGACACGATAGCTGGAATTTTGGTGTCATTTTTAAATAGTTTGATACCGTACCCGAATTTCAAAATCAAAATCTCTGAGTGTATACAAAATGTATTGTATCATAAGACTTTATCTTTAAGAAAATAAACTTTTTCTCGTTGTGTCATCAATATTATTATTTTATTTTTAAGCCTTAAATACATATTTAGGAAATCAACTAAACATCATCAAAGTGTCAGGGGGTGCACAGGCCCCGGATGGCAGATTCATTTTTCTGCAAGCCCTTTTCCTTGAGCTTGAAGAATCCAATTCGAAAGTTTGCCAGTAGGTAAAAATACCATGGGATAAGCTGTGATGTAGCGGAGGGGCGATCGCGGAATTCGTTTCCGCAGAAAAGCCTCCCATAGTCGACAAGTTGAAGTGTAGTAGGATGTCACAACTAAAGTGTGTATGTGTACTCACAAAGGCGCTCTCGAAGAGACGGAAGTGGAAGTTTTCTTTAACTAGAATCAACATTAGTGCCTCTAGTTTCAGTTAGGATGAACTTCTTGGTGTCTACCTTACGTTAGCTAGCTAGTTAGAGAAAAGGTCAGTAAGGATTTTGCAGTAATAGCCAGATTGCTGAAAAAGAGTTAGTGTCGAATGAACCCGGTATGGGTCAACAGCAGCTTTTATATCCTTAGATATGAACCCTTAAAGGCTTACTGGCATTGGATTATCCGGCCTGCTGCCATAAGGCAAAACAAGAGTCCTGTCCCTTGGGTATGGGAGTTGTGTCGTATTCACGGCAAGAAGACCTGGAACATCCAAGGACAGTGAGAATATGTAACTTTACACCACACCTCAGGTGCTACTCAAAAACTCGAATCCGTTCTCACGCGTACAAGGCACAAATGGGTATTACCGCAATCTAGGAGATACGATGGATGTGATCAGGTATTTTGAAAAGAAAATTGCGACATTTATTACAGCTGCGATAAACGGATGCACATGTTAAGATGCGGATCGGTTAAGAGGCAAAGTTATTGACTTTAAGACGATGAAGATGATAATCTGACTGTGCTCCGTATCAAAGCCACCTTACAAAATATTATAAGCTCATATATATTTATACGCCCCTACCGATGAAGCTGAAGAACCTGTAGAGGAGGAGTCTTATGAGATCATAGCTGGAAGCTGTCCGGAGTACGATGAAAAGTTGTGCTCGGGGATTTTAATGCATAATTTGGAAAGCAAGACATATTCGGGGAATTATTTGGTAAGCATAGCCTCCACGAAACGACATATGGTGATAATTAGCGCTATGTTTCATGGAGCAACCTACCACTCTCCACACCGTCGAACCACCAACCAAATCGACCATGTGTTCATCGATGCAAGGCACGTATATGAAATCTTAGACTTGGGTACATTTCGAGGGGAAAACGTCGATCCTGACCATTTCTTACTTGCGGCTTAATTCAGAGCTCAAGGTTGCCAAACGTAAAGAAACTGCAAACCACCCAAAAAAAGAAACTTGAATTGCCTGAGCTTTTAAAGAGCATCTCAGCAATAACCTCTCCGCTGTGCATTAACCTATCACAGACGCCAACAATTATTGGTCCCAGTATAACGATGTCATCAGTGATTTAGCCGAAACCATCGTAGGGTACCAACCACCCCAGAGAAAGAATTCATGGTATGAGAATGAATGCATTCAACTGAAACGAGTGGGAGAAGATGCACTTGCAAATATGTTGCAGCGCAAAACAAAAGAAAAGTGTTTTAAGGAAATCGAAGAGTGTTGCGATATAAACAATACCCGGAAGTTTTTTTTAAAAAGCCAAACAACTGGCTGCTGGTTTTAAAACCGGAACGCAGGCTCTTTGGAAAATAACCTAACCCGAACCACATTTCCAGCAGCTCTTAATAGGTCAATAAGAAAACCCGCTTCCAGTTCCACCACACAGTATAGAAGAGGAAGGCCTTGCTATAAATAAGGTAAATAACAAAGCCGAAGGATCTGATAGCTTACCTGCAGAACTCTTCAAATACTGAGGTGATGTCTTGGTAGGGTGCATGCATTAAATTATGGATCAAATATGGGTGGAAAGGAATATAACCAATGACTGGGCCATCAGCTCTGTATGCCCCATCTAAGAAAAGGTGATCCTATATTTTGCAAGAAATATCGAGGCATATCCCTAATAAAAGTCGCATATCTGAACGTCTTAAACCGTTTTGTAATATTTAAATCAATAAATATCAGTGTGGCCACCGGCCCCGCAGATCGACCAAAGACCAAATATATTCAACAAATCGGTCCAACTGTTGGGGTATGCGGATGATATCAACATTATCGTCGGTTTCCAAGGTTCTTTAATAGAGTCTTTCATGGCTGTTAAAGATCGGGCGAGATTTGTTGGTCTTGAAGTAAATGAGCACGAGACCAAGTATCAACAAACTATCAACATTGCACGCACTAGGGCAAAATATCACTATTGATATCAAAAACTTGCAGGTAGCTGAGGAGTTCATCTACCTCGGAATAAATATTAACTCGAAGAAAGACACCTTAGGAGAGATCCGAAGAAGAATTACTCTAGGAAACCTCTGCTATTTTGGTTTGGAGGATCAAATTGGTTCAAAACTTTTCACGCGTAAGGCTACGGCCACGCACTGAGCGACTGAGAGATTGAGCGACGCAAAAAAATTAAAACACATGAAATTGTATGGAGGTGGCCACGTAAGCCCTGAGCGACTTGTGATTTTTTCAAGCGACAGAGCGACGTCGCTCTGCAATCAAATCTGTTTTAATTTTTCAGTCGATCGCTGAGCGACGAAGTTAGTCCATGGAGAAAATAAGCATAGAAAGTTTAAAATATGAAATTTTTCAAAAGTCTTTTGCCATTTAGGTCAAAATTTAACGAGTTTATAAAACTTGAGATGAAAAGCGACATTCAGAATGTTATTTTGGCAAAACTAAACAATAAAAATAAAGAATAAATAAAACGCACGACTGGATCGCACGAACTTGCTCTTATGTAAAAGTACTTTGCAATTTAAAATGTTTGTATAAATAAATATAAAGCATGGATTTAATGAGATTAAAATGTTCAAATGCATGAAATTGCCGTCTGATTTTCAGAAAAGTATGAATTAATGCAAACAAAGCTCAAAAATCGTTTTATTATTAAAGTCATATTGCGTATAAGAAATTTCTTTAAAATTTTCAAGAACGAAATTTGGGATGCCAATTTTAAGTATTTAGGAGTATATAGATTCAAGGACACGATTTGAAAATAAACGTTTTGAAGATATTCAAATCCAAAAACTATTTTTTCGAAAAATTTTGTAGACCATTATAGATTATATTTTTTCAAAGGAGCTTCGCATAAAAAATTTAGTTAAAACCGTTAGAGCCGTTGATGAGAAATTCCAAAATCAAATAAACGGTTCATTCATTCATTTATTCATTCATTCATTCAATGTAGTCCATGCCTAAATACGATTTTGCATAACGGGTATATACCCCCCATACCGTTACTTTTGGAGCTAAAAAAACTTCAATTTCCTCTCTAGGGAATCATCGAAGACCCTTATGTACTGAGTTTGAAGAAAATAACTCCAGTAGCTTAAGTTGCAGATCGAGCAAGAGACAGACAGACGGAATTTTCGGACCCACTTTTTTTGTCTTCGCTATCATCGCAATGTCAACTTTGATCAAAATCTCACGTTGAATTTTTTTTTTCCAAATGCAGAACTAGCCCCATAGTACCTACATTATATCGCAAGTAAAAACTAACTTTACTAATAAAATTAGTCGGTTATCTGCACTAATCGCTCAGCGATGACGCTCAGTAAATGGCCGAAGCCTAAGACGAATTGCATGCTCTAGTAAACTCTTATAACGTCAGTCATGATTTATGGCGCCGATTGTTTGGCAATAAGCAGAAGAAGAGGAATTTTTTGTCCTGTGTATGAAGAGTGCGACTGAATGAGAATATTGAACCCTGAACTCTAGAGTTGACCAAAATTACATTACATTAGATATTACACTACTCCGTAGATAAATCTACGAAGTAGAGACACTAAAAGCACTGGCAACTGAGGCCAGACAATACAACAGAGAGAGACAGACAGAAAGAAAGAACAACAGAAGAAACACATGTCAACAGCAGACGGTTGGTATTTGAACGGTCCTCCATCCAAGTACTAACCGTGCGCAATGATCAATGATGCTTGATTTCGCTGATCGATGGGAAGCGATACTTTTTTTTTTTTTAATTTTTTTAATTTTTTTTTTTGTTTAAATCCATATTTATTTTTCATTTATCTTAAAACTACTTAAAGCTAGACAAAAATTCATAAAAACTAGCCTATTTATCCACTAACTTACTGGCCCTATGCGGGCGCTCTAAGCTAAACTATATCTTAAATCTAGTGCCTTTTAGCCTAAAAAACTATTTTTAATTCAAAAACTATATATTTTTTTTGTTTTCTCGAGAAAATTTAAAAAACTCGGATTCTTTAACTTTTTATGATTTTTATATAAAACTTACAAGCTAAAGTAAAACTAATTAAAACTACTTAAAATAAACTAAAACTAAACTAAAACTACTTAAAAACTAGAACAGCCACAGCAGCAGAGATTTTGTTTTTATATACATATTACATATATACATTAGAAGAAATGTACGCAAGCTTTTTTTTTTTTGTTTTGTTTTTTTTTTTTTTTTTGTGCCACCCTGACTGTCCCTACCTTAGAATACCTTAAAACTATGTAAGTCGGCCAAGACAACTTGTCAACAACTATCTCTATCAACATTAGACAACCATCAAAACTGGTTCTCCTGTCTCATCCTGTCTTTCAGGTCCCGATCGGACACAGTCCTACTGAACCGAAGTCGCTCAGAAGTCGCTAAAGGACCCGCCTATCCACAGTACTACGGCCGACGTGGTAGATTAGCGGAACCGCCTCTCTATCCTGGATCAACCCTATACTATCTAAATAGAGGAATGCATTAGGTGCAATATGGCCACTTAAACGCACACTCTCGAAGTTTTCTGTGTTGGGGTAGTAAGCCCCAAAGATTAAATTCTGTTAATGTTGGCTCCATTGTATATAGTCCTGTTGGAATAGTAATGTTTGTACTCCGATTCTGGTGTTCTGTGTAATCCAAGACAACGTCTAAGACACTGCCTCTCAAACACTCGAATCTTTTCCATTTGAGATGGGGCAACGTTGAACCACACCGGGCAGCCATAGGCAATCATCGGCCGGATGAGGGCCATGTACCAAATCACCTTCACCCTGGTGTCAAGCCGGCTGCTGTAAAACAACCGTTCAGAGCAGCATTTATATGTCTGTCGAAATACAAATACTGATGCAACCAGATGCCAAGGTACTTTACCACACTTTTGCTCGCCAGAGGTTGCCGGTGCGGCCCTACGATCATCAGCTTACGCCAGTTCTTTCTAGTATCCCTAGGGGCTCTAGCCAACGGAGTCCTAAACAGAATCGTTTCACATTTCTGAAAGTTGATTTTCAACTTCCAGTCATCACAATATCGCTGAATCTTGTCGAAATCAGGCTGTAAGAGAATTCTGATAACCTCAACTTTTGGAGCTGTTCTGTATGCTATTAGATCATCGGCATACGCAATTGCCTGAGTTAGACTACTTATCAGATCGCTGGTGTAAATGCTGAATAGGATCGGCCAGTTCAGCGCTCCCTGCTGAAGACCATTCTTGATATCGAAGATTGCGGTAGAAGTTACATTGCCACTTTTGGCAACAAACTTTCTACCATTGAGCATGTCATAAAGTATTTATAATAGTGGTTTACTTATGCCGAGCCTAGTCAGTTTTAGATAGAGACCTTCTATCCATACGGTGTCGAAAGCCTTCTCCAAATCAACCAGACAAGCACCTGTACACTGATTTTTAGTTTTGTTCCATTGGATATCAGAAACGAGTTTAGACCCGGCATGAATGGTGTTATGTCCCGCCTTAAACCCAAACTGATTATCCGGTATGATTTATTGTCCTCCGCCCACTTGGACAGAGCTCTATTTATGACTTTCTCGAATACCTTGCTGATACTCGACCGGAGATTCGCCGGATTGGAGTTGTCCTTACCCTTTTTCGGGAGAGGATGAACCACAGCTGTCTTCCATCGCCCTGGATAATATGCATTATTCAGTGCGTTGTTAAACAGTGTGGCATAAATGTCAATTGCTTCCTTGGGAAGCGATGCTTTTATCAAAGCCAAGGCCGTTGACAGAAAAAGTTAACCAACATGTGGATGTAGCTGAGAAATTCATCCACCGAATGGACAACAATGTTCAATCTAAGAGTCTTCGAAGCCCTCAGGTTCAAGGAACAAGAAAATGAATAGCATCGTGGAAGCTTAAGTATTTGGTCTCTAGGTGAGTGTAAACAGTGTAAACTCGGAATCATAGAGAATGGAATACGGCTTTTCTCAGCCAGCGACCCTTTTTAATTAATACTAATTTGTAAACATATTCAGGTTTCCAAGCTTTGCGCCAATAACTTTAATGTTATAGAAATATTTAAAAACAAAACCCAAAAAATCTAGTAGAACTAAGGACTTCACACCGTATTTTTAAGTATCTTTTTTTAATTGGGATTTTAATTGATTGCAGTTGCAAATTGTAAAACATAAGTACTCAAACAAAAACTCAAGCGAAAACCACAACTAAGCTAAGGAAGAGAAGCAGCACTATTGGGGTCGTATATTAAGATTATTTCTTGCAGAAGTGTATAAATTACTATAAAAGAACATACACTTATACATCCCATTGTTAATATGTACACTGCCGCAGTTTAAGCATCTAATAAATTCATTTGCGGCGTGTAGACGTTACTCATCGGACCTTCTACCATATTTCACTCTAGGATAATGGTACTCGTACAATTTGTAACTTAATTAAAACATGCAAACGTAAATTTGTCTAAGAAGATATAGATGTCTAATTGAGATTATACGAATTAGCCATAATGTTATTAGTCTTGATGTTGTTGTTTACCTTGCCTTCTTTTATATAAAGAAAAATGCATGCATATGAATGTCTATAAGCATAGTTATTTAGCAATCTAACAATAATACATCAACAATTAAAAAATAATGCACACAAGATATAAACTCGGAATTCAAAAGATGTTGCTTTCAATCAAGACTGAATGAAATAGATGTTTAAATCAATTATCATTAAAATTATACAAGGACGACAATGGCGAATAGAACTGTCCACTCTAAAATTTTAAAGTTTAAACAAATATTGTCGATATTGCCCGGAAAGGCTAATGGGAAAATTCGAGGTTTAGAAGTTTTATGTTTGTTTAACAAAATAGCAACTTCGTAAATATTTCTTTTTTGACATATCATTCTTTTTTTGATTTTTTACCTCAAATTCTATATTTCACCTAAGCAGTCTGGTTCACGACATCAACATAGTAGTACCACCACTGCTCTCTTGGATATAGTTGAACAAGGAGAGAGGGCATTGGAAGATAACAAAATATGATTCTAGACGCTTCAACTCACAGAAAACTCAAAGTTGTTCTTAACCATATTGGTCATTATGTTTTTGGGCTTCATACAATTCATCGCGTTTCGAGTTACCTGAAAAGATTTTACGGATTCAGCTTTGAGAATATTATGTCTTTAGTTTTAAGATGTTAAGATGTTATTTAAAATTGTTCAAACGAAGCAGTCACAGTTCTAATTTTCTAACAGAGCTAACCAAATATAAATTCCATCTTTCACATGTCTAAATTTCATTTCTAATTTTCTGAGTGACAGTTTTTTATTGGCACAGCTTGTCTTTGGAATTCTTTGCAACGTGAACGAAGAAGAGCAGATAGTCTGAAACGTTTTGAGAGGAACATAACAATATGGGTCTTACAACAATCAAATTAAGAGACGACTTTAATATTTGAGCAAAATAAAGCATTATTTAATCCACTCTATATAATTTACTATAATATGCTACATTTTATTTTTTAGGTTCCGTACAAAAAATGGTTCATAATTTAGAGTTTACATAAATATTAAGTTCATAACATGTTTGGCTAACTTTATGGAGCTCTTTACATAATGCTCCATTTCACTCAAATATTAAAGTCGTCTCTTAATTTGATAGTTTGATATCTTTTCGAGACTGTAACCTTAGAATTCCAAGTTTAAAATTGAACAAACATAGTTTGCACTTAATATAATAAATTTGTACGCGCTCGTTGTTGTCACGGCATTTTTTTATCATGTTAATTTTATACCTTGTTTTCTTATTATTTATTTATTTATTTATTTATTTAATTATTTTTACTCCTTTTTTATTTAAATTTAATTATATTAATTAAGGTTATTTCACTTCAAGGCAAGTTCTGTTATACATAAATAAATTAAAATGCGAATAAAAATATTAACATAAAATACCATAATGATCCATAACTGACTTGAAATGATTTTTATTTTCTTTCAAATTGCTCACTGAACGTGATGGCTGAAATCAAATTATATAATCAAAAATAAGGTAAGAAAAAACAACTTCAATCCAAATTTTCTCCGAACCCCAATTATGAAAATCATTGATGAAATCGAGTGTTTCTCTATTAACGACTTAAATTGAATGAAATTCAATCGAGTGGATATAGTCACCTAGGGTCATCGAAGTGAAACCAATTTGCCTTTTGGGTGGGTTGAATCATTTGTTTAGGAAACTTAGTTTATTTTTAGATTAAATCTGTTGTTCTTACTTGCTCCGAAGGTTATAGAAAAGAGTATTGATTTCAAGTGATGTCAAGTAAAAAATGCTTTATAGAGATTTAAATCAAATTTAATGTAACGAGTTAAAGAAGCAGAAAAAAAAAACAGATTCCGATTCTTCAATTTCTTATACGAATTTGAAAATTTGAATGCACACAACTGTTAACATCATCATCATCATCATCGGCTCGACAACCGGGTTCCGGTCCTGGCCTCTTTCAACAAGTCTCTCCACCTATCCCGGTCTCTAGCCGACGCCATCCAGTTGCGCACCCCAAGGCTTCGGGCGTCCTGGTCTACGCCATCTCTCCAGCGCAAGCATGGTCTACCACGCTGTCGTCTACCATAGAATGTACCACAAAGAACTTTCCGAGCAGGTTCCTCTTCGCTCATGCGAGCTAGGTGTCCTGCCCACCGGAGTCTACCGAGCTTAATTTTTGTCACGATATCTGCTTCTAGGTAGATTGCGTACAATTCATGATTGTACCGTCTCCGGAATCGTCCTTCCTCACATATGGGGCCAACAATTCTCCTTAAGACTTTTCTCTCGAACGCAGCTAAGAGGTCGGAGTGCCTTTTGCTAAGCACCCAAGTCTCGGATCCATATGTGAGTACTGGCAGGACCATGGTCCTGTACAGCAGCAGTTTTGAAGTTATGGTGAGATTTCTGGATTTGAAAAGCAACTGTTAACACCTTCTAAAAAAATGGTACCATTAATAAAAATGAGAAATGCTATTTTTATAAAAAAACAAAGGTACGTCTGAATCGTACGTACTTGTTATTTTGTAAGGGTACCTTGCAATTTAAATTTTAAATTTACTTTTGAGCTCACCTAAGAACAAACATCATTCATTTTCATAAAGAAAAGGGCACGAAGAAATGAAACATTTAATTTTTTTTTAAATAGGATAACAACAAAGGATTAAATTACCAAAAAATGTTCAAATGCATAAAATTATCGACTGATTTTTAAAAAAGTATGAACCTTTGCAAACAAATTTTAAAAATCGTGATATTACTAAATAAATTCTATGTATAAGAAATTTCTTTAAAATTTTTTTAAATTCAGTTTTAAGTATTTAATAAAATATATTTTAAAATATAATTCAAAAATCTATTTGTTCAATCGATTTTAAGATGTTGATTTTTCAAAATAATATTTGAATTTTATTTTTAAATCCGAAAAATATTTTGTTGTCAAAAATTTGTACATACAATATTATTCAAAATTAAAAGGAGCTCCAGTGCTAAGATTATAAAATAATAAGGTTTTGTATAATGGCTGTATCGCAGGTACCGTTAGTTCGAAAAGGTTCAGGCTGTAGGTCAAGGTAAAGACATACATACATACAAACAGAGAGACGGAATTTCAGGACTCACTTTTTTGGGGCTCACTTTCATAGTAATGTGAATTTTGATAAAAATCGCGAGTTTGATTTTTTCCAAATGCAAAACTTGCTCTACAGTACCTTTATTGCAAGTAAAAACTGTATTAAAAACTTTCGTAGTTTTGAATTCTGTTTTCTTACCTTAAAGAAAATACTGCAAGTAGTTTTCAAAAAAAAAAAAAAAAATAATTTTAAGCCATTTCTTTAAATTGGGAGAATTTCTTAGTTTATCAGGTTTATAATTTTATCAGCTTTGTGGCTCATTTGACAGCTCGTTTCTGCGGAAATAAAATTATCTTATGCGGGTTTTCCGCGTTTGCATGAATACCCTTAGTATCTATTTTCAAACATTATGTACGAGTACATACAATATTTTTTTCAGAACTCGTTTCTGAAGAAGGTACATTCATGGTTGACAAGGCGAAGTGGAGCTTAGGTTGTCACTCGTTAATCTCGAAAAGTTGGATATAATTTGCGATTAAGTTTCAATATCGATTTGTACTTACATACACAGTATATGTATATATACTATATATGTCAAGTCATGCGTTCGTTAGAAAAATTAAACTCGAGATTTTGATCAAACTTGGCCAAAAAATTGTTGTTAATATTATCTCCCAAAGAACAACTGTTTTAGTTGCTATCTTCCGAAAAAAAGGTACAATTATTTTTTGTGGTAAGGTTACTTAAAATTTTCATTTTAAGTATATACTATACACACAATTTAGAAACCAATTATTTTTATATCCAAAAATATCGGTACTCACCGCATACAAATGTTAAAAAAATGTTTTATAAAAAAAGTATTTTACTCGAAAACGAACTCTCATTTAACAAAAACTGATTTTAAATTAAGAAATTACTAATAGTAATAAAATAAATAAATTTGGTGGTGCAACAGCTTGGAGTGAACCAGGACCTAGTGACTTACAACTCTCAACCATTCCTGTGTGCGTGTTACCAGGGAACGGAGGGGACCTACAATTTTCTGCCGATTCTGAACGGCTAATGAGCAGCACTTTCCATGACAATAGATACTCTTGGAGAATTTGTCAATTCCTCGCAAGAGCCAGTACACACCTGAAAAAAACTTTCTAGCAGCGGCTGATAATCGAACTCGAGACCTTCCGCATGACAGTCCAACGCACTAACCATTATGCCAAGGGGTACTATCGTAGAGCCTGGTTTAAAATGTTTGGCTTTCTCATCATAAAGATATTGAAATCGGCAGAAAATTGTAGGTTCCCTTCATTTCATATCACACGCACACATGAATGGTTGAGAGTTGTAAGTCACTAGGCTTAGACTCCAAGCCGTTATGGTCTCCTATTTTTTTTAGGTAGCATTTTTAAATTCCTCCCCACAAGTTGTTTCCTTTTTTCTTGAAGACCAAAAATAACGATACGATTTTTTTTAATTTTATAAAAAAGTATTTTTTTTCTCAAAAAACATTTTTTTTTTTCAAAAAAAAATCCAAAAAATTTATTTAGTTAAAACTTAAAATTAGGTAATGGTTGAAAAAACTTCCGAAAAATGGTTATTAATGGTATCCCTTCTAGAATCATTTTTTTGTTTGTGATTTTCTTGAAAACGGTACAACCGATTTTGTTTATTTTTTTACGCTCAAATTTTCAATTTTTTTCTTGTGGATTTAAAAAAAAACATTGCTTTTTCAAAACTCAATATTTCGAAAACTCCGCATTGTTGATTTTTTTTAAACCTTGACGATTAAAAGTTTTTAATAGAATCTACAAGATGTGATAAAATATTGCATTTTATCTAAAAATAACGGTACTCACCAATACAATATTTTTCTCGAAAACGGCGCCTAGAATTTTGATATCATTTTGTTTGTCGATATTTTTGTACGATCTATAATTCAATAAAAAAAAATTAAATTAACTTATTACTGACCTTAGCTGCTATAGAACTATATTTTTAAATTTTGAATTTCTCATTATCGGCATAACGGATTTCAATTAATATTAAATAGAGAAACTTCTAAAAAGTTAAAAAAAACTTCAAAATTTAAAAAAAATATATTTTTAGAATTTTGGGAAAAAAATCAATTTTTGTTTTTGAAAATTTCATATTTGAAAAAGGGTCGATATTTTTTTTTAATTATAACTTGTACACGTAAAATAATAAAAATTAAAAGTTGGCGTTCCAATATTTTTACTTGCGATATATGTATGTATGTAGGTTCTATAGGGAAAGTTCTGCATTTAGAAAAAAAAATCAACTCAAGATTTTGATCAAAGTTGACATTACGATGATAGCGAAGACGAATAAAGTCGGTCCGGCAATTCCGTCTGTCTGTCTGTACCTCCATCTAGGGCCTGAGTCACTGGAGCTATTTTCTTCAAACTAGGTACTTAAGAATCTTCGATGATTCCCTAGAGGGGAAATTGAAATTTTTTTTAGTTCTCAAAACTAATAGAGCAAGAGCCCGTGAACGCCAGAAGGTAATGCACTGACAAACTTTCAGATTTTATAAAATGACGAAGGTCTGGCGTTCACGGGCTCTTAGACTATAACGGCACCCCCATACAACCGTAATGCATAGTCTTATTTATCTCGAAAACGGCTCTTACGATTTTGATGACAAAAATTAGGTGTGATATTATGGATATGGACCACATTTCTGGCAAAACAAAAATTTAGGGGCAAAATGTTATTAATGGTAGAATCATTTCTTGATTTTCGAATTTCTCCTCAACGGCTATAAGGATTTTAACCAAAATTTTTATGCAGGAGCTCCTCTTTATTTTAAAAAATATAATTTAAAATTTTTTTTCAAGAAAATAGTTTTTGGATTTTTAAAAAAATTATACATTTTTTTTTTGAAAATTCAATATCTTGAAAACGGATGCACGATTAAATTTTTAAATTACGTTTTAAAATGTATTTCATTAAATGCTAACAATTTGCATATCAATTTGTTTTATAAGAATTTAAGGAAAATTAAGTACACAAGAAACATGTTTCAGTGTGTCTGTATGTCTGTACCTCTCGCTACAGCCTAAACCACTGGACCTATTTTCTTCAATCTCGGTAGTTAAGAGTCTTCGGTGATTCTCTAGAGGGGACTCAAAAGCTAACGGTACCCCCTATTCACCCGTAATGCAAAATCTTATTTATCTCGAAAACGACTTTGACGATTTTGATAAAAAAATAAGGTATAATATTATAGACATGAACTACATTTTGGTCAAAAATAATTTTGTTATTAACCGTTTTTTTTTTATTTTCGAATTTCTCATCAACGGCTCAAACGATTTTAACCAAAAATTTCGACAGGAGCCTCCTAAAGTTTAAAATAATATTGTATATAAAAATATTCGAAAAAATATTTTTCTGGTTTTTTGAAAAAAATCCAAGTTTTTTTTAGAAAGTCAATATCCTTTAAGCGTGTGAACGATTATTTCCTAAAACGACACTACTAAATTCTTAAAATTCATAACCCAAATTTTGTTCTCGAAGAATTTCAAAGAAATTTGTTATATAAAAAATACTTTAAAAATAAAACGATTTTTAAACTTTGTTTGCATAAATTCATACTTTTCCGGAAAGCAGACGGCAATTCCATTTTTATCTAATTAAATCCATGTTTTAAATTTATAAAATGTATTTTAAATTCCAAAGTACTTTTACTTAAGAGCAAGTTCGTGCGATCCAGTTGTGCATTTTATTTTTTCTTGCATAAACTTATATTTGTTTCAGAAATCTGTAAAAGGTTGAAGTTTTCAGAATTGATAAAACCTGTTCAAGGCCTTTCTTCTGGCATTCTGTTTTTAGCTCCAACTTTAAAGGAGTTATTCTAGCCCTGAACTTTTTTCTCTAGTAACATTCATTTTTAAAAATTTTAGTCTTTGACATAAGAGCAAGTTCGTGCGATCTAGTTATGCATTTTACTTCTTAAAATTCTAAGTCTAAACTAGTTATGTGCCCAACGATTTGCATTTTATGTTTATTATTTTGTGTGAAGTCTATGACCGTACCTGCTGCTTGGGAAGTTTTTTTTGGTCTGATTTGGTTTGGTTGGTGTTTAGAGCTCATTCTATGGCTACTTTACGGTAAGAACAAATTGTACACAAGCTTCACCGTTGAAAATTTTCATTTAGTCATTTTCGAATGTGGTAACTTCTGATAGAAAGCAGGATGCAGTATAGTTGTTGTATTTTAGGATTACGGACAAACCAATGTTAGATTTTATTAAAGCTTCGAGGCCCAATTAAGACACAAAATGTAATTTTGATAAACGTAGTAAAATATTTAAGTGAAAAAAACATGATCATATCTTGTCTGAATCGGTCTATTGAGACTTGTTGTGAAAAAGAAAATTTAAACCTTCGATATAATGTATGAATTGTTTTAAATATAGATACATTAAAATTGATCTTCTACTAATATTATATCATCAAAGATACTAAGATTAAAGAAGAAGAAGAAATAAAAACTGAACGCTATGAAGCATACTTTTGATGTAATTGTAGAAATGCACCCGCATACATATCATTTGATATAAATTGAACAGACAGTGAGAGGCTATCATTAGTTTCTTTAAAAGTTTTGTATAAACAAGAGTTTGTTAAGTTATCAATATCTCAATATGTTGAAATATGTAAGTGATATTTAAATTTCTATTAAAATTAAACAATTAATTATAATTATTTCAAATAGTTTGTCCTGGTTCTGGCACTTCTGTTAACTCTGGTCGCTGCTGTACCTGGTCCTGATCCAGAACCAGAGCCTTTAGTTAGATATCCAGCTATTCGTGGCCGAGGATATTATGGATATGGAAGAATTCATGGCTAGATAAACAAATAATCTCTATGTATTTTTTTATTAAAAGCTGCTCCATATTTTCCGCTTTAAATATGTAAATAGTTTTTTATTCATTAATGGGAGTTTTGAAGGTTTTTTGTTTTAATTGAAAACAATTTGAAAAAATAGTGGCTCAGAGATATAAATGAATATATATATTTGAGGCTCAACAGCACGTCTTGCGTGCTGTGCCTTTTTTCGGCAGGAATGGAGGGGACCTATAACTAAGATAAACGGTTAAGACTTAAGATAAGAACCACTTTTCACAACAGAGGTTTTTCACTTCCGCCCTAGAGGAAGAACCCCTAACGAAACATTTTTGTATTTAGGTTGCAGTCGCTGGGAATCTATCCCAGACCTTCGGCGTGACTGGTCCAACGCACTAAATAGTACTTCTTGTTGAGTGGGATTAGAGATCTGCTTTTGGGAGAAAATATAAACCCAATCATTTTTTTGTTCAAACTGAATCAAATTGAATAATTTTTAGATTTTTAAAATTTTCGAGGACAAAGGTATGAAAAACTGCAAATGTCATGCCAGGGTAAAAAAACTTATGAGATAAATATAGAATCTGTAGGAACGTTCGAAGCAAGACATCTTAAACGCACGACTGCGTCAAGTTAGAAAATTTGATGAATTTATAATGTATGAGATTTTAATTATTCCTTAAACCTAAACAGATTTGATATAAAAAAAAAATAATTAAGTAGATTAAAATGTAATAAAGAAGATTTAAAAAAAGTTTATTTGATAAGTAAGATATACCCCAAAGTAAGATACACCCCTTCGCTCGCTGTACCCCGACTAAACGACCAAACACTCGCTTCTCGCTTCCAGTCCAAAAAATGAGTTGAACTTGAAGCTTAATATTAGAAATATAGAAAGTTTTAAGAAGGCCTGCATAGCTTTCTACGCCTGAAGTAAAACCTTTGGTAAAAAGTGAGGTCTTCAATCTAAGATGAATTTGTGGACATATATAGGCGTAAATGGTTCGATTGTATGCGGTGGCCCGCGCTTATATTCAAATCATATAACATTAACAAACTTAAGAACTGAACAGGGGCTCTAAGAACTTGTCCAACTAATGCCTTAAGCGATTTTCTGTACCTTTCACTTGGATTCCACATTAAGTAGCTAGTATCTTGTAGTGCATTAAAACATAATGAATCGAACTCTTGGATTGCCAAGCCTTATGGCCACAGCAACATCACGGAGTTCATTCCAATAGAGATCTTTTTTTCGACTCGCACTGACATGGGCATCAGTAAAGATTTTGAGGTTATGTTTCCATCAAAAAAATACTGGGATGATGACTTTGTGACGAAAGACTTCGACACAACCATCTTAACTGATGGCTGAAAGATGGAGTATGGTGTAGGTTGAGGAAAGCGTACAAAGCTGCTGGCGCGGATGGCTTGTCAGCTGAGCTATTCAAACCAGTTGGGAATGACTTGGTAGGGAGCATGCACCAACTCATCTCAAAAATTTGGTCCGATGAAAGTTTGCCCAATGAATGGAACCTTGGCATAGTGTGCCCCATCCACAAGAAAGAAGATGCCCTGACATGTGCCAATTACAGAGGTATAAGTCTCCTCAACGTCGCATACAAAATCCTGTCGTCTGTACTGTGTGAGCGCCTAAAACCGTTTGTCAACGAGCTGATCGGCCCCTATCAGTGTGGTTTTAGACCCGGCAAATCTACCCTGGATCAGATGTTCACACTTCGACAGATTTTGGAAAAAACCCAGGAGTTCCAAATCGATACACACCATCTTTTTATCAATTTCAAAGTCGCGTATGATAGCGTGGACAGAGAACAACTATATAGAGCCATGTCTCGTCTCGGAATCCCTGCCAAGCTCGTCCGCTTGTGCAGGATAACGATGGAGAAATCTCGCTGCTCCCTTTGATGTCGAGAAAGGTTTGAGGCAAGGCGACGCGCTATCATGCAAAATATTTAACATCGGTCTTGAAGCAATGGTACGAAACGGTGCCGTGAAATAAGGCCAAGTGAAATAAGGCCAAATTTTAAAAATTGGCCTTATTGCACTTTTATAAAGTGAAATTAGGCCAATTTTCAGCAGTTGGTCTTATTGCACTTTTACAAAGTGAAGTAAGGCCAAATTGGTCTTATTTCACTTTCAACACTTACTTTTATTGCACTTTGACAAAGCGAAATAAGGCCGAACTGCATTTTTATATTTATTTCATACAAAAAATTTGGCCTTATGTCACTTTACAAAAGCGACATAAGGCTAAATTTTAGGACTTGGCCTTATGTCGCTTTTACAAAGTGACATAAGGCCAAATCTGTTTGTGACTTAAGGCCAAGCATAAAATGTTTCGTTAAAAATAAAAAAAGTAGTTTTTGCCGTTAGATTCGTATAATACATAATTGATTATCGGGGGCCGACGTTCTTGGTTTTCTTGGATAAAAGTACTTTGGGTGGCCCGCTTCGCGGGTTTTCAGGATTTTAACTCCCTTTTCGGGGCTCACACCCGCTCACGCAACTCCGTTGCTCCGCTTAGGGTATGTTCAGTCGCCAGGCAGGCGCCTGTAGCAACAGTTTTGTATTTTATATTAATTGGAGTAAACAACTAACAGTTCTGTACTGTTGCCCAAGAAAAACTGTTGCTACAGGCGCCCGCCTGGCGACTGAACATACCCTAAGCGGAGCAACGGAGTTGCGTGAGCGGGTGTGAGCCCCGAAAAGGGAGTTAAAATCCTGAAAACCCGCGAAGCGGGCCACCCAAGGTACTGTTGCCCAAGAAAACCAGAACGTCGGCCCCCGATAAACGGCACCACAACATTCAGTTGCTCTTATTACGCTTTCAAAAAGTGAAATAAGACCAATTTGGTCTTAATTCTCAAAATCATTTGGCCTTATTTCACTTTGTCAAAGTGAAATAAGACCAGCTACTGAAAATTGGCCTTATTTCACTTTATCAAAGTGCAATAAGGCCAATTTTCGAAAGTTGGCCTTATTTCACTTGGCCTTATTTCACGGCACCTACGAAACTTATGCGGATGATATTGATATCATTGGGAGGACGAAGCGAGCTGTTACCGGTGCATTTGCAAGTATTGAACTGGAGGCGGCGAAAATGGGTTTAGCTGTTAATGAGGACAAGATGAAGTATATTCTATCATCGAGAAAGGAATCTCAACATCGTCGACTCGGGCAAAACGTCACGATGGATAGGTATAACTTCGAAGTCGTCAAAGACTTTGTCTACCTGGGCTCCACTATAACATCGCAAAACGACATCAGTGCAGAGATCAAGCGAAGAATTACTCTTGCCAACCGCTGTTTCTTCGGGCTAAGAAGGCATTTGAGTAATAAAGCCCTATCTCAAAGAACCAAGGAGACCTTGTATAAGACCCTCATCATCCCGGTCCTGCTGTATGGGGCAGAAGCATGGACACTGTCTAAAATGGATGAAAATCTGCTTGGGTGCTTTGAAAGAAAAGTTCTTCGTTTGATCTTCGGTCCTGTCTGTATCGATGGAGTAAGGAGGAGAAGGTTCAACAACGAGCTATACGGACTTTACAGCGACGTTGACCTAGTCAAGAAGCTGAAAATACAACGGCTGAGATGGCTGGGACACTTGGAGCGTATGGACACCGACGCACCAGCCCGTCAAATCTTCGAATCCACCCCTGATGGTCTGCGCAGCAGAGGAAGACCCCACCTCAGGTGGCGCGCACAATTGGAGAGCGACCACAACCAACTTGGAGTGCGTAACTGGAGGCAGCTAGCTAGGGACCGTTCTAGCTGGAGGGGCTTGTTGGTTGAGGCCTTAGTCCACCCTGGACTGTGAGCGCCACCTAAAGTAAAAGTAAGTAAGAATATACTCGTATCTAGGTCGTTTATATTACTCGAATTTGCTAGTACTCGTATTTTTCAAGCTGAATTACCTGCTATCATAAAACATGCAAGGTACTTAAACAAGATCCAAACCAAAACCGGAATACGGCTATCATCAGAGACAATGAGGCGGCTGTTTAAAACTTTAATTCCAGTACATCATCCTCAAAATTGGTTAAGCAATGCCGAAATGAACTTGCTGGCCTCAATATTAACCACAATGTCACTCATTTAGGTTCCAGGTCATTGTGGCATTGATGGGAATGAACGGGCAGACGAGCTGGTCAGGCAAGGAGCAGCCGTTCATAACTCAATTGCGGCAAGAGTCAACATTCAGCTCGGAGTTATGAAGGGCGATGTTTTCTCAATTTTTATTTGGGAATCAAAGCGCAGATTAAACAGTTTAACGAAATACATTATACCTGAAAATATAAGGCCCACCTATAATAAATCCCGAACAATTGATCTGATATGCAGACCCAGGCAAGGCATAGCTAGGATTTTAGGTACCTTTAGCGGGCACTGCCCAATAAGAGAGCTTGCAGCGAAGCTGGGCAATCATCACAACACTCATAACTGTGAAGAGCAGCCATTTCCTCTGAAAATGTCCTGCTCTATCCAAATTTAGAGCACAATTATTAAAAAGGTCATGTTTTGACTTGATCTCTTTTCTCAACGCGACAGTATGGCTTCTAGGACGAAATTCGGTTACTTCTGTGCTGTGTCTTTCGTTTTATTCTGTGGACATAGGGCGGTGCGGGGGGCCGGATGATCCATCATCGAATTGGCTACTTTTTCAAAGCCAGCCAACAAGTTGCCTAGGTTGGCACTGTGTAGATGGTGTCGGATGAGTATGGTGAATGATCCAAATTCTGGATGCTTGTTCAAAAGCAAACACACAATCAGAGACATTAAATCTTACTAGATCCTCTCATAATTTTGAACTCAATCGAAACTGGATGACTCCTTGAGAATGTCCAAAATTTCCCAAGACAAGTCCATCCACAGGTTCATACGAGTTATGGTATCAAAATGGCGCACTTGAGCGCTAATTGGGCCACAACGCTAGACTGCCAGTGGGCGCCATTTCTACCTATAACTACTTATAAGGTACATAAACAGCAAATTTAAGTTGAAACCAATTTCTATTTTTCAATTTTTGCATAAAATTAAAAGTATGTATCTTCAACGTCGAATGGCTAAATTGAAAACTGGCTTCCTTACAGCGATAGACGATGACTTGATTGGGAGCATCCACTTGATCCTCTAGAAGAGATCTTATGAACTGCAGCAGATAGTACAATTTTTGATTTGAAGTACAGAAGAAGTAGTGGCTCTGCATATGCAAAGTCGTATCACGCTGATACAATACAGTGGTCTGACGGGCCTAAAGACGGATATTAAAAGTGTATTTATCAAGATCAGATATGAGAAACAAATTAAGCGAATAAGTGGAGTGATAAAATGAATTGAGTTGTAAGTCCAAAAAATATCTTTCGAATATTCTTGAAAGAAATATTAGTAAGTTTTCTAGACAGGTGTTATGGTTCTGCGGAGTACAGGGTTTCGGACTTCAGTCTATGTTACAAAAAATTAACCCATTTGTTCATAAGTATTGTCTCTTCCAATGAAGTGGCAAATAGATATGAGGCTAAGCTAATTAAGAAAATCATCCAGAATTGCAATTTTCGTCTTCTCTATCACCGTTATGTCAAATTCGATCTTAATCTCGATTTTGGTTTCTTCGGAATACAATGCTTGTCATATATTCCCTATATGTATATGTTATAAGAAAAGCTGAAATCTTTGAGAAGATAATAAAAAATACTAAATATGCTATGAAAATATCTTGTCTTTTATTTCACATTTTAAGACAGTTTTGGGGATTATATTCGTTTACCAACACTAACCATAAATTGCTCCATAGGATGGGTATGCAACAGCAACTCTGGCTGCTGGAATTCCAATAGCAGGATACCCAATCAAGGGTTGAGGCTCTGGCTCAGCTGAAACTAATGCCAACAGAACAGCCAACACAATGACAAGCTAGAACAAAAGAAAGCTTATTTAAAATTTCAAGGAATTTAATTGACCAACTTACAAAATAATTCAACATTTTGATGTAATACGATTTTTACAACTATAAACTTGTAAGCTCAACTGATTGTAAACAAATTATAAACAATCTTGAAATATCTTCAATATTTATATTAACTGAAAACTATAGAATACTTTAAGTCACCTTCAGAGCATAACGTTCCGAGTGAATACGCTTCACAGTGTATTATTTTCAGTTAGCGCTTTGATTGATTGAATATACAGTATCATTCGAAAAATGTTGTTACAACTTAATTTAACTATGTTGTATGTACTGTACATATGTAATAAAATTAACATTAGGAAGACGCACATGATTTAGAAGGTTAATTGTTTCATTTAACGTTACAAAACACATAATTACATGTTTTGACTGTCATATCATTCCCAAAAAGAGGTGTGCGGTGGTAAAATGTCCAACCAAACTAGACCAGTTAATACAACTACAAGAACTAACAAAAATCAATTAAGGCCCTTATAAAATCCGCATGGTGTGGCATTTCATCTCTATCCTACAGGATTTTCGGATTTCTAAAAAAATCGAAATCGTTCGGAAACGGCAGAAAATTGTAGACCCTTTCATTCCTGTCGAGAACACGCACACGAAAATTACAAAGAATTGTTAGTCACTAGCCCAATTTTTTTTTAATTAAGAAAAAAACAGAAATCAAGACTTTAATCAAACGAAAAGAATCCCAAACAGTTTCTTTTTGATCCGAAAATGATTTTGACGAAGCTGAATTAACAAGACCCGAAGTAAAACCTAAGAATAACGAGTTTAATCGTTTTCAAAATCAAAAACTGTTGTGAATTATTTAGGTATTTATTTCGACAAGTTCTTGTACTGCAATGTTCTCATAAATAGTCAGAAAGAGAAGACAAGAGCGGCGCGTTTGTGTTTCTCAAAAGCATTATCTTATCCAACTCTTTGAGACCGCATGTGAAGATTATTTATTACCAAGCATTCGGTCGTTCAATTCTGACTGTCAGTCAAGTATGGTAGAGTTTCAACCAGGGTTGCGAATTTTTTAATTACAAAAACCATAAGTCATAAGTCTTTAGATGATTTGTGAATTAAAAAAAATTATTCATAAGTTAGTCACTGACTTATGATTTTAAAAAATTTTAATTCATAAGCTAGTTGGTAGATTGGAAATGTTTAAGCTTCCTTTGGATACATAATTATTTAATTATTAACGAAAGTAGATTTCAAGCTTTTGTGTATCATAAAATTATCATGCTAGCTTACAAATTTTCCAATTAATAATTTCTTAATCAGATTTTATCCATTAGCTTATGAATTAAATTTTTTTTAATTCATAAGTCACTAGGTAACTTTTGAATTATTTTTTTTAATTCTTAAGTCTCTTTCTTGCGCATTACTTAATTTTTTTAAATTCATAAGTCACTTAGTAGGTTATGAATTAATTTTTTTTAAATTCATAAGTCACTTAGTAGGTTATGAATTATTTTTTTTTTAATTCATAAATCACTAAGAAGCTTATGATTTAAAGTTTTTTAATTCACAAGTCACCAACTGACTTATGAATTACATTTTTTTCAATTCATACGTCACCCACTAGCTTGTGAATTAAAGCCATGCTTAAGCTTGGAGTATTTGAAAAGAATTGTATAAGAGAATGCATGTAAATGCATATAGAAGTGCACATTCTGACTTTTGGCACTACATACTTATATGACAAACAAAAGACTATTAGATGCTTCCGGGGTGTCCAGAATTGATATCGTAATACTAAAAGAAGCACTTTGTACGGTCGGCGGACGTTGTAAGAAAGGAGTTCATATCGGTACTTTTTTACCCGAATCCTGGGTATTTTAGGAATTTGTTGGAAAGTGTACACATACCACCAGAAACATTCCTGTATCTAGATGCACATGGCTATTTATCTGATTCAATGAACGTGCTATGTTTTAAGAATGCTGTACGAAGAGCAACCGGTAGATAAAATCCTTTAAATGCCTTTTGAATCGGGGATGGGAGTACTGACCTGCTATACTACATTAGCATACCTGGACGAGATAAAAATAATTCTAACTAAAAAAAAAGTAAAATATTGGTGACTTGACTCAGTTGAAGCAGAATATTAAGTATAGTAAAACTAAGCCCTGATATATGATCTCTGATCTGACGATGACTGACATAACTCACCTGCCATTAACTCGGCGGAATCAAAGGGCACGGTAGTGCCCAGCCAAGTTCTGGCACTACACCCTTTTTACAGGAACAAACTCAGGCGATTTTTGACCCCTCCCTATCAACAGTACCAATGAAGTCAGAAACTTAAAACTCCGAATATTTGCTAAGGTAGTCAGGTACAGGCGCCTCACCAATTTTCAATTTTCTAGCATAAGCGGTTCCTGAGATATAAGGCCTCAAAAATCACAAAAACCGTAACTGACTGACTGACTGACTGACAGATCATCAAAATTATGGAGCACTTCCCGACATCGTAGAATCTTGTAATTTCGCACAACGTTAGGTCTTGTCATGCAAGCAGAGGAAAAAATCGAAAATTTGAAATTTTCCATTCAGGGGGCGTGGTATCCGCCCACTTTCTCCGAATTTTGGAGCACTTCCCGACATCGTATTATGGAGCACTTCCGACTGCTGTAAAACGATGAAATTTGGTGAACCGGTAGGGATTATATTGCATATAAAGAACCAAAAATAAACACCAAGGTTTTCCTTTCAGGGGGCGTGGTATCCGCCCACTTCCTCAGAACTGATGTAAATTATATATGGCAAACTTCCGATTACAGTAGAACAATGAAATTTGGTAGAGCGGTAGGGCTTCAATTGCATATAAAGGAACAAAAATAAAAATTTAAGTTTTCCATTCAGGGGGCGTGGTATCCACCCACTTTCACCGAATTGGTGTTGGTTGAATGGAGCACTTTCGACTGCTGTAAAACGATGAAATTTGGTAAAGTAGTAGAACTTAAATTGCATACAAAGAAAAAAATATAAAATTTGAGGTTTTCCATTCAGGGGCGTGGTATCCGCCCACTTCCTCAGAACTGATGTAAATTATATATGGCAAACTTCCAATTGCAGTAGAACAATGAAATTTGGTAGAACGGTAGGGCTCAAATGTTATATAAAGGACCAAAAATAAAAATTGAGGTTTTCCATTCAGGGGGCGTGGAATACACCCACTTTCACTTCCGACTTTTGTAAAACGATGAAATTTGGTAAAGTGGTAGGGCTAAAACTGCATACAAAGAACAAAATATAAAATTTGAGGTTTTCCATTCAGGGGCGTGGTATCCGCCCACTTCCTCAGAACTCATATAAATTCTATATGGCACACTTCCGATTGCAGTAGAACAATGAAATTTGGTAAAACGGTAGGGCTCAAATCGCATATAAAGGACCAAAGATAAAAATTGAGGTTTTCCATTCAGGGGGCGTGGTATCCGCTCACTTTCCGAGAAAAAGTTTGATTTATATGGAGCACTTCCGACTGCTGTAGAATGATGAAGTTTGGTAGAAGGGTATAGCTTAATGTACATTCAAAGCGAAAAACAGAAAATCTATGATTTTTCATTCGAAGTGTCTTTTTATTGTCATTTTGAAACTATATGGTACATGCATTTTGAAATTTCATAACTTTTCTTAGAACTAGAGTGCTTGATTTGGTACTCTAACATAGAGTTAACATGAATAGAGAAATTTTATTATTTAATGAATACTGACTAAAATTTGATGGGCTCACTTGGCAAGTTTTTTTTTATGCCCAATTCGAAAGGTTTTAAAAACTTGACAAGTGAACCCATCAAATTTTAGTCAGTAGTCATTAAATAATAAAATTTCTCTATTACATTGTAGCTGTTTCAATATTATTCTACTTTAAATATTCGGTATTAAACCTTCATGAAGTAAGAACTTGGCGTACTTTTAGATCTCAGTACTTTTCACGGCTGACTTGTTACACAAAGGTTTTTGTATAGAAGAACTTGGCTCTTTTTTTAACATTTATGTTTTTGGTCTGATATTAATCACAGGGTCTGGCACAAGAATAACCTAGGTTAAGTTAGTTTTTAAGTTTTGGTTTGTAATGTTATAAAGGGGGCGATTTAATTGGTTGAACTTTTGCAGGAGATAGGTTAGGTATTAGGTAAGGTTAATGTGGCTGCCGACCGGAAAAAGGTCAACACACTTAGACCAATATTTGGTCCGTTGTGATACCACAGGATTTCAAAAATCACCCTTACTCGTTAAACCATTTTGAGCTAACAATGAAGCGTTTGAGACAGTGAATGTCGGAATTAGTTAGATCACTAGGACCGTTATAGTAGTAGTCTCCCAAGTGGAGTCTACGTCTTTGTGCTAGGGCAGGACAAGAACATAGAAGGTGAGGAACTGACTCCTCTTCTTGTTCATCCATGCAGCTTCTGCAAAAATCATTTGCAGGAACTCCAAGACGGAAAGCATGTCTTCCTATTAGGCAGTGTCCAGTAAGGACACCTATAACGGAGCTAATATGCAATCTACCAATAGAAATAAGTTGTTTTGAGCGCTTAGCATCAACCAATGGCCAAATTAGTTTAGTAGACCGGCAAGTTGTGGTGCTGATCAATCTTTGGTTAGCTTTCTTTATGGTATCATGCTTTAGCATAAGTTTACAAGTAGCTAGGGGTATACCAATGTTGGATTTGCTATCCAACAAAGGTAAGATTGTTCCGTTTTTTTCAAGTTCGTCGGCTTTACAATTTCCTGGAATGTCTCTATGCCCCGGCACCGATATAAGATGAACGTTAAACTGTTTTGACATCTCCACCAGAGATGATCGACAATTTTGGGCTGTTAGTGAGTTAATGGAGACAGAGTACAGTGACTTTATGGCAGCTTGACTATCTGAGAAGATACGTATATCAGTAGTCGATATAACGTTTTCTTTGAGCCAGGAGAGGACTTCTTTTATTGCTAGACGCTCTGCCTGGAACACGCTACAGTGATTGGGAAGACGAAAAGATAGACAAAGATTTAATCTTTCGGAGTATACGCCTCTACCGACCCCGTCATCGGTTTTAGATTCATCTGTGTAGAAATGAATCGCTTCGTCTACCAACAGTGACTCATTTTCCCAGGTAGACCTGGAAGGGATGGACACTTGAAAGTTTTTACTAAATTTTGGATGAGGGGTGGTGTAATCGACGTTACTAGGTAGGGATCTGAACGAGTTCAGTATAGTGGAATGGCCAATATCGTTATTGATCCACTGCGGAGAGGCCTTAAGCCGATTGGCAGGAGATACATCAATGAAAATTAATGTGGGTTCAGTTGAACTCTAATGTACCACATTTGACGATGGATTACCTCTTCCCATAGTCTTCGTTGTTCTTATTTGTGAACTTAAGGCAGCAGCGCATCGTTTTTCTCGAATAACAATAAGTTTTAATCACGAGCACCGTTTGCAAAAATTTCTGCTGATGTTCGTGGGACTCCAGTGAAAGTGTTAACAATCTCAGTTTGAATTTGAGCTATCCAAATACATACTAACTACCTACATACTAAAAACCTGGAAACTGTCTTCTTTAATAGATTTCACCTATCAACAAAAAAATAAATAAATCAATAAATTGTTTTAATAAAATGAATTCAAAAGTGGAATCGATTTGAAATCTTTCCTTCAGCTTTTTTGGTCACTGTAATTTTGGAAATGAAACAACTAGGTTACATTGGAGTGCCCGACCTTGCAAGTAAAGTTCTTACTTTGAGTGACGAACGATTCCACGCGGTCAACGAGAAGAAAGTATTCAAAGTCCTCAAGGACAACAGCTACTCTTCAGCTTTCATTCGTGATCTGCTTTTGAAGCACAAACATAAAACTGGCCGTGAACGGAATATGGATCCAAGAAATGGCTACTTCAAAAGTATTGTTTGTGTTCCAAGTTTGACTGAGAACTTAAAAAACTCATCAGCAAAAATCTAAAGGATGTTCGCTTGGCCTTCAAATCAAATAAAATCATTAGTCACCTCTTTACAAGACTTAAAATGAAATCGGACTGGGACAAAAAAGAAAAACAGATGATAGGTATATACAAAATTAATTGTAAGGGAAAGACAAATGAACCATGGAATTTGTGCTACAAAATAATTCCTTCAATAAGTCATTTTAAATCATAGATCTGACATCAAATCTAATAATCCTGCGAAGACAGCCCTGATGAGTCACAGCATCGAAAACGGCCATTCTCCAGAGTTTAAAGGTGTCAAAATCCTGCAGACCGAGCAGCATGCATTGAAACGCTATACTTTAGAAAAAATACACATTTCTGCTGTCTATTGCGTGCTCGTCATTATGAAAATAAGTTTCCTACTTAGACTAAGTTTCATTTGAAGTGTTCTTTTCTTTTTACTCGCGATATAATACTACTATAAGGCAAGTTCTGCATTTGAAAAAAATCGAACTCGAGATTTCAATCAAAGAAAAAATGGGTCCGGCAATTCCGTCTGTCTGTCTGTATGTCTGTACCTCGGTCTACAGCCTAAACTACAAGAGGTATTTTCTTCAAACTCGTTAATTAAGGGTCCTTGGTGATTCCTTAGAGGGGAAATAGAAATTTTTTCTTAGCTCCAAAACTAACGGTACCCCCATACACCCGTAATGCAAAATCTGATTTATCTCGAAAACGGCTTTAACGATTTTGATAAAAAAATTAAATGTGCTATTAAAGGCATGAACTGCATTTTGATCAAGCAAAATTTTAGGAAAAATGATATTAACGGTACCTATCATAGAACCGTTTTTTTGATTTTCGACTTTTCAATTAACGGCTCAAGCGATTTTGACCAAAGTTTTGTACATGACCTCCTTTAAACTTAAAACATAATTTTATATAAAAATATTCCAAAAAAATATATTTTGGGTTTTAAAAAAAAAAATCCGATTTTTTTTATTGAAAAATCAATATCTTCAAAATGTTTGGAAGATTATTTTTTGAAATTATTTCCTAAAATCTATATTACTAAATAGGTACTTAAAATTGGCATCCAAATTTGTTTTTTGATAAATTTTAAAGAAATTTCTTATATAAAAATTAATTTAATAATAAAACGACTTTTAAACTTTGTTTGCATAATTTCATACTTTTCTGGAAATCAGACCGCAATTTCATGCATTTGGACATTTTTATTTAATTAAATCAATGTTTTGTATTTATAAAATATTCCTAAGTACTTTTACGAAAGAGCATTGTTCGTGCGATCAAGTCGTGTATTTTATTTTCTTTGTATTTTTATGATTTAACAATCATTTATATTTTATGTTTAAAAAAAAACAAATAGTTTATAAACAAATGAGTATATATTGTATTGTTTTAATTGTTATTATGCTCTTGAATTAACTGATGTTTTTTCATTGTATTTTTTTAATTAATAAAGTTCCCCTGAAGAAGGTAGCAAACCCTGCGAAACGTAGTGAAAGCCAATGTAACCGCGCCGTTTTCGAGAAAAATACGATTTTTGAAAACCATTTATTAATATTTGTATGGTGGGTACATTTAGTTTTAGATAAAATACATTTTTTTTCTCACATTTTGTAGATTATATTGAGAAAATTTCATTTATTAAGTTTAAAAAAATCTAGAATGGGGTTTTCAAAATATTGAGTTTTGAAAAAAAAATTGAAATTTTTTTTTTAAAATCCAATTTTGTTTTAATTTGCGTACACAATCCTATTCAAGTTTTTGGGGAGCTTTTGCAAAAAAATATGATCAAAATCGGTTGTACCATTTTTGAGAAAATCAACAAAAAAAAATGGTTCTTTGGGGGGTACCCCCAATAACCATTTTTCGGACATTTTTTTCAACCATTATCTGTCGAACAGTTTTTGAGAAAAAAAAAATATTTATAAAATTTCGAAAAAAATCGTATGGCAAGTACCGGTATTTTTGGTCTTTAAAAAAAAAAAGAAAAAAACCTGTGGGGGGAAAAATTAAAAATGATATCTACAAAGTTTAAAGAAAATCGGCCAAGCCGCTTAGGCTGTAGTTGAAGCGACAGACAGACAGACGTTTTTAGTCTTCGCTATCATCGTAATGTCAACTTTGATCAAAATCTCGAGTTCGATTGCATTGTATAATTGCGAATGCATAACTTGCCTTATAGAACCTATAAGTCGCAAGTAAAAATGTAGGTACTTAAACAAACTGTCAAAATAAACAAAAATATTTTTATTCTTATATTAAGAATATGATTCAAATAAAAATTAAGAAATTACGTTTGGCTTTATTTTCTACACTTCAAAAGAAGATAAGTCGTCGATTGCTTTCCGACCCTAGAGAACAGAAGACTGATGAAATGTTTTGAGAGTCTTGTTTTTGTTGTTGTTAATTATAATTATTTAGCATTTTCAAAGTGTAACGCTAAGAAACTCTTTGTTTCAAAAATTTCAACGCCTTCAAAATCTGGTGTATGACCCTTTTCTACACTGTGACATACCAGTGCCGTCTTCGCGGTGCTTTTGAGATTTATGACCGATTTATGGCTTGAAATTCTTGTTCTTTTCAAAGTTTTGCCAGATACCAGTTTTTTTTTTGTAAGAAAATAGTTTTAATGGGTTAGGATATAAAAAAATATGAACTTACAAAAATTCAGTCTTTCTCTTCTCTATCATCGTAATGCTATTTTCAATTGAAATCCCGACTTGCATTGCAATAGTATAGCAAGCGAAAAACAATAGAATCATTGACTCATTCATTGACTCATATAAAATGATATGCCCTTCTACCTGCATCCACGCAGCCATAAAAGCATTTGATTTATAGAAGATAACTTTTTTTGCATTCAGTAAGTTCATTGTAAACAAAAAAAAAAAATAAATCCTTTCAACCTAAATATCGATTTTAGTAACAAATATCCTTAGAATAGACTATAATAGGTGCGGCTTTGTTTGGAACGCTTTTTTATCCGGATTTACCTTGAAATTGAAACGCAGCAATGGTAGAAACATATGAGAATCTCTTAGTTCATTATTTATGTATGTACGAGTAGAATGGGGGTTGGTGGAATTTGGTTTGGCGTATGACCTTCAGTGAGTTTTAGCATTGTTTTCGCATTCTTGATTTTGGAGTAATTTGTTTAAGAAAAAAATTAAAAGCTCTGTTCTTGAAAATTTCTTTGACGTTCTTGCTATGCCGATAATAATTACGAATAGATAGGAAAAACAGAGTATACTCGTAGATACACACTTTATCATAAAACCTTTTAGTACCCATGCACTATTAATCGAACTAACCTTGGTTGCGCTATTTGGATGATGGCATTTGCGATTTTGAAGATTTAAATGTAAAGTTAGTTTATTTTGATCAAAGAAAAAAAGAAAAACCACTAATGGTCTATAAATTTGTGGAAAAGTAGAATTTTGGGGGTTGCCAATTAAAGGATGAACTAACAGGAGATTTAATTTTAAATCATTCAAAAACGCAATTTTATAAGTGGGGATATTTTTTAAACTCTGCAGCTTATAATTGAGTACAATAAATTCCGAATGATAGCTTTGGCTTTGACTAGAAGTTGTAATTCTATTGATTAAATTTTGCCTCATGTCTTCGCATTATTAGGGTTGTTTTCTCCCGAACAGCTCTGTTATGTGTTCCTTAAGTATATAAATTGTTGTCAAGGCACTGGCGTAAGACCTTGACACTTGACTTATTTTTATGCGGAGTGTATGTTAATTACCTAGTGACAACAGAAGCTGAATATTTGATACGAAATACGGAGGCTGCAACCAGAAACATTACGTGGTGTAATGGCAAACGCACTGTCTGTATCGGGAAAAATGGTGATCATTTGTCTAATGCCATTTTTCATATATGTACCTAGTATAGTAAGCCGTAATTTCAATAAAACGCTTTTAATATGTACGCAAAATTACTTCAAGCAAATGATATTTACAAGAGTTATACATGTTTAACATTGGTAGGTTTTATTTGGCCTACCCTGTACACAATATTCGTTTCCTGGCGTATGTTATGATTTGACCATTACCAGTGTAGCAACAAGTATGTTTAAACATTTTTGTCCGTGTAGGCTTTTCTTAACCTAAACATTCACACAATATTACTATATAGGTACTAATAATATGACCACTTTAGTAAATCAACAATTATATGTAATGTCAAATCTATTTATAAGAATAACTATATCATATACATGTATAGTATCGTTATCGTACGATCTCTTTATGTAATATTATATAACTGGTAAATAATAATCGAATGATCATGCAACTGTTAAATATAATACTCTATGTACATACATTATCTTCTATCATGTAATTTAAAAGAATAAAGTCAGTTCTTGTCCATCGTTGAACGAAATACGTTGTTTGTCTCTTATTTCTATTATTTGTACATTCGACCATCTCCTACAGTCCGGATGTTAGCTATCAGGTTTTGTAGGGTCCTTGGAAGGTTTAAAAACATACACCCACTAACAAATCTCAATGAGCCAAATCAGGGGAGCGGGCTTCTTCTTTTTCTTTCTTTTATAGAATTAAAGTCGCGATCAGAGAGCTTTTACAAAATCGTCAACTTGAACGGAAAATAATGAAGGTCTTCTATATTTATAACTGAAAAAATTGAAAAGAGATGGAAAGTTTTTGCCGTTTAAAATTTCATAGAGCTCTTACATAATGTACATATGTATGTCTAGAGTTCTTCAAAATGGGACATCTGCCAATAAAATGGTATGTACGTATTTTCCACTTTATTTAGACTGCAAATTATTCAAATACCGACCGTACCTTTTTTGAAATCTTTGGCGTTAATTTTGAGGAGCCCGCCCCTAGATTTGAGAACTTAACGTACCAAAAAGTATGGTTGGGCTTTTTAATGAAGACTAGCCGACCCAGCTCTCGAAATTTGAGTGCCAATTTATTTATTAAATTCATTATCATTCAATAAAAGGCAAAGAATTCATGATTTTTTTAAATTGAAGGGTTGTAAGTCTAAAGGGTCTAAGTGCCAAAAAATCAAAAATCAATATTTTTATCAAAATATAATCTAAGGGCCAAGCCTTATAATATCAAAATGGATTCAAGTGCCTATTTCTTTTAAAACTGTACACACACACAAATAAAGTTGTGGTATAGCATAAGTGCCAAAGGGCTTTTGCTTATGTTTTTCTCGTTTATCTCTAAATTATAAAAATGGCACTTAGACCCTTTAGACTTACAACCCTTCAATTGTTGAATGCAATGAGCAGTACCTACTAAGCACTCAATCCTGGAGTCCAAGACGGTGTTCACATTGGACTTTCTCAACCGATTTATTTTGACGTAAGGCCACCCTGTCGTGTTCAGACACAAAAGCAGTGTGAACACTCGAGACTCACTTTGACGTCTTGTAGTTGTAATAATTGTTGGCCATTTGCTATGCCACTACAAATATACAGTGAATTACAAAAGTAAGTAAGCACCTCTTAGTTTAAAGATTATTTCCTTCAAATAATCGAAAGTAATGTTAAACAAAACTTAATATTTTTGTCTATAATTGATATGTATGTATTTTGAACTAAAAAGTAACATTTCAAATAAACCAACTGTGTTTTAAAATTCTGTTTGTTCAGATTCATGGGTTTTTTCAAAGAAGAGCCGATTTTTGGCGATTTATTTTACTTATGTAAGGTTTCTTTCTAATATTTCGACCATGATAACCGGATTGGTAGAGCACTCGTCGAATAGTTTGAGGGTTAAATGACTTACCTGTTTTATTTGGTTATTTCTGCTGATATCTTTGATGAACTTACTTTGGGATTCCTCTTCACTTTCCTAACAATAATACGGCATTCCTACTTGTCATTGTCATTAATCGAGGGTCATTTTGCAAACTTCCAATGTTATTTTATTTGGTTATTATTTTGTGTATAGTAGATGGACTTTTGTTAACATTTTTACCATTCTCGCACTTCGATTTATTTTCCAAATAGTGTTTTTTGTTTTTTTTAATGAGCGCTTACTTACTTTTGTGATACACTGTATCTTCGTGTGTCATGTTATGTCACCAAGACAAATGTCAAAAAAAAATCCATTAATTTTCAATTTGTTTTAAAAATCCTGCCTCACTTTGCCGTCTCATTCTTACCACGAAGTGCGAACGAGAAAAAACACAGAGACATCAAAATAAGTCGGCGGAGTGAGTCCAATGTGAACACCGTCCAAAGGAAAACAGTTAATGGTAAGCAAACTTTCAAACCTATACACATTTTTGACATATTAACAATTTTGTTTCGATTCTTTCATGTCATTGTCCTTCAGCTGTTGTTATTGCCATAATATTGGAAACGAACCCACGTTGCCGGAGTGACGTGAACCTGTGAATTTTATGTTACATACATATGATTTTTTTTTTTAATTTCACTCATTCTTTTTTCATAACGCCTAAAGAAATATAGCTAACTTCAAAAACAAAAAAATCAATTTACTTTTGTAAAACTTTTTTTGTTTGCACATCGATCGGCCAGCTGTTTATTGTCAACAAAAAATGACATAAATGGAAGTGTTCCGAAAATGAGGTAGGTTTGAGTCCATGGAACGCATTCAGCCATGGAGATTTAAATTTGTATCGTAAGTCATGTTATTTTGACTACGCGACGTCTCACGTCTGCATTTTCTATTTTCTCTCTTTCCCTGACAAATACAATTCGAGTGTTTTGTATTCTCTTTTTTCGCAAATATTTAAAATTCAAATGCAGACAAAAGTAAATAAGTTTTGAAAAATAATTGACTTTTACAAATACGCAGAGCTTACACTTTTACATGAATACCCCTATTATTGTAAAGGCATAATTGCAATGAAAAAAATCTGCTCTCCTTTTCCAACTCAATTTAAAATTTTATCTCCCATCTCAAAAAACCAAAAAGTAAATGTTTCACTTTTTGAAAACACTAATACATTGAATAAATTGCTTCAGAAAATTATCGATGGATGTCGCCAAACTGAAAGCAAAAAATGTCGCTAGTGTATGTGTGTATTCTTTTTCATTTTTTCACTTATTGTACTTTTTGCAAAAATTGCCAATTGTAGTTATCGCTTGATGGTTTAAATGGTTCTACCTTTTTACTTTTTCACTTTTTAAAAACGCTATTACATGGAATATGGTACATTTTTTCAGAAAATCACCGATAGATGTCTGAACTGAAATTGTATAATGTAAATTATACGCTCTTTTCAGCAACAGATATGGCTAGTGTATGTGTGTATTCTTTTTCACTTTTTGCAAAAAGTGCCGATTGTAGTTCACGCTTAATGTTTCAAAATTTTATTATAAGACCTCAAAAACTAAACAAACACATGCCTAATATTTATATTGATAATATTTCTTCTTTTAGGCTAGTCGCGCACTGGCAACTGTGATCGAAATCAAATAGTTTAATCACCAGTTGAAAGAGAACCGCGCACTGGCAACTCTTCACTCACGCTCACACTCTTTTCTCTCTTGCTCTTATAGAAAACAGCTCAACTGTGTCCCATATAAGCCCATATGTTTCATTTTAGCAACTAAACAGTTGCGAAACTAAAAATTGAATGTGCGCACCTGGCCTTAGGTAGGTTCACATTCAACAACAACAACATGTTCATCAACTTCTGTCGTGTTGGCGGATTTGTGTAATGTGAATACCACTGTGAACCCACCTTAATGTTTCGGGCTCTGGCTTTGGGTGTTGTATTTTCGCTGAATGGTTTATTCTGGATTTGACATTTCTAATTATGTGTCAGTCGATTTGACATTTCTAATTGTTTTTGTTTTGCGGGCATTGCTTTGCAGTTTTTATTTATTGTTTTAAACAATTTCGGTGTAGTATATTTAAATAATTTTGGCATTTTGGACATCTACGCAAAAAATTCTTTCGTATAATATGTAATTTATGCCCCTTCGGTTTTATTATATGATTAGATATGGATCACGGAATTGTACTATTGATGTTATTAGTTGTTTCCGAACTATTCAGGATCTTTAGAATACTCTGGTGCAGATCGAACAAGAAATAAAGAAAATAATTAGCGTTTATAACTATGCCCAGCTCACTACATACAAAAAATTAGGGTGGTCCTTATTTGTATGGAAGAAAAAAAATTGTTTTTTTTTTATTGAGCACCATTTTTTTTGTTCTCCTATATTCAAAACGTGCACAAAAAGTTTTTTGAGAAAATCGGGTTGTATTAACACGTGCTGCAATGAGTCTGAAATCTGAAGAATTGTCTTCTATAGGAAAAAAAAAAAATAAGTGCTATCGGTATTGAAATTTTATTTTCAAAGTGATATTTTCTTACTTTAATTAGACAAATAAAGATGTTTCAATAAATAAATCGCTAGATAATATTTTTACAAGGAATATCAGAATGAAATTTAGTCATTGTCAAGAGTTTTTAGATTTTCTCGACCAAATCCAGGGTATTTTTGGCGGTAATTTCAGAGAGCCTGAAAATTTGAATAGAAATTATTGAAAAATGTTCAAATAAATTATTCAAAAGCTGTCAATTTTTGAAAAGGGTATACTCACTTGAAGTAAGAATTGCTTTTGAATTTATTATTGAATTCCTCCATGAGTTTAACTCCACATTCAGCTGCATTATTGACTACTTTTAAGGATCCGACTATTTCGTTTCCTCGTCTGTATTCAGGTTGCTCATCCGAAAGTAATGGATAAATGTGGAAAAAATCTGTAGATACACTAAACCTTTTGAACGAGTTCATATAGATTTAGCTGACATTAGTTTTGTTGAAGAGTTTTTGGTAATAAAATGTAAAACATCAGCTGGTTTCATATGTAATTTTTTCTTAACTTCTTCTCCTTTTTGGTTATCATCTTCCAGAAATGCTTAGCATTTCTATATGGATTTTAGAAATTTATCACCCCGTCAGTTTTGCCTATCATTTATAAGGCGTTTATACGTCCAAAACTCGAGTAGAACTCACTTCTTTGGGCAGGTCAGCACAATTTTCTCACCACGTATTGGATAGAGCTCAGAACAGAGCGTTAAAAATGATAACAGAGCTATAATGGACTTATTCCCACCTCTTAAACACCGTCGCATCGCTCGGAATGTTTAATGATATATACATAGATAGATAGATGATTTTTATTGAATTAATATACATACATATAAACTTAAATTTTAACAAAAATCTTAGTAGCATGGCTTGGGCCGTCTGCCAGAATGACAACATAAAAAAAATAAATAAAATAGAATACATAATAGCTTTTTATAAAGTAGATCATAAGCTTACTTGAATTATCACAGTTGTAATACTTTGTTAATCAATATTTGTTGAAAAAAAAAATAAAATAACTTTAAAAAAAAAGGATTCACAAGTCTTCGTTCATTATTCCTTTTCTATACCTTAAGGCAGTTTTGCAGTACTCAAAAAGTTTGACCACATCCATCTCAATTAATTCGCACAAAACTTGCTCTTCTGTTAAGATGTTGCTTCCAAAAACAGATCTTCTTGTTTCACTCAGTATAGGGCACTTTCCGGATAAAGTGAATGACATCTTCCCTTTCTCTTAAGTTACAAAGACTACATTCTAAAGGTAGGTTTGGTCTATGTGGAATAAAATTTAGATTGAGCATTTCACTTCTTAACTTGACCATCATGGAAATCAGTTGAATACTATTTGTATCACAGAAGTAGTTATTTCCTGTGATATTATGAGAAAGTCTGCTACAAATTGACCTAAACAATGACTCGGCCGCTTCCGCTGCTCTGCTCTGCTCTGCACTGTTCATCAATCTTAGAGATAATTTCATAGAGAATATTTCTACTAGCAGCTTCATCTGTTTCTGTACTATTCAAATTTAGTCTCACGTTACATCCTTTCGCCAACCTCAACCACTCTCCAAACCAACTACTACGGTCTTGAGTACTACTCTCTTTACCAAACGGAGTTCAGGCATCCCAAGAACTTTAAGCAAATAGTTCGCTTGAAGCTTAAGCGTTTTTATAAACAGCGGCGAGATTCCTGTTTCAAGCATGACAACGTAATTCGGCGTGCTTACTGGAAGCTGAAATACTCTCTTAACGTAGTAAATAAGGAGTTTTTCAACAGAGTCGAACTTATTACATCCCCAAGCCTGGGCACCATACAGAAGTATCGTCTCTGAAACTGACTCAAAAATCTTATATTTACTCCAGGTGATGTTTATTGCTGTCTTTGCCTTTTGTAGTTTATCACTGAAATTCTTCTCCATATTCAGGCTGCTCGTAAATATTAAACCAAGATATTTGTATTCCTTGACTTCTTCAATAGATTCTCCATTGTAGACCCATCGTTCGTTGGTAGCTTGTCTTCCACCACCTCTTTTGAAAATCATTACTTTCGATTTTTGAATGTTGACAAACAGATTCCATAAACGACAGTATTCATACACCTTGTTAATCATACGTTGAAGGGTTGAAGGGTATAACAACATCATCAGCAAAGAGCAATGCTTTAATTTTTACATCCGCAAAGAAAATTCCACCAGGAAGGTAATCGATCAGATCATCCAAAAAGAGTGTAAATAAGCTGGGACTCAGAGTACATCCTTGCCTTACTCCTGAAGTGGTTGTAAACCAATCAGATAGCTCAGTTCCGTTCCACACTGCAGACCGTGTTCTTCTGAAAGCATTTTCTAGCACTCTCCCAAATTTCAATGACATTCCAAGACTATATAACTTATAGAACAAGGCACCACGGTCAATGGAATCGAAGGCAGCCTTGAAATCAATGAAAAACGCATACCTTGTGACAAGAAACTTTCTGCTAAAGTTTTGAGGACGAAAATGTTGTCTATCGTTGAATAGCCGTTTCGGAAGCCTGCCTGAAACTCTTTTAGCAAGTCATTCGAATCAATCCACGCTGTTAGGCGCTTGTGAAGGATCGCCATGAATATTTTATACGAAGCGTTTAGAAACGAGATTCCCCGATAATTAGCCGGATCCAATAACGATCCATTTTTATGGATTGGAAAAATAACTGCATCTCGGTATTCATCAGGAAAGAGCTCACCATCCAATACTTTGTTAAAAACAATAGCTAAGCTTTCCTTAAAATGTTCTGTTGCATATTTATAGAATTCCAGGGGAATAGCGATTGCACCAGCAGCTTTCCCATCCTTAAGAGTGGTTAAAGCTAATTCGATTTCCTGTCTGGTAATGATTTCATCAAGAATAACGTTGGTATATCCAGGGGCTGCGTATTGTCAAATTAGTGTTGAAGCAGTCGGCCTTAGTAGCTCATTAAAGTGATCACGCAGTGCGTTTATTCCGAGCTTGGTGTTGATTTTTCGGCTTTCACCATTTAGTTCTCATGCTAGTTTCCAGAATTCCGATGCATTTTTACATAACACCAGCCTGGATGCTTGCAGCTCCCAGTAAGTTTTCTTTTTGCTTTTACAAAGTGAATCGATATAGTTCCTTCTAAATGTGTTTTCCTTAGAGTTCCTAAATAATCGCAGCCAGGCAAAGGATATTTTGCACGCTCTCTGACAATCGTCGTCGAAGCATGGTTCTCTTCCTTGTTTGCTAACATTTTTCACACAGGTTATCTGCGGATACGACATTTTTATTACTTGTTCAAGTGTAACAAGGTCCGAGCCAGAATGCCTTTGAAGATTCGAGTCAAGAAGACGCCTATATGATTCCGCTTTATTAGTTTTCCATTTCATTCTAGGAGGTAAACTCATTGTCATAATGTCCTCATTAAGCTGGCTCTGTATTTGGAAGGAGACAATTAATGGAAGATGGTCGGAGAAGGGTACTGGTTTAACCTCAAAATCTATGACGAATTGTTCCCAATCTTTGCCTATAAGAGCATAATCGAATGTCTAATGTATTTTCCCTGTTTTATCGCTTTTATCACAAGTAATGCTCACTCGAAGTAGCCAGCCAGTTGCATTCTTTGCCTCAATCAGTTTACCCGTGATACTGGTTTCGCTAGGAATGCTCAACAGTTCACCCTCAAGCTTAATTTTGGTCGTACCGTCAAATATAGAGATTCGTTTTTTAGTCGCACAACATGATTATGGAATAATTAAATCGACACAGTTTTTCCTTGCCTTTTCAATTTGCAAACATTCAAGACCAATGTTCATCGACATCTCCTATCTCTCCCCCGCCAATTTCCCCATCGCCTATGCTCTGTTTAACATTATAATTGTCCGTTAATAAATCCTTGAACGCGTGTGAATTATAAAAAATAAAAAATCACGTCTTATGCCAAAGAACAGTCAATCGATAACGTTATTATTATTTTTTCACACTGAAATGATACAACAGGAGCAAAGGCAAATAAGAGTCCAATAATCAAATCAGTTCGCTTACTCACACAAAGGGTAAGCAATAGCAAAAAACAAAGTGACATTGCAATAGAGAAAGATTTTTTCAGGATGAGTTGAATAAAGTTTAATCACTTGGAAGGTTTTCAAAAGACGAACCATCCATGCTAAGAGAAGTAAAGTATATTATTGATTCTTTAGAATTGGTTTTGCTGGCAGGTATGAAAAAGAAAATTGAAAATGAAACAAAGCGGAAGATGGTGTGAAAAAAAGTGAAAAGAAGCGGATCCGGAAATTGAAAGTTTCTATTTTCCATCCGGTCAATCGAAGTGGAAATGAAAATTGGAGTTTTCACTGTTAAAATTGAAATAGGTGAAGGCCGAAAAATCAGTATCTGTAAGATTGGGACGCTGCATGTTTATATTTTGGTGTTAATTTGAGCTTGCGCTATAGGTTACGACAATTTCTCAAACATGTGTCGATTTGAAATTACATTCGTGAAGAAGGTTCAGCAATTGTGTCTCTCTGACTGCTTGTCTTTCATTTTATTAAACTCATGGTGATCATTTATTTTGAGTCGACCTTAGCAAAAAAAAGTGTTTGTTATCTCTAAACAGATTACACATAAGGTCCGTAATATGTGTCATAACCGGGAACTGTCTAATAGGTATTTTCGAACGATTTTTGCAGTGAAGAGGAAGAATGGAAAAATCTCTGTACATATGCCGGTCTTTTTTAAAGTTAGGCTTCATCTAGGAGAGATCTAGTAACGGGTTTTTCAATAAACGCGGCTATTTTGGCGACCTATATGCGGGGCATGTTGTTTTGGTGACATCTGTCAAATCTGTTGTTTATTATTAATTTACTGATGTCAAATCACCATGGCAAGCAAAACGATTGAAGAACGAGCCCAAATGATAGGACTTTATTATCAAAATGAGTGTTCGTTAGTGCGAACGTTTCCTGCATTGCACCTATTTTACGGTAGTCATGGTGTTCCTTCACAGCCGACTCTTCAACGTTTGGTGGCCGAATTCGAGATGACCAGTTCGGTAACTAATCAGTCAACATTTGTACGTCAAAGGAACGCAAGATCGGCAGAGAACATTTCCACGGTCCTGGAAAGCGTACACCAGAACCCCCGGCAGTCGATTCATAACCGTGCACAAGAACTCAGCCTTTTGCAGATTTCGACATGGAGGATTTTGTGTCAGGACTTGAGCCCACACACGTACAAGAGTTTAAAGCTAATGACCATATACAAAACCGTTTGTTCGTTGACTGGAATTCGGAGCGTTTGCAAGAGGACCCCAATTTTGGTCGAAAAAGCGTCTTTAGCGACGAGGAGCATTTTTGCATGAATGTCTGCGTGAACAAGACGACATCGACCCACACAAAGATCACCAGACCACAATGCATCCTCCAAAAGTTATCGTTTGATATGGATTTTGGCCGGCGGTGGCGGTGTCATTGGTCGGAACCTTTTTTTTTTTAAACAACGACGTTGTTGAGGTGGTCAGGTCACCCTCAATGACGAGCGCTACAAAACGATGACAACCAATTTTTCATGGCCCATATTGAACCATATGAACCTAGACGACTTTGGCCACCAAGGTCATGTAATTTGACCCCTCTAGACTTTTCCTTGTGGGGTTTTCTGAAGTCACAGGTCTATGCAAATAAACCACTTTTAACCGATGCTCCTAAAGTGAACAAAACACATGCCATTGCTTAAAATTAGTCTAGTCTATGCGGTAGAGTGATTGAAAATTGGACCACTCGGATACGTAACATCGGCATTTCAGCGATGTGAATTCCATACTTAATGGCATACATGGATGTCTGAAATAAAAAAATTATTTTGTTATTACCTAAAACACAAGTTGTTTCATTCTATTTCAACATCTACTCGACCTTATTGAACAACCTTTTATAATGTATATTAGCAACTTCGCTAATACAGACATTAGTAGTCTTGCACGCATCGAGCTGAAAGTAGTTCAACGAGTAGCGATAAAGTCTACTTGATTCATGTGGTATTACAATGGATCAGTTTATGTTTATGGCCTAAGTGTGTCAAACACGCTGACAGCAACACTTACCTAAACTAGCCTAGGAAAATAATCAAAGAAAGAAATCTTGAAATCAGTCTCCTCCGATTGTAACAAGTAGCTCTGTTGAATTAGAAGAAGTACCCGCTTGCTTCTTCCATGTTGTTGTTATCTGCTGCAACTAATTAACCATAGCTACGAATGATTCTTAAATTTATTTCAGAAATAGGAATCAATTTTGTTAGTTGGGTTAAAAGTAGGTTAAAGACGGTACTTCTTTGAATCGTGCTCCTTTTACCTGATTGTTGCTAAATTCTCCACGAAACAATAACTTAATTTCTACTTTTCTAGATTTTGTTTTATCCCACCCATTGCTTTAGATCGATAACATGGATTATACATTTTTTTAATTTTTATTAGCGCAATGGGGTTCTGTACTTCTAAAGAATAACTTTTGTTGCCCCAAGTCACATACATAAAAAAAACGCGGTTCAATGTGTAACGATTTATTTAGCCGTGCCATAAATTGTGAAAAGGGATTCAAAGAATTTTAAATAATTTCAATCCCTTACTCTAAACACACCCTTTTTAGACGAATCAGAAACAGTCCGCATTAATTAATATTAAAACGTGTACCGCACTCCTGTCCATTAGTACAGTGCTTCTGCTGCTGAGTATCATTGCCTGAATTTCGTTTTGTAAAATGTTGAACATAAATAGCAGATGGCATGTTACTAGCGGAGTAATAAATTAAACCCCAAAGTTTGACTGACAGGAATTCAAAACCAACCTGCATTTTTGTCTGAGGGATATAAATTAATTCCGTAGCCAATATGTACCAACTTTAAATTCTAATTTGTATTTACACTGAAACTTGGCTATTATTAAAAAAAGAAGCGTTTAATGGTTGAATAAAAAATTTTTATACATATATTTGCGATTTCATACGAGTAACGATTATAATATTGAGAGAAGATACCAATTTTAATTTTATTGGTTAACAGAGGCCGTTTTTGAAAACGTCATCTGCATCAAAAATGCATTTGCAGAATGTTCTTAAACGCAAATTGCAAAAGTCAACTGTTCGAAAACCCAAAACGAAATTTTCATGCAAAAGCATTATTTTCGATAACATCATTTGCGGCGCAGCTTTGCAATAAAAAAATCGAGTTGATGACAAAAATAATTGAAGTTCAGAAAATAGAGTTTAAATTATTTTTTTTTTGTGTGTGGGTGAAAGTAGTTAAATTGGGGCACAAAATTATCAATTTCTTCATTTGTAGTAGTCCATCTCACATATTTTGAAAGAGACGCACAATTGTTTTACAAGTTTTAATTAAAGTATGAAATACGCAGTTGATAGACTTGTTGAAACGATCTCCGATTTCTTGGTATGAATTTTTGTTGCTTAAAGCCTAGTACTCAGTTCAAGTGAAAATGAAAATTTCATATAAATGTGGCGGCTTTTTCACTCGCATGGAATCCCCAACGAGAGGTGAGTACCAAAATGTGGATTTGAAAAACAATTATGTTCCACAACTTTTTTAACGCCAAATTTTCATTTCTCAATGTACAACCATCAGGAAAAAGTTAAAGGCAGCGTGGAAAACTGATAATTGTCAGTTAATTTAAATATTTTGTTTCAAAATAAAAAATTGAAAATTTATAAACAGAAATAAAGAATGGGTAACGAATTTTTTGATACTGCTCTCGAGAGTTTACTTAATCTTAATGGAAGTGTTCATTATTTCAGGTGAGTATCAAAAATTCACGTGGAAAAGTTTATTCTATTTTCATTTTTATTCTCCGCGTGTAATTTGGAACGTATTTATTTTTCATTTCACGCTAGGTGAGTACTAGGCTTAAAGCTCAAAGAGTAATGTATAAATGACTTGTTCTAAGCCTGTACCTGGGCGCCCTGTTTTTGCCTTTTTCCATAAAGGACTTAGTTCTTCCTTCAAGCCTTAGAATTTGGTCTAAGAATATTACTTTTTATGAATTGAAACGTTTCGTTTGTTTATACTTACAAGAATTGCTTTGACATTCTGAAATGACCGAAGAATTCCTCATCCGAAAACTTTTCGATTGTTTTGATGTAATTACGCATACGCACCTTTGGAATTTTACGGCTCGACTTTCGGAGTTTAAACCAAATCGCCTTCTTTTTTTGTTTACAAATATTTTTTTTGCTAAAGCCTAGTACTCACCTAGCGTGAAATGAAAAATAAATACGTTCCAAATTACACGCGAAGAATAAAAATGAAAATAGAATAAACTTTTCCACGTGAATTTTTGATACTCACTTTGAATGAAAAAAAAAAATGACAATTATTTTTAAACTGATTCGTTCTTTCTGTTTATAAATTTTCACTTTTTTGTTTTGAAACAAAATATTAAAATCAACTGACAAATGTCACAGTTTTCCACGTTGCCTTAAACTTTTTTCTGATGGTTGTACATTGAGAAATGAAAATCATAGCGTAGAAAAAGTTGTGGAACATATTTGTTTTTCCAATCCACATTTTAGTACTCACCTCTCGTTGCGGATTTCATGCCAGTGAACCAGCAAGCACTTTTATATGAAATTTTCATTTTCACTTGAACTGAGTACTAGACTTAAAGTAGCACGTTATCAAATGGAACAATTTTCAACCACAATTTTTGAAAATTTTTTATCATCCATTTTTAATTTTGTGGACCGTGTTCGTGAACGTCAATTGCACTTGCAAGAAAATTCACTGACGTTGATCTAATAGATTTTGTGCATATTTGATGACAGCAACATTTGCGTCAAAAAATGACGATCATTTGACGATCAAATTGACGTTGATTTGACGTTTTCGAAAACATCCAGATATTTATCTAAAACAAACAAGCTTGTTATAATTTTTCCTTTTTTGTATTCCGCACCTGTGGAAGATCATCACTTGATAACGGCTCGACCGATTTTGCTTAGTTCTTTTTTGTTATATTCAAAATTAATTAGAATTAAAATGTTTGTAAATTCTACCGGAAATTCCAAAATAAGGATATTTTTTTTTTATAATCTACCCACGCTCAAGGGATTATGATTACCCTTTAAATGTTTCAACACAGCGCGGGCATGAAGTTAATGAAGAGTAAGAAGCATAGGAAAGATGTGTGGCACGATGTTTTTCGTTTGAAAATATAACGATCAGTTTAACAGTTTTGCTGTCACATGTTTTCGTGAATTGACGTTCAGTTTGACAGTTGTGCGAGATCAACAGCTGATGAAAAAAATGCTTACTTGAGGTCATTATCAGCCAAGGCTTATGTTTTAAAAGTGCCCATCAATAAGAAAATGTTGATGATAATCAATCAATGTACCGTAAAGATATTAAAACATGACGAAACGTTGTTCTTAAGTGTAATTTTCAATAATAAGCTATACAAAACATGATTACTACCATTATTTTGGTTAAATTATATACCACTTACCCCAGTCCTTGCTAAAACAACTTAAGTCAAGAACAGTTTTTTAGGTTTTTTTCATTATTTTTATTAATAAACTGTGAATTTTTTTCGCTTTTTAATTTGTTTACCACTAAAATATTTAATTAAGCATAAAAAAGTAGTTTAAAACTCATTTGTTTGTGCATGAAACAGTTTTTATTGATTCCTGAAAAATTCTAATTGAATGACTTATGAGGTTTTTGAAATGACCGATTCATTTCTAGTCTAATACATAGGAGCAAGTTCGTGCGACCCAGTCGCGCATTTTATTTTAAATTAAAAAACCTATTTAGCTATGCATATAAAGAGTTTTTCAATAATAACGGCTAGATCTTGCAATGGAATAAAACAAACTGTGTGTTACTTATTTACAAACTTCTTTTTTATTTGAAAGGCCTACCTAAGCCAAGAATGAAATATGATATTGTTCAAATGCCCGCCTCGGTTTCTTACGGTGTCACAAATCCGAGTTTTCCAATTCTCAATGACTCCTTCCAGCTAAATTTAGGCGATGGCCTGGGTTATGACCTGCAACTTCAGGAAACCCAACAAAAATAAAATGCTTCTATGTAATAGACTAGGAATTTTAAAAACGAATGTTTTAGAGAAAACTGTTCATAAGGATAAAATTTATTTTTTAAGCTCTTTTAGTAGTAAGAGATAAAAACAGAACGCTATGCAAATATGAACTTATGAAAGAACAAGAATTATAAGTCCTTGTAGTGGTTTCTTAAAAAAATAAACATTTATATACAATTTTTTTAAAACATTTTTAAGAAAAAAAATTTGGTAGCCCAACTTAAAGTTTTTTTCCAAAATCAAAGATTTTTTTCTATAAAAAAATTTCATTAAAATCCGTTCTGTCTATAATGAGAACTTCAAAATTATTCAAAATTTGAATAAATGGTTTTATGGTAGGTACAGTTAGTAATATCTTAATTTAATTTTTTTTTAATAAATTGTAGATCGTAAAAATTAATCGAAAGAAAAAACATTTTATCAAAATTCTAAGCGCCGTTTTCGAGAAAAATAGGATTTTCGAAACTATTTTTTAACATTTCTATGGTAGGTACCATTATTTTTAGGTAAAATAATTTTTTTTCTCACATCTTATAGATTATATTGAGAAACTTTTATTTATCAAGATTTAAAAAAAAATCTAGCATGGGGTTTTCGAAATATTGAATTTTGAAACTTTTTTTAAAAATCCAAAAAAAAATTTAATACACAATTCTATACAAATTCTTGGGGAGCCTAAGCATAAAAGAATGATCAAAATCAGTTGTAACATTTTTGACAAAATCAAAAACAAAAATATGATTCCAGGAGGGTACCATTAATAACCACTTTTCGGACATTTTTTTTTCAATCATTATCTATAGCTTTAACTAAATGAAATTTTTTTGTATCTTTGTTTTTTAAATCTGTCGAACAGTTTAAAAAAAAAATATTTTTAAAATTTCGGAAAAAATTCGTGTGGCAGGTACCGTTATTTTTGGTCTTAAAAAAAAAAAGAGAAAACGTGTGGGGGGAAAAATTAAAAATACTATCTACCTAGTTTGACAAAAATCGGCCGAGACGTTTCGGCTGTAGTCGAAAAGACAGACAGACAGACAGAATTGCGAAACAAACTTTTTTGATCTTCGCTATCATCGTAATGTCAACTTTAATCAAAATCTCGAGTTCGATTTTTTTTACGAATGTATAACTTGCCTTATAGTCGCAAGTAAAAATAAGGTAACAGAATACTTCTGGCCTACAAACCAGTAATAATATTTCATTGCAAGTATTGTCATTGTCTTAAAATATGTTTTTTTTTTTTCATTTTAAGCATTTTGCTTAATGCCCCTTCCATCTAGACAGTGGAAACCCGATTACTTCCCCCTCCCAAATACTTCAAAATATCCAAACTTCCAAAAACTTATATCTATCGTATATATTACAAAATTCGTTTTGTGATTTGTATACCTTCTAGCAGTAGCAGAGACCTTAATTTTTTCAATTTTGAGTTGGTAAACAAAAACAATCTCGCACTCAAGATTATTAAATTATCTCCTAATATCCTTTCTGCTTGTTTTCTGATTACCATTTCCTCGTACACGTATTTCATTCTATGAATGATGAAGATGAAAAGTATCTGAATTTGGAATTGTATTCGTGGAGGGGTTCATACACTATATTATAACGATGGATGTACCGTACTTATACTTTTTAGCATACCCCTAAGGGGTGCTAGAAATTGGGTTATTTTTTCCATTCCTTGTATAGAAATGAGTACATTTAGTGAATTGGTATTTATTTATTTATTCAAATCGCATTTATTTGTGTGTTGAATGACTGAAGGACATTGTCATGACATTCTTATTTTGAGATGAATTCATTGGAAATTTAAATTTTGGATTCTTTGTTATAAAATGTGTATCTGCTTTTGGCGGTGCTGTTGTTTGAGTTTGATTCTTTATACACCGGCGTATTGTATAAATAATTGATAATGTTTCATGGTTTGATAAGGAATGAAGTAGGAAATAATACTTCAGAAACTAGGTGATGCAAAAGTTACTGCGGATTTACTTTCGAAATAATTTTAAAGAAAATACAATTGAGACTCTGTAATAAAAGTTTGATCAAGATGATTCTGAAAAAAGAAAAGAAGAATAGAAAACAAAAAAAGGCACTCAGTCATATTCAAAGTTAATTATGATAAAGAATAGAAATCTGCCAAAAAATTGAAGGAAATGTTTGTTAATAAAACAACACAAGAAAACTATGATAGTAATATAATATATTACAAAAAAAAATTAAAATAAAATATCAATTACTACACCAAACCATCGGCAAGATAAAAACTTTTTACTCATCAGAAATCTTGTACAGAGGTTAGATTATTATTAGATGAGAATCTAAAGAAATGTTGCCTTTACTGAAAGAAGAATTTAAAAGGTTATAAGAGACTTGGTAGCAAAAAAAGCAAAGATAGTGATAGGATCAAAGCTGAAATACTTAAATTGCGAATTAAAACGTCTTTAAATTAGTTAAAAGAGAATTTAAATGAAATAATAACAACAGGTGAGATTTCAGACTAATGAATAAAGTCATACATTACACTGTTGCACAAAATGGTAAAAAAGATGACATTAACAATAATTATCGGCCGATAATTATGTTATCGAAAATCTATAAAATCTTCACTTAGTGTGTATTTGAAAGGTTGGAAACAAACTTAAACTTAAGTCAACAACAACCATTAGAGCAAGCAGGAAATCAATCAGGTTTCTCAATTTTCGATCATGTCAAATTAGCCGAAAATGCGTGCATTTGATATTAATGAGTCTCTTCTTCATTCGATTGGAAACTACCTTTCGAACCGCTCAACACAAGTTATGTTGCTCGGTTTTAAGTCTGAAGTTCATAAGATAAATGTGGGCTTCGTTTTGTCTCCGACTTTCTTTCTCATATTCGTTAATGATCTTTTTGACGACAGTACTCTCAGCTTCTCAAATTCGTTTCCAGATGCACGTCTTTGTTCTTCAGATGTGGGCTTAGAACGGCAGCATATATGATAAGCTCATTAAGTTTCGTTCTTTGATGCAAGATATTTTTGAGACCTCTTCTGATCTCGGTGGAATCTATAAAGTTTTTATTCATCAAAAGCTTGAGTATAATTCCCATATTTGTGCAGATGCTCCAATAAACAACTTTGAGTCTTTTGGATACAATCCAAAAATGAGCTATATAAATGAAAGGTTATAGAACTATGACAGAAAAATTTGCTATTTTGGAGCACATCCTCAATGTTTCTTGTCTTACTTGTCTTTCATAATATTACCGTTATTTTTATAAACACTGTCCTATCTAGTTGCATTCCTCCCCTTAAACAATTCAACCGTAATACACGCGCTTCAGGGAATGGCCATCAGTTTACCCTTGAACCCAAGAGATTCTTTTCTTAGCCGCATTACACGTGTGAATGATTTACGCGGATCAATATTTCACTCGCATTATGATATTCAGACATAAAAACCAATCCTTAATAACTTTCGTAAACGTTTGCACTGTGCTGAAACATTTTAAGGAAAGTCAAAATCCTTTTAGGTCGCGTAAGATATGAAAGAATAAACCAATAAAATTTATGAAAAAAAGTAGAGAGTACCAAAATTTTTAATTTAATTTGTATAGACTTCAAAATTGCTTAGTCGATCGCACTTCTGAACCAAGGTGTAAAAGGTCCTTAGATGAAGATTTTGAAAAACATTTATAACTCTTCCAAGACGCAAATAAAAGCTGAAATTTATAGATAGCCATTTCAATTATTGTAAAGCGGAACGAAATAAATGGACCCAAACTCACCACTTTTCCTTGCAGTCACGCTAGAGGAATGCTTTAGAAAATTAGATTTGAAAAGTGTCCGAATAAAAGTTAGTGGAAAATATTATTCTGATGAGTGATAATCCTGAAGATCTTCAAATGCTTATTAATAAACTTTCGTCGAATGTACAAAGGCAGGACTTCGGGCAAACGAAATCAAAACAAAAGTTATGACAAAAATGTAGCCAGGACACCTACGTATCAACATAATGTAGAGATGACATAATATGTCGAAGACTTTATTTAGTAAAGACGGTTGGTTGGAGATCTTTCTTTTAGTGCTAACAGACGAATCGAGCGTCAAACAACACTATGGAGAGATGAGCTACATGCTTTTTATAAATTGCGATTCCGAAAAATGTTCACCTGAAACGATTGTAACTAGAAAAATGGCGGAGCCTTTTTTTAAAATATGTAAATATAAATATAATAAAAATAATATTTTATTAAGACAGTATAGCTGATAAGTAAAAAACAAAATGATAATAAAAGTTTGTTACGAGTTGCCAATTTTTAAAGTAAGTATATATTGTTGAAATGACTGAAACGAAGAAATGACAATTGTCGACGCACGAATAAAATGAATAAAAATTAAAAACAATTAATGAAGCGACTTTCCGTGTAAGTCAAGAGTCGAGTTGGTTACAACTCTCAACCATTTTCGCGACCATGTTTTCGGCTGAGGAATATGTCAATTCTTCGAAAGAGTCAATATCTCTCAGGTTGAATAAGCTAGGAATTTTTCGCCACACCTCGGACGTGACCGTTCTTCTTGCATTTTGTGAAAATCAGTATTATGGAGTAAATATAATTTAGAATACCGACTTATCGTAACCAATATACAAAATATTTTCACTGAAATAGGAACATAATGCCATATTAAGTGCACCCTGTAAATTAATGTTTCTTTATCTTGCTTGTGGGGAGTATGACTTTTGTATTTGTTTTTTTTTTTTTTTTAATAATTTAAATATAAGATTGACATCAACGAATTTACATGAATGAATTCTAAATAATATACCAACAAATAACAGACATGTTTGTGATTTTGGATATAAAATAAATTGGAACATAAGGAGCATCAAAGCAAAGAAATTGATTGTTTCTTGCATTCTGGCAAATATCTTAATCGAAACTTATTTTCATATCAAAATTAATATGTCAGTCTTGGAAAAAATACATGTCTACTTGGTATGAATAGTCCGATTATGTTCAATTTTAATTGCATCTCTTGAGATTATCAAAGCTTATACAAGTTTAATTAACTCTAATTCTCTAATTCATCTGGTGCTGACAATATATCCAATGCGACTGTTAAAAAAATTATGTATTTAATTGCTGATGCCTTAACTTCCATCTTTAAGCGCTATGTTTTCTCAGGCGTCTTTCTTGAGTCCTGAGTGTGCTGATGTTGTTCCATTATTTAATAAAGTTTCTACTTTTGACTTCAGGCCAATTTCTCTTCTTCCTGTGTTTAGCAAAATCTTTGAATTTGGTTTTCTAAATTTACGAACTACTGAAGATGCTTTATTGCAGTTCTGTGATCAAATAATACTCACACTGGTAATTTAGCTAAGTATTTTCGTTCCAAGATGAGATATTTTTCACTTAAAAAATATAGTATCAGCTGATCTATTAAAAACTACTCGTATTTTCTTTATTTCTCTGTACGTGGAAACTCATCTAATCTTTTAACTGTACCATTATTCCGTATTTATTCGATCTCCTCGTATCTTTTTTATAACAAGATTCCACGTTTCCTGAGTACAACTACTGCTCCTATTTTATTTATAAAAAGACTAAAACTCTGGCTTTTGGAGCTACGAGAATTTATTACAATTAAAAAGAATACTAAATGTGATTAACAAAAAATAAACAAACGGATTGCATTTTTAAAAAAAAACTAATTTTTAAATACAAAATTAATTCAAATGAATTAAAAGTTTTTCTGAGCAGATCGTCCCATTTCACCGTATATTAATAACATTTCCAGATATTCTTGATTAGTGTAATCCATTGTTCACAAATAATTAAAAAATAAACGGTTGTCCGCATAAAAAAAAAGTTTTGGGACAAACTAAACTGTAATAAATTCTTGATTGGTTATAACAAAAATCTTACGAATCAGACATAGTTTGGCAAAGATATAGCCAGTTAAGGCAAAAATCATAAAAACCGTTATAACTCCAAAGCGGGACGAAAACGAGAAAATTACCTCTTGAGTTTTTCGACTTAAAATGACCTCAGGAATCCATAGTTTTCGTTTGAAGCGGTGACTGTGGGACACCCCCTATATACAGGGTGTCCCACAGTCACCGCCCCAAACGAAAACCATAGATTCCTGAGGTCATTTAAAGTCGAAAAACTTAAGAGGTAATTTTCTCGTTTTCGCCCCGTTTTCGAGTTATAACGGTTTTAATGATTTTTGCTCTCTTTTCCCTTAACTAGCTTTATCTTTGCCAAACTAAGTCCGATTCGTAAGATTTTTTTTATAACCAATCAAGAATTTATAACAGTTTTAGTTTGTCTCAGAACTTTTTTTTCTGCGGGCAACCGTTTCTCCGCAATTTTGCATCAAACCCAATATTTTTCGTTTTTTAAGTTGTTTTTTTCACTTTGATATCATTTTGTTCAAAAAAACACGTTAATGAGTATTAATTTTTTTCGTTAATTATTAAAGCCCAGTTCATTTTCTTAAAAACAAATATTTTTTTTCCTTAAAAAGAATACTAAATGTAATTAACAACAAATAAACAAACTGAGTGAATTTAAAAAAAAAATAATTTTTAAATACAAAATTAACTTTTTCTGAGCTATTGTGGTTAAGAAAAGGACAAATAGATAAAGTTGTCCCATTTCAGCGTATATTAATAACATTTCCAGATATTTTTGATTAGTGTAATCCATTGTTCGCAAATAATTGAGATGAAACTACAACTTGAATAACAAATCCAAAATAGAGTATAAAGTGAAAGAACACGACGCGGACACTAGTTCACGCGAGAAAGACATTTACAACCTTCAAATCATAATGCAAATGTTTACTGTTTACATTAGTTAACGGTCTTACTAATTAACTTTATCTATTTGTCCTTTTCTTAACCACAATAGCTCAGAAAAAGTTAATTTTGTATTTAAAAATTATTTTTTTTTAAATTCACTCAGTTTGTTTATTTTTTGTTAATTACATTTAGTATTCTTTTTAAGGAAAAAAAAATATTAAATTTTAGAAAATGAACTGGGCTTTAATAATAAGTAAAAAAAATTAATACTCATTAACGTGTTTTTTTGAATAAATTGATATCAAAGTGAAAAAACTATTTAAAAAACGAAAAAATTGGGTTTGATGGAAAATTGCGAAGAAACGGTTGTCCGCAGAAAAAAAAGTCTTTAGACAAACTAAAACTGTAATAAATTCTTGATTGGTTATAAAAAAAATCTCACGAATCGGACGCAGTTTGGCAAAGATAAAGCCAGTTAATGGAAAAATAATAAAAACCGTTATAACTCGAAAACGGGACGAAAACGAGAAAATGACCTCTTAAGTTTTTCGACTTAGAATGACCTCAGGAATCCATGGTTTTCATTTGGGGCGGTGACTGTGGGACACCCTGTATATGTATATAAGATATAAGTTATGACATGACTGGTCACCCTAAATCCCACTCTACCCACTGTCCCCTATTTAACTTTAAACCGAGCAACATAGAAGAAACTGTTCATCGTCGCGAGCTATCATGTTATCATTGGACCGTTGCGTTGGAGATAACAAATACCTGGCACAGTTAACGAGAAGTCAGTCTATTCTTGCAAGCTGACCACTGCACATTATTTAGCTTTCTCATAGAGGAAAATAAAAGAATCATTCTATAAAAATAAAACAAGTAGTTTTATTTGGCGCCCAACTTTTAGTGTCGCGTTGTTTAATATTTTTATTTAAAAACTTAATAAAAAACAACAAGTTCGCGTCACTTAACCGTGATCCACTTTGCCGGAGTACTAAATTAAACAGATACTAAAACAATAAATCTACAGAAATTAAACGCCAATTAAAATGGTAAAAAGAAGCCTTTGATTAGGTGAATGAAATTATAATTTCAATACAAATAACATGAACAATTATCACATGAATAAATTTCATTAAAAGCTATAATAAAAAAATCAAATATTTTAAAGATAAACAATTTAAATACATATAAAAAAACTCATTAAATTCAACAAGTGAATATAAAAAATAAAAATTGGGTAAAATCCGAAAACGGAAAAACAGTTATTCCACATATAAAAAAACATATTTAAAGACAATAAGAACAATAAGAAACAGTTAAACATAGTTGCCCAGTGACGATTTAATCTGGATAAGTAACTGTACCAAAAGAAGCGGACCATCAAGCATCACGACAGTTATCTGCATTATATGCCTATTTTTTTTATATATTTATTTTCCATTTGATTATCGTAGTATTATCGTATGAATTACCTACTTAGTTTTTTTTTTCATTTAGTTTTTTCCTTTTCTTAGATTCAATTTTGTTTATTTTTTTCATTTTCTTCTATATTCAATATCCTTAATTTAAAATTATTTATCAATTTACTATTGTATATATACGAATTATTAATTTTTTTCTTGGGAATTATATTTAAGTTTTTTGACTTTTCTTTAATCGAATTTTGTTATTTTTTTATTTTCTTCTATTTCCTATTCTTAAATATTTTAATTTGCATTTATATCAAAATGAATGTGGAACAAATTAACGCAATTATTTCGCATGCGGTTCGAGCTGCGACCGAGCAAACAAGAGAGACTTTTAACAATACACTTGAGGAATTGACAACTAGACTTAGGGCGCTAGAAACACCTGCCACTGTTGAGGTTTATCGGCCAGTTAATATTGAGGTAGGAAAGGTTTGCGATGAGTCGTTGGACTTAGTAAAATCTTTACCTGAGTTCGGCGGTGAACGGGTTAGATATATTTCCTGGCGTCAAGCTGCCTTTGCGGCTTATAAATTATTTGAACGGCACGAGGGAAGTTCAAGGCACTATCAAGCGGTGGCAATCATTAGAAATAAGGTTACGGGTTCTGCAGATCAGGTTTTGTCTTCATTTAACACGGTGCTAAATTTTAAAGCTATTATTGCTCGATTGGACTTTACATACGCAGATAAAAGGCCTGTCTACCTAATAGAGCAGGAAATGTCAACTCTTTGACAGGGAAGGTTGTCGATTATAGAATTTTATGATGAGGTAGAGAAGAAGTTGACGTTGATTATAAATAAAACCATAATGCTTCATGAAGGAAATAAAATGTTGATTGATTCCCTTAGCCAAAAATATCGTCAAGATGCGTTAAGAATTTTTATTTCTGGGTTAAAAAAACCTATGTGTGATATTTTGTTTTCTTCACAGCCAACCGACATGCCACGAGCCCTAGCTTTAGCACAAGAGTTAGAGGCAAATGAAGCACGATATTTTTTTGCGAATTCCTTTTCTAGCAGGAATGAACGTTCAACTAACATTCAACCCCGACAATATCTGAACCCTGATTCATATAGTCCGTACAATTCACCACGTTATAAGCCTTTCACTAGTGGCCAACTGCAAACTAGGCCAGTTCCAATGGAAATAGACCCGACTCTTTCAAATCACAGAATTCCCACAGCTTTTCAAAGTAGTGCTCAAAACGCGAACCATTATCAAAGACCTATCATGCAAAACCAAAATTATGTTCTAGGTTCGGTTCAAAACCCTAACCATAACCAAAGATCTATGCAAAGAGCTAACCAATTACAAAGACCGTTAAATAATTCTAGCCAACTAAAGAGACATCGTGATTCTGATAGGCAAACGCATCCAAAGCTTCAAAGAGTCAACCACCTCAATCAGAAAATATTCAGACCGGTGGTAAACGAAGAAAGCCGGCAGCATGCATGCGAGTTTTATGACTCAAACCATCAAGACTACTATGATTACCACTGTGATAGCGAGTTCTCATATGATGACCAAAACGAAAAAATAAATATGGATCGTACTGAGGATCCAGAATCATTTGATGAAATTAATTTTTTAGGGAAAAGTCTCTCCTGCCGTATGTCGTTCGCACCCTGGCAGGGAGAGAAATAAAGCTTCTAGTAGACACTGGTGCGTCAAAAAATTATATAAAAAATATCAGCACTCTAAAAGCTATTAGACCTTTAAATGAACCCTTCTATGTTAAGTCTATACATGGTACAAGCCAAGTAAATTCCAAATGTGTAATAAATATTTTTAATAAAAATGCTATTTTTTTTGTACTTCCCACACTAAAAACATTTGATGGTATTATAGGGTTTGATTTTCTAAATGAAATCAGAGCAAATTTAAACCTTGTCAAAGGGATTTTGAGCTATAGTGGAGGGGAAGAAATGTTGCGATACTTTTACTGCAGAAATGTAAATAATATTTTATCACAAAATAGCAATATTTCATTGGACGCAAATGAACATATTTCCTTGTTACTGTCTAGAAATTCAAAAGTTTTTTCGGATCCCAATGAATCATTGCCTTTTAACACCAAAATTATTGCTACTATCCGAACAACCGATAACGAACCCGTTTATTCCAAAGCTTATCCGTACCCCATGTCAGCAGCTGAGTTCGTAAACAATGAAATTGTGGATTTACTACAAAATAGAATCATAAGACCTTCGCGATCTCCATATAACAATCCTGTATGGGTTGTTGATAAAAAAGGGACGGATGAAACGGGAAAACGAAAAATGCGCCTAGTGATAGATTTTCGAAAACTGAATACTAAGACGGTGAATGACAAATATCCTATTCCCAACACTACAGTTATCCTTTCAAATCTTGGAAAGGCCTCTTTTTTTACAACTCTCGACCTCAAATCGGGGTTCCATCAAATCAAATTGTGCGATCGTGATAGAGAGAAGACGGCTTTCTCTATAAATAATGGAAAGTACGAGTTTTGTAGGCTGCCTTTCGGGTTAAAGAATGGTCCCAGCATCTTTCAGAGAGCGATAGACGATGTGTTGCGGGAAGAAATTGGTAAATGTTGTCACGTCTATATAGATGACGTCATCATATTTTCAAAAACAAAAGATGAACACCTTCGACACGTTGAGAAGATTTTAAAACTGCTTTTTGATGCCAACATGAGAGTTGCACCAGCCAAGTCAAGATTTTTTAAGAATGAGGTAGAGTTTTTAGGCTTTGTAGTCTCGAATAAAGGAATAAAAACATGCCCTGATAAGGTAAAAGACATTGTAGGATACGAAATTCCTAGGACTCTTCGTAGCCTGCGATCTTTCCTTGGATTGTCTGGGTACTACAGGCGGTTTATAAGAGACTACGCTCAGATAACAAAACCTCTTACTAAGTACCTACGGGGCGATAATGGAAATATAGGCAAAAATCAGTCCAAAAATATGAAGTTAGAACTGAACGTAGAAGCGCTAGAGGCCTTTGAAAGAGTTAAACGAATTTTGGCTTCAGAAGACGTTTTACTTTTATATCCTGATTTTAATAAGCCCTTCGATTTGACGACTGACGCCTCTTCCCATGCACTTGGGGCTGTTCTATCACAGGACGGCAGGCCCATCACCATGATTTCTCGAACTTTATCCTCCACGGAAGAAGGCTTTGCTACCAATGAGCGAGAACTGTTGGCCATTGTGTGGTCCTTGCAAAAACTAAGAAATTATTTATACGGAGTCAATCGGCTTAACATTTACACAGACCACCAACCCTTGACTTTTGCCATATCCGACAAAAATCCAAATGCAAAAATAAAGAGGTGGAAAGCATTTGTGGAGGAATTTTCACCAACATTTCACTACAAGCCAGGCAGGGATAACTATGTTGCCGATGCATTGTCAAGGCAGTATTTAAATGCTTTGGAGCTACAAGCAGAATCCAGTGCATCAACAGTTCACAGTGAAACTTCTTTAACTCAAACGATACGTAGTGTCAAAAATCCGTTGAATTGTTTCAGAAATCAGATAATTATAAATACAGGGCCCACACAATCAAAAACAACGAAAATTATTTTCAAAACTCAATTAAGACATTCAATAACATTTAATAGCATTGATAATCTTTTTGTTTTACTAAAAGAAGTCATAAATCCCAATGTTGCCAATGCAATTCATTGTGACTTATCTATATTAGCGCAAATTCAAGACAAATTGATAAGATTGTTTCCTTCAGTTAAGTTTGTTCACGCTGAAAAAATGGTAACAGATATTTACAACCCAAACGACCAGGCAGAAATTCTTTCGACAGAACATAATCGAGCTCATCGTTCTGCACACGAAAATACAAATCAAGTTTTAAATGATTATTATTTTCCTAATATTCGAAAAAGAATGAAAGAAATAGTCTCCAATTGTACGATCTGCCATGAAGCAAAGTATCAAAGGCATCCACCAAGGCCGGAAATAGGAAAAACTCCAATACCAACTCACACAGGTGAAATTCTTCACATGGACATTTATTCAACTGCTGGAGCTCATTTTTTGACCTGCCTGGATAAATTTTCCAAATTCGCTATAGTAAAACCAATCAAATCACGTGCAATAGTAGACATAAAAGAACCTATTTTAGAATTGCTAAACTTCTTTAAGGATACTAAAACCATTGTTTGCGATAATGAGAGATCATTTACCTCGGAAAATATAAAATCGTTGCTTCGGGATCATTTCGAAATAAGTATGTTTGATACACCACCCTTTCACAGTGTTACGAACGGACAAGTAGAAAGGTTTCATAATACTTTATCCGAAATAGCAAGGTGTATTAAACTCGAACAGAAAATAAGTGATACTGCTGAGCTCCTTTTACTTGCCACATTCAAGTACAATAGGACGATTCATTCAGTTACTAACCACCGACCGATCGACGTTTTCCACTCTATTCCTATTCACTTACAAGATGAAGTAAAGGAAAAGATAGCTGAAACTCAAAAAAGGGATCTTCACTATCGCAATCAAAAAAGGCTAACTGTGACATATAAACCTGATGACAAAGTATTTGTTCGAACAAACAAACGAATTGGAAACAAATTTCGGAAGTTGTTTATTGAAAAAATTGTTCAAAAAGACCTAGGAACAACAGTTCTTATTGATAATAAAAAAGTTCACAAGGAAAATCTAAGACAATATTTTTAGAAAGCTTAGTTAAACTGTTTTAATTTCTCCAAGACTATTGTTGAATGTTAGATTTAAAATTAATCACCGCTCAGGTTAAATTACAATTAGTTTTTCAATTCCGCAAAATACGAATTAAAATATTTAAGAAACATTATTAAAATTAGAACAAATTACTTAAATCATATTTGTTTATTATCATTTATCACCTTTGTTAGTTTAGTTTTGGATATGAATAAATAACTACCTACTTTTCTTGTAATTTTTGTAAAAAGAAATATTTTACGTTTCAGATGAATTAAATGTTTAAATTCAAATTAAAAATATCTGTATTATAAACATTGAAAATAATTATAACTACTTATTTATAATCACTTATTATCACTAAATGTTTATATCCATTTTGTTGTAATTATTAGGTATAAATAATTTAATATTTTGTCAAATTTGTTGTATGTAAAATTATATCAGACGACGACGAGGACGTCTTCAATTAAGAAGGGGAATAGTTATGACATGACTGGTCACCCTAAATCCCACTCTACCCAGTTGTCCCCTATTTAACTTTAAACCGAGCAACATAGAAGAAACTGTTCATCGTCGCGAGCTATCATGTTATCATTGGACCGTTGCGTTGGAGATAACAAATACCTGGCACAGTTAACGAGAAGTCAGTCTATTCTTGCAAGCTGACCACTGCACATTATTTAGCTTTCTCATAGAGGAAAATAAAAGAATCATTCTATAAAAATAAAACAAGTAGTTTTATTTTATATTAAGACTATTACTCATATTGTTTTTTCAACTGTATGTATTTAAAAGAGAAATACAAACGAATCTGAATCTGAAAAAATCTTCCATCTGTATTAACATACGAGTGTCATAAGGTCGGGGATTAAATCCCGAAAGACACGTGGCATACCACGTGAGATACTATAGTGCGGTGGTCAACCCAGGGCAAACTAGGCTATATCCACAGTATTTCTTGCAATATGATGTATTCATAATTTTACCGGTCGAATTTATTACTTTCGATACATGTACATACATACATACATACATATGTATGTACATATAAATGTAGGTAAAGGTAAGAAAATCAAACTCTAGATTTTGATTCGACTTGACATTACGATGCTAGGGAAGGCGAAAAAAGTGTATCTGGCAATTCTTTCTTCTGCTGCCTGTTCGACTACCGCCTTAACGGCTCGGCCGATTTTATCTTAATTTGGTTGGTAGCAATTTTGATTTTTTCCACCCACACGTATTTTTCTTTTTTTTTAAGACCAAAAGTAACGATACCTACCACACCAATTTTTCTGCCGAAATTTTATAAATATTCTTTTTTTTTAAACTGTTTCACAGATTTAAAACTTTACAGATTAAAAACTTGGCAATTAAAAGTTTTTAAATACAATTCAGCACAAGATTTGAAAAAAAAAAATATTTTATGTAAAAATGACGGGTACCATACAAATATTAAAAAATGGTTTTCAAAAATCGTATAATATTTTGAAATTAATATTGTCAGTAATACGATAAAACAATTTCCCATTATTGGCATAGCAGATTTTAATTGATATTTTATAAACAATATTCTAAAAGGTTTGAAAACATTGCATTTCTAAAAAAAATTATAAAAAAACAAATTTTTTAGTGTTTGAAAAAAAAAATCAACTTTTTTCTAGAAAATGCGATAACTTATATCGAAATAAATATATATGTATGTATATTTAGGAATGTTTGTATTGAATATATACATAATATGTTTTTAATATACATACATAGATATAGTTACAAAAAACTACTGAAATATTTTTCAAAATTTTTCACTATCAACAAATTTAATTTAATTTATTTCGTATACATTTTTCATTTTCTATTTAACGTCAATCAAAAGATCTTATTTCATCTAAAATCATCATACATATTCAAAGTCATTAATCACGACAAAACATTAGAAGATTTATTTCTCATTTAAAATTTATGACTTTTTAATTGCCAGATACCATGAACTCAATACCCTCTAAAAATCTGTTTCAAACAACAATTTTAAGCCATTTGACAGCTTTCAACATAATATCTAAAGTGACATCATTAAGGCAACATAAGCAATGACAAAGTAAAAAAAAATCGACTTTGCAAAAGATGTTCTTAAGCATTTACAAATCGGATCATAAGGCATTTTGTGCTTAAAGGCAGGAATCCCAAGTAATTGCCGTTCACGAGGACTAGGGCATGATATTGGTATATAAATTAGTTCTCTGTTGACTCTAATGCTACCCGACCCTGAGAAGTATGCAGTTCATGCCATAAATCGCAGATTTGATTTTTTTTTTGCAAAAGAGAAGGAGAACAACAAGGTTATGAAAAGTATTTACGAAGAAGATTAGGGCTTGAAACTTATTTCATTGTCATCCTCTAATAGCCCGACTGAATGTGTTTTAAAATTGATGTTTCTATGAAATTTAAGTGGTAAGTGTATAATATACACTGTATATTATTAGAATACTTAGTAACGGGTTTTTCAACAGGGACGCTACAAAAGTAGAGCGACAGGGAGCAAACGACGCCATATTTCTTGCCGCTCTTTTGACATTTCTCTTCAGTAAGGTTTGCCATTTCATTCTGGAAAGATATACGAGCCAACAACGAGTCGAAATTATTAAAACTTACTACCGAAATTCGGAGTCAGTGGCCTCAACGTTAAGAGCGCTACGTCCAATGTATGGTCGTCATAATCGCCCTAGCAGATCAACAATTGAACGTCTAGTGGAAAAAATTTGAATCCACAGGCGCTTGGCCGCCTCGGTAGTGCGATTTGACGCCATTAGACTATTTCTTGCAGGGCTACGTCAAGCCTATGTCTTTGCCAACAAGCCAGCGACGATTGATGAACTTCGTACGAATATCGAACGTGAAATTGCAGCAGTATCGCCCGATTTATGCTTGAAAACCGTCGAAAATTGGGTTCAGCGTCTGGACTTCTGCTTTCTGCAAGCGTGCCCGTGGTGGCCATGCAAAAGAAATCGAGTTTCATACATAATGGCATCAAACGTACTTTCACAGGAATAAAGAATTTCATTGATATCCAAAACCGTTTTTGTTTTATTAAAAAAAAAACTTTTGTAGCGCTCTTATTGAAAAACCCGATATATGAAGCCCTTAGAACTCAAATTCATAAAGGTTTTAAAACCCTTTATATGTATTTGAAATGTCAGCACATTTATTCGCAATTTTGCCAAAATAAGATTTACAATAATATTGACCGCATTATATATGTAATTCCGGAATATTTATTATTATTAATATTTATTCAAGAATCTACATACAATATAATGTACTGTACAATTGACAGTGTCGCGTCGTGCAAGGCAAGTTGCAATATTTCTAGAAGTAGTCACAAGTTTTAACTCTTATTTCATTCAAAAAATGTTGATGTATTACTCGCTTTTTTAACCATTCACAAAAATTTGAATTATGATCCCTATGCAACTTGGTTATTTTGTATATGTACATACATACATCGTCTTGCAACCAACGAACAGAAAAGGAATAAACTTGAAAATGGCGATGATATTCCCTGGTGTAAAGGTTTTTTTTTTTTTTTTTTTTTTTTCGTGGGTAGGTGAAGAATCTTCATAGACACTATGAGCCCGGTACTCATAGTAGTGTGAGATTTTTACTCACTAAAAAACACCTCCCTTTTGTTCTTGCGACTACAACTAAGTTACCTTATCAAGTAGTTTTAATTTCATTATATTATAATCACGTTTGGCAGGAAGCTCCCCACTGAGAGGACCTGCGGATACCACATTTAAAGCGGATAATCCTTATGGCGCTAGGTCGAACGGTCTCGTTCTTTGAAGTCGGCGCACAAGGTTTGTCTCATCAATTGTTTGTCGAATAATTCTATTGCTATGGTTATTTAAGTGAGTTCGTAGCTTTCCAGCGAAAACTGCTATTTCATCTTCAACAGTTGGCAATCGTAAGTCTCTGTGTAAATCACTGTTTCTAATGTACCACGGAGCATTAACGATTTCTCTGAGAACTTTGCTCTGAAAAGATTGTAGTATTTGTCTATTGCTTGGTTTAGTACAACCCCAAAGTTGTATACCGTACGTCCATACTGGTTTTATCACTTGCTTATAGATAAGCAATTGATAAGAGAGCTCCCTTATCATTTGGTGTAAAGGTGATCCATTTACTAAACCAAATTAAAAAATTTCAAGGCCACATCCAAATATCCAACGTTACCTTGCAGAATATAAAGTAAAGTATATATTATGTAATCTGTTTTCTTTTTGTAGTAAGCCACATTTTATGCATAAGTATCCGTATTATCTTCTTCTTCTCCCTTTGTTTCGGCGCTGTTATGATCTCGATGTCGAGGGGATCATAACTCTCCCACGTATCTGCTTCACACTAGTGATCCGCCTGTGGGGTTCGCCGGGTTGACCTCAGAAATCGGCGGCAAGCCTCCCGGTTTTGTATTGTTCCATTTCTGAGGCCAACTGAATGCTGGTGTTTTTGCATTTGTTTGTACCAGGAGTGTTTAGGCCTACCTTTCTTTTTATTCCGAATTGGAACGTTGTATGATATTGCCATTTTGACGGGGTTCTCAGGATCTCTCCTTTGAACATGGCAATACCAACTGAGTCGGTCGTGTTCAATTTTTTGGGAAATGGTATTCTTAACATGAAGGCTTCCTCGGATCTTCGTACTTCTAATTCGATCAAGCTTTGTAACTCCTGCTGTCATACGAAGCATCTTCATCTCAGCTGCCGTTAGCTTACTCTCATACTTTTTGTACATTGTCCAACATTGTGAACCGTATGTGAGTGCTGGACGCACAACTGAAGTGTAGAGCTTTCCTTTCAGCTTAGGGGGCATTTTTCGGTCACAGAAGATAGCAGAATTTTCCCGCCACTTCATCCACCCTACGCTTACGCGATGATTGATATCGTCATCACAAGTAGCTTCGTTATTTATCATAGACCCCAGATATTTAAACTTTTCACACTTGGGAAGCACTACTCCATTCAAATAAATGTCTGGAATAGGCCTGTGTGGATCAGAAAATGGGCAATATAGGTATTCTGTCTTTTTCGCGCTTATGCGGTACCCACTTCCTTCTAGAACATCCACCCAAACGTCAAGTGCTCGTTGTAGGGATATCGGGTCTTCACTTATGATGGCTCCATCGTCAGCAAAGAATAACTGATGTACTTTTGGATCCGTCACTTTGCCTTCAAGCAGGTAATCAAGAACTGTAATAAAGAGCAGGGGACTCAAGACACTTCCCTGGTGTACACCTACTGTGATTTCGAATTCTTCGGTGACTCCAGCTGCGCATCTTACTTTAGTTACTGCTCCATCATACATGTCCATAATTATCCGCACATAGGTTTCTGGAACTCCTCGTTGCCTGAGGGCCACCCATATTAGATCTCGTGGTTGCCGATCGAATGCTTTTTCAAAATCAACCAATACGACATGCAAATCCTCCAAAGAATCCCGATGCTTTTCCATAATTATTCTTATACTCTGGATTGCATCCGTGGTTGACTTACCACCGACAAACCCGCACTGGTCATCAGATAGCCTAATTATTTTTCGCAGTCGGCTACCCAAGACTCGCTCAACGATCTTCATGGTGTGTGACATCAGCTTAATCGAACGGTAATTATCACAGCTTCGAGTATCACCCTTTCCTTTATAAATTGGAAGAAGGTAACTTTCCCTCCATTGATTAGGCATGCGATCACCTCGTATAAGTTTGGAGACAAGAATCATGAGCCATCTAAACCCGATGTCTCCCATCTTTTTCCAAAACTCTGAGGGTATTTCGTCTGGGCCAACAGCTTTTCCCTTTTTGGAGAATTTTACCGCCTCACTAACTTCTTCGACTGTGACGTCGGATACTTCGCTTAAGTTAGGTGAAGCTATTGGAAAGTATAGCCTTGGAAATTGTTCGTTTAGAAGTCCGTCACAATACTGTCGCCACCTGTGAAGAATTTCGTTGTCTTCCACAAGTAGTTGGCCTTGAGCATTGTTAATGAACTTAGGCGAACAAATCTCCTGGGCATTTCTTCTTCTTTGAGCGGCTATTTTGAAGATAGTTGCGCCCTTATTCGTGTTTTGCCGTAGCTCTTGAATAGCACCAGCTGTCGGGGTAGAAATTTCATCCAGCTCCCGATACAGGTTTTCTGTATTCTTTGCTTGAATTTGGGCGCACTTCTTCTTCGCTTCTTTCTTGCAGTTTCTATATTCCACTTCGAGGCGTGACTTTTGCTCTGTATTATTAGAGGGGCACTTCGACCAAGCCTTGAAAGCCATTTTCTTTTTACTTATAACTGATTTAGCTTCATCATTCCACCACCATGTTTCTTTGCCTTGTTGGTTGTGTCCTTTTGAAACCCCTAACAGTGTTTTGGCTTTTTCTTTGCAAGTTCTCTGTAGGAGATCCCACATACTTTGTGCTGTACTCTCTTCATTTCGAACTATATCGGTGTTGTTATACAGAACGTTTTGCATATTCGAAATAAAAGCTTCGCCTTTTTCCTTATCCAGATTATATCATTTGATCTTCCCAAAAGTTTTTGTATGTTTGTTGTCGTTCACTGTCTCCATAAAAAATTCTGTCAGTAGGAGACGGTGTTGGTGGGCGATCGCTTCTCCTAGTATCACTTTGCAATCTTTTACCCGGGGTTTCATGAAACTAGATACCAAATGGTAATCAATCTGGGTTTCATTTCCACCACTGCTGTAAGTGACCTGGTGTCGGCTTTGTTTGACGAACATGGTATTTAGTACGATAGTATGTTTTGCACATGCTCAGGATGTCTTCACCAGGAGGGTTCCTGGTGCCGTATCCGAGGTCTCCATGGCAATCTTCATAGTCTTCGTTTGTCTTCCCGACATGTCCGTTCAAATCTCCGCCCACGAACAAAAACTCTTCCTTTGGGATGTCCTTAAGTAGATTGTGAAAGTCTAGCCAAAATGCATCTATTTGCACCTGCTCACATCCAATTTGGGGAGCATATGCAGTGACAATATTCCACAACTTTCCTTTAATCACCAATTTAAGGGACATCAAACGGTCGCTGGATTTCGAAATGGTCAATACACTGCCTAATAGATGTTTTACAAGGATGATTCCGATTCCGTTTTTACCCTTTTCCGTTCCATAGTAGAACATCTTATAGTTTTTTGTCCTCGTATCCAAGAAACGGGCCCTGTTTACCGTGTTTCGCCATTTTGTTTCTTGAACACATAAGATGTCCACTCGCCTTCTTTTCATCATCTCTTCCATCCATCTCTTCTGCGGCATTACTTTGCTAGCCCCCGGAATCCGTCTAGCTCTGACCCGAGTATTGCTGCTCGGTCCAGGATCAGTACCATGTGTAACAATGGTAGTGCCTGGCGGGGTAGTGTCACTTTGAACGACTACTTCCATAATGCTTGAATTCACAAAATCCTGGTTGTAAGTATCGACGTGTGCATGCTCCAGTTTTGTATTTGATCTCTCTTTTACGGCATCGGTGATCTCCAGTCGTGCCAACCCAGGGACTGGCATGCACACTTTTGGGAAAGTTTATAGGTGTTACGTGTCGCTAGGTTCACCTTGCTGTTTGTGGCCTAGATGTATTTACTCCTTTTGTCGCCTTTTACGACAAGCGGGGAGGCGCTGCAGGAATATTCTAACCCGTCCCTGCACAGGGCCATAAGTATCCGTATTATACATAAAGTAAAGTAGAAAACTGGTTTTAGGACCGCAAAGGGAGAATGAATTTTCGTCAAATTAAATCGTTTAGTGTGGTTAGTATAAAGCAGTACTGGATGGAATCCCAACTGAATTTTATAAAAACTATATTCCTTCTTTTCTAAATATTCTTCTTGTGTTCTTTAATAAACTTCTCGAAAACGAAGAAATACCTCAGTCATTTCTGAAGTCACATATCTGTCTAATTTTTAAAAGGGAGATCCAACCATATCATCTTATTATACAGGTATCTCAATTTTAGCTTGTTTAAAAAAAAATACTTTCCGAAACTCTTCATTGTGGGGTCATGAGGAGCAGTGTTCCCAGGTTTTCAAACAAAAAATCCCCTTTTTTGGCACCAAAACCTTTTTTTTCCCCTTTTTTTCTTTGAAATCCCTTTTTTCCCCGAAGAAAAAAACGAGTTTTTATTTGTTTTCCATATATTTTTTTTATTTTTTTATAAACAAAAAAATTATTATAATCCATGAAAAATAACAAAAATAAAAATAAACATAACAAAGGTCTTCAGGACTAAAAACTAAAAAAAAAAAAATATATAATCTTTAATTATGATGTTAAAGTAGGCTTTTTTGGTCAAAATGTTTTCAAATTGGTCAAATTATTTTATCTTTCCCAACTTTTTTTTCGATTTTCGCGACTTTTTCAAGGGTTTAATTCATAAATGTTTTTTGATTATTTTTAAATAAATGAATAAATGATAGTTGATTTAGTATTGTTTTCTATGTTAATTTACTAAAATATGTATTACTAATTCATGAATTGCCAAAAAATATCATCACGGAATCATCACCATGACACAAGCAACGTTGTCCGTTATCCGTTTGACAGTTTAAGTTTCTTTTCTCTTTTGTATGCTCTTTCATTTGTTATATGTACATTACATGTACAGTATATAGTACATCAGTTATAAAATGTCAAAAGAATTAATAAGAAGTTGCATGCGCAGTCTTGTAAATTTTTAAAGACTGTTTTTGATAAGATTATACTTTCCGCGTTTAGGTTCTTTTTCCCCTTTTTTCACCTATTGGCATAAAAAAAAGGCAAAAATGGTGGTTTTCCCCTCAACGTGGGAACACTGGTCATGAGGTGGGGTGAAGAGAACAAATTATTAAGCATTTTGCAAGCTAGCCTCTCGAGTGTAGATCAAATCATTGCACTCTCTAGTATCGCAAAAAGGTTTATCAACAACAAACAAAAGCTCTGTGCCTTTTTCATAGATTCTAATTCTTTGCTTATTCTCAACTAAAGGTTCATCGAAGAAATTTCTGACGCTATATAAACTTCTCCTCACCAGTACTTGCGCTTCTGTTTCGGATAGTAGCTCTATGTCCGGTGTCTTTAGCACGGATGCTGGTGTTCCCCAAGGTTGCCCCTTTAATGTTCGCTCTGTTCATCGATGATGTTTCCTGTGATTTTCCTGGTGGAGTAAGGTATGGGGGTCTGCTAATTAAGATTTTGCTTTATGCTGACGATCTTGTTGTTTTGACAGCTGACCCGACCAGCCATCACCTACAAATTAATACCTAGATTAAAAATATTTTGAGACATATGGGACCTGAAAATGAACACTTCAAAATCAAACATTATGGTTATGCATATAACCATTAATTTCAACTCAAATTGACATAATGTTCGTATAATAACGAATGATTTTCCACAGCTTCCTTTAACTTACTTAAAAGTTATTTGGTCATTTTGGTTTTTGTAAGCATCTATTTAATTTTTGTTTTCCATCCCATTTACATTCTTCATTTAAGGAGGGTTAGTAGTGATTTATCTTTTAGTCGTGAATTCAGCAGTATTAAAGGGGACTGATGATTTAAGACAAGCCCTGCATAAATATGAAGTATCGTTTTTGGTTTTGTTCGATTTTTTAAAGGCTTTTAATACGGTCATTCACTTCAATTTATGTAGTAAACTTATTGTAATCTTCAATTTTCCATCTGAAGCAACCAAATTATTTTTTTCTTACTTGACAAATAGAAAACTAGCAGTTCAAATTGGAGACAATCTGTCAAATTTTCTGCCGAATGTTACTGGTGTCCCTCAAGGTTACATTATTGGTTCTCTTTTATTTTCAGTTTAAGTTAATGAACTTTCATCTTGATTGCGAACTGATTGTTGTGCCCTTAGTCACAGAGACCACACACAGTTTCCACTATTACCCAATTCCTATAAATCGCATTCAAGACACATGACATAGTTCGATTACGACCAAGTGTTCCGCATGTGTCATGTATATTGTTATACAATCATAGGAACGGCAATCGAACTACATATGTCAACTAAATAAAAACAATACAATAAGGGATCATATTGCAATACTGACCCATCGTAGTGCAACTATGTCAAGTGTGACATAATGTTGATGTTGCACTATTGTATTGTTATTTATTAAACAAACAAACTGTGTCAAGCGAATGGAAATAGAATGCGTGGTTGACCTGGAGGAAGTGACGATCTAGGCAATAGAAGAGGTAGCGTAAGAAATGATGAGTAGAAGTTCGGTCACTCTGTTTCGAAGACTTAAACAAAGAAGTTGGTTTCATTCTATTTCTAAAAATACAACATGATCCTCCCATTTGTATGCAGACGATGTTCAACTGTACTTTAGTTGCCCTCTTGGTCTAATTGTGCATGGAGCTTTTTGTGTCAATGAAGACTTAGAGAAAGTGGTAGATTGGTCTGAGTCAAATTGTCTTATTTTAATTCTTAAAAAATCTAAATGCCTGGTCATATCAAGAAAACAACTTGACCTTGCTTAATTCCGATCGATTGTTTTGGGCAAAGCTCCAATCGATTACGTTAAAACGGCAAAAAATCTCGGTGTAACCTTCAACCGATTTTTAATTTGAGATAACCATATTAATGGACTCGTCGCGGCAAGGTTTATGGCGTACTTTGTACTTTATGGGTATAACTCAGGCCTTTACACCAATTGAAACACGTTTACTTTTTGCTAAGATCTCAGTAATTCCTATTGATAAATGGTTCCCCCTCGACGGGTTTCACCTTGTCGTGGTGGGGGGGCTTACGCATATCCTCCTGCTGTGAAGCATCAGCAGGTGGACTAGGTAACTAAGAAAACCCAGCAGGGAGTTCAGGGACAGTCAGGATTGAGACGATATGGGATGGTTAGGTTTCTGGTGACATGCCTAAGCCAGAAATTTAATGCATCCCGTAGTATTGATCTTGGTTGGTAAGGTAGGGTGGGACCGTAGGGTCTCTGGCTGCTTAGGTGGCTGGGGGTCTGAAAGTCCTACCAAAAAAGGGGTATATGTGTTGGAATTGAGTTAAATTGGCATGGTTCTCATTGGGGCACGAGACCAATGAGAACCTTTTGATTGATCTTGATGGTAGTTGGGGTGGGACTGTGGATTCTTGACTGGGCATGCAGTTGGGGGTCCTAGGTCTCACCTAAAAGGCAGTTAAATTAGTAGCTTCCTTGTCCGTTCGCGGATGAGGGTTCGAAAGTTTTTCTGGAAGGATGTAGAGGAGTTTAAGGATGTCTGGGGTGTTAAGGATGCAAGAGGTGTCAGAAGTGGCAGATGTGGCAGTAATGTCATATCTGTCGGAAGGTTCAAGAGGTGTCAGAAGTGTCTGGCATGTCTAATTGCTGGACTACTGTTGAAGGTTGCTCACTATATACATGAGGCTTGGTGGCATGTCTCCCGTGTGTACCATGCGTAATTCCCAAGCGATCGTGTGGTGAGTGACTGAAAAGGTTGAAAGAGGAGTCAGAAGGTTGTCAAGAGGTGTCAGAAAGGGTTTGGGGTTCCGGGTATTTGTACCTGGCGTCCTTCGTTAATAGCGTGAAGTGGAGCGTCATCCAGAATTCTTCGGAACAAAGACCGGGGCGTCACCCGTGTGAACCGTAAGGGGATCAAAAGACAGGAGCGTCTCTCCTTGCTCACCAACTGGTGGCTAAAGACCGGGGCGTCACCCGTGTGAACCGTAAAAGGGGATCTAAAGACTAGGATACGCATGAGTTGTTCGTTGACCGCCCTCAACTTACTTTCTCAATATGTGTATCCTAGGGTTGCTAGGCCCAGGGTTTTGCAGTAACCTATCTGGAAGTGACTGATTCATATCCATAACCCCTAGGTTGAGTAGGAATTAGGCCATGTCCTCTTTTCCGTTTTCGCCTAGGGGGGATATGATGACGTTGCGAGGCTCCACCGGTAGCCTTATACTGGTACCACGGGTGATGGTGCCCGGGATTTTGAGAACAATAGTGCACATCTTCGGGTGTGTCAGTTCTCTTTTTCCTGCTATCTTGAGGTCGGCCCACTAGTGGGAGATCGTGGTGGCGTGGTTTACTCCAAATGCGGAAACGAATGGGATTCAGGATTCTTTTCTTGGGTTCAAGAGGCGTTGGTAGGTCTCGTCTTAAAACAAGAGATGTGCATATGCTGCAACATATCACAACTTTGTTACCGAAGTAGCTTGCTACGGAGGGGTTAATGGCTAGGACTAAATCTGGCTCCAATGGTGGTAGGCCACCCGTGGGGTAAAACCTTTAACTGGTAGGAATCCACGTAAAACTAAGGTTCATTCTGATAAATGGTTGTGAAATTTACTTTATATAAGCAAGCAAAAACTCAATGTCGCATTTAATTCCACTGTGCGCTTTGTATACAGGTTATGCTTCGCATAGATATCGTCAGTTTATTTTCCCTCGCTGGTAATTCTTAACATCTGAGCGTCAGTTTTTTTGTTAATTCCGTCCCTCTTTGGAACTCTTTACTACGAAGCCAAAAAGTAACTAGGTTCAAAACGTCTTTAAATCTTATTTTTCAGTAAATTAATGAATGTATGTAATTGAAATCTTGTATATTAACTAAAATTTTTGAATTTATTTTTTAATTCTTTTAAATATATTAATTTAATCTATTTTGCTCAATTACCTTATAACAATCTTATAAGATATTATATCTTATAGTTGCTAAGTAATGAGGAAATATAAATGAATAAATAAAATAAATTTTATTAATTAAATATCATTTCTGCTATGTTTACTAAGCTGAGCTGAACATACAAATGCATACCTATTAAATAAAATAAATAAATATTTATAATCTGCTTTTTTGCTTAAGAAGATGTAGAAATTAAAATCGAACAGGAAGTGACCTTTCTAACTAAAATCCTATATCCTAGTCCTGATTTTATGTTTTTCCCTGCGCATCTCGTGCTCTTCTAACCTAAGCTAAACCACTCCATTTTTGTTTGTATTGATTAAGATGAAACAAAAGAACTTTACATGGTGTCCCGGTCTTATTAACAAAACACAAACATGATTTAAGTTAACCTGCCATATAATTTTTTTTCGAAATTTAAAAAATCATTTTTTCTCAAAAACTTTTGCACCGATGTTTAAAATCAATAAATTTCTTTTAGTTGAAGGTGCTAGTAAGAAAATCTAAAAAATGGGTATTAATATATTATCAATTTTATCAAAAACGGTAAAACTGATTTGATTATATTGTGCATTAAAATTTTTAATTTTTGAATTGAATTTTTAAAAAATTCTGACTGACCTTCTGACGTTAGATGACTGTTGTTACAAAGCAACAAACAAACTACAGAAAATGTACCAACAACAACGCATACGAAGTAGGGTAACTAAACTATTAAACGCTAGCCTAATCCCGTGACCACGAAGAGTTGAATTTTATATTATAAATATTTTATTATGAATATTTTTTTATAAAATTAAGGCGGTTAGTTTCGAAAAGTCTTTAAAAGTTAAAAATTTACTTAGAAAATTTGAATTTAGAAAAAATAGTTTTTTATCTAAAAATAATGGTACCCACCACTAAAAATGGTTCTCGAAGATCCCATATATGGAAAAATTATTTCTGTTTCGGATAATAATTCTTACGATCTATATTTCCGTAAAACCATTTCGTTTAATTAAATACTGACAATACAAACCAAAGAACCATTTTTTTATTTTTTGACTTTCTTATGATCCGCATAACAGATTCAAGCTGATTTTTTTTCGAGAAGCTTCTAAAATGTTTAAGAAACATTGCATTTCAAAACTAAAAAAAAAAAATATTTTTCGGAGTTTTGAAAATTGGATATCTCAAACACGGGTCAGGTATTTTTTTGCAAATTAATTTTTATTTGAACACTAAAACAGACTTAAAATTTTTTCTAAAAGTGATTTAAAAATTTTATATAGGAAAACTTATTTTTATAATAAAACTTTAACATTGTAATTTTAGCTTAAGTTCATATTTGCTTAAGAAATCATTCACACCCGACCACACCGATTTGAACGCGTTTCTAAAAACGTACCTTTCACTGTACGTTAGCTTCGAACCAAATGAATCCAAATTCCAAATCTAACAATTTATTAACATAAATCCACGAAAAGGTGATCATAAGTCCAAAGACTAATTGGAATTTTCTCGCGCAACGAGGAAACTAAATGAACCCTAAAAACTAATTTCGATGGAGCATGGCTGGCATATAAAATGAGTGTCCTTGAAAAACTTTGGTTGTACGAGTATGGCATGGTATGAACTTTACAAAGATGATGTTCATCAAGATGAACGGTGATAAATCTGGCTGATATTGAACATATTTATGTCCTTTATTAAACGAGACTAAGGCAGACGTTGCCCCGCCATCTCTTGATTTTAAACCGAAGAAGGTGGAAAAACCCTATCAAAGAAAACCGCCCCGAGCTGGATTTTTAATTAAATATTTCTTTGAGTGATGTATAAGACTATAATACCATGTTATAAAAAGTTTTCTCATTTTGAGGTAGCACCACACATTTAAGGTATTCGTGTGAACTACGTGTTGTAAAAGTTAAATTAAAAACTGAGCACAAAGAAGTAATATCTTTGTTTGAAAGGAAATAAAGCACAATGTCGCGTTACTTTTTAAGTTTTAGGTTTTTATTATTGATAAATATTTTAAACACAATAGATTCACCTAAATTATTTTCTACTTTTAAAATATAAGCAGTTTACTAGATGATTCTCTTGTAAAAGCGATGAAAAATCTTTTCAGTTGTAAATCTTTGGAAATTTTAATGAAAGAACAATTTTCGGACTTACCGCGATTATTAATTATATTTTAATCAAATTTGTATTTGATTTTACCGGACGTTTCGACAGGGTTCGACTGATGGCTTCATTAAAATGTCTCAGAACCACGATAAAAATAGCCTTAAATCTACAATATCTTTGGAAATTATGATTGTTTATAAAAGTGAACACAAAAACGTAGCATTTGGAAAAGTAAGGTCTGTCTTGCCAAATCAACCCAGAGTAGTTAATGACCATTATAAACGTCGTGACGTGTGTTCGATTACTTATTGTCCTCTCGAGCAGTTGTAAGTTTCGGTCGATATTTAGCCACGAAGCCCATTTCTGCATGGATGGGCTCACCATCAAGCAAAATTGTCGAATTTTGAACACCCTTAAATAACGAGTTTAAAAAATATATCTCCAGTAGTTTAGGCTATAGGTTGAGGTAAAGACATATAGACATACAGACATACAAACAGACAGATGTAATTGCCAGACCTACTTTTTCGTGTTCGCTATCATCTTAATGTCAACTTTGATCAAAATCTCGAGTTCGATTTTTTTTTAAAGTGCAGAACTTGCCTTATAGTACCTTTATCGCGGTTAAAAAGCCGTTTTTTTTTATACGTGGAACGAGACATTGCTGCTGCTAGTGCAAGTGTTGCTGATGATCGGAATGTTTCGATTTCCCAGCGTTCGCAGCAATTGAACAGAACCTATGTTTGGTTTAAAGTGAGCACCTGCCTATTATGGCTTCATCCCACGAAGAGCCTACCTTCATCGGAGTCAGATTAAGCCCTGACCATTAACCCCGAACCAGCTGAGGCCTATTCAGTAGCAAAGTTGTGACATGTTGCAGCATGTGCACACCTCTTGGCGAGGTCTATCTAACACCTCTTGAAATCAAGCATGCTTGAAAACCATATGTTTCCGGATTTGGAGTAAAGCACGCCACCACGATCTCCCACAAGGGGGCCTATTTCATAGATAGTCTGAGAAAGAGAGGTTACACTACGCAACCCATCTCTAACTCCTGGGCACTATTTCCCGTGGTGCCAGAATATAACTTCCGGTGGAGCTTCGCAACCGAGGTCAACCGAAGTCAACCAAGGCCACTTACAGATGAGTTCCTGCAAAACTCAGGGCCTGTCAACCCCGGGATACAGACACCCAGCAATCAATCAAGGTAGTAACCAATTACTAAAATGTCTTAGGTTGGGAAAGATACTCCCAAGCAATCTTCTTGATCTCAACGATCGCTTATTTTTAACACATTTCCAAGATTGCTAAACCAAAACCGTCCGAGCAAAGGAGAAATTTTAAACTCAAATGCCTTACTTTACGTTTTTGGCCGTGACATGGTGATCACATCGCCCAAGATTTTTAAATAGAATCTTTTAACTTATCTAGTACTAGATCCGTTACTCAGATAGAGTCTGAGATAGGATATAGCACAAGATTTTTTGAATACTAGTTTGGGCTAAAACTAGTATCCTTATTAGTGTCTTTGCTACGTTTTACAACTAACTAGGAAAGATACTCCTAGAGTTTTCTTTGTTGTCTAAATCCCCAGCAAGCCGGAGAAATAGACGTAAGCCACCTCACCACGACAAGGTGAAACTCATCCGGGTGGCAGCAGCAATTGAACAAGTCGTACACCTAGCTATGGCGTATTTTGCATTTGGATTTGCATCTCCATCCTTCTTGGATGTTGGAACAACAGACAATAAAAACCGATTTTTCGAACAACATTTTCTTCAGCGATGAGGAACATTTCTCTCTCGATGGATATGTAAACAATCAAAACTGCCGGATAGGGTTATCAGAAAACCCACAAGTAATCAAAGGGGTGCCGGCCGTTGCATCCATCAGACAAATTCACTGTTTGGTGTGCTCTATGGTCGAAAGGTGTCATTGATTCGAAAATGCCCATAGGCAGACGGTTACAGTCATTTCGGAGCGATATGGTCGATATGTGGTGTGGGCAACAAGCCACACAAAACGACCAAATATGGCTTTATTGCGTGCGGAGTTTCCTGGTCGCGTAATTTTACGTTTTGGCGACATCAATTGGCCACCAAGATCATGCGATTTGACACCGTTCGAATTTTGTCTGTGGTGCTACAAAAAAGACCGTATTTACGAGAATAATCCCCGATAGACGCATTAAAAACAAACCAACATTTCTCAAGTTATAACAGGGGGACGGCATATTTGTCCCCTAAGAAAAAAGTTTTCTCTTCCATAATTTGTATTGCTTTATAATCTTCATCTGATAATGTTCTTCTAATAGGTTTAGTACCCGCGCTTTCTAAAGAGAAGTATTGCTTGACGGTCTCTCGAATGTTCAAATCGATTTTGTAATTGACAATCGCAACTGTTCTAGATAGCATATTTCTTTTTCATGTATTCTCGATCACGTTTTCGTTCTTCTTCTAATCTCTATAGTTGCATTTTTATCATTTTAGCACCAGACGTCTTAGAGGAATTGCTTCTTGATGATTCGTCCATACTTTGACCACTTGTTAAAGGAACTCGAGGACATTGGTTTGGCGAGTTTTCATTAGGAACTACGGAATTGGCTGGTTTCGAATGTGAATCTGAAGCAGCAGCCTCGGCTGGAGCAGTAGCGTTATTTTGATTATTCCTTAGGGATGTAGGTTAGGTTAGTTTAGGTTAAAGTGGCTGTCATTTAAAGCATCTGACACACTTAGACCAGTAAAGGTCCATTGTGATACCACGATCTAATAGGGAACAAAAAGGTTCCCTACTAGCATTGTAGTTTGAACTTGTTGTTGTTTAAGAATACAAGTAGTGCAGTACCAATCGTTATTTTCTATTTATTGTGTGACACCAACACGCAAGTAAAGTGGATCCAATTTTCGCAGGTACCACATTCTACCATTGGACTCTGACTGTCAGGGGCGGAAGGCGGAACACATATTACAGTTTTGAGCATTAGATGACGAAGATGGATTGTGAATTCTTGACCTACGATAACGGCTACGAGATTTAGATTTACCTTGTACCAAGATCAAAAATTTAACAACAAGGAAAAACGACATACTCGTATGTATGTAAGTCAGTTTTTACTACTTTTCAGGAGAGCGATTTGAATGTTTAGTTTGTAATTACAAATCGGGTTCAAGACTAATCGACAAAGTTTAAACACGAAAAAGGACTGAAATTACTATAAGATCTTATTTGAAATTAAAACGAATTAATTTTATGTCAATTTACAGCTTATTTTGATAAAAATATGACTTATGTCTTATGACTTTAACTTAGCTGTAAATAAGGAATAAGGAAAATATACACAAGTCAACTTGTGCCTGGATTGTGTACGTAAAGGATTTTGGAAAATCTACATAAGTCAACTTATCTGCAAGTAAGCTAAAATTTTACTTTGGAAAAAGAACACAAATAAACTTATGTGTGTATTAATTTGGTTTTTCGTTATTAAGATCTAAATAAATTAGCATTATGGTGTAATAGAAATTTACTCTTTCTGAATGTCTCTAAGTGTCAAAGTTTTACATGTTTTAGAAGAAAATCGCACATTTTGTTTGATTACTCAATTAATGATATTATTTTGGAAAAAGTTACTCGAAAAAAAAGACTTAGGAGTTATATTAGATCATAAACTTTCTTTTAATTTTCACATTTTATAGTTTATAAGGCCTATAAGATGCGTGGTTTTATACAAAGGAATACAAAGGAATTTTCTAATCCTTACGCGCTCAAATGCGTTAACTCTGCCTTTGTCAGATCTAATCTGGACTATTGTAGTGTTATTTGGAATCCTTATTACAACACTCATTCCTTTTTTCGTTTCTAGCCGCCGCCAAGTGCAGACGTTTTTTCGATTTGCTCTTCATTACCCACATAACTAATAATTGAAACTTCCTATAGTTAAGTTCGCATACCTCTGCACTTTTAATCGCGACCTCTCTGACCCAGTTCCTACCTTTTTCTACCATCGCGACAACCTATTGTGATTAAAAATTTTTGCTTACCTGTGTTAACTACTTATTGCTGTTTATATCAACAGAAGTCGCGTCGTAATAAATTTTTAATTGACCCAATTTCGTTGTGTAATCGCAAACTCTGTGACGCTATTGTGTTTATTATTGACCCATTCAAACCACCACTTTCGTAGTCAATATTCTAAATTAATTTAATTTTTGTGCATAACCAGCCCTTTTTCAATAACTCTTGTGCCCTCACTTAGCCTACCTAAAATAAATTAAAAAAAAAAAACTAAAAAAATGAAATACTGTAATGCTTGCAATGCACCCAAAAATGAAGATCTTCTAAAATGCAATGGTCTATGTGGGAAATCCTATCATCTTTCGTGCATTGGGCTTTCAAAAAGATTATTTAGCCCATTTTCTAATTTATTGTGATCAGTGCAGAGAAATTTCGCTCTCACATATTTTACTTGCAATAAAATGCCTAAGTGATTTAATAAATAGCATTGTGTCCGACAATAAATCTTTCCAGAAAAACATTTTACGCGAATTGCAGAAAATAGATGAGTTTGTTTAACCAATTGAAGAATTAAATAATATTCTCGAGTTAGCAAACAAAAAAAGTGTGGCTAAACTTTTAACAATCGAGAAGCAGCTCGTGGTTCTTAAGGAGACATTATTGTATTTTCCTTGCAGAAGTCTCCGTATGTTTTTCTACCGACGTGATGAATTTTCTAGAAGTAACTATTGTAGAAATGAACCCATATCCCGTTGCATCAAAGTGACAAATAGTGTTTTACCCTTCCTTGATAATTTTCAACTCTGTTCAAGAAATAATTTAAAAAAAATGTCATGCTTGTTTTGTAACATATCTAATCGACACATAGTTTATATAAATTAATATTTATTTATTTATTTATTTATATAATGAAATTTATTGTACATATTTCATTATACTATTTTTATTATTATATTTATTATATAAGTTGTTAAAATGTTTTGTGAAAACAATTTAATTTTATTTAAATAAACGTAAAGAACAAAGAATATTTTAAGAATGAACAAACTATTTCAGTTTTCTAAACTTGATATTTCAATGATTTCTTAGACTAATTTTCGTTTATATACAACAAGTATTCGGACACAACACCCCTCCACACCTTAGCTTGAACAAGGATTTATGTTACGAAGTCTTTCTGAACGTCTTAGCGGTACATTTTTTTCTTCAGTCCTTTCTGAATGTCTCAATTCAATTTCAGATGCTTCTGTTGAATTTGGTAGTTCCGGTAATTTGTCTGATGATTCTTGAGATGAAGGATCTTCTGAACATTCTGTTTCTGCAATATTTTCGTTGTTAAGAGTTCGACAACGAAGTTGATCCAAATGTCTTCGGATAACATTACCATCATCTGTAGTGACACTGTATGACACTGGACCTCTCTGTTTTTCGATGATTGCTGGAATCCAAGCTGGACCCTTTGAGTAGTTTCTCGCCCACACTGACTCATTAGGAGAAAGTTGTTCGACAGGAGCTGTAGAGTGATTCTTATTGGTAGATCGAAACGTGTTATTCTCTGGTTGCAGTTTGTCGAAATAAGTAGTTGGTATTCTTTTGAGGAGCAATTCAGCAGGTGATTTTCCTGTAGTTGAAGATGGCATTGTGTGCTGACGAAGAAGAAACCTTGCAAGTCGAAGGTGTAAACTACCTTCTGAATTTCGCTTCAAATATTCTTTTGTCGTGCGAACCATCCTTTCGGCCTGTCCATTGCTTGAGGGATGAAACGGAGCTGTGAGAATGTGAGATATTAGGTTTCGTCTACAAAACTTTCTGAATTCATCAGAAGTAAACGCTGTCCCGTTATCGGATACTATAGAATCTGGGAGCCCGTGAGTTGCAAAAATGGATCGCAGACTGTTAATAGCACACGTTGTGCTAGTTGATGAAACTGGCTTTACTTCTACCCACTTGGAGTAAGAATCCACTAGAATGAAGAATTGTTGGCCTTGAAAAGGTCCTAGGAAATCTACATGGAGACGAGACCAGGGCTTTGTAGTCTCCTCCCAGGGATGAATAGTTGTTTTATGCTTCTCTGGTCGTGACTGTTGACATATTACGCACTTCTTCACGGTTGTTTCTATGTCGGCATCTATCTTAGGCCACCATACGTAGCTTCTAGCAAGGGCTTTCATCTTGACAATCCCAGGGTGACCAGCATGTAGAGCTTTCAGAATGTCTTTTTCAGCTGACTCTGGAATAATAAGACGAGAACCAAAAAGTTAGCAGTTTTTGTTTACCGTAATTTCCTCCTTATGTCGTTGATATGGCTTGAAATTTTCATCTATGTGATCATCTGGCCATCCCCTCAACGCCCAATGAAAAACTTTCTTCAAAATTGTATCTTTAGATGTCAGCATGGCAATGTCGCTGGATTGAAGAATGTTGAAATCAGATTCTTCAATCATATTTATTTTAAATCCACAATCGGACTCCGTAGCAATTGGTAAACGGCTGAGAGCGTCTGCGTTGTTGTTCTTTTCTCCCGGACGATGTAAGATTTTGAAATTGTAGCCGTTTAAGAAAACACTCCATCTGAGCATTCTAGGTGATAGTATTACTGGAGTAGGCTTTTCTGGGTTGAACAGTCCAATCAGCGGTTTGTGGTCAGTTATTATTGAAAACTGTCTTCCATATAGAAAATTATGGAACTTCTTGACACCAGCAATTATTGCCAATGCCTCTTTATCTATTTGCGCATAGCCTCTCTCGGTTTTAGATAACGTACGTGAATAAAATGATATTGGGCGTTCTTGACCATTTGGCATTACATGGGATAGTACAACTCCGATCCCATATGGCGAAGCGTCACATACCAAAGCAATAGGAAGACTCTCACTGTAATTAATTAAAATATTGTCACCTGATATGAGTTGTTTGAGTCCTTCAAAAGCATCGTTATGATTTGAATTCCAACACCAGGCCATATTCTTATCCAATAATCTATGCAGAGGTTCAGCGATGTTTGCCTTATCCTTTAAAAATGCGTGATAGAAATTGATAAGACCCAGGAATGCTTGTAACTGTTTCTTGTCGGTAGGTGGGGATGTCTCTTGAATGGCACGTACTTTGTCATCTGATGGACGAATCCCACGATGGTCGATATTGTAGCCCAAAAATGTTATTGATGCCAAGTCGAATTTGCACTTGTCTTTTCGTAGACGCAATCCAGCATTACTCAAACGTTGAAAAACCACTTCTAGTGTCTTAACTAGCTGAGATGAATCTTGACTTATGACAAATATGTCATCAAAATAAACAGTAACTCCAGATAGATCTCGCAGTAGGTTTTCCATTCGCATTTGAAATATTCCGGGAGCAGTTGAAATTCCAAATGGAAGACGTTTTACTCGGAATGCTCCTTTGTGAGTAATAAGTGTAAGTATCTTCGATGATTCCTCATCCATAACCATTTGCTGATATGCCTGTGCTAAATCAATTTTAGCGAATGTATTGCCTCTTGGAATAGATGCCAAAATGTCTGTTATTGAGGGTGTTTGAAAACAGTGGGCTGAGAGTGCCTTGTTGACTGTGCACCTGTAATCCCCACAGATACGCACGGAACCATCAGATTTAGTAATCGGTACAATTGGTGTAAGCCAGTCACTGTACTCTGTTGGTTCAAGAATCTCTTGTCGAACTAGCTTGTCTATTTCCTCTTCAATGGCTTGTCGTTGAGCATATGGAACCTTTCTGACTGGCAGCTTTACTGGACGTATAGTAGGGTCAAGTGTAAGCGAAATTTCTTCACCTACGTAGGTACCAAGTTCTTCTGAGAATAATGGTGAATATTTTTCTAAAAGTCTTGTAAGCGATGAATGAATATTATGTACACCTTGTACGACAATACCCAGATGTTCAAACCAGTTACAACCAAGTACACTTGTTCGCCGACCAGCAGTGATATATAAGGGTAGGTTTGAAAGATGTTTGTTGTTGTACATAACGTCAACATAAATAAGTCCTATGATCGGAATGCGATTATTTCCATAATCAAAAAGACACAAACTTGATTCTTTAATTTTTGGTAGATTTTTCTTCCAAATTCTAGCCGCTTCTTCTTCACAAACTATTGTATAGGTTGATCCAGTATCCACCTCAAATTCGCAGTTGATTCCATTCATCTTCACAGTTGCTGTCTTTTTAAGAGTCTTTGCAGGTTGAATAGAATTAACTTGGTGTTGTTTGTAGTTCTTTGCTTTGGTAAATGAGCTATTCTGGTTCTGCTTCATTCGGCATACTCTCTTAATATGTCCAATACGACCACATTGATTGCATTTCGCAGATTTGAATGGGCAATCAACTCTGGCATGTCTGTTACCACATCCTGAACAATTTGATGGATTGTCTGTCTTGGCTTGTTCGAACTTTATATTTCCAGGTCTGTTCTTTTGTTGGATCGAGTTGATTTGGGCTTCTGAAGAGTGTTTAGGTGATGAGTTGGACTGAATTTCTTGTTGATTTCTGGCTGCTGATTCTGCAGCTACAGCCTTTTCTTGGACAAATTGGAACGTGATTTTATTTTCCGCTAGTAGACTTTGTTGTAAATGAGTGTTTCTCAAACCACAAACCAACCTGTCTCTCAACATGCGGTCTATAACGTCGCCTACAAAATTACAATCAATAATTAATCTTCTTAATTCTGCGATGTACTCAGCTATCGTCTCGTTTGGTTGTTGGTCTCTTTTAAAAAATTTAAAAAATGCAGCAATTTCAGAAGGAGTTGGAGTGAAATGCTTTGACAAAGTATCGATGATCGCTAAATAGTCGACTTCCTCTATCTTCCTAGGCGCGATAAGAGTTTCCACCAAATCAAAACAAGATGCTCCACAAATCGTCAAAAATGTTGCCTTTTGTTTTTCTTTTTCGGAAATGGCATTAGCAAGGAGGAACATCTCGAAACGTCTTTTGTACGAACTCCAAGTGGTAGGATTTGATATATCAAAAACCTCGATTGATCCAATGGAAGTCATTTTATTAATTTGATTCTGTCTTTGTCTTATAAGTTTGGGTTTGAGTTTTCAATATTGAAAAAAAATATTCTAGAAAACAAATCCAATCCTCGTCGCCAGTAAAATGTTTTGTGAAAACAATTTAATTTTATTTAAATAAACGTAAAGAACAAAGAATATTTTAAGAATGAACAAACTATTTCAGTTTTCTAAACTTGATATTTCAATGATTTCTTAGACTAATTTTCGTTTATATACAACAAGTATTCGGACACAACAGTTGTAATCTATAAGAGATTGTAAAACTCTACTTGATGAAAATAAACTAAACTAAACTAAAAATTAAAGAATTGTACTTATGATGTTTTTCCATCTGCAAGTTCTGTAGATACTAACTTATGTCGTTGTTCTTTTGTCTGTAATTCCTTAACCGTTTGAGATAAAAATACGAAAAAAATATGACAGACTAAGAAAATAAGTCACTCCGGCTTATTGCGGATTGATTTTAGCATCAAGCTCTATTATCGAAAATACTTGTATTTAGTATCGATGTATCTCTTCTTCGTTTGATTAGAAATTACCTTTCGGACCGTTCACTACAAGTTGTACAATTCTCATATCTGGGCAGGTGCTCCAAAAACCCAATTGAGCCTCTTGAACAGAATTCAAAAGAGAGCTATAAAAATGATAGGCGACAGTAAGTTGTTTAACTGAAACATTTGTATCTCCCGAGCACCGCCGAAATGTGTCTTGTCTATAATTATTTTACCGCTATTTTCATAAAAAAGGGCTCTGAAATAGCCAATTGCACTATTCCTCCCAAAAAATTCAACCGTTATACTCATAGGAATACTCATCAGTTTACCCTTGAGCCCAATTTCGGACGTACTGTCAAGTAAACACAAAGATTCTTTTTTTAACCGCACTACACGAATGCTTTATGCAGATGCAGACATTCAAAACCAATGTGCATCGGTATCTCCCTAATGCACGACTAGGTCGCACGAACTATGTTATAGACTATGAATTTTAAAAACGAATGTAATTAGAGAAAACTGTTCATAAGGATAAAATGATTTTTTTAAATTCTTTTAGTAGTAAGAGATAAAAACAGAATGCTATGCAAATATGAATTTATGCAGGAACAAAAATTATAAGTCGTTGTAGTGGTTCCTTAAAAAAATAAGCTGTTATGTAAAAAATTTTTAAAACATTTTTAAGAAAAAATTTTGGTACGCCAACCTTAAGTTTTTATTATTGTACGAATAAAAGTCTAATTTCCAAAAACAATACTAAGCCGTTCTTGAGATATCGAATTTTTCAAAGAAAAATGACTTTTTTTTCTAAAAATTGAAAAAATATTTTTTCTTAAGTTTTTAAATGCAGTGTTTTTTAAACTTTTTAGGAGCTTCTTTTTAAAAAATTTCATTAAAATCCGTTATGTCGATAATGAGAAATTCAAAATTCGAAAAAATCGTTCTATGGTAGGTACAGTCAGTAATATCTACGAGTAGATTTAAAATTTTTTTTTATTAAATTATAGATCGTAAAGATTAATCAAAAGAAAAAAAGTTTTAGCAAAATTCTTGGAACCGTTTTCGAGAAAAATACGATTTTCGAAAACCATTTTTTAAAATTTGTATAGAAGGTACCGTTAGTTTTAGATAAAACAAATTTTTTTTTCTCAAATCTTGTAGATTATGTTAAGAAACTTTTATTTGTCAAGTTTGAAAAAAATCGAGCATGGGGTTTTCGAAATATTGAGTTTCCGAAAAAAAAATTTAATTTTTTTTTTAAATCCAAAAAATTAAAAAGTGAAAATTTGGATATGTAATAATATTCAAACTTTGGAGGAGCTTTGGCATAAAAAAAATTATTTAAATCGGCTGTACCGTTTTCGAGAAAATCAAAAACAAAAAAAAATGGACCCAGGGGGGCTACCAAAAATAACAATTTTTTGTAACATTTTTTTCAACCATTAGCTAGTTTTAACCAAATGAAATTTTTCAAATTTTTTTTAAAAAAATCTGTGGGACAGTTTTTGAGAAAAAAAGTATTTATAAAATTTCGAAAAAAATCGTATGGCAGGTACCATTATTTTTGGTCTTAAAAAAAAAACAGAAAAAAACATCCGGGGGAAAAAAATTAAAACCCATATCTACCAAGTTTGAAGAAAATCGGCCGAGCCGTTCAGGCTGTAGTCGAACAGACAGACAGACAGAAAAAATTGCGAGACCCACTTTTTTGGCCTTCGCTATCATCGTAATGTCAACTTTGATCAAAATCTCGAGTTCGATTTTTTTTACGAATGCATAACTTGTCTTATAGTACCTATAAGTCGCAAGTAAAAAGCAGCGGACGCCATTAAGATGAAACAGAAAGTACAACAACTTTTAAGTATACATATACGGAGTACAAAAGGGACATAAGAGTTCGAAATGCGAGTAGGAGGCGTTATGCCATTAAAAATGTTCGAGAGTTTAAGTCCTTTGGAAAGGATTTAAATGAGAGACCTTAGTTTCGAATATATAAATTGTAATGGAATGGAAATACTAAGGGCGTTAAGCATTCCACATTCGCGTAGTACGACTTGAAAAAGAATCTCTGAACTACGAAGTTGTTTACGGAAGAAATGCAACTGGCTATTTCTTTTTCTCTAGAAAACTGTTTATTAAAATTGCGATAAAATATTGAAAGATGTAAAACAATGCGGTGGTTTCAAGAGATGCATATTTGTTCGGAAATTGCTCGTTCAAAATGTCCATTGTGGCACGGGCACGGGCTCTGTGGTACGAGTAGTTATAATTATATTACCAATCATCAAAGATTCAAGCGGCAGCAGTACAACTACTTGAATTGTATTCAAGCTTAGGACGAATTAAGACTTACATCCAGATAAGAAAGGGTAAATAATTGTTTGTATCCTTGAAGAAAATCGAAAATCAATATGTCGAAAATCATCATTTCATTCTATTGTCTGTTTCCTAAATGCAAGTCCCGCTTATAAATAGCGACAAAGGGAAATCTTTTGAAAAAATTATTTAGTCTTGGAAAATAAATTTAAAAAAAAAAAATACTAAAGTTATATTATATTTGTTTGTATTTCAACAATGCAATAGAACTTTCCTTGTTCAACTTTGTAGGCAAACATTGCAATTTATAGACTACTATCCATAGAGTCCACCATATGGATAAGCAACTGCAACACGAGCTCCAATTATTGGTAATCCAATGGAGGAGTATCCGGAGGCCAAAATATCAGGTCTAGCAGCAGCCATTGATACAACAAGTGCCAGAACAAGAATTAACTGTAAGGATCAAAAGTTAGTTTTAAAGTGATACATAAATAAAATTAAATTTTAATCTGTTACGTATTTAAACATGACGATGAAGATAATGACTCGAAATAGTTATTCGATCACAAGCTACTAAAGAATATTCAAAATATTTTCAATATTTATATCACCTAAGAGCCATTATTTCAAGCGTAATTAAGATGATTGCTAACAAAAAAACGCTTCACTTGAGATAGCATTCACTACATATTTTTGCTTGTTATTTTTGATTTGTATGCAACGAAATCTCACGATTGAATGACCTGCATTGAGTCAAATTACAAATGATGTTTTCCTATAATATGTCAATTTTGTCACCGATAGCCACGAGTCGTTATCGCACCACAACCAGTATCTCAACTAACCAAAAAAAATTCTAGCGAGCAACACAATATTTCAAAACCAGCTGTGTAAAAATAGAGATAAATTTTTATGGAAAAAAGTCCTAAAATACACTTTTAAATACCGACCTAGTTACTCTTTGGGACAAAACAAGGTTCAAGATTATGGTTCTCACTCACCTCTCTCTTGGAACTTGATGCGCAAGCTTTGGAATTGGAATTGAAAGAATGTGGAACAATATTTTAGAGCTGTTGTCTGGAAAGTTCTGTGTTAGAGGCACCTTTGAGACTTGCCATTAATTATTTAAAAAAAAAAAAAACTCTCATAAAAAGGAGAACTGTACTAAAATGAAAATAAAAACATGGCACCTGGTTTATTTGATGCTAGTATACCCTTAACCTTAAAGTAGGACATAAGTTTTGTTACTTTAGTTTAACAGGGCAAAACATTTTAAATGGGTTCCGTGACATGAATATGATGCTTGTGTTCTGGAACAGAAGCTGCTACAGTGCAACAGTTGAATGAAATTTCCAGTTGAATTTCTAGTTGATAGCGAAATAAGATACTTGTTACTTCAGGAACTAGGGCAAGTGGAACATTATAGGCAACAGTTGCTCTCTGTGTTGTTATTACTGTATATTGCAGAGTTAGCAATGTGCTATGCATTCATTGCATTCAAAATGCTTTGTTGAGTTTCATTTTGAAAATAAATTACTGGGATTTGGGGATTCGCCCTAAAATTATCAAATAATATATAGTTATATAAAAAAAAGTACTATGCAAATAGAACTCGTAAATGTCATTAATCTTAAAAGGGAAAACGATACATGTTGAGTTGATTAGTAGGTCAGTTCCAGGGGAGATTCGAATTTCATTACAATTAGAACGCCTTATCTTTGGATAGTTAAAAAGATAAACAGTATAAGGAAGCTGTTCCAATATTAACTATATTATATTCTGCCATTATTTTGTTCACTTCTGAAAAGATGAAATAAAATTAAGGAAATTGCGGTTTGGTTTGTGATGCAAAACATAGAAGTCGAATCTTATGGGAATTAATCTTGAAATTAAATCTAAGCACATGCATATTTGCAACTGGAACCGCAATTTTCTACTCACAACAATCCCTGTTCGTCTTTAAAAATGTCCATACTCGTGCTACTCGTACCGCAGGCCTGGGATGATCAGGATGTCACACTGTACTAACAATACTGTACTGAATAAGAAGGTAAGAGTTTTTATTTATTTTAAAACAAAATATAGTTTCAAAATCTTAGAAATTCTTAGAAAACTTTTTCAAAATCACTAAGTACAAACAAAAATTGAAGATAACGATATTGAAGCTGTTTCTTAATCTATTTTGCTTTTGCAAGATATTGATGTAAATATCCAAAGATACTCTTGGGAATTATGCCTTAAAATTATGTATGAAGAATGAGAATTTTTTTATATCAAAAGTATCTATGTTTCATTATAATTTCATTCAGTTTTTACTTGCGACTTATAGGTACTAGAAGTCAAGTTATGCATTCGTAAAAAAATCGAACTCGAGATTTTGATCAAAGTTGACATTACGATGATAGCGAAGACTAAAAAAGTGGGTCTCGCAATTCTGTCTGTCTGTCTGTCTGTCGGTTCGACTACAGCCTAAACGGCTCGGCCGATTTTCTTCAAACTTGGTAGATATGGGTTTTAATTTTTTTCCCCCGGACGTTTTTTTCTGTTTTTTTTCTTAAGACCAAAAATAACGGTACCTGCCATACGATTTTTTTTCGAAAATATAAAAAAAATATAAATATCTTTTTTTCTCAAAAACTGTCTTACAGAATTTTTTTAAAAAAATTTGAAAAATTTCATTGGGTTAAACCTAGCTAATGGTTGAAAAAAATTTTACAAAAAATTGTTATTTTTGGTAGCCCCCCTGGGTCCATTTTTTTGTTTTTGATTTTCTCGAAAACGGTACCGCCGATTTAAGTAATTTTTTTTATGCCAAAGCTCTTCCAAAGTTTAAATATTATTACGTATACATATTTTCCATTTTTAATTTTTTGGATTTGAAAAAAAAAATCAAAATTTTTTTTGGAAACTCAATATTTCAAAAACCCCATGCTCGATTTTTTTCAAACTTGGCAAATAAAAGTTTCTTAATATAATCTACAAGATTTGAGAAAAAAAAATTTGTTTTATCTAAAACTAACGGTACCTTCAATACAAATTTTAGAAAATGGTTTTCAAAAATCGCATTTTTCTCGAAAACGGTTCCCAGAATTTTGCTAAAACTTTTTTTCTTTTGATTAATCTTTACGATCTATAATTTAATAAAAAAAAATTTTAAATCTACTCGTAGATATTACTGACTGTACCTACCATAGAACGATTTTTTCGAATTTTGAATTTCTCATTATCGACATAACGGATTTTAATGAAATTTTTTAAAAAGAAGCTCCTAAAAAGTTAAAAAAACACTGCATTTTTTCAATTTTTAGAAAAAAAAGTCATTTTTTTTTTTTGAAAAATTCGATATCTCAAGAACGGCTCAGTATATTTTTTGGAAATTAGACTTTTATTCGTAGAATAATAAAAACTTAAGGTTGGCGTACCAACATTTTTTCTTAAAAATGTTTTAAAAATTTTGTACATAAAAGCTTATTTTTTTAAGGAACCACTACAACGACTTATAATTTTTGTTCTTGCATAAATTCATATTTGCATAGCATTCTGTTTTTATCTCTTACTACCTACTTAAAGAATTTAAAAAATTCATTTTATCCTTATGAACAGTTTTCTCTAATAACATTCGTTTTTAAAATTCCTAGTCTATTACATACATAGGAGCAAGTTCGTGCGACCCAGTTGTGCATTTTATTTGTTGTTAGCTAGTGAGACTTAATTTTAAATCTGAATTATGACTGGCCGACAATGATATCTGCCTCAAAAAGGAACAAATGGTATGAATTCAAGACTATTTGAAGAAAAAAATATTAACCAGAAGATTTCGATCTAGTCGGGAAAAAACGTTACGAATCTGATTCGCTTCCTTCGATAAGCCCCTTATCATAAAGGGTTGGTGAAAGGGTAGAAACCCACAGGCTTGGCTTTGATCAAGGGGTGAGAAAATTTAAAACAAGCTAATCGTTTTCCACCTATGAATTTTATTCTGTAAGAGAAATAGAATTTTTGTGTAAGTATTTCTGCATTGTATTTCTTTTTCTACCTACTTTTAGGGGCGAATACATTTGAGAACAAAAAATTAATTATTTTCTTTTCCTTTCAAATATTATTTTGTAAAAAGGAAAAAGAATTTTCATTAAAATCTAATGTTCAATGGGAGTCAATACTGGAGTTCAAATGAAAAAGCACGTTTTTTTAATGGAGCAATACAAAAACACAACTTTGACAATCTACTTATTATTCATTCGACATTTCAATCTGCAATGTTCAATGTTCTCCGCAATCTCATTTCTCTCTCGCCCTCCATAGCTCGTGCTGTGTTTAACATTATAAGGGTCTCAAAAAAAACTTGAGTGCGAGTAAATAGGAAAAAAACACTTCCCTTGATTTTTAGCTTAACCGAAGATAATAAACGTCACTCAGCTGAAATTAAGTTTTATTAATGATTTTTTTCAATAAGGATGTACAAATAAACCGCTACTTAACCGCTTTTATTATTTTGAGTGTTAGTGATCCAAGTTGGAAATTAAGATCAAATGGAACATTATCCTTATGTACTTCAAAACTTTAGGAATGCATATCTTTGAATCTAACTAACTTAATGCTAATCAATTTCAAAATCAAAATAGACGAAAAAACAATAACCTGATAAATCATATAATAAAACGGCAAACATGTTTTTTGTGGTACACTTTTCTCCAAAAGTATTTAACCGATTTCGATAAATTTTATATGGTTGGAAAGCCACAGTTACGGAGATGTGCAGAATATACTTGAGACACGCATTTACACACTGTGGGTCATTTTTGTTTTTGCACTGTCGAACACTTTGCATATTACATAAAATAAAATTTAATTTAATAAATTTGCTTGAAAACACTGCCAATAATATAAATAATAAATAATAAATAAATTGGCACTCGACTTTCGAGAGCTGGGTCGGCTAGTTTATTTAATTTTTCAAACATTCAAAAAATATTGTTTTATTTGAGTTTTAAAATGCAAAAAATCGAACTCGAGATTTTGATCAAAGTTGACATTAAGACATTACATGATAAAGAACACGAAAAATGTGGGTCTCGCAATTCTGTCTGACTGCCTGTCTTTTCTACTACAGCCCAAACAGCTCGGCCGATTTTCTTTAAACTTTTTTTCTTTTTTTTTTTTTAAGGACAAAAATGACGGTACCTGTCATACGATTTTTTTTTCGAAATTTTTTTCTTTTCTCAAAAACTGTTCGACAGTTTTTTTTTAAAGTTCAAAATTTTTTATTTATTTACCTAGCTAACGGTTGAAAAAATTTTTTTTTGTTCTTAATTTTCTCAAAAACGGTTCGACCGATTTGGATCAGTTTTTTATGCTAAAGCTCTTTAAAGGTTTAAATTATATTGTGTATTCAAGTTTTAAAAACAAATTTTTTTGGATTTAAGAAAAAAAATCAAATCAAATTTCGAAACTCAGTAGGTACATATATTACGAAAACGCCATTCTCGGTCTTATTGAAACTTGATAAATAATAGTTTCTTAATATACAATCTACCTAGAAGATGTGAGAAAAAATGTTATATACCATAAAAATAACGGTATCCACCACAAATGTTAAAAAATGGATTTCGAAAATGGTTTTTTTCTCGAAAACGGCGCTAGAATTTTGATATTTTTTTTTTTCTTTCAATTAATTCTTACTGGAAGTTGAAGAAAACAATTCATTGGCATTTTCAGGTGTGTGTCAATCTCCACGGAAAGATTTTATGTCTCTAGGTTGGTGCGAGTGTCAATTAAAATAAAAATGCACTCAAAATTCAATCGAGATCAAAGTTTTAATCTCTCTGGGACATGGGATCCTCTGATAAACAAATTTATGCTTGATAGAATCCAAGCTAAAAACAAAAACCAACACAAAAATCAAAACAATCTGCCAGCTGATGCTATTTGTTTTGCCTGCTCACAAGAATTTATTAATTGATAACAATAATCAATGCAGTTGCAACATGTACCATCACAACTGCAATTGCAAACGCAACGGTACAATCTAGGAACAGGAACAAAAGCAGAGAAAAACAATACCCACCTACAAGGCATCGGTGAAACCAGTGACCACCACAATTGAAACCCTATCAAAACGTCGTTCGGGCAATATCAAATATAAATTTGATTAAAATTAAAATAAATAATCGCGGTAAGTCCGTAAAGTATTCGTCAAAAATACAATTTTTTCTCATACGTTTAGCATACAAGATCAAAATCGGTTGTATCTTTTTTGAGAAAATCAAAACCAAAAAATATGGTTTTAAGGGGTAACCATTAATAACCAATAAATCTGTGGAACAGTTTTTGAGAGAAAAAAATATTTTATAAAATTTCAACCAAAAAAATTGTATATTTTTGGTCTTAAAAAAAAGGTCCTTAAGTTTGGAAATATAAAGTTTTTCATTAATATTTCATATTTTTTTTTTAACGCATTTTACAGTAAAAAAACCATTTCTATTGAGGTTGCATCAAAACAATTGATGATTTAAGGAAGGAAAAGTCAAATAGAGGTGTGTATTGATTCAGTTAAATATCTAGCAAACAACCTTTTGATACAAAAAATACAAAAAAACCATAATGACTACACTTCAAAAGCCTAAACTTCAGCTTTACTGTGCAGTAAACACACGTATTCATCAAATGGGATGGCAAATGGATTTCAAAGTTTAGCTGCAGTTGTTAACGAGTTTAGTTTCATTACAGGAATTTCGTTACAACTCAATTGAAGAATTAACAAAATCCGCAACTGATCTCGTATATTAAAATACAAAGAAGATTTAAATGCCGACGAGTTATGTACTCGTATATTAAGAGATTGAAGGCGGCAAATAAAATCAGTATTGCCTGATTTGAAAAATTCAGATTCAATTGCCATGAAGAAAATGGACTTATGGCCAGATATCCTACATTAAAATAAAACTATTTAAGATCGCAAATTGGTCAAGAACGTTTGAGCAACCTCACTATTCTATCCATTGAGTATGCCTTGCAGAAAGTACTGGCGTAAATCATATTATTGACAAATTGACTAAGTGATGTTGTGATAGCTGTAATGTAAGTCCGAATATACTAGCAAATCGCTCCCTCCCACTAGCTTGGCGAAAAAATGCCTTTACCAATTTGACTGTCTGTCTGTCATTTTTTTTCTCTCTTTTATGAGTTTGTGTGTACTGTCATGGTGTTCATTATGAGATTTTATCGTCTTACATTCCATCAGAAAATGTCAAAAAGTTATCATTAGATACTATAACAGAGACATTTTTTTTCCAAGCTGCATTATTCAAAACTTGATATTTTTACTAGCTATCGCAAGCGCAATATTGGTTTAGTTATGTATATCTAGGTATTCATAGTGAAATATTATATTTATATAATAAGCAATATTCACTTTAAAATCTGTAACGATTTAATTTTAGCTTTTGCCAATTCGCAAAGTAACAAATACGCGCTGTAAAAAATAAAATGCACGACTGGGTCGCACGAACTTGTTCCTATGTAATAGACTAGTAATTTTAAAAACGAATGTTATTAGAGAAAACTGTTCATAAGGATAAAATGAATTTTTTTAAATTATTTTAATAGTAAGAGATAAGAACAGAATACTATGCAAATATGAATTTATGCAGGAACAAACATTATTAGTCGTTGTAGTGGTTCCTTAAAAAAATAAGCTTTTATGTACAAAATTTTTAAAACATTTTTAAGAAAAAATTTTGGTACGCCAACCTAAAGTTTTTATTACTGTACGAACAAAAGTCTAATTTTCAAAAAAAATTCTAAGCCGCTCTTGAGATATCGAATTTTTCAAAAAAAAAAATTACTTTTTTTTTCTAAAAATTGAAAAAATATTTTTTCTTAAGTTTTTAAATGCAATGTTTTTTAAAATTTTTAGGAGCTTCTTTATAAAAAATTTCGTTAAAATCCGTTATGTCGATAATGAGAAATTCAAAATTCGAAAAAATCGTTCTATGGTAGGTACAGTCAGTAATATCTAAATTTTAAATTTTTTTTTATTAAATTATAAATCGTAAAGATTAATCGAAAGAAAAAAAATTTTAGCAAAATTCTCGGAACCGTTTTCGAGAAAAATACGATTTTTGAAAACCAGTTTTTAAAATTTGTATGAAAGGTACCGTTAGTTTTAGATAAAACAAATTTTTTTTCTCAAATATTGTAGATTATGTTAAAAAACTTTTATTTTTCAAGTTTAAAAAAAATCGATAATGGGGTTTTCGAAATATTGAGTTTCCAAAAAAAAATTTTGAATTTTTTTTTAAAAATCCAAAAAATTAAAAATTGAAAATTTGAATATGTAATAATATTTAAACTTTGGAGGAGTTTTGGCATAAAAAAATTATTTAAATCGGCTGTACCGTTTTCGAGAAAATCTAAAACAAAAAAAAAGGACCCAGGGGGACTACCAAAAATAACAATTTTTTGTAAAATTTTTTTCAACCATTAGCTAGTTTTAACCAAATGAAATTTTGCAAATTTGTTTTAAAAAATTCTGTGGGACAGTTTTTGAGAAAAAAAAATATTTATAAAATTTCGAAAAAAAATTGTATGGCAGGTACCGTTATTTTTGGTCTTAAAAAAAAACAGAAAAAAACGTCCGGGGGGAAAAAATTAAAACCCATATCTACCAAGTTTGAAGAAAATCGGCCGAGCCGTTTAGGCTGTAGTCGAACCGACAGACAGACAGACAGACAGACAGAATTGCGAGACCCACTTTTTTGGTCTTCGCTATCATCGTAATGTCATCTTTGATCAAAATCTCGAGTTCGATTTTTTTTACGAATGCATAACTTGCCTTATAGTACCTATAAGTCGCAAGTAAAAACAGAAATAACTAAAAAAGATTAATGAATGTATTCACTCAACAACTGAAAATCGCAGAACTATACTTCAGAGAGCACTCTCTCGTATCTACCTATCATTACTCTATAGTATTCTCTAAACTTTTGTTTTAAGCACGCAATATCCCTTCCCAACTTAACCCTCTTTGGAGATCGAAGGTTACAGGTCTTCCTAATCAACCAAAAAGGAAGTGGAAAAGGTTGTCTTACCTGCATTTAACAATAGGCCTGGAAGCACTTGCTCATCCTAGCTCGTCGGATCTTGTCAGAAGAAGTAAGACGACGTTACGTTTTTATTTCAGGCCTGATCCAAGATGTTGATTGTAATTTTTAAATATTAAAAAAAATAAAAGAGAACCCGAAATTTGGTTACCTTTGAGGAGATGGTCACACTAATTAAGAACATTAGATGTTCGTGTTCTCCGAGCAATTCTCCCTCCCTCAGCGCTTCTATTGGAAAAAAAATCCTAAAAGCACACCTTGGTTAACGCGGATGCTCTTAATTCGAGCATTATAGCCCCTTAAGCAAATTCAATTATTTTTTTTTATTATATCATTTTTACTAAGTTAACTCTCCGGACATCTCTTTCTTACAACCTCACATCCTAAATTAAACCCTTTTATAGAGTAATAATTTTCTCTTAAATTAAAGTAAAATATCAATGACTCAGTGTCAATCTGACAACTAATTTAACTTCTAACGGAAATGAACCTGAGGTTACTAACTTAAGCTTCGGAAAGATCCAATAACATGAAATAAAGATAAGAGAGTGACTATAAGCATTCTCAAATATCACCAAAAAATCGTGGGCGTGTTCACAAAGTGAATATAACTAACCCAGACGCGTTGTAGTTAAAATCGATCAATTGTTTTTTTTTGTTTTTCTTAGTTCAAATTATAAATGAAATGTTTATTAATCCAAGAAAAAAATTAAATTTATACAATATAAAAATTAAAGGTCGTAAAAAAATAATTCAGTAAAGGAATTTATAAATGGTAGATATTATAAAAAAAAGTCCTTCCTTTTAAAACTTGAAAGTGAGAAACACCAAGTCCAGAACGTTCAAGATAAAAAAATAAAATTTAAAGGGTAACTTACTTTGTTACGTTTATATATGTATTTTATTCTTTTCCTTTGCCCGAAAATCCTGGTGAAGCTGTGCTCATCTTCTCCGGAACAAACAGGATAGTCGCTATAGCGATTTTTGTAAAAATTTCTAGTAGCTAGTTTAATAAAATTACTCGTATTTTTTTACTCGAACGACTGAAATCCTCTCCTCTAAATTTGTTCGTCAATTCCTTAGACACTGACTTTCTTCCGTTTTACTCAGGGTAGGAAGAAGAAATAGGAAGTGGCTTTGGATCAGGATTACAAACATCTTGCGGATTTTCTGGCCTAACTGTATCTCCAATGATGAACTTCATGCGAGGACAGGTCAGGAACCCATCGACTCTATAATACGAAAACGTAAGTGGCAGTGAATTGGACATACCCTTGGAAAAGACCACGAGTGCATTGCGAGTCAAGCGATGCAATGGAACCCTCTCACGCAGCGAGGCAGAGGAGTGGGCCGACCCAGAAGTACTTGGCGAAGAACGGTCGAAGAGGAATCAGCACAACTGGGGAAGAGTTGGAGAGAGCTGAGGTACATCTGCAGAAACCGTACACGATGGCGCGTAGGAGTAGTGGAGGCCCTATGCCCCGCAAGGGGAACCACACGGACGTAATAGGTCCGAGGACCTAAGTAAGTAAGTAAATTTTAGGTCGGTGACAAACGCCAACGTGGCAGGACCCTTATATGGCTTCGCTGGAATTTCTGTGAAAGCCTGAGTGAGCGAAGCGATATAGAAATGTCTCGAAATCGTAGTGAAGATTTAAATGGAATTATGTCGTGTGTTTGAGAATGCTACTTCATTCTTTTGACTTACCTTGAAAAACTTAATTCAAAAATTTAGCTCGAATACATGTGGTTCGAGTTGAACCCGTGACGTGATTTTTGTATGACTAATTTTTTTGTTTAAACTTTTTATTTTATATTTTTGACGCAAAAATAACTTTAATTTGGTTTAAGTTAATAATTCATTTTTTTTGTATAAATAGTTGGCATTTAATTTCGTCGCCAATACGCACAACTTGACTTTTGATCACCGACTGCCTACTTACCTAAGCTTCCTATTTTACTTTCTTCTTCGTTTCTTGGAATATCTTTGAAGAAAAACCACAAAAATTGAAACAAGTCACCCGCAATGCGGCATTCCGATTTCAATAATCCCACTGCAGTATTCTTGCTTCCAAATATTATATAAAAAAAAACTAATGATAGTACATATGTATATACATCTCTCTTACTAGAGCGGTGTTGGCAGATGGAAATTTTATGGGGCGTTGATGGTGATCGTCAAAGCCAACGTTTGGTTTCTAATCATCCTAAGGGGACGAATTCATATTTTTTTTTAAATTTAATTAATTATTCAAAAATAACACGTATACGCCTAAGTGACTGAACTTAGTTTTCTTGATGTATTTACTCTTTTTTTTTATTTATTCATAACATACATAAATGACTTATTTGTAAGCATTCTCTATAAATCTCTTTGAAAATTAACTTTGTCCCAGGACCATATCAATAATATATTTTAATCCCATTTTTGGCAGACAAGACAATTTATAATATATAAACATCTGGATTCAACAAGGAACTCCAAATAGTTTCTATACAAACTTATATGAGACTACTTTATATTTTTTTTTTTTAACCTTTTTTTTCTCTTTCGAATAATTTAATTATTTGATCTGTTTCTATTACTTGCTTCCAGCAATTCAATTTTTATTCTTGTTTCATGAAAATAGTTTTCCAATGAAACTTTTATAACTTAATTTGAACTTGAGCTTCATCAAAACAAATTTCCTGGTTTCAAAATAAAACCGAATTGAAAAACAATTTATCAGAGTATAAATATGTATACATATATACATATATTTGAGAATTGCAAAAGCAAAAAATAATTTTGAAAACTCTTCACCTTTGATTCAAAATATTTATACACAGGAAATAGCACCCAAATTGAAAAACTAATCGAAAAAAACATCTAAGCCCATCCATCATTGCATCCCTAATTTCATTTCATTAATCCACTCTGCCCAGATGTATCTAAGAACAAATATCCCTTTATCCTGTAAATTAATTTGATAACGAAAAATAATCTCAGACAAATAAAAAAAATATCGAAAACATCAATATCGTCGTGAAAATATAATAAAATAACACAAACACAAAGTATCTATGAAAGTCAACAAAAGAATAACGAAATCCAGATGCCACACATAAGGATACGCCTCGTAATCGTAATCCGGATATACAGCAAAAAAGGACACGGAATCGAAAAGAAGAACTAGTGTGCTTTGCTCCAAGCAGACAGTAACTTTTCTGGTATCTTGTCTTTCGCATCGCTGGGAATTAATTGCCAGCATAAGGCCCCATAGTACTTTGACCTGGAGCTAGAGGGAGATATCAAAGCCTCATCACACAGTACTAGAGAAAGGACTCCCGATTGGAGATTGCATTGAATAGATACGAGAACAACCAACAGTTTGTCGCAACACCGATATAAATATCCACTATTATTACCCCACAGTCAACATCACATACCAGTTGCAGAAGTGGAGTGTCAAGCTCGGCTACATTCGAAAACGAGGACCTTAATGGATTTATTCCCCTGACTCGATGACAATTGATTAGAAATGTGTTAGCATGAGTTGGATAGTTGGTAGCGGCGGCGGTGGGAGAGTGTGGATAAAATGCATGTGACTTAATTAAAGTGGAGAGAACGAAATTTACCGGTTGCCTTGCTTTGCACGAGTGTGTTTTCTGTCTTCTGGGTAAGTCATTTTGTTCTGAATAATTAAATAAACCACAGAAAGTGCTACAGGTAAAAATGATCAATAGTACAGTATCTGAATGAAATTAGTTTAATGGCTTAAGGATTAAATTTTTGAGAAAAATTCGGAAATATTGCATACACCATATTCATTTTAAATGACCTTTTAATGACTTTTTGTTCCCTAACGGTTCTACAAAAATTCTTCAAAATGGTTATTTTTGTATACCTAATAATAATACAAATGTAGTCGCTGTCTAAGCTATCAAAATTTTTCAGCAAAACAGGTAAACGTGAAATACCAGTTCTAAGGGAGCTAGGTTACTTTAATTTCGGCTTTGATTTCGATTTTACCAAAATATAACTGAGTCAACTTTTTAGGGGTTGCATAACAGATACAGATACATACACCCATGTTCTGCATTTCACTTATTGTGAATTGGAGCAACAGAAGTGAATTTTGATGTTCTGCATTTCGCATAAAATGACTTTTTTGATTTGTTCATTCCGAATGTGAAATGTTGGTGTTCTGAATTCCACCCGAAATGAAGTTTGTGAATTGAGTTTTCGGAGATGAAAATTCGTGTTCTACATTTCGAATACATAGCGTTTTACGGTGAATTCAATTCACTTAGTTTTATTTGGTGAAATTGATAAACGTGTAAATAAAGATTTGAAATTTTGATTGATTGATTTTGATTTGATTGATTGATAAATTGTTGTTTACAAGAAAATACAAAAGAGCTCCCGACAAGAAAAAGTTGTGTTGCAATTTATGAAATAAGAAGAATAAGAAGAAATTTTGTGTTAAGGGAATTGAAGTCGATTTTATTAAGGGATTTATTTCAAAAATATAAACAAATGTCTCTTCGCTTAGTCTGAAGCTTCTTTTGAAACAAACAATTCAAATATGACCATGTTAATTCATTCCCCATTTTTTACTTACGCTGCTTCTGGAAGATCTAAAATTATGGCTTTACTACGTAAAACTTTTCCACAAACTCTATCATTGATTTTCGTCCCTTCTACCACCTATGTATTAATACTAATAGTGAATCTATTTTTGATATGCTCAAGAAACAATGTTTTAATAAATGATGCAAATTGTCTTTCAGCTGATTTTGACATTTCACAAATAAATTCGGAGTGAATTGAATTCACTCGGAATGTAGAACATGCCTTTTCATTTTAAGTGAAATTGAAATTCGTTTTCAATTCACTTTCACTCGGAATACAGAACATGGGTGATATTCTTATTTTGAGAACTAGCCAAAAACAAATATATTTCAACTCCCAATAGTTTAAAATCTCTTAGTACCATGTTTACAGAAAATTAATTCGGAATTTTATTCCGCAAGGGTGGAACAGCTATCCTTTAGTTACATACTTGAACGGAAATTTGGAAATTGTTTTATTTTAAAACAAATCCTTTCGGTGATCTCTGAATCAGTCACAGCAACTTGAAGTTGCTATGAAAACCAAGAAGATTTCTTAGCAAATCTACAATACTCAGTCAGCGCACATTTATCCGTAAATTATCTTGTCCTCGGAAGAATTCCAAACATGTGAAATTAATTCTCCGGAAAGATTTTATTTTCAGCATCTCAACATTTCTTCGAAGGAAAGCATCAATTTATTTTTGCCCTTTTTTCTTCTATTTCCTGTCCGAATCAACACATCTATGAGGAAACATTTTTTTTTTGTATTTCCTTCCAACCACATCTGTATTATACATACATAGATTTCGAGTATAAATTGGACTCGAGTAGATGTGAGATATACCCAATTTGACCAAAGGAAGTATCCCTATTAATGGTGATAAATTGAAGTTGGTAGTAGGAGCAAAACCCAGAGGAACGCTTTTTTATTCCGAATTATTTGCTCATCATTTATCTGAAAGGGTATGGAGGAAGGCAACTGCCCAAGAAATTGCTTCAATTTTTGGCCTTCTTCAAAATACTATTTACAAATTGGATGAAATTGAATTTAAATCAAAATTCTGTATTTTTTTTTTTTTTTTTTTTTTGAAGAATCTAAAGCAATAGCCCTTTAAGATATTTTAATCATTGCAGAAATTCAAACGCATCAGCAATTTAATCACAGCATGTTTTATATATAAAGAGTGGGCCAAATACAAGTTCGTTTTTAAAAATGCAATAAAAAGAACAAAATTAATTTTTGTCCATGCGTAATGGCTTTATAAGTAAGAGCAAACATTCCCATTAATTATGGAATACTCGTATTTACAACGTTCGTTCAAGTGGCTACCTCGGCTGATTTTGCATTAGCGCATTCTGTCGTTCCAATTTTTCAACACCTTGTTGATGGTGTCGGGCTGTAGCTCACGAATTGCTTGGATAATATTGGTCTTCAGTGCTTGAATAGTTTCATGTTTGTTGGCATAACAACGATCCTTCACGGTTTCCCACAAAAACAAAAGTTCCAAGGCGGCCAATTTACATCGCCAAGACGGCTGATAACATGATTTGGAAATTTGATGCGCAAAAGATCAATTGTGCCATGGGCTGTGTAGCATGACGCCCCATCCTGCATGAACCAGCACTCGTCTAAATACATATCTTCAATTTCAGTAAAAATAAAAGTCGGTTTACATAACACTGTAACGCCCACCGTTGACCGAAACGTTGTTTCCATCCTCGTTTTCGAAGAAAAATGGTCCAATGATACCACTGTCACTATCTGTGGATGAATTGGCTTCTGGACAATAACGTGTGGGTTTTCCGAGCCCCATATGCGACAATTTTGTTTGTTAACGTAGCCGCCGAGATGAAAATGCGACTCGCACAGAAACGATGATTTTTCGCCCAAAGGGCTCTAAGGGCTAAACTGCGAAGCGATAACGAAGCGGATGGTCGTGCGCCTTCAATTGTTGAGTCAATTGGACCTTATAAGCGAATAATCTGAGATCTTTGTGCAGAATTCTCCTCAGGCTAGTGCGTGAAATGTTGAGCTGTTGATGGCAAGTTGATGTTCGTGAATTGAATCTCATACTCTCGGCTACAGCAGCCACATTCTCGCCTGTGCGCAACGAAGGGTGACGGAGACTATGAGAATTTTCCACTAGCATCTTAGTCTCACGAAGTTTTTGCACAAACTTGAGTACAGCAGGTGCAGGCGGTTGGTGCTTCATTTCACCCAAAATTTTTTTTTTTAAAAACGCATTGTTTGGGTTACACATCACTCAGTTTGGAAATAAGTTTCCAATATTTTCCAACGTTGTTCCAGCGTAAAGCGACTCATTTCGTTCCGTGGGGGTACGATACCGACTTTCTGTCAAGATTTCGAGCGGAAACAGCTGTCAGTGTCAAAATAACCTATGATTTAAAAAGACACCACTAGATGGCCCACCCTAAGTCCTATAATGCTAGTCGCGCACTAGCAATTGTGATGGAAATCAAACAGTTTAATCACCAGTTGAAAGACAACCGCGCATTGGCAACTCTTTACTCACGCTCACACTCTTTTCTCTCTTGCGCTTATAGAAAACAGCTCAACTGTTGCAAATTAATTTTGAGCAATCGTTTAGTTTGTGTCAAAACACAAACTTTTTAGTTGCTCGAATCGAGTTGCTCTAAGTGCGCGGTGTCCCATATAAGCCCATATGTTTCATTTTAGCAACTAAACAGTTGCGAAACTAAAAATTGAATGTGCGACCCTGGCCTAAATTAAATAAAATAAAATTTGACTATATTTTTTTACTCAAAAGGAAAACTTTTGTAGCCTTCGCTAAACCCTATTTCATAATAATTTCTTCTTAAGGTGTGTCCACACCAAAGAAACATTTCAGGAAACATTGTTTGAAAAACGTTTCTGAAATGTTTCCCATTTGTTTAAAAAACATTACAGATGCTTTGAGAAACATTTTTGCAATGTTTCTTTGTTTCCCATTGTTTCCGGATGGAGTTGTCTGTAAATTTTTTTCTCGCCTGTGTTGTACTTTAAGCGCTTGAATTTTTTTTTCTACTTCATCTTTATCACAATTTATATTTTCTCAAATTTCAGATATATCATTGGCTTTTTTGATTTTATTTTTAAAATTTTCGTCAAGAGTGGATCCGAGCGTCGACCAAAGAAAACATTTCAGAAACATTTCAGAAATGTTTCTCTGTTTCTGAAATGTATTTTTAAAAGTTTCTGAAATGTTTCTTAAATGTTTCTGAAATGTTTAAAAAATGTTTCTTTGGTCTGGACACACCTTTACAATCATAAGTATCATCGCAGAGGATACGTCAGCAGAACAATTGTTCGTGCTATCCTTGACGCTGTTCACATTAGACTTACTCAACCAAGTCATTTTGACGTAAGGCCACCCTGTCGTGTTCAGACACAAAAGTAGTGTGAACACTCCAGACGTCTTGTAGTTGTCATAATTGTTGGCCATTTGCTATGCCACTACAAATGTACAGTGAATTACAAAAGTAAGTAAGCACCTCTTAGTTTAAAGATCATTTCCTTCAAACAATCGATAGTAATGTTAAAAAAAAAAACTTAATATTTTTGTCTATAATTGATATGTATTTCGAACTAAAAAGTAACATTTCAAATAAAACAACTATGTTCTAAAATTCTGCTTGTTTAGATTCATGGGTTTTTTCAAAGAAGAGCCGCTTTTGGCGATTTATTTTACTTATGTAAGGTTTCTTTCTAATACTTCGACCATGATAACCGGATTGGTAGAGCACATGACTTACCTGTTTTATTTGGTTATTTCTGCTGATATCTTTGATGGGCTTACTTTGGGATTCCTCTTCACTTTCCTAACAATAATACGGCATTCCTGCTTGTCATTGTCATTGATCGAGGGTCATTTTGCAAACTTCCAATGTTATTTTATTTGATTATTATTTTGTGTATAGTAGATGGACTTTTGTTAACAATTTTATCATTCTCGCACTTCGATTTATTTTCCAAATAGTGTTTGACTATATTTTTTTTTTAATGAGTGCTTACTTACTTTTGTGATACACTGTATCTTCGTGTGTCATATTATGTCACCAAGACAAATGTCAAAAAAAATCCATTAATTTTCAATTTGTTTTAAAAATCCTGCCTCACTTTGCCGTCTCTTTCTTACCATGAAGTGCGAACGAGAAAAAACACAGAGACATCAAAATAAGTCGGCGGAGTGAGTCCAATGTGAACACCGTCCTTGACACATTTTGAGTCCCACGGGAGCTGTTTGCTTTTTCAGCTTAGGTTTCATTTAAGCTGCATATAGACTATAAAAACTTTATCTATTTATATTATCTATCTAATTAATATAAAAGCCTTTGCAATTAAATCCTCATTTAAATTTTTTTGATTACTTGATTTCATATGTGATTTTTAAGACAAGAAACTAAACTTTACAAGTATCTTCACCTTTCATTGATCCCCTTCATAAAAACTTCTTGATAATGCGGAATTCAGGTAGTACCAAGGATAATTTGTAGGTAAAATATTTTCTTACATTTGGATAGAATCCAAAATAGGGCTTTAAAAATGATAGGAACTATAACGGAAACATTTGCATCTCTCGAGCACGCCGCAATGTTTCTTGTCTCCCATTATTTGTTTTCGTTACTTTTATAAACAGTGTTCTAGTGAAATAGCTTGTTGCATTCCTCGCTCTTCAGACAATATCAATCGACTTACACTTGAGCCAAACCTCGGACGTACAGTTAAATTCGGAGATTCTGTCTTCATTCGCACTACACGAATGTGAAATGATTTAGCCGGCCCAAAATTTTAAATTTAATTTTCGAGAGCGAAACAGTATTAAGTATTAAGTTGCATTTATGGCACATACATACATACATTTATTGATCGATTGCCAGTTGCCTACTGACAGTTATTCAAGAAACAAGTCTAGCAAGTTTCGGATCACTTCAGAATATCATATTTAAATTGAAATTCTTAAAAAAGCAGGATTCGTTGTTGTTGTCAATCATTTTCTTTTTTAATAATTTACTATATATAAAATTAAATTGAATAATTGAGTTAGGCATTTTATTCTTAACTAGCCGACCCAGCTCTCGAAATTCTAGTGTTAATTTATTTATTATTTATATTATTGGCAGTGTTTTCAAGCAAATTTATTAAATTAAATTTTATTTTATGTAATATGCAAAGTGTTCGACAGTGCAAAAACAAAAATGAGCCACAGTGTGTAAATGCGTGTCTCAAGTATATTCTGCACATCTCCGTAACTGTGGCTTTCCAACCATATAAAATTTATCGAAATCGGTTAAATACTTTTGAAGAAAAGTGTACCACAAAAAACATGTTTGCCGTTTTATTATATGATGATTTATTAAATGAGTCGAGTGATAATTTAAATAAATATATTTTTCTCCTATACATAAATATTTTTCAAAAGAAAAAAGATATAATTTTAAATTGAAGGAGAAAAGTATCTTATGTAAGAACATATTTAATTAAGTTTTTTCAATTTATTTTATAAAAGAGAATGGCGCAAAATTTTAGTTAAATTAGTACGATGTTAAAGCTGTTTTAGTATGAAGCTAGGTTAAAATAACGATTTTGCTAATTTTAATCGAATATACTCGTAGGTCGTAGCATCATACTTTCTGTACACTTTTATTAAAGTTAAAATCATCGAATACCTATTTTATTTGCTTAGTACCTATCGTGTTATTTACAAACGCCACAAAAAGCCTGTTTAGTTTTTTGCACGAACTGTAATTCTTTTAGATCCGTTCAGAAGCAATTTATTAAGAAAATTCCTTTAGTACGATACTAGTTAGCAAATGTTTAAAATTAAAAAAGAGTTAAAAATCTACTAAAAAGTTAGCAAATTGTTAAGTAGTATTTACTAATAACTTAATACTAAGCTCTTTAAAATTTTGCGCCAGTAAGTTCAGCATCATACTTTCTTTTACTTTCTTTAGTGAGGATTGTCTTTGTATATGAAATCTATAGTATTATTTTTGAGATGTTTTTTTTAACTGATGTCGTCAAAAATGGTGAGTTAATAGGAACGTACATATCCATACACAGAGTGAGATTGATTCCAACAACAATAAGTGGAGTAATGGCAACGACCAAAATTTAACGAAATAAAGCATTTTGTCTGTGCCTTGCCTATACTTGCATACTAACTCAAAACGGTACATATTTAAACATATAAATGTATTATATTTTACCTTTTTCTATCAAATTTTGGTTATTTCATTTAAAATTTTCAGTTTTTGTTTCAAACAAAATTTAAAACAGCACTTCCCTTAGGTGTTACCTAATATTTTGTCCGTTATCGTAAGCGATTGAATTCATTTTAATCGAATATTTTATTTCTTACAAAATAAAAAAAAATTATTTTGCTCAACATAGATCCAAAGATATTTATAAGAAATCCAGAAAATGCTTCAAATTGTCGGTATCTTCACAAAAAAAATTTTTTTTTATTTTCGAAATTTTTCGTAGATGGCTTTATCGATTTTGATCAAATTTAATATTTTTACTAGTAAATTTCTCTTTTGTTCAAAACGTTTTTTTTGCAGTTCTTGCTTTCTTACTAGAAGCCGTAAGCGATATACAAAAGTGGCAAAAACTGAAATAGGAATCATTCTCACCTCTCTAATCCTTAAAATAGAAATTCTTTGAAAGAAAAGATGAATAATTTCGACCTATAGTTCATTTATCACAAGTAAAAAGGTTTTATCACAAGTAAAAAGGTAAGGAGGTGTAATTTTACTAAGGTGTATGGCTAAGATTTTTCTGCTCTCAAAATTGAGTGAGAATGGTAATTGTTTTTATGGGACGCGATCACTTTTGTCGACTATTAAACGGTGACTCTAGCTTCTTGACTGTTTTCGAAGACAGTTTAATGAAAAATGTGCACGAAATAATCGGCCCTAGCGAGGTATCCGTTCGGAGCGGAAAATTGTCCGCAACGCATACTTCGTCTGAGGTTCAAATTGCTTTCGAGGTATCCTATCGGAAAAAACAAATTCATTAAGCTGTCAGAAATTTCACAAAAAAGCACTTGATCGCACTTCAACGGAGTTCGCCGGGTGCGTTAAAATAATGTCGGAGAAAAATTCCGAACAACTGTTCGGAAGAATACCTCGAAGCAAAAATCCTCCGAATCGTACAAAATCGGAGAAATTTCCGCTCCGAACGGATACCTCGCTAGGGCCTAATATGAAAAAAATGCCTTTATTATGAAAATAAGCACTTTGCGTAAAATTGAAACCTCATAATTTGTAAAGATAACTTAATCTAAGGAATCTAAATATTACGGTGAAAAAAACATACATTTCATTTGCATGGAAATCCGAAACGTAGTAATGTTAATTTTAAATTTTCTTTCATAGATCATAAAAATTAAGTAATAAAAACAATTTTATCGAAACTTTAGGAGCCGTTTCGAATAAGATTCTTTAAAATTTGTCATTTAGGTATAAAAGAACAATTTTTGTTTCTAAATATTTAAAATAAGGTAAAAAAAACCTCTAAATTCTCAAAAAGTTTTCAAAAAAGTTTTTGGGTGCTGAAGCATATTTAAAAATTGATCAAAATAAGTTGAACAGTACCATTCAAAATAATAAACTACCTTTCAATTTCTCAGAATTAACTTTTGAAATAAACAAATATTCTGGAACTTCCTAACTCACTGTACCTATAAGACTTTCTATGGATATTCATTAATCAGTTACTTTGAACTCAAATTATATATATGTATGTATTTCAGATTCTTGAAAATTTTCCTAAAAATCCAAGAAACGGAACGTTTTTAACGATCACCTTAGGCAGAACAAAAAAAAAGTTGTTTATCAAAACTATGGCCTCAGCAGATTCCATTCGTGGTTGACAACGTTGTAAAAGCAAATTGCATGGGATAAAATCCATATTTATACCACCACAAAATGTGAAAAACTGTCTCCAGTCACCAGAGAACCAGTTTCCTCACCAAAGTCCGAGCGTATATACAGTCCTTTATAGCTGTTGGTTTTTGTATGTTGAACAAACGCAAGGAAACAGTGCTACCCGGTTAAGTGTTGCCAGCAAAAACAGTAACCAGTGGGTATCTTGTGAGCATAGTTTGGAAAGTCCATATGAACCCAACTGTATTCATTTTGAATAAGCAAATACCTAACTCTGGAAACACACAACCGCCTTCGCACAGCCAAAACCTCCTTGGCATATCTAATTCATTACATTTTAATACCAGTTCCTCGATGAACACGCTCAATGCAATTTGAGGTGGAACGGTTAGGGTAAGTACAAAAGTACACCATATCTATAATTATATCTATCTATTTATTTACATTTTTGTAAAAATGCCATAGAAAATATATTTTTAAATTTAAATAAATATTAAGCAAATAGAAATTATAAATATTTTATTTAACAGTAACGAAAAATACACATATAAAAGATTTCATTTAATCAAAAAAAAAAATTAAATGCTTTATGATTCAAATTATCATAGTTTCAAATTATCATAGTTTCAAACAAAACAAGTCTTATTTTGTCCATTATTACTCTTTCGACTCCATGTCTACGGCTTCATCTGCTTCAACTCCAACTTCGTCAACAGCAACAGCTTCATCTTCTTCTTCTTTCCCCTCAACAACAGCAATGTCTTCAATTTTTTTGAATTTATTTTTTTCTAAAAGAAGAATTTTTGATAAAAATCTTTTTCTCACACATTTATTTTTCTAACCATACCAAATTTAGACAAATCAGCTCCTAGGAGTCGTAATATATGTACAGTTTCATTGACATCAACATATGCACGCAGACTGGACGAGCCTCTCCATCCAACAACATAAAGAGTAAATCGGCTATCTACATACTTCAGAATGCATGAGCCGACACCTATGTAAGAATTTATTTAAATTAACAAATGCAGCATTGCTAACATTTTACCCGAATTCGTACGATGTAAGAACTTACCTAACTCTTTCGCCCTTTTCTGTGTCTCCTCGCATAACTCTGTAGTTGAAGGTGGCTTCGTTGGATCTGTACATTGTAGCAATAATATAAAATCTTCTTTACTGACTTCTATTCGACGACTTTCGCCAATAAAAGCATTCGATGTCTGCAGACCTTCCTGAGCTAATCGATAAGAGTTGGTCGAATAACGGTTTTCGCAACGCACAAAAGTCTTGACTCCAGTATTAATAATTTTCACAGAATCCTCATTTAGCAGTACTAGATCGCGTATCGGTTCAGAACAATAGTAAATGTTTTTCTTTTTCTCATTGTTACACCTTGTCAAAAGGCTTCGCCTGTCAAAAGCATCATCTAATTCGTAGAAATTCTTGATTTCATTCCATACATTTTCATCATCTTTGAAAAATACATAAGGATCTTCCTTGTAGCCTTGAAGGCGACGCCTTTTGCGTTGTGGTCCCCAAGGTGCGGATTTAGGTTCTTCAACTGGAGTACCGTCAGTCGATTCTTCTATTTTTTCTTTTGGTTTCTCCAGCGCTTCGGCATCATTTTTTTCGAACGGGAGTTTCTTTTTCTTTTCAATTACGGCTACAAAGAAAGCACCTGTTTCCTGAAGATGAGGAAGGATGCGCATGCTGCAAACAAAAAATATTAAAAATTTGATTTATTATTTTACTAGGGAAGGTTTTGTATTGTGTGATAAAAACAATTAGAAAAATTGAAAACATAACTAACTAACGTGTGAATTCATAGCACACACCTGAAGTAACTACTATCCTCCAAACGGTTACACCCAAAAGTACTCATTCACTCTAGCCATATTTCGATGAGGTATAATGATTATATGCTTAGCTACAACGATTTAAAAAATTCGTAAAATTTGCAATATCATTCAATTTTTCATAATAATAAATGACCCAAGAAAATATTATTTAATAAAAAAAATTAATCAAACCGATTCTTTTCTAGAGAAAAACAGGAATATCAAATAGAAAATAAGTAAACCTTATTAACAATTACCGAATTTTTTGATTCAAAATTTTGTTTTGGGAAATCAATATTTCGAAAACCTAGACTTTTTTAAAAATTGATAATAAACACTTTTGTAATACTATCTACAAGATTTAGGAAATATATTTTTCTAAAAATAACGGTACCCACCCATAAAAATGTTAAACAATGATTTTCGAAAATCCCATTTTTCATAAGACTTTTATAATAACAGACTAAGAGCCCACAGCAATTTCTGGGTGTGATTGATAACTTAAAATAATTAGTATAATAAGATAGCCCTTGAGTAGTTATTTACAAATGCGTCTTGCATGCTCTAGTGAAAGCAATAGTCTAAATAATTTTGATAACAATTTTACCATAACTTCAAAATGTAAACCTAAGCGCCCTGATTGCAAATATCAAGGTTCCAGACGTTTTGCAGGCAGCCTTCTGAATGCAAGACGCGATAAGAATAATGTACGTTTTGCACGAAGAATGGCGCCTGCAAGACGTCTTGTCTTGGGCCTCGATATTTGCAATCAGGACGCTTAGCGCGTAACCAGATTACAAGATCAAATCATTTACATCACACATAAACTAGCTATTGGTTGACATTTCAAAAAATGTTTATCTTTCATTTTAATTTCACTTTTTCTCTTTTTTTCACCTACAAAACCCAAAAAAAGGATTGCAATCAGTTACTTATATGAGTGAAATGGAACTCATTTTTTTAAGGTTATCTTATAAAGGCTCATTTTTAAGAAAATAAATATAACCACTTTATTTAAAAACACTATCCACATACAATCAAAGTGCAACAAAAGCTACGCGCCGGTACTAATTGAGAACAAGAGCGAGTACCAATAAACAACAACTATAACATCCATCAAATACCAGTCTCATCTCCTGACCATGAATAATGAAACTTGCTCGAAACGTCGTCGGGTTAAGAAATTATAACAAGAACTTACAAGAAAAGGCGGTAAGTTCCGAAAAACTATATCTATTTAACATCCTCAGTGTCTCCAGATTGTATGCAAAAGGAAAGGCAGAAAATAAATACACAATAACTTTGATAGAAAATAGTTGCCATAGACTGCCAAACTTGTCATCACGCCAGGCCAATGGGCCCAGAAGTTAAGAGACTCCACTCTTAATACTAACGATAAACACAGTGCGAACCTTAAAAAAATAGGAACGAATTTAATAAGAGGTATCGGTGCATATTAGTTTTGAATTTCTGAATATTGAAAGTGGAGGGAATAACAGAGTCCGGCAAGATACTTCACATTCGTGAAGTACGGCTGTAAAATGAATCCCTGTACTTGACAGTGCGTCAGAGGTTCGGCCGAAGAGTAAACTTATGGGTATTCCCTGAAGAGCGAATTGGTTGAATTGTTTGAGGGGAGGAATTCAACTGGCTATTTCACTAGACCATTGTTTTTAAAAATAACGATAGAAAAATTATAGACATAATGTTACGTCGGTGCTCAAGAGATGTAAAGGTTTCTGTTATAGTTCTATAGGTGATAGGTGATCATGTTTAAAGCTCTATTTCGAATTTTATCTAAAAAATTAAGTGTGTTATAGGAGCATCTGCCGTTTCATAGAAGTTGGAAGAATAAGGGCTTTATAGATTATTGCGAAATTAGCGGGGTTAAACTTTTTTGGCAACGTCAAATATGTGGTCTTCCGCTAAAAGGTGGTTTGAGATACACATACTGGGAACTGAAATCTTTTCATTCTCCTCTATTCAAGTGTCACTCATGGATAGTGACACAGGAAGTAGGTTTCGCTATAACGTCAGAATACGGCTTTGAGTTTCTGAAGCATTAAATTCTACACGTTTTTTGTGTTTCCATTGGACAATGCTGTCAAGATCATAATTTAATGAGCTTATCATTCGTTGCCATTGAAGTCCAACATCAGAAGAACAAGCAGATAATTCGACAAGAGTATGACAAGCTGAGAGTACTATCGATTGCAAAACACTGTTATGGATTTGAAGTTTCAAATTAAATCATTGAAGATAGAAAATTATTTCTGTTTAAGTGGAGTGATTGAATGAAATTCAATTAAAAGCTCAAGTGACCTCAAATTTTAAATTTTATTAGAGTCGGTAAACATCGACCAATATTTGCGTCTTAGAAGGGTACGGCAGCATCTAACTGATGAGCCCACTGTCGTACCTGGGCGAAACGCACCTTGGAGTTGAGGTCACTTGAGTTTCAAATTAAAGTTCATTGATAAATATCAGAAAGAGAGTAGGAGACAAAAGGGAGTTTGTTTTATCAATATCAGACTTCAAACCATCCAATACCACTTGTATTAAGCCTTCCGAAAGGTAATTTTTAATCCAACGAAGAAAAGATTCATCAATACAAAATACACGCATTTTTGATAATAAAGCTTGATACCAAATTTTATAAAACGCTTTTGAAGTATTAAGCGCAATAATCTTACTTTTTCCAAAACGGTTCAAGATTTGCTCCACTTTTCGATAAGTTATACCATCAAATATTGCTGCGAAAGCCGTACTGCCGGACATTAAAAACCGTTGTCAAACCCGTGACCACGACAAGTTAAACCCTATCGAAACGTCGGGTAGTAAATATCAAATATAATTTTGATTAAAATAAATAATCGCTGTTTGTTAAGTATTCGTATATTAAAAAATGCCTCAGTATCACTATAAAAAAAAAATCCTAAATCTATATGAATGTAGTTCAATTAAAATCGAACACATTCTAACTACTTCGCTTAGAAGGTAAATGTATTTTTTGTACCAAAGATTAAACCATGACTTAAGTTTCTCTTCTGTGGGAATGTGCTTCAATTAGGGCGAAAGTAGATATCCTGTTTATAAATGTTAGAGAGGTGTTTTTATTATTAAGAATCCTTTGTTTTGCTATTTCACTGCATTTTACCCAAAACCAATATCTTTTCTTGATTCTTTCGCTACAAAAATTTAAGATTATGGTAGCTCTAATAAGTTAGTCATTGCTCAACACAGAGTAACATATAAGGGGTTGAGAATAATATGTTTAAATTTGATTTTTTCGCATCTCCTACCTCGATTACAACATATTTTTTGTCAAGAAAAAGGGGAAAATTAAATTCAAGGAAAACAAATAATATGCCTCTAATTTTAAAATATAGCTTCACTTATTCATTTATGATCTGAACGTATTTATATGAAAACGTACGACCATAGCAACTAGACGAAAAGACTTCCCAAACATCTTATTAATATTCACCCAAAAATTGAAATTTTCGATTGTTTTCCAGATGTTTCAGTTGTTTGAGGTAAATTTTAGAAAAATTTGACTATTTCAATTTAATAAAGAAGGCTCTCGCTTTCACGTGAGTCATGCCCTTACCATTTTTCCAATCCAATTTTCTCAATTTCTCCAGCTGGCAGTGGAAACATATTGGGTCTTATCACAGTGTGATATTTCTCCGGAACTTGATCGAAGCTAGTGAAAATTTCCAAATCCTTGGATGCCAACACCCAATCGGTCATTCCTGGATTGAACTTAAGTCCTGGTACTAAATTGCTACCATCTACGATTTCCAAGGCCCCATCCGAATCTTGAATAATACGTTGCAGGACAGCTTCATTCTCAATTGGATTCATTGAACATGTGGAATAGACTAATCGACCACCAACTTCTAACATTTCAGCTCCCCGACGAGTGATTCGGTATTGAATACTGTAAAATAATGAAACTATTATATAATACTTTTGATAAATATTTAGCTTTATACCCATGTAAGTTATTTCCTTGAGCTGTGTTCCATTTTGTCCAAATGTCAGGATTTTTTCGCATCGTTCCATCACCAGAGCAAGGGACATCACAGAGAATTTTATCAAATTTCAACACCGATTTACTGCCATCTGGATTTGTTTGCTATATAAAATGAAAGAAAAATAATTGTTATAAATTTTAAGTACTAATTATAAACAACATTAGATTTAGAGACACGAGTAGCCTCGGATAAAAACAAAATACAAAACGTGAGAATTAAAGAGTAGGCACCTGGACGTGAGTACATGGCAAAAAATACACGGAGGAAATGTATCAAAGAAAATTTCAAAAAAGTTAATTAAAGTAGTTTTTTCTAGAAACTATTAATGTTGCTAAAGATCACAAACCGACCATTTTTTTTTCGTAAAGACATCATGCGCCCCTGATTGTGACTTATGGGGGCGAAAGCCGTCGGCCTTAAAAAATAAAAATAAAAACAAGCTTTAAATTTAAGTGGGGATACGCAAATTCCCAACGCAACAAGATCGAATATTTTGGGAAGGAAACACCACCCGAAGGTTAAAAAAAAACGAGCAACTGGCTGCTGGTTTTAAAACGGGAACACGAGTTCTTGCAAACAATCAAAGTAACCTAATTACTAAACCGCAGTATATGTAGGAAGCAGCATTTTCAAAAGCTGTAAAATGGGAATGTTTGGGTAGGACACACGCATGAAACATTACCGATGACTAGATCTAATTCTACCAGCATGGACAAACTTCATTTATGACTCAAACAACCTGGAGATAATTAAGAAGTTCCTCTACATCAGAGTAAACATTACATTGAAGTTTTACGGAGCTGGGTGTTTAACAATAACCAGAAAGAGAAAGCTCATACTGAACCGTTGCGAAAACAACCGCGTATGCTTAGTTCAGGGTGCGAATACTATGAACCATACCAACATGTGGATGTAATCCAGAAAGTTAAAACAGTTTGACTATATTCGTTCGGCCTTATCGACCAACAATGGTTCATCAAACGAGTTTTTGAATACCATCTCCTTGGCTTGATGCGACAAGGTAGGGGGAATCTCCGGTAAAAAGGCCGATACATCGCCAGATCGCTTGGTTTAGACGTTTTAAAGCAAGTGGCTCGGATCTCGGAATCGCAGATGATATAAATCTGAATTGTATCAAGAGGCAGCGACCCATCATGAATCTAGGGCCGGATAATTAAGTGGTTTATGATTGTGAAATCTATCGTTCGGGGACTAAGGACTCCTAAGTACTACTTGCTGTATGTATCAAATAAAGGTGAACCCAGACCTTGCATACTAGTTAAAAGTAGCCTAAATGTATTTTTTCGTACTATCGAACATTCCCTCCGTCACAAGGAGTTCACTTTAGTTGCTTCCCTAGATATGGTAGGAGCATTCAACAATGTCTACACATCCGCAATCATATCTGCACTGTAATCTCTGAATTTAGATAAATCGATCAGTAAGTTGATAAATCATATGCTGATAAGCAGGATTATCAATTCAAAACTGGGCGATTTTACTACTCGAAGAACTGTCAGTAGAGGTACGCCGCAAGGCGGTGTCCTTTCTCCTCTCCTCTGGAACATAGTAGTAAACGAACTATTAATAATTCTAGAAATAGAGGGGTGCAGAGTGATTGCCTATGCGGACGATGTTGCCATAGCGGTATCTGGAAAGCATCCTAACACACTGAAGGAACTCGTACAAAATACTTTAGATAAGCTTAGTATCTGAGCAGATGTGTGTGGACTCGGTGTCAATCCTCACAAAACTTAACTTGTCCTCTTTACTAAGAAATACAAAATCCCACACATAGACCCTCCCTATATTAACGTTATACCGCTTAAATTTTCAGATAAAGCAAAATATTTGGGTCTTACTTTGGACAAGAAATTAAGCTGGAGACCCAATATTCAAGAGAGAATCAACAAAGCCAATATAGCCCTATTCTCTCGCAAAAAAGTCGTAGGTAACAAATGGGGTCTACAAACCCACATTACATACTGGCTATACATCCTTACATATGGAGTAACAGTATGGTGAGTCACTGTTGGTAGACGAAGCGATTCATTTCTACACAGATGGATCTAAAACCGATGACGGGGTCGGTGGAGGCGTATGCTGCGAAAGATTAAATCTATGGCCCTTATTGCGAGTGTCGTTTGTTAATCGATCGACGACTTTTGTCGAAAATCGATCATCGAAAAATTAAGATATCTGAAATTGTTCTTGTATAAGATACCATAAGCTATGTTTTTATACGTGGATACAACAAAATTAGGTTATCTAAATAGCTTTGGATACAAATTTTAACGCATCAAACGTTTTGGCACTATCGACTTTTATCGAATCGAACATTAACGACACTCACAATAAGGCCCTATGTCTCTCATTTTGTCTACCCAATCACTGTAACGTATTCCAGGCAGAACTTCTGGCAATCAAAGAAGTCCTCTCTTGGCTCAAAGAAAATTGGGAAACAGTTTTGTATTTGCTGACCACCACATGTAAGGGTCTGCCATCCGATCTTGGCGAAAAGTTCTTTAAAAAAAATCTATTTTGTTTTCAATGGCAGTTTTTTCAACATCTTTATCATTTTGTCTATAGGAACTTCCTCAAAACATTTCCAGAAACTGTTGTGCCTCGTCAAAAGTCACGTAAGAGATAGATACGCAACACATCGTTTCGTTGGCCGTATGTTCGGCTGCCGAATATTCGGTATTCGGCCGACGAGTGTGGCCGAATATTCGGTATTCGGTATTTAGCCGAGTCACTATTCGCGGCATCTCTAGTACAAGCACACCAGAAAGAGGAATATTATCTTCTTTGCTTTAGCTTATGGTTGTTAATCAGATCTTTTTTAAAATAATTCCAGATTATCGTGAAAATATAAAATATATTCGAATGTTGTTCAATTCTGCCAGATCGCTTGGTTTAGACGTTTTAAAGCAAGTGGCTCGGATCTCGGAATCGCAGATGATATAAATCTGAATTGTATCAAGAGGCAGCGACCCATCATGAATCTAGGGCCGGATAATTAAGTGGTTTATGATTGTGAAATCTATCGTTCGGGGACTAAGGACTCCTAAGTACTACTTGCTGTATGTATCAGATAAAGGTGAACCCAGACCTTGCATACTAGTTAAAAGTAGCCTAAATGAAAGAGGAATATTATCTTCTTTGCTTTAGCTTATGGTTGTTAATCAGATCTTTTTTAAAATAATTCCAGATTATCGTGAAAATATAAAATATATTCGAATGTTGTTCAATTCTGTTTTTTGAGATTTATTATAACAGCAGAAACAAATAGTTTTTTTTTACAACGCATATGACGATAGCCCAAGAATATATGAAATCATTAGCTTCATCTTCTGTTTCAACTTATCCCCGACACTTAATGCCAGCATAGAAAAATAAGATAACTGTCTGGTCTTAGGTTTCTTTTGTGTTTCGTGCATTGTAATGGATGGCACGGGAACTTCGAAAAAATGTCTCTGCTGTGTACGTTCACACTCTTTTAAACAGGCCAGCAGTTTTGGCACTAAGTGAAACCTAGGTTGGTGAAAACACCGAACATACGGAGTTTAACCTACATAGTTATAGTTAAGTGCCATTATTGTTTGCTCATCATGGTACAGCCGTATATGTACGTAATGATGTTGCCTATCAGCTCCTACTAAAGTATTGCTCCTGTATTAATACAAATTTAATGAAATGTGACTTCTAATAAATACGATGAACTGTTCGCCTTTATCCAGAGAATAGTTTCCCATTTTCCGCACAGTGCAATCGTTCTTACGGCCCATTTCAATGTACATAATTCTTCGTGGCTGCACTATTCTGGTCAGACAACATCCGAAAAGAGGGATGTCGAGATTTTTGCTGTGTTAAACAGCTTGTTGTCGAGCCAACTCTGACTGCAGTGCACACTCGTATATGGTCTGATTCTTTACGGTATGAGAAATTTTATTCCAAATAGGATAAAATCTATCAAACCGAAAGAAAACTCAGGTTAGAGAAGTACATTTCCGTAGTCTAAAAGCCAACGCTACTGAGGAAAACCGGAATAAGTTCAAACAAGCTAGAAAGACATGTAACGTTCATATCCGACGAACTAAACGCTCGTCATCGATGATAAAGCCAATTTGTCTGCAGCACAATTTGTAGCTAATTAGACGCTACCAGAGATTGACATGACTCCTACTGTAGTTGAGAGCATAAACGATTTTATGGGATGAATCTTCTTTGGAACCTTCTTTCCAAGGTTAATGAAACGGTGATCAATTTTCAGGTTAGAAAATATCTTCAGGATTCATAAATAATCTTTTGTCTGAAACTTCTAATTCACTTAATTGTTTCGCTGACGACAGCACTTTGCCATAACTTCAAAATGTAGAGCTAAATGCCCTGATTACAAGTATCGAGATCCAAGACGTTTTTCAGATGGCCTTCTTCATGCAAGACTTACCATATTCTTATCGCGTCTTGCAGGCAGAAGGCTTTCTTCAAAACGTCTTAGACCTCGATATTTGCACAAGCGCCCTTAGCTCTACATTTTGAATGTATGGCAAAGATGTTATCACAATTATTTAGACTTTGGGAAAAACTCCATATTTGATGCACTATTATGCACTATTGTTTTCACTAAAGCATGCAAGACGTTCACATTTGTAAATAACTACTTAAGGATTATCTAATTATACTGATTATTTTTTGTATCAATCACACCCAACACTTGCTGTGGGCTCTCGGTCTATTATGTTTAAGAAACTTAAAATTTTTAAAATAAATCTTATTAGAAAAAAATGGTCATGAGGATAAAATTCATATGTTAAGTGTGAATCAAATTCTTAAGTAGTTGAGCTAAAAACAGAATGCTATGTGATTTCTTAAGCAAACATGAATTTTTTGTCTTCCCATAATCGTAAAATCAAATGTGATCAAAATTTCCACTTCGATTTTTTACGAATGCATAACATATTATTTAGTTCCTACATTTATCACAAGAAAAACCATCGCAACAAATCTTTAGCTTTCGACTTATATGTAACTATTCGCGTAATTGCATTAAAGCTCCCTGTCATGGTCAACCTGAAATGTATGTTAATTAGAGCTAAAACAAGGAATACTTACCAACAAATTAGGAAAGTGACTACTGTCATGGTTGGTGACCACAAAACAAGGAGAATTCAACCTCTTCGCCTGATGCACTAACATGTAGCAGCGGTTGTTATCAACATCATTGGCTACAACAAATCCTGGCGGGATTTTACTATCGGATTCAGCATGTAATGCTTCAATTAGTTGGGCAGTTTTTGAACCCGGTGCCGCACACATATCTAATACTTTATCCGTTGGTTTGACACCGAGAACCAATGGCGGAATCATGGAGACAGCTTCTTGTCGACTTATGCTTCCAGCACTCGTCTCTACAATCAGAAAGTTATGTAATCGAAATAACGGCTCGGAACGACGGATATCTTTCCGGGTGAGATGCAGTTGCCAGGCCAGTCCTTCGGGATACCATGGAAGACAAAGAGGACGTTCAACTTTTTCCTTGGGAATTTGATGCAATTCTGACACGCCCTCAATATACGACTCAAAGAGTTTGGTTTTAATGAGCTCCAGGAGGGCTTTAGCTTCATCTTTAAATCCGGTAACCCGAAACGTGGTGGGCAGATTGTCTTTGATGGCAGCCAGGAACTTTGACCACTCGACTTCGTCTTTACATATTTTTTGTACCTAAGATAATTGATTAAGTGAGTTGCAAGTTTCATTAATTAAAGATCTTACTTTGTAATATTTATCAAAAGCCTCGTTTTCGCGAACAATTTCTTTGTAGGGCTCAGAACGGCGGTCGGGTCTATCGGCCTAAACAAAAAAGAAGAGCAACTCAAAACATATCGAAATCGCTGAATGATTTGAGGTCACAAGAAGAATTACCATCTGTCTCTTATTGCGTTTCTTGGCAGCAAAGGGGTTTTGTTTTTTTACGCGGTCACGACCCATATTTTATTACTATTTTTTAAAAAAATCAACTCAATAAAATTAAATTTAACACAAGCTCCAGCAGTTCCCTACCTCGTTGACGTTGGTGTTTTTTGTAATTTATTTGTACCGAGACAGACCGACGAAATGATGCCGAAGTTAAATCTGCTGTCAACTACGTTATTCGAACACGTGTTGTTTAACGTTACGTTAAGTGACACATGGGGTCACGGCACCTGGCAGTCAGCGCGTGAACATTTAATTGGAGATAGATTTTTTTCGATTTGACGTTCAGGTTCAATGTATTTCCCATAAAAAAAAAAGCAAAAAAGGGTCGGAAAAACTTAACTTTAACTAATCCAATTTATATGAACTGGTATGCATTTTATGATTTTAAGAGAATAGTTATAAATATGTGTTAATTTCTAAATCAGGTTGAAAATATAGTAAGAAACTTAATTAATCTTTTGTAATTTATCTTCAAAAATCGTAAACAATTTTTTTAAGAAGCAATTTGTATGGTCTTCTTTGACTAGCCGTATTTTAGTCTCAAGGTAGAACATTTGTCCTTAAATCAATAATATCTAATCTATTTAATTAAAAATAAAACAAACATACAGTTAAGTAGGTACAGAGATTCTTTCTTATGCCGTACGACTCGAATGAGGAATTCCTTAACCGACTCTGTTTTTTCTCCCCATTTCAATGTCCAGAAATTTTAGACAAATGTACATCGGTTTCTCCAACTCAATCCTCCCACTGTTTCCATAGTGCGAGCATTTAGGCTATCCGCGCACTATCAATTTTTAGTTGCGGAACTGTTTGGTTACTTATAGAAAATAGATGAACTATTTGGTTGAATATCTGCGCAGCTGCAGATAATTATATGTTCAATAAAATAGCGAACTCATTTTAGGCAATCGTTTAGTTTGTGTCGAAACACAAACTTTTAAGTTGCTCGAACCAAGCAGTTTCGCAACTAAAAATTGCAAGTGCGCGCCTAGCCTAAATGCTCGCACTATGTTCAACCAACATTTAAAGGGTAGTCATAATCCCTTGAGTGCGCGTTAATTATAAAAAAAACCACTGTGTGTCCTGACCAATTCTAAGTCAGGCGTTTTTCTTTTTTAGTTCAGAACAGAACCTGAGTTGTCAAAAAATAAATTGTGTTTCTTTTTTAGTTCAGAGTGTTCAGAGTTTCGAAAATGTGTTTCTTTTTTCGTTCTGAGCATGTTCTGAGCGTGTTCAGAGTGCGCTCTATGAGCTCAGAATAAAATAACTGAGCAGACAGAGTAAAATGCTTAACACAAGCATTTGACAGATGGAAATTAAAAAAAAAAATGGCGACAGCTACATAAGTTTTCAGGTGTGTTTCAAAATATACTCAGAGCGCTCAGAGCACGCTTGGTTCAAAGAATGTTCGGAACATGCTCGACATGCTCGGACTCTGTTCAGAGCTCTATACTGAATTAAAAAAGAAAAACGCCTTATGTAATATAAGAAAACAAATGTAACAAAAAAAACACAATAAAGTCTACTAATACTACTAATAGTTGTTGCTACTACTAATAGTTGCTCGAACCAAGCACTTGCGAAACTAAAATTGAATGTGCGCACCTAGCCTTAGAGGCATTCACATTTTTAAATATGTTTGACAAGCTCGGAATGGCTTTTGTGATTGTCAAGCATGCTGAATAGATAGCAAAATGTTTCGATATTTTAGATGCATGACAACATATTTGAGTGAGCGCATGCTTGTTAAGCCTAAACCGAATTTCATTTCCCACGAAGTTCTCAAGCTGTGCATATCGTAAGAAAATATATCAAAATGATTCTTTTAAGCAATAGCGGTAATTTAGCTGGATTTTATTAGATTAATATAAGTTTTCTGCAGACTTTTGGAATATAAAACTCAAGAAAATTTTCTCATCTAAATTTTCTTCTATGCTCTGAGTTTGTCCACCATGGTCAGAATTCTAATGAGAAGTGATATTTGACAGCATGTTTGACAAATGTGAACGCTAATGTATTTCATCCATCAAATATTCATCATACTGTGCTTGTCAAACATATCAGATAACAGGTGCGTTTTATTATTCACAAATCTATCTGGATGAGGATCTGGATCTTCCCTTGAAAATAAAACTATACGGGTCTTACTGACAGCAGTGTTATATAAGCCCGTCTCTTTTTATCCTTGGGTTTGTAAATTTTAAATTATGTCTTGTCTTTTTTCTTTACACTAGGTGCGTTTTATTATTCACAAATCTATCTGGATCCTGATCTGGATTAAGTTTTAACATGTATTACAAAAACAATTTGGGATCCTGTTTTCTATCGGGATCTATTTCAAAGATCCAAAAATTAGTTATTACACTGGCGAGTAGATGGCTTTTTATGGTAAGGTAGTGTAAACTACAGTGTGAAGAAAAGAGACAAGAAATAATTAAAAATTTACAAACCCAAAGATAAAAAGAGACGGGCTTATAACACTGCTGTCACTAAGATCCGTATCGTTTTATTTTCAAGGGAAGATCCAGATCCGGATCCAGATAGATTTGTGAATAATAAAACACACCTACTATAGCTTACACTACCTTATCATAAAAAGCCATCTACTCGCCAGTGTAATAACTAATTTTTAGATCTTTGAAATAGATCCCGATAGAAATCAAATTGTTCTTGTAATACATGTTAAAACTTAATCCAGATCCGGATCCAGATAGATTTGTGAATAATAAAACGCACCTAACATTTCTCTGATGAATATAGGTGGACAAATTTAATGTTTTATCAAATAACAGCCCCGTTTAAATAAAAGTTTAACAAACTTTTCATTACGTAATAGAGTCCGGTGGTGCATTCTTTTTCTATTAATTAGGCCTATTCGGCGTAACCTTTATATCTCGTTTTTGATCATATTAGGTGCGTTTTATTATCCACAAATCTATCTGGATCCGGATCTGGATCTTCCCTTGAAAATAAAACGATACGGATCCTAGTGACAGCACTGTTATAAGTCCGTCTCTTTTTATCCTTTGGTTTGTAAATTTGCAATCATTTCTTGTCTCTTTTGTTTACACTATAGATTACACTACCTTACCATAAAAAGCCATCTACTCGCCAGTGTAATAACTGATTTTTGGATCTTTGAAATAGATCCCGATAGAAAACAGGATCCCAAATTGTTTTTGTAATACATGTTAAAACTTAATCCAGATCCGGATCCAGATAGATTTGTGAATAATAAAACGCACCTATTAATAGCCGTGTTTTTTTGGAAAACTTATCCGTAGTACAGTAGGATTTTATATGAATAACAACATCCGCAGTAGGATCACTGCCGATAAAAAGAGAAGTGAAATCCTGCTGCGGATAGAGATTTGACGTTTATTCGAGTATCGGCAGTGATCCTACTGCGGATGTTGTATTTGTTTTTCATATAAAATCCTACTGTACTACGGATAACTTTTCCAAAAAAACACGGCTAATGACGAAATAAAACATCAGACATTTTAGAATTTGTACTTTGATAATTCACTTGTACAGTGATTCTAAATTTTCCTGTGAAAGGAAAAATACTTAAGAGGATATAATATTTAGATATTATATATACGTTATTCGTTTTCATGTTTTGACTTTTAATATATATATATGACTATTTAATATAGTATAAATAACTATTTAATATCAATTTCTTTTACACACTAGGGATTTCGATCCCGTGTCAATTTTTTTCTTTTTGTGTGCGTATTTCAAATACCTACATGTAAATCTCTCTTCAAATACGGATTCGAAGAATTTGATCTCTGTCAAAAAAAATCGATTTGTTTGGTGTGAAGGAACGCAAAATCTGTCGAGAGATCGAAATCTTCACACAGAAATTGATTTCTAATGTGTAAAGGAAATTGACATAAGTTAATTTTTTTTGAAGATTTAATAAAAATATGATGAGATGATACGAGACAATAAGGCCAGGTGCGCACATTCAATTTTTAGTTTCGCAACTGTTTGGTTGCTAAAATGAAACATATGGGCTTATATGGGACACCGCGCACTTAGAGCAACTCGATTCGAGAAACTAAAAAGTTTGTGTTTTGACACAAAATAAATGATTGCCTTCGCAACAGTTGAGCTGTTTTCTATAAGCGCAAGAGAGAAAAGAGTTGCCAGTGCGCGGTTGTCTTTCAACTGGTGATTAAACTATTTGATTTCGATCACAGTTGCCAGTGCGCGACTACCCTAAGGGTCTTCCAACGAGAAAGAGAAATATCCCAAAAAAACCGCCATGTCATTTTCACAACATCAATTGCCATTTTGCCTATCCATTGCGATGATGCCATTGTGCTTATTCCTTATTTTTCTCTTTGAGTGCTACCAGGTTCGTTACTCTCATATTCTGCTATAAATTTCCATACGCAAGTTTGAGCTGTGAAAAAGATCTTTTATGAATTATAAAATTATAGGTATTTGGCATCCTAAAATCTATTATAAAATAATAGATCCAGAAAAAAAATCTTTTAAGATTCGCATTTTTGGTATTAGCAGGCCAAAATCTATTATTTAATCTGTTATAAATCATAGAAGAATACAAAAGACAAACTTCTTTGACTTTTATCATTACAGATTTATGGCCAATTTCATAAACAAACACTAAAAGCACTTTTATCAAAAATCTTCTTAAATTTTATTAGACTCTTAAATCTTTCGAGTTTCACCAATCTATAAAAGGGAAATTTTAGGGATTTTTTTGTTAAAATTGAGTTCTCTTCACATCCCTGTAAAAAAGAAATTGGATCTTTCTTTCTAACAAGCGAAATGTATGAGAACAATGAGAAAGCATTATGTGTTGAATCAAATGTCAAGAAATGCAACAAAAAAAAACGAAATGCAAAACAAATATATTTGGAAAGATTCTGTGGCATAAAATGCTTAAGTAATAACCTCTTTATTTATTGCACTGATGGGTTTTTATCGGTTCCAAATCATAGAGGAAATATATTACCTAGAGTCACGACCATAGAGGAAATATATTACCTAGAGTCACGACCGGTACCCCTCTTGCCTGAAACACCCTCAAATTTTTTTTGAGGTGAGTAAGAGAAAACTCTCTTAAATTCCCTATCCATGAATACGTGTGAATGGTGGATTAAAATACAAAATGAAGTCAGTAGCTCAAAATTTGAAGTTTTGTTTTTTTTTTGTGAAAATCAAAATGACAGTTCTGAAAACAAATATTTGACTTGTAAGTAGACCTTGATTGCAAATATTCGTGATAAACATTGATTGGTTTTATACTTAGGTTTATGTTAATAATAATAATATGTTAATAAATTAGAATCAGTTCAACAAAATGCGCAAAACGCAAATAACCAACAGCGAGTAGTCTCATCAGACAGTAAGTGCACCTACAAAGACCATTCAACAACACCGACCAGCAGCGGGCATTACAAAAGCAGATTAACTAAATCAAATCCCAAAATAAATCTTACCACCAGCCTAAATCATCCAGAAAGGACCACGATTACAAATGGAGAAGTTGATAGTCATGAGGATACAACCGAAAATAAAGATCAGCCAGATATATCAACGACAAGTGGTCAACAAAAAGTACAACAACAACACGATCCAGAAGCACGTAATCCTGGTCCGGAATCAGTCTTATCAGCAGTCACGGATTCATCTACATCGCTGCTAAATCTACGAACAACACTCCATGATAATCCAGCCAAAAAGCTTGTTGAAATTCTATCGAATCCCAATTCAAATGAAAGTCTATCGGAGCATTCGTTCAATACCTCATCCAGTCATTCCCTGTCATGTTTATCCAAACATACACAGCCAAAAGTATGCCTTAGTTCCGAAGAAGAAATCGTCAAGAAAGCTAGAGAGAGAGAGACTTTATTTCTCTTCTGCCACGTAAACTGGCGGTACAAGTATTGGCCTATTTGGATCGAACCGATCTTCGTTCTACAAAACGTGCTTACGTCCTTAGGAATTCTTCAGGCACTGTAAATAACTTTGATAAAGGCCGATCAGAAGACAAAATCAGCTTCTATTGATATTTTGACTGCAATTGCCGAGTTTTCGACATTGGTTGTTCACAATTACACATTGCAAAAAGTGAGCAGGACGGACGGGGTAAGTGTTGCGAACTAATACAAATATAATAGTTTTAAATGCATCTTTTTTTGTTTTTCTGCAGGGATGAATGCTACTTAATATAGCTAGTGAACAAAAGTTGACTGATTCCGAACCAAAGAACAAGCTCACCTAGAAGGGGGACTTCCTAAATTTCTTTTGCAAGCATAGTATTCAAACCTTAATTGGTATAATAATTTTTATTTGGTTTATACAAGAAACTTAATTATTGTCTTTATCGACAGCTCTACTTTTAATGAATACCATTGGTGATGGACCACAAAACGAAGATAATCAAACGGCGCAGTTGTTGGGTCATTCTGTGTAGAACATCACACGTATCACATATCACATTTTAGTTTAATTATGGCGGCGTGCAGATTGTAGACAAAGAAAACGATTCGCTTTCGGTTTTTCTCACATCGAATTTAATTTTGAATTTTTCTCTATTTTATCCAATTTATATAAACTTTCTTCAAAACAAAACAAAAAAAACTTCCTATCACTGATTTTATTTTTCGCTTTTATTTAACTTCTCGTCGGTATTTTTCGTCGTGAAAAAGAAAGAAAAAAAAAAAAATTAACGATCCTTTTTTCACAAAACTCGTATTTCAACAACTTGTCTTTCGTGAGTGAGTGTGTTTTATTCTTTTGGTCTTATTAAAGTTTGATTATTTTAATAACGTGAAAAACTGTCCTTCTTTTTTTGAAAAGTGTAAACCGTGACAAAGAAAATTATACCTTATTCTTATAAAAAAAATTAAAGTGAAAAAATAAAATATAGAACCAGTCTGCGCTGAAAAAATAACAAAATCCATTTCCATATCAAGCAGGTTGTCCGGTTGATGAAAAGCCCCCAACAACGCCATCATTTTTATCAGAAGTTACAACTACAACACAAACCAAATCACTTACCACAGAAACAACAAGAAAAAGAAACTCCAACAAGTTCAAATTATGGAGTGCAATGCTTGAACGGTTTCGTCTAGGTGGATTGAGTGGGACCTATCGCATTCGTAGTGCAGAGCTGGCGCGCGATAAACAACGACAACAATGTGTCACTGTACTATTCCTAGATGACAGTACACACACCTTTCGGATTGATAAACGCGCCAAGGGCTCTGAATTACTCGATCAAGTTTTTCAGTTCCTAGAGCTATCCGAAAGGGATTATTTTGGCCTGCTGTTTCCACAGAAACCTGGTGATGTTGTCCGGTGGGTCGATGCACATAAACAATTCAAGAAACAATGGAACAGCACCTCAATGGATCCCGATGCCGTTCCAATATTAGAATTTAGAGTTAAGTTTTACGTAAGTGATCCAAGTCGACTACAGGAAGAGTATACAAGATATCAATTTTATTTACAAATCAAAAGGTATATATTTCTGGGTAAACTGCTGTGTTCTTTGGGCACGCAATGCCTCTTTGCAAGTTATACTGTGCAATCTGAATTAGGTGATTTCAATCCGGCCGAACATCAACCTGGCTACTTGAGTTGTCTGCAATTACTAGTGGACCAAAATGATGACTCTGAACGTCGAATATCAGAATTACATAAACTGCATCGGGGCCAATTGCCTGCTGATGCAGAATATAACTATTTAGGGCAGTCGAAACGTTTGGATTTTTATGGAATTGATTTACACAAAGCGACGGCTTCAAGTGGCAAGGAAATGCAACTGGGAGTAGCCTCTATTGGGCTATTGGTATTCCAAAATAGCAATCGAGTTAATACATTCTCATGGTCAAAAATTGTAAAAGTTTCATTTAAACGGAAGGATTTTTTTATTCAGCTAAGAAGAGTACCGTCGGAACACTATGACACTCTGTTGGGTTTCTGTATGGGATCCCACAAACATGCAAAGGCTTTATGGAAATCCTGTGTAGAACATCATTCTTTCTTTAGACTGAAACGTCCTCATCGACTTTCGCGCATCTTTAATATAAGCTTGGGATCAAAATTCTATTATTCTGGTCGAACAGAGTTGCAGGCTGTGCAAGGGAGTAAACAACGGGGGAAGATCCACAAAGCCTTTGTTCGATCGCCAAGCAAATGACTGATTCAGCATACGTCCTCGCCAGCAAATGGTACATCCGATAGTAATGGCACTTCCATTAATGGGAAGAATGCCACATCGATATTAAAAATAACAAAAACAAGCCGTCCGCATGACAATAAGGTGACCTCAAAGCAAACGGACTTTATGCCCAGAAAGGCCTGGGAACAACAAAGCGATGTGTACGATATTCAAATCGAGGGTGGCTTTATAGAGCAATGTACCCGTCGATACGAATCCCCAATCCCTCCAGCATATAGCTCAGAAAACCACAGTCCAATTCCGTCCGGTGGTGGTGATGCTGATAATTTAATAACAATAAATAAGTTTGTGTAGCATTGTGTTTTGGAAATAAAGTTATAATTATTATTCGTAAATATCCTTATAATAATAAAAGGGAATTATTATACATATTCTTTAAACTGTCTATAACAATGACTTTATTTATTTGTTATTATTTGAATTAAGTAATTATTCTTATGGTAAAAAATGGAATTAAAAAAACAAAACACAATTATGTTGTATTTAAAATAAACAGATTACAGATACCTACCATTTTTGGTGTAAAACTGTATACCATTTAAGTATTTGTATCTCTATCGCTGTATAAAAACTGTATAATTATGTATTATGATATAATTTATGTATGTAGTGATAGTAATTAAAATAAAATAAAAATAATAAAACTTAACAGTCTCAAAAAGAAAGAATTTTGTAATACAAAAAGATCTCAAGAGAATACTAGTGCTTATGAAAAGCACACACACTTGAAAGAAAAATAAATGCACTTAAAGACACTTAAACGCTTGTTCCGCCTGTTAATGACATCTATCGTTCGAAGCAACGGAAATGATTTTCTAAAATAAAAAAATTGAGAACTGTTGATCAATTGATTTTAAATCTAATTTTAATTTAGCTAGCCTAATTGAAACTTGAATGAGTGGATGTGGTGTAAGTATATGCTGCGTACAAGTCAGCTATTTCAAAAAAAAGGCAGCAAATGACAACATAGTTCATCGATCACATTCGAAAATTATCATGATTTTTCATGAAATTCTTGAAATGGTAGATAAACTATGATGTCATTTCTGAACTAGTTGCTTCATTTTGATGATTGAAGCGGTTTTAGATGTTGATTTTAATCCTCTAAGTGGTTCTGAAAACGAAATTTTAATTGTACCAAGAACTTGAAAAAAATTTCATATGGGGGATGTTTCAACAATTTTAATATGAATATGAAAATGTTGAAACGTCTTTGACATGAAATTTTTTCAATATTCTTATCAGATTTCAAAATAGTTTTCACAAGCATCTAGAGGACTTAAATCAATACTCGAAACCGTTTGAATCATCCAAATCAAGCAAGTAGTTTGGAAATTACAACATGGTTTATCTATCATTTTCAAGAATTTCATGAAAAATTCTATGATTTTCTTAAAAGTGATCGATAAACTATGTTATCATTTCTGAACTAGTTGCTTCATTTGGATTATTGAAACGGTTCCAAGTGTTGACTTAATTCATCTAAGTGATTCTGAGAACCACTTTTAATTTTAACAAAAAATTGGAAAAATTTTCATATGGGTATCGTTTCAAGAATTTCGATATGAATATGAAAATGTTGAAACGTCTCTGGCATGACATTTTTTCGATGTTCTGGTTAGATTTTAAAATGGGTTCCAGAATCACCTAGAAGACTAAAAACAACACTAAAGACCGTTTAAATCGTTGGAATCGAGCAAGTAGTTTAGAAATGACAACGTGGTTTATCGATCACATCTAAGAAAATCATATAATTTTTCATTATATTCTTCAAAATAGTGGATAAATCATCCTGTCATTCCTAAACAACGATTTAAACGGTCTTTAGTGTTGTTTTTGATTCTCTAGGTGATTCTGAAACCCATTTTAAAATCTAACTAGAACATCGAAAAAATGTCATGCCAGAGACGTTTCAACATTTTCATATTCATATTCATATTCATATTGAAATTCTTGAAACGATACCCATATGCAAATTTTTCGAAGTTTTTGATAAAATTAAAGTTGGTTTTCAGTTCTACTTAGAGGATTTAAAACAAAACTCGAAACCGTTGCAAAATTCCAAATGAAGCAACTGGTTTAGAAATGACAACATAATGTATCGATCACTTCCAAGAAAATCATATAATTTTTCATGAAATTCTTGAAAATGGTAGATAAACCATCCCGTCATTTCCAAACTACTTGCTCAATTCGGATGATTTAAACGGTCTTCGGTCTTGTTTTTAATCCTCTAGGTGATTCTAAAAACCAATTTTAATTTTAACAAAAACTTCGAAAAATTTTCATATTGGGAACGTTTTAGCAATTTCAATATGAATACGCAAATGTTGAAACGTCTCTGGCATGCATTTTTTTAGAAATTTTTGTCAGATTTGAAAATAGTTTTCAGAACCATTTTGGGGACTCAAATCAACACTCAAAACCGTTTGAAATATCTAAATGAAGCAACTACTTCAGAAATTACAGCTTGGTCTATCTACCATTTTCAAGAATTTCATGAAAAATCATGTGATTTTCTTGAAAGTGGTCGATAAATGATGTTGTCATTTCTAAACTAGTTGCTTCATTTGGCTGATTGAAACGGTTCCGAGTGTGGATTTAAGTCCTCTATGTGATTGTGAAAACCATTTTTAAATATGATAAGAATATGGAAAAAAGTTCATGCCAGAGACGTTTCAACATTTGTATTCATATTGAACTTGTTAAAACGTTCCCGATATGAAAATTTTTCGAAGTTTTTGTTAAAATTAAAATTAGTTTTTGAAATCACCTAGAGGATTAAAAACAAAACTCGGAACCGTTTGAATCATCCAAATGAAGCAACTAGTTCAGAAATGAGAACATTTTCGAGAATTTCATGGAAAATCATATGAAATTCTCGAAAATGATCGATAAACCAAGCTGTAAATTCTAAACTATTTGCTTCATTCGGTTGATTGAAACGGTTTCGAGTGGTGTCTTGAGTCCTCTAAGTGGTTCTGAAAACCAATTTTAATTATAACAAAAACTTCGAAAAATTTTCGTATAAGGCACGTTTCAACATTTTCATATTCATATTGAAATTGTGAAAACGGTTCTCATATGCAAATTTTTCGACGTTTTTGTTAAAAGTAAAATTGGTTTTCAGAACCACTTAGAGGATTAAAATCAACACTCGAAACCGTTTCAATCATAAACATGAAAGCAACTAGTTCAGAAATGACAGCTTGGTTTATTTACCATTTTCAAGAAATTCCAACAGTATTTGCTGGATTGATCCTATTTTGAATCCAATCCAATGATTCCTAGAACATATTTCCATAATCCCAACATCACTTCCACTCACAGGTTAAACCGAGTTATTGTATCAAAACTTCATCACTAACTTGGTTGGAATTTTAGGTTATATTCCGGCGGACATCTAGTTAAACAAAATTTTGTTAAACTATCAAGTTGGAAGGCCAATTTAAAATGGAAGAAAATTAAAAAAGGAAACAAAACATTCTTGAGTATAAAATAGTATTTTTTTTAATCAAGGCGTTTTTTTTTCAACTGAATTGAACTTGAAGTTCAAGAATAAACAATTAAGTTGATTCAAGATCTATTTTGATGATGTTGGCAGATTTTTGTGTTTAGATCTTGTTGAAAGCTACGATATCAACAGATTGGACAAAGTCCTCGAACTCTTGCATCTTTTTTTACAACAAGTGAATTGAAACTTTGTCATCTTTGATGACGCACATGATTTGCAACTTGTTGACTGGAAGGAGTTTGAAGGCACCCCATAACAGACCGTCCATCTCGATGGTGCGGACACACTTTTCCATTTCTTTCATGTCGGTCTCGTCATCCCAAGGCTTCACGTCGACCAGGACGGACGATTTGGCAATGAGGGCGGGTTTCTTTGATTTCTTGGCAGAGTAGGCTGCTTCGGCGTCTTCTTCTTCGTCGTCTGGTCCGAATAGATCTACGTCTATATTGGATAAATAGAGATTTTTAAATTTAGATGCCAATTGGCAAGAACAGTGACATTCGAACTTACCATCAAAGTCTTCAGCTACTGTGGGCTTGGCGCCAGCAGTTTGTGAAAGTGCCTGACTGCTCCATGCGGCTCTTTCGGCGGAGCTAAAGGACGCAATGTGTTATACTAACTGCCGACGACTAGTTTGCGATGCTGAGGAAGCTATCTTAATCAATTCATTGCTTTTTGGCATTTTCCGCTGAATTATTTGCGTGTTCTCAGGTGAAGAAAATATTTGCCCAGCAGCAGGATAATTTGGGTGGCTGTTGTTAGGTTTGTTGTCTTTGGGCTCCTCCAACTGTTGAAAGTCCAATAGTTCTCCTCCTTTGCTTCTTCCAATTGTTGCACTTATTGTTGTGCTGTTTTTTAAATTATGAAAATTTATATTATTGTTATTTAGCTCGCGGGCTATTGTTGAAGGGAAAACACTTTTTTTGCGGTCAAAAACTTGTGTGCGGAAAAAAAACACCTTCGGTATTTTGCAATCGAAATTTACGCGATAAATTTATGATTTGCAGACGAAATTTTATCGGGTATCGTCGGCGAAACTTTGATGTGCATTTTAACAGGCAATTTATTTAATTTAATTGAGAAAATTACACTAAAATCGGTGAAATACTTGTTTACTAATTAGAAGCATCGACCCGCACTTTTGTTTTTTATGACATTTGTTTTTTTATCGATTTGTTTACTTGTCAAAATTTTAACATTTGGGCTAAAATGTCTACATTCCGTGGTCAATGTTGGGCACTATACGCATTGAATTTCTAGGGTGCGCTTCTACTTTTGCTTGGAATTTCTTAGTTTTTAACAGAAATATACATAAATATTAAGGAATTTGTATCCGAAAAGCAATAAAATTAATATTTAATATAGTTTTTATTGATAAAGAGATAAAAAAAGCAAAATTAATATAAAAATATTTGTGTTTTAAAATTTTTGAATTTAACGGATTCCTTTTTTGAATATTCAAACGCACTTATTCAACTATTTTGCGCATTGAGCAAAAACCCACAAAATTTGAACAAAGCTGTGTTTGTTCCCATTTAAAATGCATGGGGCAACTAACACATCTTTGGACTGTGGGTTTTTTCCTCTCAATTCAGCTTGTAGGGTTAAAGAGAGCAAACCCCCGAAGTCGTGACTCTAGGTAATATATTTCCTCTATGGTCACGACTTCGGGGGTTTGCTCTCTTTAACCCTACAAGCTGAATTGAGAGGAAAAAACCCACAGTCCAAAGATGTGTTAGTTGCCCCATGCATTTTAAATGGGAACAAACACAGCTTTGTTCAAATTTTGTGGGTTTTTGCTCAATGCGCAAAATAGTTGAATAAGTGCGTTTGAATATTCAAAAAAGGAATCCGTTAAATTCAAAAATTTTAAAACACAAATATTTTTATATTAATTTTGCTTTTTTTATCTCTTTATCAATAAAAACTATATTAAATATTAATTTTATTGCTTTTCGGATACAAATTCCTTAATATTTATGTATATTTCTGTTAAAAACTAAGAAATTCCAAGCAAAAGTAGAAGCGCACCCTAGAAATTCAATGCGTATAGTGCCCTTTGAGTATATATAATATGGAGGGCTCGTTCCTATCCCTAATGCATTGTAGTACTTGAAGTTGTGATAGGGGTCGCTGTCTCACTTTCTGTGAGTTGAGGAAACAGCTGTTTGCTGTCAATTTGTGTTTTTCTTTTTCTCGCACATCGGCTAATTTTCAGTCTTGTTTGCAAAATACAGAAAAAAATTATTTAATAAATTGTTATCCAATCGGTTTTGTTATAAAATATTAATTGAATTGCAAAATGTAGAACATATTACCACTGGCGATAAGCCTCATACCTTTGCTATCAGTAAGCTTTGTGACTGTTTTAATTCTTTACAAATTGTGCGTAAAAATAAGATCAAACTTCAAAATACCAAAGTTTTAAGTTCCCTACTTGGAGGCGAATAGCTTTACATGCCCGCAATGTAACCAATACAATGGATTTACCAAGGATGGCGACTACAATCGGGAGATGTACAGCTGGACTGCAGTAATTTATCTTCGACTAAGAGAGATGAACAGCAGAAGCAGAATGGTTTTACCGACATCAGCGATCAATTCTCTGCAAATGGTTTTTGTCACGTTTGTAATGAGGGTCAGCGTTTAAAGATTGAGAAACAGGCACAATTCGAACCGAAAAACGAGTCCAAATTCGAAGACGAACTCGAGGTGTACAAAAATCAACTAGAAGAACAATATCGCATCTGCACTACCTGTGATCGTCATCTGAAAAGAGTTCTGCGCGAGAAGGGAGCTGAAAAATTCGAACAACCTCATTTCGCTCGCATAAAAGTGTCCAGAAAACAAATTGAAACGCAAAATTTCCATCTACCTGGCGGTTTTAGCATTTCTGCATACAATTTGCCAAAGGAGTATGGCTTGACGATTCAGGTCAAACTATGATGATTGATTTTGCATCTTTTCTTCAGTCGTGCAGTTTTCAACCCAGAAAGGTATACGAACCCTGATTATTTAATTTAATTTTATTTTGATTTATTTTTTTATCTTACCAGTGGGATTACCAATTGTGCACAAAGACCAGCTTCGAAGTGATACAGATGGAAGTCGATGGAATTCTTGCACTCATGACTAAGCAAATGCAATTGGAAAGCGATTATGATTTTAACTTAGAACGGGGAATTCTCAGCGAATGTTATTAGAATTTAATTTGATCCTTGTGTCCCTCATAATATATAAAATATTCTTATAAAACAAAGAAATAAAATTTGTGTTTCTAAAAATAGAATGGTTTAAAATAATGATTCATATTCTTTCTTTTTAAATACGAAAATTATAAAATTTTCTTGTATCATGTTTTTTTTTTTATTTCTTGAATAAATTGGATGCACATTGGATTTGTATAAGTTGTAACTATAATCCAAATATAATAATCATTTTTGTGTATTTATGCACAATAAATCAATAAGATATGTTGTGAAGTTACTTTATTTTATTTGTTTTTAATTCTTGAGTTTTTGAAGAATAACTCTATAGTGTTGTTGTAAAACATATTCGATAGTTCTGCTATTGGCTCTTGTTTTGTAGCTGCAATAATCTCCATAACTTGTCTGCAAATAAAAATAAGTTCCATGAATGTATAAATAAAATGTATGCATGTTTATGGATATGTACATATTAGCACATGTATAAAGATACGAAAGTTGTTTTTGGAATGGGAATTTATAATATATGATTTACTCCTTTAGGTACTTTTGTAAATAGTAGATTCCTTTTAAGCAATTTCATTCACACTTTGTTGATCTTTCTTCAATTCATGGAGAACGTATTAATTCTTGTAAGAGTTTGTGAAATGTCGGTTAATAGGTGCAATACCTATTCAAACTAGGTTTTTATGAAAAGTTGGTTATTTTAATCGCGATTTATGATCTGAGACTGGAAATTTCGAGTTTTCAACTCTAACCATAGAACAAATCCTAAAGCATGTTTTAATCAAAATCGATTTTTTTTTACATAGAAATTTTCATTCAATAAACACTTCGAATCATTATCGCATATTATGAGAAACGACTAATTGAAATATAAAGCATTAATATCAAAGTATTGTGTAAATTTAAACTTACATTATCTGACACGGTTCATTACGAGAATCGATTAAAGTTGAGGGAGTCCATTTCTCTTTCTTTTTAACGACAGGAAAATGCGTACTCACCAATTTAGAACCCGCATGACTGGGTCGAATTCCACACCAAGGACTATCAGTTTCAAACATTATTTTATCGTTTGGTATTTCTTTGATTGTCTCTAAATTTTGCTGCGTCTTTAAAGAACAACCATTGAGTCCAATATAAAGTCCAAAATCTATTATACGCATTGCTTCCTCGAGCGTTCCATCAAAACTATGTACTACTCCACCAAATGAAAGTACCGCATTCATAGCGGCCTCCTGATGGATCATATATGACCAGAACCTGAAATTAAGTTCATAACTAGTCTATAGGAATCAAACAAATAATGCGATTTTACTAATAGTGCTTCAATTCGAGTAGAAACAACATGTCTTTAAGAAACCAATCTGCTTCATATATCCACTCATCCAAATCGGCATTGGTTTTAAGTTTACCATCGTTTGTGCTAAGGACGTACATACATTTATTAATTCACAGAATACTTAAATTAACTAGGGATTCTTCTTACCAAAGCAGGAACTTTAATATTGACTCCATCCTCATCCACGAGTAGGGTGAGTTCCTCCAGTGGTCTTTTCTCTGGATTCTAATTAAATTAAGGCGATTTTGTATTATATTTCAAAAGTACATTTTTTTCTTAGTTACCGAAAATATCACATTGGAATTCGTTTTTGGCATTTTCTCGAGGTTTATTCGTGTTTTAAAAAATTTCACCACCCGCTCCGGGAAAACCTTTGAGTATATTATATACTTGAGTATATATACTTGAATTCATTTGAGGACATCGTTCTTGCAACTCATCGTTGTTGTGGTTCCGAGTGTCAAATAAATGATTAAGCGCTAAAGATTCGGTTGCATCTGTGAAATGTCGTTCCTCTAAGTTTTCGTTTCCATGAATTGTGCTAAAAAAGTTTGTATATATTAATTTTTAAATTGGAATTAATGAATGACTTTCAAAAGTCCTTACTTTTCTACTTGATTTAATATAGCCGATGGCACAGCTCTTGGCTTCAAAAGCAAACGTTGTTTGTCGTTTGTTCGCTTCAAGAAGTCATTATTGGTAAAGTGCTTCATACACACTCTGTGTACATTAACATTTAAATCTTGTTTTTGAAATCCACAAATAGTGAGCCATTTTTCTGTTGTTTCGGTGTCATGTATAGGAAACCTTTAAATGAAAATATGTTTTAAGATAATAAAATAAGATATAAACCTTATTATTTGTTTTTATCTTACGAAAATCGAGGAATTTTTGAATTGAGAACACCACATAAGCAACAATAAAGGTTAACTGTGTTTTTCTTGCTTTCTATGTCACCTTTCACTTGCTTGTTATTTTGGTTTGGTCCGCTGTAATTATATAAAAGTAAAGTAAATGTACAAACATATTGAAGAAAAATATATTATATTTTATCATAGTTGTAAAAAATTATTTGCATTATCACTTACTCTCGCGAATTTCCCATAGTATTGAAAATTGTTGGAACTACATTGGGTTTTAGTTTCAATCTTGTTTTAGTTAGTGAGATCTTAAATGCTGATGGATCAAAGTGCAAGGAACACAATCGATCACTTGTTTTTAAGTCTTCGCATTTTGTTTTACAGAAAACGGACCATTGATTTCTGTAATCTTCATTTGTTGGAAAACTGCAAAAGAAATAAATAAAATAACATATATGTATGTAATGTCTGTGAATTTCATTATTTTATTTCACAAACTCACCTGAACAGTGTGATGAGTTCGCCACTTTGTCTACCACATATTGTGCACACTCTTGACATTATTATCAAATTGTAATTGCTTATATATTATTTTTATTATATTTTTCTTCCAAAAAAACAAAGTTTTATTTATTTATAGCTAGCTTTTTATACAATTAGCTGTTGATTTAAGTCTATTCACATTGATTAATCTATTCACTTTAATTTGCTTCACTCCAAAAACCTTTTTTTTTTATTACGGCTGTCAAAAAACTTCAACTCACACAAATTGGAGTAGCGACCCCTATGTTAGGCACGCATTTGGAATAGAAACGAGCCCTCCATATTATATATACTCAAAGATAGTGCCCAACATTGACCACGGAATGTAGACATTTTAGCCCAAATGTTAAAATTTTGACAAGTAAACAAATCGATAAAAAAACAAATGTCATAAAAAACAAAAGTGCGGGTCGATGCTTCTAATTAGTAAACAAGTATTTCACCGATTTTAGTGTAATTTTCTCAATTAAATTAAATAAATTGCCTGTTAAAATGCACATCAAAGTTTCGCCGACGATACCCGATAAAATTTCGTCTGCAAATCATAAATTTATCGCGTAAATTTCGATTGCAAAATACCGAAGGTGTTTTTTTTCCGCACACAAGTTTTTGACCGCAAAAAAAGTGTTTTCCCTTCAACAATAGCCCGCGAGCTAAATAACAATAATATAAATTTTGATAATTTAAAAAACAGCACAACAATAAGTGCAACAATTGGAAGAAGCAAAGGAGGAGAACTATTGGACTTTCAACAGTTGGAGGAGCCCAAAGACAACAAACCTAACAACAGCCACCCAAATTATCCTGCTGCTGGGCAAATATTTTCTTCACCTGAGAACACGCAAATAATTCAGCGGAAAATGCCAAAAAGCAATGAATTGATTAAGATAGCTTCCTCAGCATCGCAAACTAGTCGTCGGCAGTTAGTATAACACATTGCGTCCTTTAGCTCCGCCGAAAGAGCCGCATGGAGCAGTCAGGCACTTTCACAAACTGCTGGCGCCAAGCCCACAGTAGCTGAAGACTTTGATGGTAAGTTCGAATGTCACTGTTCTTGCCAATTGGCATCTAAATTTAAAAATCTCTATTTATCCAATATAGACGTAGATCTATTCGGACCAGACGACGAAGAAGAAGACGCCGAAGCAGCCTACTCTGCCAAGAAATCAAAGAAACCCGCCCTCATTGCCAAATCGTCCGTCCTGGTCGACGTGAAGCCTTGGGATGACGAGACCGACATGAAAGAAATGGAAAAGTGTGTCCGCACCATCGAGATGGACGGTCTGTTATGGGGTGCCTTCAAACTCCTTCCAGTCAACAAGTTGCAAATCATGTGCGTCATCAAAGATGACAAAGTTTCAATTCACTTGTTGTAAAAAAAGATGCAAGAGTTCGAGGACTTTGTCCAATCTGTTGATATCGTAGCTTTCAACAAGATCTAAACACAAAAATCTGCCAACATCATCAAAATAGATCTTGAATCAACTTAATTGTTTATTCTTGAACTTCAAGTTCAATTCAGTTGAAAAAAAAACGCCTTGATTAAAAAAAATACTATTTTATACTCAAGAATGTTTTGTTTCCTTTTTTAATTTTCTTCCATTTTAAATTGGCCTTCCAACTTGATAGTTTAACAAAATTTTGTTTAACTAGATGTCCGCCGGAATATAACCTAAAATTCCAACCAAGTTAGTGATGAAGTTTTGATACAATAACTCGGTTTAACCTGTGAGTGGAAGTGATGTTGGGATTATGGAAATATGTTCTAGGAATCATTGGATTGGATTCAAAATAGGATCAATCCAGCAAATACTGTTGGAATTTCTTGAAAATGGTAAATAAACCAAGCTGTCATTTCTGAACTAGTTGCTTTCATGTTTATGATTGAAACGGTTTCGAGTGTTGATTTTAATCCTCTAAGTGGTTCTGAAAACCAATTTTACTTTTAACAAAAACGTCGAAAAATTTGCATATGAGAACCGTTTTCACAATTTCAATATGAATATGAAAATGTTGAAACGTGCCTTATACGAAAATTTTTCGAAGTTTTTGTTATAATTAAAATTGGTTTTCAGAACCACTTAGAGGACTCAAGACACCACTCGAAACCGTTTCAATCAACCGAATGAAGCAAATAGTTTAGAATTTACAGCTTGGTTTATCGATCATTTTCGAGAATTTCATATGATTTTCCATGAAATTCTCGAAAATGTTCTCATTTCTGAACTAGTTGCTTCATTTGGATGATTCAAACGGTTCCGAGTTTTGTTTTTAATCCTCTAGGTGATTTCAAAAACTAATTTTAATTTTAACAAAAACTTCGAAAAATTTTCATATCGGGAACGTTTTAACAAGTTCAATATGAATACAAATGTTGAAACGTCTCTGGCATGAACTTTTTTCCATATTCTTATCATATTTAAAAATGGTTTTCACAATCACCTAGAGGACTTAAATCCACACTCGGAACCGTTTCAATCAGCCAAATGAAGCAACTAGTTTAGAAATGACAACATCATTTATCGACCACTTTCAAGAAAATCACATGATTTTTCATGAAATTCTTGAAAATGGTAGATAGACCAAGCTGTAATTTCTGAAGTAGTTGCTTCATTTAGATATTTCAAACGGTTTTGAGTGTTGATTTGAGTCCCCAAAATGGTTCTGAAAACTATTTTCAAATCTGACAAAAATTTCTAAAAAAATGCATGCCAGAGACGTTTCAACATTTGCGTATTCATATTGAAATTGCTAAAACGTTCCCAATATGAAAATTTTTCGAAGTTTTTGTTAAAATTAAAATTGGTTTTTAGAATCACCTAGAGGATTAAAAACAAGACCGAAGACCGTTTAAATCATCCGAATTGAGCAAGTAGTTTGGAAATGACGGGATGGTTTATCTACCATTTTCAAGAATTTCATGAAAAATTATATGATTTTCTTGGAAGTGATCGATACATTATGTTGTCATTTCTAAACCAGTTGCTTCATTTGGAATTTTGCAACGGTTTCGAGTTTTGTTTTAAATCCTCTAAGTAGAACTGAAAACCAACTTTAATTTTATCAAAAACTTCGAAAAATTTGCATATGGGTATCGTTTCAAGAATTTCAATATGAATATGAATATGAATATGAAAATGTTGAAACGTCTCTGGCATGACATTTTTTCGATGTTCTAGTTAGATTTTAAAATGGGTTTCAGAATCACCTAGAGAATCAAAAACAACACTAAAGACCGTTTAAATCGTTGTTTAGGAATGACAGGATGATTTATCCACTATTTTGAAGAATATAATGAAAAATTATATGATTTTCTTAGATGTGATCGATAAACCACGTTGTCATTTCTAAACTACTTGCTCGATTCCAACGATTTAAACGGTCTTTAGTGTTGTTTTTAGTCTTCTAGGTGATTCTGGAACCCATTTTAAAATCTAACCAGAACATCGAAAAAATGTCATGCCAGAGACGTTTCAACATTTTCATATTCATATCGAAATTCTTGAAACGATACCCATATGAAAATTTTTCCAATTTTTTGTTAAAATTAAAATTGGTTCTCAGAATCACTTAGATGAATTAAGTCAACACTTGGAACCGTTTCAATAATCCAAATGAAGCAACTAGTTCAGAAATGATAACATAGTTTATCGATCACTTTTAAGAAAATCATAGAATTTTTCATGAAATTCTTGAAAATGATAGATAAACCATGTTGTAATTTCCAAACTACTTGCTTGATTTGGATGATTCAAACGGTTTCGAGTATTGATTTAAGTCCTCTAGATGCTTGTGAAAACTATTTTGAAATCTGATAAGAATATTGAAAAAATTTCATGTCAAAGACGTTTCAACATTTTCATATTCATATTAAAATTGTTGAAACATCCCCCATATGAAATTTTTTTCAAGTTCTTGGTACAATTAAAATTTCGTTTTCAGAACCACTTAGAGGATTAAAATCAACATCTAAAACCGCTTCAATCATCAAAATGAAGCAACTAGTTCAGAAATGACATCATAGTTTATCTACCATTTCAAGAATTTCATGAAAAATCATGATAATTTTCGAATGTGATCGATGAACTATGTTGTCATTTGCTGCCTTTTTTTTGAAATAGCTGACTTGTACGCAGCATATACTTACACCACATCCACTCATTCAAGTTTCAATTAGGCTAGCTAAATTAAAATTAGATTTAAAATCAATTGATCAACAGTTCTCAATTTTTTTATTTTAGAAAATCATTTCCGTTGCTTCGAACGATAGATGTCATTAACAGGCGGAACAAGCGTTTAAGTGTCTTTAAGTGCATTTATTTTTCTTTCAAGTGTGTGTGCTTTTCATAAGCACTAGTATTCTCTTGAGATCTTTTTGTATTACAAAATTCTTTCTTTTTGAGACTGTTAAGTTTTATTATTTTTATTTTATTTTAATTACTATCACTACATACATAAATTATATCATAATACATAATTATACAGTTTTTATACAGCGATAGAGATACAAATACTTAAATGGTATACAGTTTTACACCAAAAATGGTAGGTATCTGTAATCTGTTTATTTTAAATACAACATAATTGTGTTTTGTTTTTTTAATTCCATTTTTTACCATAAGAATAATTACTTAATTCAAATAATAACAAATAAATAAAGTCATTGTTATAGACAGTTTAAAGAATATGTATAATAATTCCCTTTTATTATTATAAGGATATTTACGAATAATAATTATAACTTTATTTCCAAAACACAATGCTACACAAACTTATTTATTGTTATTAAATTATCAGCATCACCACCACCGGACGGAATTGGACTGTGGTTTTCTGAGCTATATGCTGGAGGGATTGGGGATTCGTATCGACGGGTACATTGCTCTATAAAGCCACCCTCGATTTGAATATCGTACACATCGCTTTGTTGTTCCCAGGCCTTTCTGGGCATAAAGTCCGTTTGCTTTGAGGTCACCTTATTGTCATGCGGACGGCTTGTTTTTGTTATTTTTAATATCGATGTGGCATTCTTCCCATTAATGGAAGTGCCATTACTATCGGATGTACCATTTGCTGGCGAGGACGTATGCTGAATCAGTCATTTGCTTGGCGATCGAACAAAGGCTTTGTGGATCTTCCCCCGTTGTTTACTCCCTTGCACAGCCTGCAACTCTGTTCGACCAGAATAATAGAATTTTGATCCCAAGCTTATATTAAAGATGCGCGAAAGTCGATGAGGACGTTTCAGTCTAAAGAAAGAATGATGTTCTACACAGGATTTCCATAAAGCCTTTGCATGTTTGTGGGATCCCATACAGAAACCCAACAGAGTGTCATAGTGTTCCGACGGTACTCTTCTTAGCTGAATAAAAAAATCCTTCCGTTTAAATGAAACTTTTACAATTTTTGACCATGAGAATGTATTAACTCGATTGCTATTTTGGAATACCAATAGCCCAATAGAGGCTACTCCCAGTTGCATTTCCTTGCCACTTGAAGCCGTCGCTTTGTGTAAATCAATTCCATAAAAATCCAAACGTTTCGACTGCCCTAAATAGTTATATTCTGCATCAGCAGGCAATTGGCCCCGATGCAGTTTATGTAATTCTGATATTCGACGTTCAGAGTCATCATTTTGGTCCACTAGTAATTGCAGACAACTCAAGTAGCCAGGTTGATGTTCGGCCGGATTGAAATCACCTAATTCAGATTGCACAGTATAACTTGCAAAGAGGCATTGCGTGCCCAAAGAACACAGCAGTTTACCCAGAAATATATACCTTTTGATTTGTAAATAAAATTGATATCTTGTATACTCTTCCTGTAGTCGACTTGGATCACTTACGTAAAACTTAACTCTAAATTCTAATATTGGAACGGCATCGGGATCCATTGAGGTGCTGTTCCATTGTTTCTTGAATTGTTTATGTGCATCGACCCACCGGACAACATCACCAGGTTTCTGTGGAAACAGCAGGCCAAAATAATCCCTTTCGGATAGCTCTAGGAACTGAAAAACTTGATCGAGTAATTCAGAGCCCTTGGCGCGTTTATCAATCCGAAAGGTGTGTGTACTGTCATCTAGGAATAGTACAGTGACACATTGTTGTCGTTGTTTATCGCGCGCCAGCTCTGCACTACGAATGCGATAGGTCCCACTCAATCCACCTAGACGAAACCGTTCAAGCATTGCACTCCATAATTTGAACTTGTTGGAGTTTCTTTTTCTTGTTGTTTCTGTGGTAAGTGATTTGGTTTGTGTTGTAGTTGTAACTTCTGATAAAAATGATGGCGTTGTTGGGGGCTTTTCATCAACCGGACAACCTGCTTGATATGGAAATGGATTTTGTTATTTTTTCAGCGCAGACTGGTTCTATATTTTATTTTTTCACTTTAATTTTTTTTATAAGAATAAGGTATAATTTTCTTTGTCACGGTTTACACTTTTCAAAAAAAGAAGGACAGTTTTTCACGTTATTAAAATAATCAAACTTTAATAAGACCAAAAGAATAAAACACACTCACTCACGAAAGACAAGTTGTTGAAATACGAGTTTTGTGAAAAAAGGATCGTTAATTTTTTTTTTTTTTCTTTCTTTTTCACGACGAAAAATACCGACGAGAAGTTAAATAAAAGCGAAAAATAAAATCAGTGATAGGAAGTTTTTTTTGTTTTGTTTTGAAGAAAGTTTATATAAATTGGATAAAATAGAGAAAAATTCAAAATTAAATTCGATGTGAGAAAAACCGAAAGCGAATCGTTTTCTTTGTCTACAATCTGCACGCCGCCATAATTAAACTAAAATGTGATATGTGATACGTGTGATGTTCTACACAGAATGACCCAACAACTGCGCCGTTTGATTATCTTCGTTTTGTGGTCCATCACCAATGGTATTCATTAAAAGTAGAGCTGTCGATAAAGACAATAATTAAGTTTCTTGTATAAACCAAATAAAAATTATTATACCAATTAAGGTTTGAATACTATGCTTGCAAAAGAAATTTAGGAAGTCCCCCTTCTAGGTGAGCTTGTTCTTTGGTTCGGAATCAGTCAACTTTTGTTCACTAGCTATATTAAGTAGCATTCATCCCTGCAGAAAAACAAAAAAAGATGCATTTAAAACTATTATATTTGTATTAGTTCGCAACACTTACCCCGTCCGTCCTGCTCACTTTTTGCAATGTGTAATTGTGAACAACCAATGTCGAAAACTCGGCAATTGCAGTCAAAATATCAATAGAAGCTGATTTTGTCTTCTGATCGGCCTTTATCAAAGTTATTTACAGTGCCTGAAGAATTCCTAAGGACGTAAGCACGTTTTGTAGAACGAAGATCGGTTCGATCCAAATAGGCCAATACTTGTACCGCCAGTTTACGTGGCAGAAGAGAAATAAAGTCTCTCTCTCTCTAGCTTTCTTGACGATTTCTTCTTCGGAACTAAGGCATACTTTTGGCTGTGTATGTTTGGATAAACATGACAGGGAATGACTGGATGAGGTATTGAACGAATGCTCCGATAGACTTTCATTTGAATTGGGATTCGATAGAATTTCAACAAGCTTTTTGGCTGGATTATCATGGAGTGTTGTTCGTAGATTTAGCAGCGATGTAGATGAATCCGTGACTGCTGATAAGACTGATTCCGGACCAGGATTACGTGCTTCTGGATCGTGTTGTTGTTGTACTTTTTGTTGACCACTTGTCGTTGATATATCTGGCTGATCTTTATTTTCGGTTGTATCCTCATGACTATCAACTTCTCCATTTGTAATCGTGGTCCTTTCTGGATGATTTAGGCTGGTGGTAAGATTTATTTTGGGATTTGATTTAGTTAATCTGCTTTTGTAATGCCCGCCGCTGGTCGGTGTTGTTGAATGGTCTTTGTAGGTGCACTTACTGTCTGATGAGACTACTCGCTGTTGGTTATTTGCGTTTTGCGCATTTTGTTGAACTGATTCTAATTTATTAACATATTATTATTATTAACATAAACCTAAGTATAAAACCAATCAATGTTTATCACGAATATTTGCAATCAAGGTCTACTTACAAGTCAAATATTTGTTTTCAGAACTGTCATTTTGATTTTCACAAAAAAAAAACAAAACTTCAAATTTTGAGCTACTGACTTCATTTTGTATTTTAATCCACCATTCACACGTATTCATGGATAGGGAATTTAAGAGAGTTTTCTCTTACTCACCTCAAAAAAAATTTGAGGGTGTTTCAGGCAAGAGGGGTACCGGTCGTGACTCTAGGTAATATATTTCCTCTATGTTCCAAATGACGACCAAACAAATTCAGCAACTGACCCACTGATGCTTTTGGAAAATCGGAACCTCATTTTGTAGTCATAAGCCGTGTTTTTTTTGGAAAAATTATCCGTAGTACAGTAAGATTTTATATGAATAACAATTACAACATCCGCAGAAGGTTCACTGCCGATAAAAGGAGAAGTAAAATCCTGCTGCGGATAGAGATTTGACGTTTATTCGAGTATCGGCAGTGATCCTACTGCGGATGTTGTATTTGTTATTCATATAAAATGCTACTGTACTACGGATATCTTTTCCAAAAAAACACGGCTATAGTCGGAGAATCGATTCCTGTGAACCCAGGAATACTCTAAGCTCTTGCTCGACGAATAACTATGTGTTGCACTTTATCGTTGGATGAAGATTTATTTTATATTTTATTCTAAATAAAAAACAGATAATTTAAATATTAGTATTTGTATCTTAAAAATTGAAAACTAAAATATTACAAAACGATAATTTTAGCTGCTATATCCAATTGTTGTTATCTACATCTGATGACATTTTATTGACACTTTTAAAATTTATTGAGCCAAAAATGGGCATTTAGTTTATAAGGGTGTTTAAAAGCTTGTATAATTTAAAAGCTCTTGGTGAAACCAAAACATCTCATTTTAAGGTTTAGAAAAGCCTGTTAAATGTTTAAAAGTCCTTCGTGAAATCGGGCATTAAATAAGTACACAGGTATATCAAGTAAAAATGGATATTTAGTAGATTAAATAGATAGCAGATTTTAGTTATGTTTGATAACAGATTTTGTTTTCTAAGTTGCACAACATACTTTTACAAAAGTTCGAAACTCTGAATACCAATCATAAAAGATCTTGATTTTGCTTCAAGCATACACCCAATCTATAGGTGTGACATTTTCACCAATGCACTTGCTGGTGCATGTCAAGCATTTGAACGATGTATATCTGGCTTAAGATGTTGTATGAACACAACGATAAGGTAGTGTGAGCAACAAATAAGTTTGTGTTTGCTAGTAGATGTCGCTCAAAATACACCATTTGACAGGTCATAAGACATTTGTCAGCTGACCTACCAAAAAATTTTCTTTCACTGAAAACGAAATTGAAAAGCCTCTGCCTCGTCTGTGAAAAAAATATTCAATAAAAAAGAAAACTTATTTGCAAAATGTCCGGAAAAGATAGACTTGCAATTTTTCCATCCCGTGGGTAAGTTAAAGATAAAATTGAAAACAAAAAACATGATACGAACGAACACTTAATTAATCGCCCCCACTTCATTGATTTTATTATATTCTTTTTAATTTGAACGTATTACTTGTTTTATATTTATAAAGTGCTCAGATGTTGATGAAATCACGTTTGGCTGGCGCACAGAAAGGTCACGGACTGCTTAAGAAAAAAGCTGATGCTCTCCAGATGCGTTTCCGAATGATTTTGGGAAAGATCATTGAAGTAGGTTACTATTCGATAGAACTCGTGACTTACATTGAACATTTTACGTCAATTTGCAGACTAAGACCCTAATGGGCGAAGTTATGAAAGAAGCTGCATTTTCTCTAGCCGAAGCCAAATTCACAACCGGTGACTTCAATCAAGTCGTTCTGCAAAATGTCACCAAGGCACAAATCAAGATCCGCACAAAGAAGGACAACGTCGCTGGTGTAACGTTGCCCGTTTTCGAGTCCTATACGGATGGAGTTGATACCTATGAATTGGCAGGTCTGGCTCGCGGTGGTCAACAGTTAGCAAGACTAAAGAAAAACTACCAGAGCGCTGTGAAACTTCTAGTAGAGTTGGCTTCTCTGCAAACATCTTTTGTAACTTTGGATGAGGTTATCAAAATCACCAACAGGAGAGTCAATGCTATCGAGCACGGTAAAACTCAATGTGCTTAGGTATACTCCAATGATTATTTATCTGTTTCTTTTTTTGTGTCCCAGTTATTATTCCTCGCATTGAACGTACTTTGGCGTACATCATCTCTGAACTGGATGAGTTGGAACGTGAAGAATTCTATCGTTTGAAGAAGATTCAGGACAAGAAAAGAATTTCACGCAAAAAGGCTGATGAAAGGAAGGCCGCTCTCCTGGAAGCTGGCGTTGATGTTCGCAATCAAATCAATATACTCGACGAAGGTGACGACGATGTCTTGTTCTAGGAATCTTCGTTCGATTTCGTCTTTCTCGTTGTCACATCGTCCCTTTTTTGCAGTGTAAACAATAACGATACAATAAAAAACAAAATATTCATAAATATACTACGATAGCATTGTAAATAATTAACAACAACAACAAGAACAACTTTATAGCAGTATTTTACCTTAAGCTTTTGGTCAAAGCAGTTTTCAAGAATGAATCAAAAGTTCTTTTTTTTTGATTTTATGTTGTTGTCTCTTTGTGGTTCATTATTGTTTTTATTTTTAATTAATTGTTATTAATTTTCTTCTTACAAAATATAATGCTGCTCTACATATTTAGAAATTTAAAAATGTGTATTCTTTTTTTGTTTAATTCTCAAGAAATTGATATGAAATTGTTAAATATACATATTCCATAGTTGTTAGTTAATGTTTATCAACAATAAAAAAAAAACAATAAAGTTATCTATAGAACTCGTTCTTAAAAATAACAAGAAATTATTTGATTTATTTCTTAAATCTACTGTTTCACCGATTAGAACAAAAGCAAGAAAAGGGGCGCCAAAAATGGAAAATGAGGCCCTTGTTACCAGTGTCGTTTCCTTATCGTTTTACGACTTTGAACTGAAAATCTAGTTTGGTATTGTCAGTCTCTATTGTGAGCGGCTCCGATTAACGAGTTCAATTCTCTGGATAAAAAATGTAGTGTATTTTAATTTATTGACTCAGTATTTTCATAATAATTAATATTTTAACCACAGGACAAAAGTTGTGAGCATTCAAAAGCAGATAGAGAAGCTCTTGGAATTAATAAAAGCGAATCCTTTAGATACACAATACCAAAAAGATAATCGGCCCTAGAAAGGTATCCGTTCGGAGCGGAAAATTTTCCGATTTTGTACGATTCGGAGGATTTTTTCTTCGAGATATTCTTTCGAACAGCTGTTCGGAATTTTTCTCCGACTTTATTTGTGAAATTTCCGACAGCTTAATGCAATTGTTTTTCCTATTTCGTCCGAAACAAATTCTTCGCGGAACATATTGCGCCAATTCATTTGTGTATTATTATTCTTTGCGATAGGATACCTCGAAAGCAATTTGAACCTCCAACAAAGTCTGCGTTGCGGACAATTTTCCGCTCCGAACGGATACCTCGCTAGGGCCGAATTTGTCGACACTTTCCACTTTTATCGGGTCGAATTTTGAACGACACTCGCAATAAGGGTCTGAGTTTGAGGCACATTTCGAATCGTAAAACAGTGTTGTATTTTTGTTTGTAAGCAAAAAAATATATCTTCAACTCAGAACAGCTCAAAATTACGAATGAAAATGGGCACATTCATTTTTTAATGTTATTCTAAGCAAACAATGCTTATCCGCTATTTACTAAGTAAAAAAAGCTCATATCCCCCATTTTCTGCGTATATGCGGTTTTTTTTGCGTTGGGTCTTAGACTTTAGATTTTAAATTTTATTGGAAAAATAAGAGTAATTGTTCAGAAAGATTTAAATCTTATATAAAAATACTTAATTCATGAATTTAATTTAAAGCATAATGTAGGTACATCAAAGAATATGCAATACTACTGTTGGTGCTCGTTAGGTATTTGAATACATTTTTTGAAGCTCCGTGGGTTATTTATTTGTCGTAAGGGACTGGAAGTGAATTCCAGTGAGAAAACAAAATTTTATTATATAAGTCAGGGCCAAACGCAGGTGTGGGTTTTAGGGGTTCAAAATTTCTCTATTAAATTTAAGCTGTTTCAATATTATTCTACTTTAAATATTCGGTATTAAACCTTCATGTGGTAAGAACTTGGCGTACTTTTAGATCTCAGTATTTTTCACGGCGTACTTGTTACACAAAGGTTTTTGTATAGAAGAACTTGGCTCTTTTCTTAACATTTATGTTTTTGCTCTGATTTATGTAAGCTAACAAAAAGCAAGTCGTGGTAGTATGGTATGCAGGGAATAGAGCACTGGCTAACAAAATAACCAAATTTAGATTAGAAACTAAGCATGCATCAATTAAACTCGGCATATAATTTCTTTTTTTCTTAGGACGCAGTTTAGTTTCAGTGGATTAAGCTTGAGTGTAGAATAGTACAAGGGTGTACATCTCGAAGAAATAATTATACCCTCATCTTCTGTTCATTATTATGAAGTAATTTTATTTGTGGATAATATTAAAAAAGATTATACACATCAGCCTTATTATCAGTTTTGTCCGAACATCATAAAGCCAAAAAAAGTGCCAAGTATAAAATATTTCGTAAAATTTAACATTAAATTAAGAAAATCATCAATATAGTTTAAATATGAGATTTTTATAAAATGAAGAAGTGGTAATTCAATAAAGTTGTTCAAGACTTGTAAATTGTAATGTAATATTAAATCTGCCAAGTGCTAGGGTGCATATATGCAATAAACTTTAATTAATATTTCTGTTAATAGCTTTATTTTCGGCAAAGGAAAACTTAATAAATACTTCCTTATTTTCTTTTCAACTAATATAAACAAATATTTTACGTAATTCCACTTCCTCTTCCTTCTTTCGCCTCTAAAAAATAATCAGTTTTGGTGGGTCTAAACCTAGTTTAAATATAATGCACGACTGGATCGCACGTACTTGCTCTTTGGTGGAGGTACTTTGGAATTTGAAAATTGCTTTTAAATATATATGTATGTACATAAGAATATACAGTAAATAAATATAAAAAACACGGATGTAATTAGAGAAAAATGTTCAAATGCATAAAGTTGCCCTCTTATTTCTAGAAAAAGTATGGATTTTATTATAAAATAAATATTTTATATATTTTTTTTTTAATTTATCTAAAAAAATTTGGATTGTACATTATAAGTACTAATTTAATAATATAAATTTTAGGAAATGATTAGAAAAATTACTCTTCACCCGTTTTCAAGATATTTATTTTTCAAAAAAAAACTTTTTTTTTTCGAAAATTTGTATTTACGATATTTTTTCAAATTCAAAAAAGCTCATGGACGGAATCGTTTGAGTTTTTATATTTCCAACCCACTTCAAGTTTTAGATACATATTATAATTTGTAAGAAGAAAATTATTTTTCTCCTTAACAAACATTTGATAATGTTTTAAGCAAAATAAGTTTAAGCTTTAAAACAACTTAAAGTTCTGCTGCAATTCCAATTCCACCAACTAAAAAATTGAATGTTTCCTTTTGATTCTGGGTAGTTGATGTTATCAGAACGGTGTGGGAATGGCTTTGTGCTGGGTCTATTGCAATGTACAGTTTAGTTATTTTTTAGCAAAGTTTTTAATTGACTTGAGAGTTCTTAATTGAAACATGAAGAAAGGAATTACTTTAACGAAAGAAGAGCTCGATTGCCCGGAATAGTAGGGTTTGTAGATGGAAGCCACATTGGAGTCATGATACACAATACTTTTCTGGAATCATTTTTGTTTACCTACTTTGGGTAAGGAGGTCAATAGCAAACCGATCCCAATATTCTGTTTCGTTTTTTTTGTAGATCCAAACGATTCACACCCTTGTCGATGTCGGAGTTCGCTTCTATAAGTTTAACAATATTTGAAAATTGACTGTTGTTCCTCCTTTTCATGCTAAACGATTAAAATATCTAATTTTTTTTTCAACTAACTAAGAATTATTTATTTTCATTAACATTGCTATGCCTTATAATTCTACTGAAGACCTAGTAAAAAACACAGGTACTTTAGCAGATTTGATTTTAAACATTTTCCAAATTCTGCTGCTTTGGGCTATAAAGACCCTACTCACCCTTTGATAAAGACGTTTTGGTTTTGAATAAACTGCGTTTAAGGATTTGTGGTTTGAAATTCAGATAACAGAGTCACAAAAAATTGCGATATTTTTCTTTTTCTTTGTTATTTGATCGATCAATTAATGGTCAATCACTTATGTACATAATAGTTTTGAATATTTAAAAACGAAATGTAGACTATCCATACAGTACTTTCGTCGTGAATACGTCTGAAAAACTTTTATACGCTGAAAATGAAATAAAATACACGACTGAATTGCACGAACTGGCTCTGATGTAAGAGACTAACTTTTTTTTCTTCTTTTGTGCCTAGACGTATGGAAGAAATACAAACTGTAATGACATAAAAAACGAAGAAGTTATTGCAAAAGTCCAAAAATAATATTATTCTTTCTATGTAAAAACATTTTAAATAATCATGATTTAATTTCTTACAAAACCCAAAGTGAAATATTATAAGGAAATTTTTTGTATTCCATTTTTACTTGCGACTTATAGGTACTATAAGGCAAGTTATGCATTCGGAAAAAATCGAACTCGAGATTTTGATCAAACTTGACATTACAATGATAGCGAAGACTAAAAAAGTGGGTCTCGCAATTCTTTCTGTCTGTCTGTCTGTCTCTCTGTTCGACTACAGCCTAAACGGCTCGGCCGATTTTCTTTAAACTTGGTAGACATCATTTTTAATTTTTTTTTTAAGACCAAAAGTAACGGTACCTGCCATACCAATTTTTTTTTTGAAATTTTATAAATATTTTTTTTCTCAAAAACTGTTCAACAGATTTAAAAAATAAAAACACAAACAAATTTCATTTAGTTAAAGCTAGGTAATGGTTGAAAAAAATTTTCCGAAAAATGGTTACTTTTGGTACCCCCCATGAAACCATTTTTTGTTTTTGATTTTCTCAAAAACGGTACAACCGATTTTGATCATTTTTTTTCTAAAGCTCCCCAAAAACTTAAATAGAATTGTGTATTCAAATTTTCAAAAAAAAAAAAAAACGTTTTATATTTAAAAAAAAAACTTAAAATTTTTTGTCAAAACTCAATATTTCGACTTTTTTTTCAAACTTGATAAATATTATTATCTACAAGTTGTGAAAAAAATTTATTTTACCTTAAAATAACGGTACCCACTATACAAATGTTAAAAAATGGTTTTCGAAAATCGTATTTTTCTCGAAAACGGTTCCGAGAATTTTGATAAAATTTTGTTTCTTTCGTTTAATTCTTACAATCTATAATTTAATAAAATAAATTTTGAAATTAATATATTACTGACTGTACCTACAATAGAACCATTTTTTTGAATTTGAATAAATAAAAAAAAAATCCATAGCTCAAAAAAGGCTCAATATTTTTTTGGAAATTTATTTTTTGTTCGTATAATAAAAAAAACTTTAAGTTGGCGCACCAAAATTTTTTCTTAAGAATGTTTCAAAAATTTTGTATATAAAAGCTTATTTTTCTTGCATAAACAGATATTTGCTTGAATCACATGGCATCCTGTTTTTAGCTCCAAATACTAAAGGAGTTGTTTTAGTCATTTAAATAAAATGCATGACTGGGTCGAACGAACTTTCTCCTTTGTAATAGACTAGGAATTTTAAAAACGAATGTTATTAGAGAAAACTGTCCATATGGATAAAATTAATTTTTAAAATTCTTTTAGCAGTAAGACATAAAAACAAAATGCTATGCAAATTGTGCTACTACAAAAATTATAAGTCGTTGTAGTAGTTTTTTTTTTAATAAGCTTTTATATACAAAATTTTTAAAACATTTTTAAGAAAAAAATTTGGTACCCCAACTTTAAGTTTTTATTATTGTACGAATGAAAAATAAATTTCAAAAAAAAATATTAAGCCGTTTTTGAGATATCGAATTTTCCAAAAAAAAAAAAAGACTTTTCCCCAAAAATTCAAAAAAAAACTTTCTTAAAGTTTTGAAATTCAATATTTTTTAGACTTTTTGGAAGCATCTCTAGAAAAAATTTCATTAAAATCCGTTGTGTCGATAGCGAGAAATTCAAAATTAGACAAAATGGTTCTATGGTAGGTACAGGCTGTATTATCTTAATTTAATTTTTTTTTATTAAATTAGGGTTCATAAAAATTAATTGAAAGAAAAAAAATTTTATCAAAATTCTAGGCGCCGTTTTCGAGAAAAATACGATTTTTGAAAAACATTTTTAAGCATTTTTTAACATTTGTATGTTGGGTACCTTTATTTTTGGGTAAAATGGGATTTTCGAAATATTGAGTTTTAAAAAAAAAAATTGAAACTTTTCTTTAAAATCAAAAAAAAAAAATAATTTTTGAAAATTTGAATACAGGGAGCTTTAGCATACAAAAAAATTATAAAAATCGGTGGTATCGTTTTTGAGAAAATCATAAATCATGGGGGTACCCTCTACAACCATTTTTCCGATTATTTTTCAACCATTATCTAGCTTTAACTAAAAGAATTTTTTTTGTATTTTTATTTTTAAATCCATCGAACAGTTTTTGATATAAAATAATTAATTATAAGTTTTCGAAAAAAATTCGTATGGCAGGAACCGTTATTTTTGGTCTTAATAAAAAAAGGGGAAAAAAATAAAAATGATATCTACCAAGTTTAAAGAAAATCGGCCGAGCCGTTTAGGTTGTAGTCGAACAGACAGACAGGCAGACAGAATTGCGAGACCCACTTTTTTAGTCTTCGCTATCATCGTAATGTCAACTTTGATCAAAATCTTGAGTTCGATTTTTTTTCCGAATGCATAACTTGCCTTATAGTTCCTACCTATAAGTCGCAGGTAAAAATGAATTTTATGCTTATGAACAGTTTTTCTCTAATAACATTAATTTTTGAAATTCTTAGTCTTTTTATAAGAGCAAGTTCGTGCGACCCAGTCGTGCATTTTTTTTTTGGAAAACATTTTATGTATAGAAATCAGGATTTGTTATTTCGTTTATGGAATCCCATACTTAATTAAATTAAAAGATTTATTGTGAAAAGGTGAATAATTTTAAATTAGATAAATCGGACGATTTCTCTACAATGTTCTTCGCATATTTTTAAACTACCGTTAAAGGGTGTTCTTTCTGTTTTCCTGCATAAATTTGTTACTTTATACATAGTTAAAATCATTCTTATATCGACTGTTTTTCTCAATTACATTAATATCTATATGTACATAGGTATGTACATACATACATATGTATATGTATATAGATACATCAAATATATTATGGTCAAAATCTTTATAAGCTCAAAATTGTTTTGAATTTGACGCAAACCATCGTACATACCATATCCACATATCTATGCAATAGGTCTATCTATCTACTTCCGGCATAACTACGGTGACCATCCGTCCTCTTTTTGAGAGGACAGTCCTTTCTTTTTGTATCGTGTCCTTTCTGTTTGCATTTCTTGGAGAGGACAGAAATTTGTCCTCTCTTTTTTAAATTGTCTTTTCAAGGTCCTCTTTTCCTCTTTTAAACCACGATTCTACCATTAGCAGCACTGCTTTATGTCATTGAATTCTGTCATATATTTTTTGCTACGAGTATTGTGAATAATTTTCAAATTTTCATCTCCATCCGCAAGTTAGTGTCGTTCTCGTTGGCATTCTTTCTGCTTTTTGATTATATTTGGAAAAGATAAGAGTATCTTTTGGTTGTAATTTATATAAAACGGTGAGCATTTATTTGGAATAATTATTGGTAATGAAAGATTAATTTATTGTTTTTTATACTATGAATTGTACAAAATCTAAGCGAAAGTGGTGTAAGGCGTTGAAAATTTTTACCAAATTTTTCAACATCAAACAGCGGAATAGCGAGCAACAAGCATCACCTTGAAAGTAAGAAACATAAGAAGGCTCTTCGTTATATTTAGTTACACCAATAAGCAGGTAACAAAATTCAAGCATTCATATTTCACAAATGCATTCTCCATTTAGAATCACAAAACATTTCAATGATAGAAGCTTCTCTTGTTTCAAAAGATTTTAAATTAAAACGTATAGAAAGATAGGCAGAAGTGTTTATTTAAACATTCACAGATAAAAATTTTCTTATAAAACTAGAGTTAGAAAGTAAAATCGATTCCTTCAATTGTCCTGACTGAAAGGGTATTTTCAATTTCCAATAACATTTTGACACCTGAGAAGTCCCAATTAAAAGTTGATACCCTAGAGCAGCAATGCTTAGTAACAAAGTGCAATTATGTCTTCGATTGCGCAAAATTTAACACGTTTTTAAGATATCGGGACGATATCTTATAAAAAATACCAACATTAAACATAACATAGTTCCTTTGAATGACTTTTATATGTATAGTCATATAAATATTTAAGTACGAGTATATATTATTTCGTTTTTATTTTTAATTATTTGTATTTATTTGTTTTAAAAACCTTAACTGAAGTATGAAGTACAAAACTTTTGAATCAAAATAATTATTTGTTAAACTTTTTTACGTTACTGAAAAACTGTCATTTTTTTTGCTCCTGAAAAAATGGTCACCGTAGGCATAACCTGTCATATACAAATACTCGTAAATGTTTAAATGTTTGATACCTGCATGTATAATGATTGAAAATAACTCTAGGAAACGGGGAACAATGTGTAGGCACAGGGAGTGAACAACCCACTTAGTGTATAAGCTTGCACTCCAATCAACCCTTGTCTTCTTTCCTTATTCTAAAGTACGAGTGTAAAATGGAGCTGGACGTTCTTGTGTGAGACATGAGTGACTCGCGCTAAAAGGAGTATAGGTCAGGACCTGGAGCTCCGTAGCATTTGATGCTAACATAACAACTGGTTTCTAGGCAGAAACATATTCGTATCTATTACATTCTGCGCCCATGGACAAGCTTGAACACCTTCCTTTGAATTAAATTAAATTAAAAAAAAATAGCATAATCTCAAAGCGTGATGGGGTAGAAAATTTCTGACCTTTGGGTTCGAGTTCAGAACAACAGAATTGTCCGAAAAAGTATAATTTAGTTTTGTAACAAAAACCAATTAAATTTTGCTGACCAGTGGATCGTTTTTACCGAATTTTAAAGTCGGCATTTGTATCCGTATCTATAAGGCCCTCAACTTGTTTTTCTAAGGACGCATTTAAAATTTCTATGACTAACATTTTATTTTGACGGTTAAATATGTAAATGAAAAACTCAACAGCAACAATTTATTGGGAATCAGACTTTAATGATTTCTAAACTTTTAAGCTTTCGCGCCCCTCTTACAAGGAGCCCCGAGCACATGTCTCTATTGAAAGGCTATAATTACACCGCTGCGTAAGTACCCATGTTTGTACATAGTTTTTGTTATTGTTTTATGTTGGCAATTTCATTAGCTTGTTTGCTATTTTTCTGCTGCTTTCATCGCTTAAGTTCAGAATATGTCCTTAAAGTTTATGCCATTGTGTTGAAATGGGTTTAGTGCAAAGTAATGTGAGAACTTTATTGCGGTGTTAATGTGCTTCAACTATGTATATAAAATCGCATAGCTATTGTAGGAATCTTTAAGAAGTCAAGCCAACGAACGTTTAGATGCGATTTGCGATGTATGGTATTATAATGACCGTCTAAGTGGCTGTGTTATTTACAGATTGTTTAGACTTAGCTTTCAAGCTCTTGGGTTAATCGTTTGGAAAATTATATTAACTTGTGTGTTAGGTTGTTAAATGCTTGAACGACGCTGAATAAATGCTGTAGCATCTTTACAAGAAAATAAGATTCCACTCCTAACATAATTAAGATACTTAGCAGTTATACATTTCAATTCAATTTTATATGAGAAATAAATAATGTGATGTTATGTATGTATATGCAACATAAAACTGAGGATTTAAATCTACCTACTAGGTAAAATTTTAAACATTTATTAAAACCGTCTTTTATTTTTGTCTTTATATTTTGTCTGCACTAAAGAGATTTTGACTACCCTTTAGATTTTTGATCAAAGTTTGAGCCTTTAGTAAAGTTGAAGAGGATTTAAAAGAAGATACCTATGCACATTGATTGTTGTTAACCTTCCGATCACAACACATTTAAAATATATATACACCACAACAGGGGTGGCAGAACACCCCAGCCAGGAATAAATTAAAAAAAAATACTTTCGAGGACAACATAAAATTTTTATTCAAACACAACAATTCATATATGTACTTTATCAAAAACAGAAAAAAACTTAATTCATTAATAAATAAATATGTAAGTATATATTTACAAAGAAATAATAAGTTAAGTACAATTTTAGCATATCTCTTTTCTGTGTTCAGGGCATACAAGACATTTGCATTTAAGACACGTAATCTTGCTTTTCCGGTCTTGTTTCCTTAGACAAATTGCACATCGCGATTGCTTCTGCTGTTTCGGAAGGGGCTCACCTTCATTGGACTCCATGGGGTGTCCTACAACCCCCTTTATTCCTTCAGCTTTTCACATACATGGAACACAACATGGGGTGATATACAACCCCAATGCATACCTTTTGCCCTCGCATTCAAAAAATATAACCTATCGCGGGGACTACTCATCAGCAAATGACACCTGAGATATTAAACGACAAATACATAGAACGGCAGAAAGAGGAATAAAGAAAAATCAAAATTACAGTTAAAATAAAAATGCTTGGGGTGCTATAGCACCCCTGTTGTGGTCGGAAGGTTAAGAGACTTTGTCTAATTTTTTTTTAAATTAATTTAAAATACGTTGAACAACCCTTAATTTGATAGAATTAGAACTCAAACATAGCTAAACAAAACAAAATTCAAAATGAACCCAAGCTACTTCAAAACAAATAAGTTTTCACTGAAAATGGTTAATTTTACAAAACATAAATACCAACTGTAGCGAAAGACAAAACAATCTACACTGAACTGTCACTTAAAAAATCTTACGTTGAAGCTTAATTTGTAGATCGATTTTCATCAAAAACAACGTGGGTTTCTCTTTACTGAGGCTAGGAATATCCAACAAAGAATCATCATAATTCTATTCTCTTGATGTTGAGAAGGGTTGGCTTTTAAGATAAAATGAAAGGCACCCCGGTCAATTATAATAAAATGCACGATTGGATCGCACGAACTTGCTCTTATGTAAAAGTACTTTGGAATTTAAAATACATTTTATAAATATAAAACATGGATTTAATGAAATAAAAATGTTCAAATGCATGGAATTGCCCTCTTATTTACGAAAAAGTATGAATTTACGCAAATAAAGTTTAAAAATCGTTTTATGAAAGTAATTTTTTAAATAACAAATTTCTTTCAATTTTTCCTATAACAAAATTTGGGATGCCAATTTGAAGTGCTTAGATTTTAGGAAATAATTTCAAAATATAATCGTCTACACGTTTTCAAAATATTGATTTTTCAAAAAAATAAATTGGAATTTTTTTTTTTTCAAAAAACAAAAAAAATATTTTTTCGAGTATTTTTATTACAATATTATTTTAAACTTAAGAGGGCTTCTGGTGAAATTTTTAGTTAAGATCGTTGATGAAAAAATCGAAAATAAAAAAAAAAACGGTTCTGTGACAGGTATCTACCATTAATAATATTTTGCCCCAAAATTTTGTTTTACAAAAATGTAGTCTATGTCTATAATATCACACATCATTTTTACTTGCGATATACATAGGTACTATAGGGCAAGTTCTGCATTTGGAAAAAAAATCGAACTCGAGATTTTGATCAAAGTTGACATTACGATGATAGCGAAGTCGAAAAAAGTGGGTCCGGCAATTCCGTCTGTCTGTCTGTATGTCTGTATGTCTGTACCTCGAACTACAGCCTAAACTACCAGGTATTTTCTTCAAACTCGGTAGCTAAGGGTCTTCGGTGATTCCCTAGAGGAAAAATGCAAAATCTTATTTATCTCAAAAACGGCTCTAACGATTTTGATAAAAAAAATTAAGTGTAATATTATGGACACGGACTACATTTTGGTGAAAAAAAATTTGGGGGGAAATGTTATTAGGGGTACCTGTCATAGAACGGTTTTTTTGATTTTCGAATTTCTCACCAACGGCTCTAACGATTTTAACAAAAAAATTTATGCAGGAGCTGCTTTACATTTGAAAAAATATTAACTAAAAATTTTTTCGAAAAAATAGTTTTTGGATTTTTAAAAAAATAATACAATTTTTTTTTGAAAATTCAATATCTTGAAAACCGATACACGATTAAATTTTTAAATTACGTTTTAAAATGTATTTTATTAAATACTAATAATTTGCATATCAATTTTTTTTATAAAAATTTTAAGTAAAATTTAGTACACAAAAAACATGTTTCGGTGTGTCTGTATGTCTGTACCTCTCACTACAGCCTAAACCACTGGACCTATTTCTTTCAATCTCGGTAGTTAAGAGTCTTCGGTGATTCCTTAGAGGAAAAATTGAATTTTTTTTTTTAGCTCCAAAACTAAGGGTACCCCCCATACACCCGTAATGCAAAATCTTATTTATCTCGAAAACGGCTCTAACGATTTTGATAAAAAAAAATTAAGTGTGATATTATGGACATGGACTACATTTTGGTAAAAAAAATTTTGGGGCAAAATGTTATTAGGGGTACCTGCCATAGACCCGTTTTTTTAATTTTCGACTTTTTCATTAACGGCTCTAAGGATTTTATCCCAAAATTTTTAGCAGGAGTCCCCTTAAGTTTAAAATAATATTGTATATAAAAATATTCGAAAAAATATTTGTTGGGTTTAAAAAAAAAAAAATTTTTAAATCAATATCTTCAAAACCTATGAACGATTATTTTTTGAAATTATTTCCTAAAACCAATATTATTAAATAATTAAAATCCGCATCCCACATTTTTTTCTTGAAAAATTTTAGAGAAATTTCTTATATAAAAAATTTATTTAATAATAAAACGATTTTTTAAGGTTTATTTGCATAAATTCATACTTTTCCGGAAACCAGACGGCAATTTTATGCAGTTGAACATTATTATCTCATTAAATCCATGTTTTATATTTATAAAATGTATCTTAAATTCCAAAGTACTTTTACATAAGAGCAAGTTCGTGCGATCCAGTCGTGCATTTTATTTTTTATCAAAATTATTAGAGCCGTTTTCGAGATAAATAAGATTTTGCAATACGGTTCTATGGGGGGTATACCGTTAGTCTTGGAGCTAAAAAAAACTTTCAATTTCCCCTATAGGGAATCACCGAAGACTTTTAACTACGGGGATTGAAGAACATAGGTCTAGTGGTTTAGGCTGTAGGGAGTGGTACAGACACACTGAAACATGTTTTTTGTGTACTAAATTTTCCTTAAAATTTTTATAAAAAAATTGATATGCAAATTGTTAGTATTCCATAAAATATATTTTATAACGTAATTAAAAAATTTATTCGTGTATCCGTTTTCAAGATATTGAATTTTCAAAAAAAAAATTGTATTATTTTTTTAAAAACCCAAAAACTTTTTTTTCGAAAGAATTTTTAAATTTTAGTTTTTAAAATGCAAAGGAGCTCCTGCATAAAAATTTTGGTTAAAATCGTTAGAGCCGTTAATGAGAAATTCGAAAATCAAAAAACAGTTCTATGATAGGTACCGTTAATAACGTTTACTACCAAAATGCTGTCTTACCAAAATGTAAAGTTATTTACACGATAAAGTCAAGTCTTAAAATAACTTTTTTATTTGGAAGTCGTCCAAATCCGACATTAGTGTTTTCGCTAAGAATAGGAATGACATTTTGGTGGTTTCTTCGAAAACCTTTCTATCTTCTCAGTACCTAATTGGAAATAAGACATCAAAATCGTGGATTTTATGGATTTCGTTGCAAATGTCACAGGAAAGCCCTCCAATTGTTTTTTCAAGGACGAACAATATATATATTGCTTAACTTTTCATATGCTTTTTAATCCATTGGAATAGCAGCCATCCTTCGATGAAATTCATACTCTCACGTGACATAGGGAACCTGAAAACGCATTAAGAGACAACATTTTGACCATTGACTATTAACGTTTCCCGTCTAATCGTAGATTAACAAAATTTTGGCTCTAGTGAAAACAAACCATAAAATGAACAAATATCACCGAATACATTCTTGAATAATCAAAAGCTGCCAACCTCATGCAAAATAAAATTTCTTCAACCAATTTGAGTGTCACTGTAATCCAGATGCTCCAAAACTTTATCAGCACTATTATGTGCACTCTTATTACTGCCTAGTTTCTTCTTCTTCCTTTGTTTCGGCACTGTTATGATCTCGATGTCGAGGGGATCATAACTCTCCCACGTATCTGCTTCACACTAGTGATCCGCCTGTGGGGTTCGCCGGGTTGACCTCAGAAATCGGCGGCAAGCCTCCCGGTTTTGTATTGTTCCATTTCTGAGGCCAACTGAATGCTGGTGTTTTTGCATTTGTTTGTACCAGGAGTGTTTAGGCCTACCTTTCTTTTTATTCCGAATTGGAATTCAATTCAATTCAATTTTGTTTTATTGAACATACTATTTACAATTTGGCTTACAACTAATAAGATACTACATTATGTATGAAAGTTTACATTTGTTGGCTCATAGGGGGCCTAACTATATACAGTGACTTAAGTTTAATTATTTTTATATAAAATTTACATGACGAAAGAAAAAAAAAAAAAAAATTAAATTCAAAATGTCGGTTGTATTGTCCTCAGGGTGTTCATTCCTGGTTGTCAGTGGTGATTTTTGTGGGTTATTCCGAATTGGAACGTTGTATGATATTGCCTTTTTGACGGGGTTCTCTGGATCTCTCCTTTGAACATGGCAATACCAACTGAGTCGGTCGTGTTCAATTTTTTGGGAAATGGTATTCTTAACATGAAGGCTTCCTCGGATCTTCGTACTTCTAATTCGATCAAGCTTTGTAACTCCTGCTGTCATACGAAGCATCTTCATCTCAGCTGCCGTTAGCTTACTCTCATACTTTTTGTACATTGTCCAAAATTGTAAACCGTATGTCAGTGCTGGACGCACAACTGAAGTGTAGAGCTTTCCTTTCAGCTTAGGGGGCATTTTTCGGTCACAGAAGATAGCAGAATTTTCCCGCCACTTCATCCACCCTACGCTTACGCGATGATTGATATCGTCATCACAAGTAGCTTCGTTATTTATCATAGACCCCAGATATTTAAACTTTTCACACTTGGGAAGCACTACTCCATTCAAACAAATGTCTGGAATAGGCCTGTGTGGATCAGAAAATGGGCAGCATAGGTATTCTGTGTTTTTCGCGCTTATGCGGTACCCACTTCCTTCTAGAACATCCACCCATACGTCAAGTGCTCGTTGTAGGGATATCGGGTCTTCACTTATGATGGCTCCATCGTCAGCAAAGAATAACTGATGTACTTTTGGATCCGTCACTTTGCCTTCAAGCAGGTAATCAAGAACTGTAATAAAGAGCAGGGGACTCAAGACACTTCCCTGGTGTACACCTACTGTGATTTCGAATTCTTCGGTGACTCCAGCTGCGCATCTTACTTTAGTAACTGCTCCATCATACATGTCAACCAATACGACATGCAAATCCTCCAAAGAATCCCGATGTTTTTCCATAATTATTCTTATACTCTGGATTGCATCCGTGGTTGACTTACCCCCGACAAACCCGCACTGGTCATCAGATAGCCTAATTATTTTTCGCAGTCGGCTACCCAAGACTCGCTCAACGATCTTCATGGTGTGTGACATCAGCTTAATCGAACGGTAATTATCACAGCTTCGAGTATCAACCTTTCCTTTATAAATTGGAAGAAGGTAACTTTCCCTCCATTGATTAGGCATGCGATCACCTCGTATAAGTTTGGAGACAAGAATCATGAGCCATCTACACCCGATGTCTCCCATCTTTTTCCAAAACTCTGAGGGTATTTCGTCTGGGCCAACAGCTTTTCCCTTTTTGGAGTATTTTACCGCCTCACTAACTTCTTCGACTGTGACGTCGGATACTTCGCTTAAGTTAGGTGAAGCTATTGGAAAGTATAGCCTTGGAAATTGTTCGTTTAGAAGTCCATCACAATACTGTCGCCACCTGTGAAGAATTTCGTTGTCTTCCACAAGTAGTTGGCCTTGAGCATTGTTAATGAACGTTGGCGAACAAATCTCCTGGGCATTTCTTCTTCTTTGAGCGGCTATTTTGAAGATAGTTGCGCCCTTATTCGTGTTTTGCCGTAGCTCTTGAATAGCACCAGCTGTCGGGGTAGAAATTTCATCCAGCTCCCGATACAGGTTTTCTGTATTCTTTGCTTGAATTTGGGCGCACTTCTTCTTCGCTTTTTTTTTTCTTGCAGTTTCTATATTCCACTTCGAGGCGTGACTTTTGCTCTGTATCATTAGAGGGGCACTTCGACCAAGCCTTAAAAGCCATTTTCTTTTTACTTATAACTGATTTAGCTTCATCATTCCACCACCATGTTTCTTTGCCTTGTTGGTTGTGTCCTTTTGAAACCCCTAACAGTGTTTTGGCTTTTTCTTTGCAAGTTCTCTGTAGGAGATCCCACATACTTTGTGCTGTACTCTCTTCATTTCGAACTATATCGGTGTTGTTATACAGAACGTTTTGCATATTCGAAATAAAAGCTTCGCCTTTTTCCTTATCCAGATTATACCATTTGATCTTCCCAAAAGTTTTTGTATGTTTGTTGTCGTTCACTGTCTCCATAAAAAATTCTGTCAGTAGGAGACGGTGTTGGTGGGCGATCGCTTCTCCTAGTATCACTTTGCAATCTTTTACCCGGGGTTTCATGAAACTAGATACCAAATGGTAATCAATCTGGGTTTCATTTCCACCACTGCTGTAAGTGACCAGGTGTCGGCTTTGTTTGACGAACATGGTATTTAGTACGATAAGACCGTATGTTTTGCACATGCTCAGGATGTCTTCACCAGGTGGGTTCCTGGTGCCGTATCCGAGGCCTCCATGGCAATCTTCATAGTCTTCGTTTGTCTTCCCGACATGTCCGTTCAAATCTCCGCCCACGAACAAAAACTCTTCCTTTGGGATGTCCTTAAGTAGATTGTGAAAGTCTAGCCAAAATGCATCTTTTTGCACCTGCTCACATCCAATTTGGGGAGCATATGCAGTGACAATATTCCACAACTTTCCTTTAATCACCAATTTAAGGGACATCAAACGGTCGCTGGATTTCGAAATGGTCAATACGCTGCCTAATAGATGTTTTGCAAGGATGATTCCGATTCCGTTTTTACCCTTTTCCGTTCCATAGTAGAACATCTTATAGTTTTATGTCCTCGTATTCAAGAAACGGGCCCTGTTTCCCGTGTTTCGCTATTTTGTTTCTTGAACACATAAGATGTCCACTCGCCTTCTTTTCATCATCTCTTCCAGCTCGAAGCTTCGACCTGCCATACTGCCAACGTTCCAACTCGCAACTCTCAGATTTTGTATAATCTGCGGCATTACTTTGCTAGCCCTCGGAATCCGTCTAGCTCTGACCCGAGCATTGCTGCTCGGTCCAGGATCAGTACCATGTGTAACAATGGTAGTGCCTGGCGGGGTAGTGTCATTTTGAACGAGTACTTCCATAATGCTTTAATTCACAAAATCCTGGTTGTAAGTATCGACGTGTGCATGCTCCGGTTTTGTATTTGATCTCTCTTTTACGGCACCGGTGATCTCCAGTCGTGCCAACCCAGGGACTGGCATGCACACTTTTGGGAAAGTTTATAGGTGTTACGTGTCGCTAGGTTCACCTTGCTGTTTGTGGCCTAGATGTATTTACTCCTTTAGTCGCCTTTTACGACAAGCGGGGAGGCGCTGCAGGAATATTCTAACCCGTCCCTGCACAGGCCTTATTACTGCCTAGTTTATACGCACTATTCCTTTGTTGTTGTTTACTATGTAAAATTTTACTGCGCTGCCTATACATTTACTAATAAAAAACGACTGATGAATATAAATGAAATAAAATGCACGACTGGATCGTACGAACTTGCTCTTAGTAAAAGTACTTTGGAATTTAAAATACATTTTATAAATATAAAACATGGATTTAATGAGATAAATATGTTCAAATGCATGAAATTGCCTGATTTCCGGAAAAGTATGAATGTACGCAAATAAAGTTTAAAAATCATTTTATTAAAGTAATTTCTTATACAACAAATTTCTTTCAATTTTTTCTATAAAAAAGTTTGGGATGCCAATTTAAATGCTTATTAATATATGTAGATTTTAGGAAATAATTTTAAAAAATAATCGTTCACACGTTTTCATGATATTGATTTTTCAAAAAATAAATTGAAATTAAAAAAAAAAAAATATTTTTTTTCGAATATTTTTATATACAATATTATTTTAAACTTAAGGGGGCTCCTGGTGAAAATTTTTGGTTAAAATCGTTAGAGCCGTTAATGAGAAAATCGAAAATAAAAAAAAACGGTTCTGTGACAGGTACCATTAATAACATTTTGGCCAAAATTTTGATTTACAAAAATGTAGTCTATGTCCATAACATCACACATAATTTTTCTTATCAAAATCGTTAGAGCCGTTTTCGAGATAAATAAGAATATGCATTACGGGTGTATGGGGGGTACCGTTAGTTTTAGAGCTAAAAAAAAAATTTAATTTCCCCTCTACGGAATCACCGAAGACCTTTAAGTACTGAGGTTGAAGAAAATAGGTTCAGTGGCTTAGGCTCTAGATCGAGGTGCAGATATACAGACATACAGGCAGACAGTCGGAATTGTGCGAATAAAAATTGAATCCCTATATTTGACGGTACGACCAAAATTAGGCTTGAGGGTGAACTGATGAGCTTTGATAGCGAAACGGTGGTCACGGGTGAACTAATTGAGGCGAAAATTGCTTGTGAAAGAAATGGTTGCCGCCAGATCAGGGGGTGTGAAAAATTTCTTAAATCGATATAGAAATCCTCAGCATTTAGCAGCATTTTTAGTCGTCTCGCGATTGTGACCATTCCAACGAAGATCGTCGTCGACACATCGTGTACTGAGAACTTTTCGGTTTCTTCTATGTTAGTGCCGTCCAAGGACAATGGCATAAGGCTTAAACTCCACGCGATTTCTTATACCCCATCTAGTTTTAACAATGCTGTAAAGATCGAAGTTTATTGAGCTAATCATATGATACCACTTCCGACAAAAATTCATGAAAAGTTCTTTCATGCTTCATATCTGTTCGAGCGCGGGAGAAAATTGTAAGTCACCTCCATTCCTGTGGACACTGGATTGGTTAAGCATTGTTAGTCACTAGGACTAAGTTCTCGACGAGCCGTTGGGCTCTAATTTTGAATTTTTCTTAAGAGATTTGGAGCATACATTTTTCTTTAAAATAATTTTAAATTATTCAAAAATTTATGTATTTCAACAATTAAATATTTGGAAGTGGATGTTTTTTTTGTAAAATTAAAATTAAACCAAACATCTAAGAAATCACGTTGGCAGCAGTGTATAAAAAAAACGCATAGTACACTATTAAGTATGTGTCACCCAATTTAATCATGATCAGAAATATACGATTTCAATACAATTTTGGTGAAGACGTGCTTAATTTTTCAAAAATTACAGAACTACCCTACCGCACGTCTACTCAGCAACATTATTCCTCTAATCAAAGTCTGTACTGAAAAGATACAGACATCGCGGTTCCATTTCTTTTCCCTTTTTTTTCAACACTTAAGCAAATACGCTATCGTTTAAGAATTTATATTTATTTTCATTTTATCCCTAGCAATACCCCTTGCCAACTAGTAAATTCTGTCTGGGTCTGGTCTCTGGTGTTAGGTCCTACATATATTTCGTTTGTCCGGCTTTCATTCTTTCCAAGTAAAGTGCGTACGCATAGGTATCATATCATCAGAACATAACCCTACGAACCCAGGATAAAGAAACCTGGCAAATTGTTAATAAACCCTTTTGAAACAAAAAATACCTACATAACCTCATCCTTTTGGTCCTTTGCGTATCGTCATTATCATTCGAAGTTTGTTTTTCCTTTTCCTTTTTCGTTTTCATCTTTATTTACACATCCTCCTGGGACTTCCTTCAATAAATAGTTTGTGTTTGAATACTGATACTGAGTAATTTTTTAAGCGGTTGAGCTTTAAATGGGGTAGGCGATAGTTTTGAATTATGAGAGTAATTAATAAGCAAAACATTCGAAAGCTTTCAAATTCTGATTGTCATAATTAATAAATAAAACAACTGTAACACACGATTCGTGCTAAAAATATTTGCATATTAATTAAGTTAGAGTTTTTTCGTGATGCAAAAATTTTAGTGAAAACGCATGCAACAAGTTTTCGGAAGGAATCGGGTTTGAATTAATACCAGTGCATGTACGCCTGTGTACAGAGAGGATATACATATGTAATTTTTGGATTCGCCGCCTTCGGGAGGATTTTTAGAACTCCGAATTCTTATAATTTTTCTCTTACAAATGTGGTAAGCAGATACATATTCAGAAAGAGATTTACGCGTACTAACCAAACTATTCAATGATGATTACGAGTATTTCTCAATAAAATCAAATGGACACTGTTTGGTTTTACATTGATATTTTTGAGAGTCGTTGAACCTAATGTTGGGTCAGCTTATAAAGAATTAACAGTCATACAAGCATACATATACTAACATTTTTGTGTCATATTGCTGATGGGCCCTTAGATTATTACCGTTAAATTTGTGGATATTTATTGTAGCAGATAATATTGTTTTAGATAATATACGAGTATAAGAAGTAATACAAAAAATAATAATAATTTAAGTCATGTTGCCGTTCTGAAGAAATAAAAGAAAAGCCAATAATAAATCCCAAAAGTTGAAATACCTAATGCTCTGGCCGCAAGACAAATCTGATATCTTATAATTGTGTTGATATTATATTGTTCAGTCGACAAAATTTTGTTGATTTCGACCTATTGAATCTATAGTTGGGTTCGTGTCAACAAAGTTAATTGGCGCTGTTGATCAGCGTCGTGGATTTTCACAAATCAGTATAAATATGTAATGTGAACGAACGCTGCTTATGTTTGTATGTATGTACATTGTCGATTAACATGATCGACATTTAGACCTGTTCCCACATTCTTATTAAGTGTTTACGTGTCAAAGTTGACGTTTAGAACAATATACATATATAGTTATATACATATAATATAATATTCTCCCTTTTCATACGAGCACAAAAATCAATAATAAATTCTTAAAGTTAAAATGATGCATAAAACAAAGAACTGACAGCTGAATTTTGCGTTGATAAAAAGATTATTGCTCTATCGACACAACATTTTTGATTTTTATTCATTTGAATCGGCTTGGGTTTGGAAGCACTGGTGAAAGGTCAATTTTATCAAGTCGATAGTAGCCGTGTTTTTTTTGCAAGTCCATATAGATTTGTAGAAAAAAACCACATCGGGACTTAATAACTTCTTTCCAAAAAGTTGGAAGCACTGTGCTAGCTTTGGCCTTTGCCAGCTGTATTGAGACTAGCATCAACTAGCATCCAAAAACGTCACTTTTGACTTCTCTGAACAAATTATTGATAATATATAGATAATATTTTTTGCCATCACCGTTTTTATCAGGACTTAGATTAAGTCTAGAAAATTATCTGGACTCAGCTAAGTCCGAATAGCCTTAAGTAGCTGTTGTATTTACATGTAAAGCGCTTAGTCGCGATGTCGTTTTTTCCACAACTCCTTATGAACTTGTAAAAAAACACGTTTTTTTTAGTTTAGAGCAGAGCCGGATGTCATTTTCCATTGGCCGCCTCAAAAAATACTCTTCTCAGAAGAGAATCTTGCTTCTCGATTTCAAGTCAGAATCCACTCAAAAAGCACTAATACACAAACTCAAATGTCAAAAGTAAGAACCGGCAGCAGCATTCTTGTTTGATTCTGTTTCGTTTGTGTTTGTTACAATTTAATATAAATAACAAATAATAAAATAACTATCGCAGATTTTAACAAACACGACTAACTAATACAAAGGCAAAATTTTAAATCTGAGTAGAAGTAGTGGGGACCGTTCTATTGGATTTTAGAATAAGTGGATCCTTCAGCGAAACCAATGGAAAACGACATGAGTTGTCAAAAAATAAATTGTGTTTCTTTTTTAGTTCAGAGTTCGAATATATGTACTACATATGTTGTAATGCCACTGCAAGCAATTTAGCACTCATTACATAATATTTTATAGAACTACTTTTATCAAAATTTACACCCAAAATTAAAATAGCACGAACAAATAGTTTTGTATTTGCTAACTGAGAAGTGACAGATGACAGCTGTTTTCAATTTCACTGAAAGTGATTTCGAAATTATGAAAGCGAGTGAAATGTAAAACATTAAAAACAAATTCACTCGATTTTTGGATTGTGAATTGGTGCATTTTAATATGAAATCTGGTGCTTTTTCACTTTTTTAAAGAGTAATAAGAGCAACTGGAATGTGGTGCCGTGACATAAGGCCAAGTGACATAAGCCCAAATTAGAATACTTGGCCTTATGTCACTTAACAAAAGTGACATTAGACCAAATTTTAAGAGTTGGCCTTAAGTCACTTTCGCCAAGTTGTATCTGGGCAAAAGTAAGTAGGTATTTGAAAAAATTACAAAAAAAAAAACTAAACGTTTAAGTGTAAATTTATATTTATAAGTATTATTTATTCGTATGATACATAAATCATTGTTTATCGGGTGCCGACGTTCTGGGTTTTGTTGGGCAAAAGTAATTTGGGTGGCTCGCTTCGCTGGTTTTCAGGATTTTAAATCCCTTTTCGGGGCAACAGTATATACATAACTGTTAGTTGTTTACTCCAATTAATATAAAATACAAAACTGTTGCTACAGACGCCTGCCTGGCGAATGAACATACCCTAAGCGGAGGAACGGAGTTGCGTGAGCGGGTGTGAGCCCCGAAAAAGGAGTTAAAATCCTGAAAACCCGCGAAGCGGGCCACCCAAAATACTTTTGCCTAAGAAAACCAAGAACGTCGGCCCCCGATAAACAATTATGTATTATACGAATCTAACGGAAAAAACTACTTTTTTATTTTTAACGAAGCATTTCATGCTTGACCTTAAGTCACAAACAGATTTGGCCTTATGTCACTTTGTAAAAGCGACATAAGGCCAAGTCCTAAAATTTTTTTATGAAATTAATATAAAAATGCAGTTCGGCCTTATTTCGCTTTGTCAAAGTGCAATAAAACTTTATAAAAGTGCAATAACGCCAATTGTTGAAAGTTGGCCATATTTCACTTGACCTTATTTCACGGCACCATGAAATCTCGATGCTCAATATGTTTGAGAGTGTGTCAGTTGTGTTGCTGTGACTATTTGAATATGAATTGATATTCGGCACATGTTCTTGCTTATTGATATTAGATTAAAATTTTTGACCCGCGATTCTTACTATGTTTGTTATTGTGAATAATTGATATAAAATTTATATTGGTTATATGATCTGTTTTGACCTTGGCTTGACAATGAACTTGATTATTTTGGTTCTGCTCGAAAAAGAATAATTTTTTTCACACAGATACGTCATAAAAAAAAAGAACACTTTTTCAACAACATATACATATCTATGTATGTCTCGTCGATACTACTTTTTTGACATGATGATTTAAATAAAGTATCCATAGTAACTATTGCACTATGCTTATAAACGACCCTACCAACGACATACTTATGTATGTATGAATTGTCGTTATTAGATCCTATACCAGCTGCCGTAAACGTTTACTTATTACCCTTTATGAAGTGTTATTCAAATAAAGCTTGTAGATTATGGTCCTCTCTCCAAAAACCCCTTGATCTTTCGTTCTTATATTCCTTAGACACGAACACCAACCCATTAGTTTACGTGAACCGAGTGTTATCTAATTGAGTGATTTTATAATCATATACATGTGTAGTCAAATATTTTTTTTTAGTTCGATTGGCTATTTATAAATATTTAATTTTTAATTTTACTTTCAACACAAACTATGTACTGTACATACTTCCTTTTTAGTTTTTAATTATCATGTTCCTTCAACGGAAGCACTCAAAACATTATGTTATTAGACTTATGAAATTCTTGTGCGAATGCACATTCAACATCAAAAGGCTTCATCGCTTATTCTTGTATCTAATGTATCCTTATAACAATATGAAATGAAAACATCTTATCTTGGGAGCCCGTTTCATGATATCCCATTCTAGTTGTAGGTGAAGCTCTTTTCGAATCCACCAACCAACGTGTTTCTTCTACGTTTCTCTTTTGTGTGTACAAAATATCCTCTTATCTTACAAAACTGAAAATGGAAAATCAAAATGCAAATCTTTTGAAAGATATTTGCACTTCTAGGACTTAGTTTTTTTTTTAGTTCGGATATTACGAGCTTACCATTCCATCGGTAGTTGGTGGCATTTGTTTAAAAGAAATTATAAAATCTATTTTTATGAATATGAATTTAAAAGCATGTGAAGTTTTGAAATAAAAGTGGTTTTGTTTGTTCTTACAACAATTTAGGTTTTGGATTTTTCTTATGGCAATAATCACTATTAATTTAACAAAAATAAAATGTAAGACTGTAAAAAATCGTGCGAGCTTACACTTGTTGCACGACAGGATCGAAAGAACTTGCTCTTACGTTAAAAAGACTTAGAATTTTAAAATTAAATATTGTTAGTGAAAAATGTTCATGGGCACAAAATTAGTTTTTGAAAGGGTAAAACATTTTTTTTAGTTGTTGGAGCTCAACTCAGAATGCCATAAGCAAGTATAAATTTATGAAAGAAATTTTAATTTATCTGACCTATCATAGTAGTATCCCTGGGCATAATGGTTAGTGCGTTGGACTTAAGGAATCCGAATTTTGTTTTTACATTTTCTCGAGAAAACAAAAAAAAAAAATGCACGACTAGGTCGCACGACCTTGCTCCTATATAATAGACTAGGAATTTTAAAAACGAATGTTATTAGAGAAAACTGTTAATAAGGATAAAAATAATTTTTTTTATTTTTTTTTAGTACTAAGAGAAGAACAAAAATTTTAATATTAATAAGCTTTTATATACAAAATTTTAAAAACATTTTCAAGAAAAAAATTTGGTACACCAACTTAAGGTTTTTATTAGATATTGTAAATTAAATTTGCAAAAAAAATATTGAGCTGTTTTTGAGATATCGAATTTTCAAAAAAAAATTTAATATTTCAAAATTTTTTTTATTAAAATAAAAATCGTAAAAATTAATTGAAAGAAAAAAAAATTATCAAAATTCTAGGCGCGCGCCGTTTTCGAGAAAAATACGATTTTTTAAAACCATTTTTTAACATTTGTATTGTGGATATACCTTTATTTTTAGGTAAAACAAATATTTTTCTCTCACATCTTGTAGATTATATCGAGAAACTTTTATTTATTGAGTTTAAAAAAAAATCTAGAATGGGGTTTTCGAAATATTGATTTTTGAAAAAAAAATTTAAAACTTTTTTTAAAAATCAAAAAAAAAAACTTTGAAAATTTGAATACAAAATACTATTTAAATTTTTGGTTTGCCTTAGCAAAAAAAAAATGATCAAAATCTATTGAACCGTTTTTGTAAAATTCAAAAACAAAAAAAAATGTTCCATGGGGGTACCTTCAATAACCATTTTTCGGAAAGAATTCGTCAACCATTACCTAGCTTTAACTAAATGATTTTTTTTTGTATTTTTTAAATCACTCGAACAGTTTTTGAGAAAAAAAAAAATTATAAAATTTTGAAAAAAATTCGTATGGCAGGTACCGTTATTTTTGGTCTTAAAAAAAAACGTGTGGAGGGAAAAAATTAAAAATGATATCTACCAAGTTTAAAAAAAATAGGCCAAGCCGTTTAGGCTGTAGTCGAAGTCGAAGAGACAGACAGACAGAATTGCGAGACCCACTTTTTTGGTCTTCGCTATCATCGTATTATCAACTTTGATCAAAATCTCGAGTTCGATTTTTTTTACGAATGCATAACTGGCCTTATAGTACCTATAAGTCGCAAGTCAAAATGAAAGTTTCTCTTTAGTTTTCAAATCATTAAATTCTGCGCGGTTTCTGATTTTTAATATAGTAATTCTCTCAAGATCATATATACTTCACTTCACAATGAATTTTATTTTTTCCATTTAAAAATAAATGAAAATTTTTGTATGTGAAGCACAGCCATCTAGATGAGAGCCGTGAGTTATGCGGTACCTACATAGGTATTATTGCAGTTCATTAAAGCATCACGAATTACTACCTGTTGAAATCGTTTGAACATTTTTTTTTGAATGCGGATAAAAAATAAGACGAATTTGTTGTATTCATTTTATATAAAATTAGAAGGGAAATTACATAACAATAGTCTGTATCAAATTCGAAGAAAATCCGCCCACTCGTTTAGGTTCTAACCGGTCGGTATGAATCCAATACTTGATCTATAAACATGTTAAAGCTGCAACAGGCAGCTTTCAAGTATCAAATCTGGAGCATGAGCAAATATATGGAACCTATCCAATCCATGCCTTACTTTTATTTGTTGTTGAATAATGCGATACTCTTTTTAGCATGGAAAATGATGCCCCCATTGATATTCAAATCTTTTCATGAAAATGCAAAGTGTGCAACTCTTTGACTCAGTCCTGCAAGATGCAACAAAAGATTATTACAGTGTCAACGTTAAGAAGAAGAAAAGCAGATAAAGACAAAATTACACACTGCTGTGTCGGGGACTTCTTTCATTTTTACTTGCGATGTACTAGGTAGGTACTTATGGCAAGTTCTGCATTTGGAAAAAAAAATCGAATTTGAGATTTTAATCAAAGTTGACATTACGATGATAGCGAAGACGAAAAAAGTGGATCCGGCAATTCCGTCTGTCTGTCTGTATGTCTGACCTCGATCTACAGCCTAATGGAGGTATTTTCTTCAAACTCGGTACTTAAGGGTCTTCGGTGATTCCCTAGCGGAGAAATTGAATTTTTTTTAAGCTCCAAAATTAACGGTACTCCCCATACACCCGTACTGCAAAATCTTATTTATCTCCGAAACGACTCTAACGATTTTTATAAAAATAAAATGCACGACTGGGTCGCACGAACTTGCTCTTATGTAATAGACGAGGAATTTTAAAAACAAATGTTATTAGAAAAAACTGTTCAAAAGGATAAAATTGTCATCATTTTTTAAATTCTCTTTAGTAGTAAGAGACAAAAACAGAATGCTATGCAAATATGAATTTATGCAAGAACAAAAATTATAAGTCGTTGTAGTGGTTTCTTAATAAAATAAGGTTTTATATATAAAATTTGAATTAAAAAAAAAACTTGGTATGTCAACTTTAGGTTTTTATTATTGTACGAATGATATATACATAATTAAATTTCCAAAAAAAAATATTGACCCATTTTTGACATATCGAAATTTCCAAAAAAAAAAATGATTTTTTTTCAAAAATTCAAAGAATATTTTTTTTTAAGTTTCGAAATGCAATGTTTCTTAAAGTTTTTAGAAGCATCTCTATAAAAAAAATTCATTAAAGTCCGTTATGACGATAATGAGAAATTCAAAATTTTAAAAAATTGTTCTATGGTAGGTACAGTCAGTAATGTCTTGTTTTCAATTTTTTTTTTTGAATAAATTATAGATCTTAAAAATTAATCGAAAGACTAAAAATTTAAGCAAAATTCTCGGAACCATTTTTGAGAAAAATACGATTTTCGAAAACCATTTTTAATATTTGTATGGAGGGTACCGTTATTTTTGGTCTTAAAAAATCAAATCAGAAAACTCATTTATTTATTATATGCTTAATACAAGCAGAACTTAAAACTAGACATAATAAACTTAAATCTATACTTTAACATAATAAAGGGAGTACAATTCATTATTAATTTGTTTTTTGGTTTGATACGAAACAATAGAATTAATGTATTATTAATTATTATGGTATAGTATAATTTAGGCTTAATAATAGCTTAAAACTAAAATGGGAAGAAGGTTTAGTGAGGGGTTTGGGACAGAATTCTTCTAAGGGATGCAGAATTGAGGGAAAAATCAAAAATATCTTGAACAGAGTTGGCTGAACGTAACAATCTGGAGATTGGGTTGAAGTGTCCGTAGTTGGTGCGGTGTGTAGGGAGGTGGAAAAAGGGGACAGAACGTAAATGACGTGGATTTGTATTGATAATTATTAATTCAAGCAAGGCCGGAGAGTCAATGATACCAGTGATATCGGCGATATGACGACGTTCAGCAAGGGTATGTAGGTTGATCAATTGTAGACGGTCTTCATACGGGGGTAAGATAAGGGGATCGGACCAATTCAAATTGCGCAAAGCAAAACGAAGAAATCTTCGTTGTACTGCTTCAATTCTATGTGAGTGAGTGATGAGGTATGGTGACCAAATCTGACTAGCATATTCAAGGATGGGTCTGACAAATGTGACATATAAAGATCTAGTAACAAATGGATCGTTAAATTCCTTAGACCAACGCTTGATAAGGCCAAGAGAAGAATTAGCTTTCGCAAGTATATGATCAATATGAGAGCGAAAATTTAGCTCTTTATCACATATTACCCCAAGGTCTGTAATTGAGGAAACAATAGGGACAGGTACATTACGGAAATGATAGGATCGAGAAATTGAAGGTAAACGTTTACGGGAGAAAGTCATAAACTGACATTTTTTTATATTGAGTTCAAGAAAGTTTTTATTGCACCAAGTAAAAAAAGTATTTAGGTCATGTTGGAGAAGCGAAGATTCTCGAGAAGATGCGATTGTTTTGATTATTTTAATGTCGTCAGCATAGATGGAGATATCAGAGAAGGAAATGATGTTACTCACGTCATTGATGGCAAGAACAAATAGGATTGGGCCGAGATGGCTGCCTTGAGGAACCCCTGAGGATGCAAAGATTGGATCAGACACCGCGTTTCTAAAAACAACTCTATATGTTCGGTTCACTAGGTATGATTTAGTCCACTCAATAAACCATGTTGGAAAACCAAGAGCTTTCAGTTTTATATAGATAATTTGGTGACTGATCCTGTCAAAGGCTTTACTAAAATCAGTAGTTATAACATCAACTTCGAGACTTTTTTCTAAAGATATTAGTGTTTTGGAGACAAATTGGATAAGGTTAGTTGTGGTGGACCTACCCTTTAAGAATCCGTGTTGAAATGGGGAAACAATAGATTTACAATAGAAGTAAAGAGAATCGTAAACCATACTTTCAAAGAGCTTGGGTAACGAAGAAAGTTTAGCGATAGGTCGGTAATTAGAGATATCATTCTTACAACCCTTTTTGAAAACGGGAAAGATAAAAGACTCCGGGGGGAAAAATATAAAAGCCATATCTACCAAGTTTAAAGAAAAACGGCCGAGTCGTTTAGCTGTAGTCGAACAGACAGACAGACAGAATTGCGAGACCCACTTTTTTGGTCTTCGCTATTATCGTAATGTCAATTTTGATCAAAATCTCGAGTTCGATTTTTTTCCGAATGCATAACTTGCCTTATAGTACCTATAAGTCGCAAGTAAAAATTATGTGTGCTATTATGGACATGGACTATAATCTTTAAAAAAAAAAATTGGGTCAAAATGTTATTAACGGTAGCTGTCATAGAACCGTTTTTTTTGATTTTCGAATTTCTCATCAATGGCTCTAACGATTTTGAACAAAAGGTTTTAACAGGAGGTCCCTTAAATTTAAAATGATATTGCATAAACAAATATTCGAAAGAATATTTTTTTGGGTTTTTAAAAAAATAATTTAATAATTTTTTTTTTTTAAATCAATATCTTCAAAACGTGTGAACGGTTATTTTTTGAAATTATTTCCTAAAATTTATATTATGAAATATGTGCTTACTATTGGTATCCCAAATTTTTTTCTTGAAAAATTTTAAAGAAATTTCTTATATAAAAATTTATTTAATAATAAGACTTTGTTTAAACTTTGTTTGCGTAAATTCATACTTTTCTAGAAATCAGACTGCAATTTTATGCATTTGAAAATTTTAATCTCATTTAATCCATGTTTTAAATTTTACTTTTATAAAATATAATATTTTAAATTCCAAAGTACTTTTACATAAGAGCAAGTACATACGTGCGTGCGATCCATTCGTGCATTTTATTTTTTTCTGTTTTTATGTTTGTTCATTAGTCATATCCTTCTTTCGTTTCCATTTACGTTTGAACTTAAACGACAGGATTATTAAAAGAAACAGTTCTGTGCAAGTGAATACATTTTGTGTACAGCATTATTTTTCCAACGAGGGAACTTTGTGGGCAATCAGATTAATTCTGCACAAATGTCAGTATATTTCGTATATCTAAGGACTCAGTGTCCGATTATGTTTTTAAATACCCAAAACCGCCAGCAGCTGAACTTCACATTTCCCTTACTATAAATGAGAACACCGGAATTTTCATGATAACGTTAGTTTTGTTTTTGACAGTCAAATCTTTCTCAATCAGCTGTGCTTCAACAAGAGAGATGATAAAAATAGAATTAAATTTCGTTTGCTGCTGTTGGAAAATGAGGTTTTTTGAGTCTTGTTGTTTTAGTTGTTAGTCTTAGATGTGACCTTGCAACTAAAACTAATGAGGTGAAATTAGCAAGCGCCGTCAAGAGTGAATAGTGGAAGACTTCGGTTCTAGTCACACTAAATTGAAACAAATCCATTCATCTATTGAAACAATATGCCAATTTAGCAGGCCATACACAAGCAGAATTAAAAGCATTTACGTTTGGCAATCCAGAAGAACCTTCCCAAACTCTCCCATCTAAAATGTCAAACGAACAAGTTGAAACACTTTTTTTGAATCTGAAGTACATATATGTTTCGTTGTAGACGTTTTGTAATTAAAAAAAATCGAGCTCGAGATTTTGATCAAATTGGACATTACGATGACATCGAAGACAAAAAAAGTGATAGAGAGCATTGGGTCCCACAATACCGTCTGCATGTCTGTACCTCGACCAATATCATAAGCCGCTGAACCGATTTTCGTCCAACTTGGTATTTAAGGTTGTTCAGTGATTTCATGAAGAAAATTTTAATTTTTTTAGCTCCAAAGTAAATGTACCTGTTACAATTTTGATAAAAAAATAGGTATTTAATTTTGGCCATGGACTACATTTTGATCATATAAAATTTTAAGAAAAAATTTACTAACAGTACCTGTCATAGAAACTTTTTTTTATTATCGACTTTCTCATTAACGGCTCTAACAATTTTCACCAAAAGTTTTATACAGGAGTTCCTTTTAATTTAAAATAATATTGTATATACAAATTTTCTAAAAATTAGTTTTTGAATTTTTGAAAAAAAAATTCAAATTTTTTCAATATCTTGAAAACGAGTGAACGATTAGTTTTTGAAATTATTTCGTATAATGTAAATATATTATTAAATACTTAAAATTAAAAAATCTTAAAGAAATTTTATATAATCGTTTTATTATCAAAATCATCACGGCAATTTAAGGCATTTGAACACAACTGGGGTCTTTATCTTTGAGTAAAGTCGAAATTCCACAATAGTTGATTTTGGGATAATGAACACCAGAAATTGCGTGGTAATATAATCAAACCAAACTTAATATTAATTTGAGGCTCTTAGAAAGCAATATAAATACTAAAACCAAGCAGACGTGAAAATTCTTGAAACCATTTTCTAAAAATTTGCAGAAAACTTGCACAGCAGTGAGTATGAGGTGCATTTGGGAAATGGTCGGAATAAGGAGAATTCGTAAATTCAGGATACTTTAAATCTTTGCATATGATGTCTAGAGTAAATTTTCATTTTCTTTTTAGCTTTGTTGGCACAAAAAAACACGCAGCAACAGATGAGATGATGTTTGATTGTGATATACATAAGTGCACTTCAAGGAATTAAAAGTGCGTTTTTTTATATAAACTACTTGTTCCTGATGTTCATGTATTAGCGTCAGGTATTTTCGATTCTTAAGGAAATTGAAGAGTTTTTATTTACCTTCTGTTTAGAGAGAAATTTTGAATTTTGAAAAATAGGTGTTGAATAATTTAAATACCTATAATCATATGCATACATTTATGTAAATTGTTTGTCATGGTAGTCCTGAATGTGTTTTTAATTTATATTTAGTGGGGTGTGATTGATACCAAATAAAATGTACGACTGGGTCGCACATACTTGCTCCTATGTAATAGGATAGGAATTTTGAAAACGAAAGTTATTAGAGAAAACTCATTTTTTAAACTCTTTTATTCAAGAACAAAAATTATAAGTAGTTGTAGTGGTTTCTTAAAAAATAAGCTTTTATACAACGTTTTTAAAATATTTTTAAGAAAAAAAATTGGTGCTCCAACTTAAAGTATTTATTGTGCGAATAAAAATTAAATTTCTAAAAAAAAATGCTAAGCTGTTTTTGAGATATCAAATTTTCCAAGAAAAAAAATGTTTTTTTTCCAAAAACTCAAAAATATTTTTTTTTTAAGTTTTAAGGAGCTTCTCTATACAAAATTTCATTAAAATCCGTTATTGAAATAATGAGAAATTCAAAATTTGAAAAAATGGTCCTTTGGTAGGTTTAGTCAGAATAATCTTAATTTCAATTTTTTTATGAAATTATAGATCATAAAAAATAATCGAAGGTAAAAAATTTTATCAAAATTCTAGGAACCGTTTTCGAGAAAAATACGATTTTTGAAAACCATATTTTTAACATTTGTATGGAAAGTATCGTTATTTTTAGGTAAAATATTTTTTTTTCTCACATGTTGTAGATTATATTAGGAAAATTTTATTTATCAAATATAAAAAAATAGTATGGAGTTTTCGAAATATTGAGTTTTGAAAAAAAAAAACATTTTTGAATAAAAAAAAATTTCTTTGAAAATTTGAATACACAATAATATTCAAACTATTGGGGAGCTTTAGTGTAAGATAAATTTTCAAAATCGGTTGTACCGTTTTTGAGAAAATCAAAAACAAAAAACTGGTTCCAAGGGGGGTACCATTAATAACCATTTTTCGGATTTTTTTTTTCAACTATTACCTAGCTTTAACTAAATGAGATTTTTTTGTATTTTTCTTTTTGAAATCTGTCGAACAGTTTTTGAGAAAAAAAAATATTTATAAAATTTCGAAAAAAAATTTGTATGGCAGGTACCGTTATTTTTGGTCTTAAAAAAAAAGAAAAAATCTCTTGGGGGAAAAATTAAATAAACTATATCTACCAAGTCCCACGAAAATTGGCCCAGCCGTTTAGGCTGTAGTCGAACAGACAGAATTTCGAGACCCACTTTTCCGTCTTCGCTTTCATCGTAAAGTCAACTTTGATCAAAATCTCGAGTTTGATTTTTTTTACATATGCATAACTTGCCTATAAGTCGCAAGTAAAAATGATAAAAATATATTTTTTTGTAATAGTTCTCGAAGAAAAATAAAACCGATAGAATACTTTTAGCATTAATATAGTTTTCAGGCCAAAATGTTGGGGGCAACACCATGTTTTTTTCTTTTACAAATTGATTGGTTTGCATTTGGCAGTGTTTAGCTCGAAGCAATTTTTCATAACCATTTCAATATTGTTAACATTACGAAAAAATAGAGGACCTAAATGGCTGCCTTGTGGGATCCTGGATATAGTTAATAAATCACTGAAGAAGATATATCTGAAACAATGTTTATAGTAACGGTTTTTTAGGTAAGAAAAAGTCCATCTCAGGAGGAAAATTTCAAACCCAAGGCTGAACAGTTTTAGAAAAATAAGTTTTTGGGGAATGTTGGCCTTACTGAAATCAGTTAATTAAATATCGACTTTCTTTTTGTTTCGAAGGCTGAGAGCTGATTATTAGTCTAAGAGCCCACAGAAAATGTTTGGTTTGGAGAGTATGAGCGTTTATAGGTGCATGCATCCAGGGGCGTATTTACCCTAGGGCTAAAAGGGCTACAGCCCGGGGCGGCAAGGCTGCTAGGGGCGGCTTGCGCTTGGCCAATTTATAATATTTTTTTCAAGCGATTGAACTTTCAAAACATTCAAGCAGAACGACGCAAGCCGCCCCTAGCAATTGGCCAATTAATAACATTTTTTTGAAGCGATTGAACTTTCAAAACATACAAGCAAAGGGGCGCAAGCCGCCTCTAGGAATTGGCCAAATTATAATATTTTTTTGAAGCGATTGAACTTTCAAAACATACAAGCAAAAGGGCGGATGCCGCCCATAACAATTATCCAATTTACAATATTTTTGAAGGATAAACAAAAAATGCAAAGATTAAAAAAATGCGATTTTTTGAGTTTCTCAAGCATGACAATTTTTTCAGTGCCGTGAGTGTCCGGCTGTAAGAGAGTTCACTGTAACATGTCACTCACTTTTTTTACCATTTACTATTTATACTTTTTATAAACGATTTTTTATAATGAAAATTCATAGTTAAAATATTTACAGACATGAACCTATTCTTTGGAACAAATTCCAATGAAACGAAAACATTATCTAAATAAAAAAAAACACTTGTTGCTATGTAGCTCTACAAAAATGGGCTAGAACGGATCTTAATTTTTTGTTTCTAAGCCATCTACAAAAAGTCCCTTTTTATTAAAAAAAATTTATAAAAATCCATCAAGCCGGATTTTAAATATAAGGTCACACACAAATTTTTATTCTTTATATACCTAGCAAATAATGCCTCAATTGTTTTTACTTGCGATATATGTAGGTAGATACTATAGGGCAAGTTCTGCATTTGGAAAAAAAATCGAACTCGAGATTTTGATCAAAGTTGACATTACGATGATAGCGAAGACGAAAAAAGTGGGTCCGACAATTCCGTCTGTCTGTCTGTATGTCTGTATGTCTGTATGTCTGTACCTCGAACTACAGCCTAAACTACTGGAGGTATTTTCTTCAAACTCGGTACTTAAGGGTCTTCGGTGATTCCCTAGAGGAGAAATTGAAATTTTTTTTTTAGCTCCAAAACTAAGGGTACCCCCCATACACCCGTAATGCAAAATCTTATTTTTCTCGAAAACGGCTCTAACGATTTCGATAAAAAAAATTAGGTGTGATATTATGCACATGAACTACATTTTAGTAAAAAAAAATTTGGGGGGAAATGTTATTAGGGGTACCTGTCATAGAACCGTTTTTTTGATTTTCGATTTTCTCACCAACGGCTCTAACGATTTTTACCGAAATTTTTATGCAGGAGCTCCTTTGCATTTTAAAATATATAAATAAAAAATTTGTTCGAAAAAATAGTTTTTGGATTTTTAAAAAAATAATACAATTGTTTTTTTGAAAATTCGATATCTTGAAAACCGATACACGATTAAATTTTTAAATTACGTTTTAAAATGTATTTTATTAAATACTAATAATTTGCGTAAAAATTTTTTTTATAAAAATTTTAAGGAAAATTTAGTACACAAAAAACATGTTTCAGTGTGTCTGTATGTCTGTACCTCTCACTACAGCTTAAACCACTGGACCTTTTTCTTTCAATCTCGGTAGTTATAAGTCTTCGGTGATTCCCTAGAGGAGAAATTGAATTTTTTTTAGCTCCAAAACTAACGGTACCCCCCATACACCCGTAATGCAAAATCTTATTTATCTCGAAAACGGCTCTAACGATTTTGATAAAAAAATAGGTGTGATATTATAAACATAGGCTACATTTTGGGGGGAAATGTTATTAGGGGTACCTGCCATAGACCCGTTTTTTTTTCGACTTTCTCATTAACGGCTATAAGGATTTTAACCCAAAATTTTCAGCAGGAGTCCCCTTAAGTTTAAAATAATATTGTATAAAAAAATATTCGAAAAAATATTTGTTGGGTTTTTAAAAAAAAAATTTTTTTTAAATCAATATCTTCAAAACCTATGAACGATTATTTTTTGAAATTATTTCCTAAAATCAATATTATTTAATACTTAAAATTCGCATCCCACATTTTTTTCTTGAAAAATTTGAGAGAAATTTCTTATATAAAAAATGTATTCAATAATAAAACGTTTTTTCAAAGTTTATTTGCATAAATTCATACTTTTCCGGAAACCAGACGGCAATTTTATGCATTTGAACATTATTATCCATGTTTTATATTTATAAAATGTATCTTAAATTCCAAAGTAATTTTACATAAGAGCAAGTTCGTGCGATCCAGTCGTGCATTTTATTTTGTAATAGTTCTCGATGAAAAATAAAACCGATAGAATACTTTAAGGATTAACATAGTTTTCAGGCCAAAATGGTGGGAGCAACACCGTTTTTTTTTCTTATACAAATTGATTGGTTTGCATTTGGCAGTGTTTAGCTCCAAGCAATTTTTCATAACCATTTCAATATTGTTAACAGTAAGAAAAAAGTAGAGGACCTAAATGGCTGCCTTGTGGGATCCGGGATATAGTTAATAAATAACTGAAGAAGATATATCTGAAACAATGTTTATAGTAACGGTTTTTCAGGTAAGAAAAAGTCCATCTCAGGAGGAAAAGTTCAAACCCAAGGCTGGACAGTTTTAGAAAAATAAGTTTTTGGGAAATGTTGGCCTTACTGAAATCAGTTAATTAAACATCGACTTCTTTTTTGTTTCGAAGGCTGAGAGCTGATTATTAGTCTAAGAGCCCACAGAAAATGTTTGGTTTGGAGAGTATGAGCGTTTATAGGTGCATGCATCATTATATCGAATGGCATACAAATTACAAAAATCTGTCAAGTTTTTTTTGTCCCATTGGTGTGGGTGATGAGTAATATTAGTAATTTTACCCATTTTTGTGTCGTATAATAGCTTCAATTTTTTTATTAAAAAAGAAAATCATGTCAGTTTCCCTAAGCCTAAACACCTTAATCTCGACGATCCGATTAATAGAAATTAAGATATAAGCTTTCAAGAAACCCCTTTTTTTTTTTTTGAGATTTTATAGAAAGCAAAAATCAACGAAAATGAAAACAACAAAGTTTAGCTTATAACTTAATGCGTCTTGCGAGAAATGGTCAATGGTTAGGGTAGAGGAAGAAGCCGAATTGGAACGAAAAAGGGTACATTTTGGCCCAAGTCTAGTTAAGGTTGTCGAGCGTTTTTTTTCGATTTGGGTGTTCGTCTTAACAATGGATTGTCAATGCATTTTAATAACATCATGCCAGCGAGTTAAGAGTTGAATCATTTCATTAGGGCTTGAAAAAAGCCATTCGATCTCAACTGGGATACAAATTTTGAAACTACTGGTTGAATTGCTTTTGCATTTGACATCACATTTAGTGTATTCCATCTATTTATGAAGCTTTTATATGGAAAATTTTTGTTGATGACAAAATAACATCTGAAATGATTATGACAGACTTCAGACGACAACTCTGAAATTCCTTCATTTATTGTGATCCATTGATGGTTGTTGCATTTGATACCCCACATTATATGAGCGGATGTACCCGAATAGGGTCAATAAGTTAGTTGTATATAAGTTGTTGATAAGCCTAGTTCTTTGAATTTTTATCTAGCTTTAAGAATGTTATGTATAAGTTACTGAGTAGTTAAATTGTTGGTCAGTGGTGTACTGCCTTGGTTGTGATGGTTGTGACCAATCCTGCAAGAGAATTTATGGTCTTAAAAAATGCTTCTCATTTTAGTCGTTTGGACTTGGCAGAATATTTTATGTCCGCTCTATTCCTCCTAACACGCGGACTCGAATAGTTGATAGTAGCTGAAAGTCTCAAGGTTTGTTTTCCATATCCACGTTCTACCTTTTTTTTGTTTTCTGCTCTTGGGCCAAGGGGACATCTGCCTCTTTTACTGTCGCTAGGGCTGCTACGTCTAGTAAATTGCAAAATAGATTAAAAACTGATTTCTGTTATTGGCATTTTTGAAGATCACTATATTTCTTAAATGATGCTTAAGCCTTTGAAAAGGTTTGGCACTTGGAACTAGAGTACAAACTGCATAGGGGGACCTTTTCAGGGGTACTGCAAAATACTGAAATCTAACGTAACGAACCCATTATTTAGAATACGGTACTACCAAAATTTCAAGGAACTAAAAACAATTTACTTCAACAATAGGGCCCCTAACGTTCTTCTTTTGGCTTTACATAATTCTATTTGCTTACAATATCATATTAACGTTTTCTTAATCTATTTCATAATGAGTGGGTGTTTTATCCCCTGTAGTACTCATTGCTGTTCTTCTCGTAAAAGGGTTCATCGTCGTTATGGATGGTTTCTTCAAATTGATCGTCAATGATGGCTCGGGCGTATAGATATCTGCCACTAGACTCTAGTTCATGCTGGAGGAATTGTTGCACTTCTGAGTTCGGATTATCTCCCTGGTTCCTGATGATTTTTCCGGAGAGCTGCAGCAAATACTTGTTTAGTGGTATTAACTTTGCTTCTTTGAACAGCTTCTTAGTTGCTATATACTTCTTCGTCAGTGGGTTACGGTATAGTACAGTGTAAATACAGAGCGTCTTTCTTTCAAAATGCTTCATCTTCTTCATAGATGTAGGTGCAATATTAAACCAGATGGGAAAGGCGTAAGTCAGAACGGGTCGGATAAGCTGCTGGTACATAAGTAGCTTGGTCTTCTTCTATAGTCCGTTTCGCCTGCTGAGTAGCGGTTGGACCAAGTGCAGTGAAAAGTTGGGTCTCTTCAACATCGAGTCTGCATTTTTTTAAATTTGAGTTTGTCGGAAAAGTTGTTTTCCAAGTACATCGTTGATGATTTGACTGTTACTTCAGTGTTGTCTGGAGACTTTAGTTGGATTGCATCACAGCTCTTCTTCTAATGACAGTCACTGGTGTTTGGAAGCAGAAGAGTTCGGTCTTACCACTGTTAATCCATTGGACATAGCACTCTCCTGGCAGCATTTTCTGGTGAAATAGCGTTGGCGTATGCAATGGAGTCATCAGCGACTCAGCGTAAGTCATCGCCTTTGTGCCTGGTATGTTGGCTGGTTGTTCTGTAGCGTAAATGTTGACCAGTAGGGGCCCAAGTTTTGATCCTTGAGGAACTACAGCGTTGATTCGCTTGATACATGTTTTGCCATCTGTACATACAAAAGTCTATGAGTTAGGAAATTTTTGTTCTTACCAAGTGATTAGGAAGTCCAAGTTCCGAGACTTTGAATAATACGAGTAATCCTTTAATCCAAGCGCTGTCGAAAGATTTTTCGATATCCAGCAAGCACGGTACAGTACTTTCCTTATTGTTGAGTCAAAGTGTAACATCGGAATGGAGACCCAGTAGTAAATGTAAAATTTGTTCGAAAAAATAGTTTTTGGATTTTTAAAAAAATAATACAATTGTTTTTTTGAAAATTCGATATCTTGAAAACCGATACACGATTAAATTTTTAAATTACGTTTTAAAATGTATTTTATTAAATACTAATAATTTGCGTAAAAATTTTTTTTATAAAAATTTTAAGGAAAATTTAGTACACAAAAAACATGTTTCAGTGTGTCTGTATGTCTGTACCTCTCACTACAGCTTAAACCACTGGACCTTTTTCTTTCAATCTCGGTAGTTATAAGTCTTCGGTGATTCCCTAGAGGAGAAATTGAATTTTTTTTAGCTCCAAAACTAACGGTACCCCCCATACACCCGTAATGCAAAATCTTATTTATCTCGAAAACGGCTCTAACGATTTTGATAAAAAAATAGGTGTGATATTATAAACATAGGCTACATTTTGGGGGGAAATGTTATTAGGGGTACCTGCCATAGACCCGTTTTTTTTTCGACTTTCTCATTAACGGCTATAAGGATTTTAACCCAAAATTTTCAGCAGGAGTCCCCTTAAGTTTAAAATAATATTGTATAAAAAAATATTCGAAAAAATATTTGTTGGGTTTTTAAAAAAAAAATTTTTTTTAAATCAATATCTTCAAAACCTATGAACGATTATTTTTTGAAATTATTTCCTAAAATCAATATTATTTAATACTTAAAATTCGCATCCCACATTTTTTTCTTGAAAAATTTGAGAGAAATTTCTTATATAAAAAATGTATTCAATAATAAAACGTTTTTTCAAAGTTTATTTGCATAAATTCATACTTTTCCGGAAACCAGACGGCAATTTTATGCATTTGAACATTATTATCCATGTTTTATATTTATAAAATGTATCTTAAATTCCAAAGTAATTTTACATAAGAGCAAGTTCGTGCGATCCAGTCGTGCATTTTATTTTGTAATAGTTCTCGATGAAAAATAAAACCGATAGAATACTTTAAGGATTAACATAGTTTTCAGGCCAAAATGGTGGGAGCAACACCGTTTTTTTTTCTTATACAAATTGATTGGTTTGCATTTGGCAGTGTTTAGCTCCAAGCAATTTTTCATAACCATTTCAATATTGTTAACAGTAAGAAAAAAGTAGAGGACCTAAATGGCTGCCTTGTGGGATCCGGGATATAGTTAATAAATAACTGAAGAAGATATATCTGAAACAATGTTTATAGTAACGGTTTTTCAGGTAAGAAAAAGTCCATCTCAGGAGGAAAAGTTCAAACCCAAGGCTGGACAGTTTTAGAAAAATAAGTTTTTGGGAAATGTTGGCCTTACTGAAATCAGTTAATTAAACATCGACTTCTTTTTTGTTTCGAAGGCTGAGAGCTGATTATTAGTCTAAGAGCCCACAGAAAATGTTTGGTTTGGAGAGTATGAGCGTTTATAGGTGCATGCATCATTATATCGAATGGCATACAAATTACAAAAATCTGTCAAGTTTTTTTTGTCCCATTGGTGTGGGTGATGAGTAATATTAGTAATTTTACCCATTTTTGTGTCGTATAATAGCTTCAATTTTTTTATTAAAAAAGAAAATCATGTCAGTTTCCCTAAGCCTAAACACCTTAATCTCGACGATCCGATTAATAGAAATTAAGATATAAGCTTTCAAGAAACCCCTTTTTTTTTTTTTGAGATTTTATAGAAAGCAAAAATCAACGAAAATGAAAACAACAAAGTTTAGCTTATAACTTAATGCGTCTTGCGAGAAATGGTCAATGGTTAGGGTAGAGGAAGAAGCCGAATTGGAACGAAAAAGGGTACATTTTGGCCCAAGTCTAGTTAAGGTTGTCGAGCGTTTTTTTTCGATTTGGGTGTTCGTCTTAACAATGGATTGTCAATGCATTTTAATAACATCATGCCAGCGAGTTAAGAGTTGAATCATTTCATTAGGGCTTGAAAAAAGCCATTCGATCTCAACTGGGATACAAATTTTGAAACTACTGGTTGAATTGCTTTTGCATTTGACATCACATTTAGTGTATTCCATCTATTTATGAAGCTTTTATATGGAAAATTTTTGTTGATGACAAAATAACATCTGAAATGATTATGACAGACTTCAGACGACAACTCTGAAATTCCTTCATTTATTGTGATCCATTGATGGTTGTTGCATTTGATACCCCACATTATATGAGCGGATGTACCCGAATAGGGTCAATAAGTTAGTTGTATATAAGTTGTTGATAAGCCTAGTTCTTTGAATTTTTATCTAGCTTTAAGAATGTTATGTATAAGTTACTGAGTAGTTAAATTGTTGGTCAGTGGTGTACTGCCTTGGTTGTGATGGTTGTGACCAATCCTGCAAGAGAATTTATGGTCTTAAAAAATGCTTCTCATTTTAGTCGTTTGGACTTGGCAGAATATTTTATGTCCGCTCTATTCCTCCTAACACGCGGACTCGAATAGTTGATAGTAGCTGAAAGTCTCAAGGTTTGTTTTCCATATCCACGTTCTACCTTTTTTTTGTTTTCTGCTCTTGGGCCAAGGGGACATCTGCCTCTTTTACTGTCGCTAGGGCTGCTACGTCTAGTAAATTGCAAAATAGATTAAAAACTGATTTCTGTTATTGGCATTTTTGAAGATCACTATATTTCTTAAATGATGCTTAAGCCTTTGAAAAGGTTTGGCACTTGGAACTAGAGTACAAACTGCATAGGGGGACCTTTTCAGGGGTACTGCAAAATACTGAAATCTAACGTAACGAACCCATTATTTAGAATACGGTACTACCAAAATTTCAAGGAACTAAAAACAATTTACTTCAACAATAGGGCCCCTAACGTTCTTCTTTTGGCTTTACATAATTCTATTTGCTTACAATATCATATTAACGTTTTCTTAATCTATTTCATAATGAGTGGGTGTTTTATCCCCTGTAGTACTCATTGCTGTTCTTCTCGTAAAAGGGTTCATCGTCGTTATGGATGGTTTCTTCAAATTGATCGTCAATGATGGCTCGGGCGTATAGATATCTGCCACTAGACTCTAGTTCATGCTGGAGGAATTGTTGCACTTCTGAGTTCGGATTATCTCCCTGGTTCCTGATGATTTTTCCGGAGAGCTGCAGCAAATACTTGTTTAGTGGTATTAACTTTGCTTCTTTGAACAGCTTCTTAGTTGCTATATACTTCTTCGTCAGTGGGTTACGGTATAGTACAGTGTAAATACAGAGCGTCTTTCTTTCAAAATGCTTCATCTTCTTCATAGATGTAGGTGCAATATTAAACCAGATGGGAAAGGCGTAAGTCAGAACGGGTCGGATAAGCTGCTGGTACATAAGTAGCTTGGTCTTCTTCTATAGTCCGTTTCGCCTGCTGAGTAGCGGTTGGACCAAGTGCAGTGAAAAGTTGGGTCTCTTCAACATCGAGTCTGCATTTTTTTAAATTTGAGTTTGTCGGAAAAGTTGTTTTCCAAGTACATCGTTGATGATTTGACTGTTACTTCAGTGTTGTCTGGAGACTTTAGTTGGATTGCATCACAGCTCTTCTTCTAATGACAGTCACTGGTGTTTGGAAGCAGAAGAGTTCGGTCTTACCACTGTTAATCCATTGGACATAGCACTCTCCTGGCAGCATTTTCTGGTGAAATAGCGTTGGCGTATGCAATGGAGTCATCAGCGACTCAGCGTAAGTCATCGCCTTTGTGCCTGGTATGTTGGCTGGTTGTTCTGTAGCGTAAATGTTGACCAGTAGGGGCCCAAGTTTTGATCCTTGAGGAACTACAGCGTTGATTCGCTTGATACATGTTTTGCCATCTGTACATACAAAAGTCTATGAGTTAGGAAATTTTTGTTCTTACCAAGTGATTAGGAAGTCCAAGTTCCGAGACTTTGAATAATACGAGTAATCCTTTAATCCAAGCGCTGTCGAAAGATTTTTCGATATCCAGCAAGCACGGTACAGTACTTTCCTTATTGTTGAGTCAAAGTGTAACATCGGAATGGAGACCCAGTAGTAAATGTAGGCTAGAGTGTTTATTTCGAAAGCCATACTGGAATTCCGGTATGACACCTCTTTCTCTGCGGAAAACGTTGAGTTTCTTCAATATTAACTCCTCCAGTATCTTGTGTATGCAGCTGAGCAACGAAATTGGACGATATCCTTCCACCTTTGCGCGGTTGTTCTTCTTCACGACGTGGACAACTTTTTTCAGGCTGCATGGAAATAGCTGTTGTTCACTTGTTGAAGACTATATGGTATTCCGTAGGAGAACAACAAGTTTTGTTAGGAGACTTTGAAGAACCAAGCCTCATGAACTGATGGTCTTAAAGTTAAGGGAAAGTATTTAAAGTTTAAGCTTCTCATACGGTGATTTTAAAGTAAGAAAGTAAAGTCATTTGTTGATCTTAAATAGACTGGTCTTCTTCACGGTGGTTTTCGTGTGGTAAGAGTCCCACAATATTTAGTACCGAATGTTATTAAGGGTCTTTTGGAAATTTCCACCAACAAAAAAAAATATTATCGTAGTTCATTACAAAATATTTAAGCACATCTCTTTTGTTTTCCTGGATTGTGATTAATTAATTGTGAGCCACGTCAATCACAATTCTGCAGATGTAAGGGTTATCAATAGTAAGTTGCCTGCAGTATAGAAATATAATATCATCAACCACCCTTTCAACTCTGTATCGATTGTTGGATTTTCAGATAGAATGCAGTTCGCCAATGCGACAAATTGAATCACCGAAACGAAGGAAGATGTTGATAATCTCAAGACTTGTATAGGTTTCATCACTGCTTTAAGGGTTGGATGTCCCTTGCTGGGGTCCACAATATCTACAAAAAAAAAAAAGCCTCTTTCAAGGCTCCAAATTATTAAAATAATGAAATGGATAAATCTCATCACTCTGGTCAGAATCTATGCAAGCATGACTCTCAACGCTGTTTCCCTTTTTTATTAATTTCTTCTATGATTTTGCAAGTTATTCTTAGATAAGTTTTACATTTTATAATTCCATAATTAAATGAAAAATATCATAGAAAACACTGTGGAGTCTAAATAGAACCGAACGTTGTTCCGAATTTTTGTTCCGTCTTTTAATTTATGACAAATTTATTTTGAGGGGTCATTTTTGTAAATATAAATAAGGTAGGATCCTTGTATTTGAAAATTTTATTGTGTCTTAAAGTTGCATTCATTTCAATTATCCTTGGCTTTTTCTTTCTTGAATTAACTTCGGTCATACACAATCTTTCATATCGCTAATATTTTCACGAGTTAGTTTTTTTGATAACGCATAAACGTATACACTTCTCAAAAACGTATTCAAAACTAATCCCAACAGCAGTTGCTGAAGCTTAAAAACCAAAACATTATTTACAAATGGACATTATAATTTATGATTCTTGAAAATATAGACACCCCTTATACATTACAATTTTCAAATATTATGTTATTTGCAAATTATATTAATTAATTACAACGAATCTATTTAATCCTTTAAGAGTCGATACGAATGCAATGAGCCATTAAACTAATTAAACATGGATAGGGATATTATTTTCTGATTAAACACAAGCTGTCATAATCGAGTGTTCAAACCCAAATTTCATTTGAATTTCATATTAAGCTGTCGTCTGCACTATTTTCCATCCTATGTGAACTTTTACCAAAATAAGCAGAACTTCATTTGATCAATCCAATCGGTAGTTTAAGTTTTCAGCTTAAATCATCATCAAACAATTTCCAACTCGACTGCACATCAAACAAATATTCATTCTTATCCTCAATGACGTTGAGTAAGCGCATCCCTCGATAAGGATCAAATGCTGTATTTATGAGTGTATATTTGCCAATCACAAATTGAATTCCAATTCGCTTTTCTAGGCATCGAACTATCATGGAAGATGACTGAGAGCAGGGCCAGAGGTGGTATTCATACATATATGATTTTGAAGCTTAACTTTGACCAAACACTGCGAATCACTTGATGGAAGTTACATATTATATTACAGCTCTTTTGAAAAGGCATTTTTTTTTATAAAATTGTAATTGATTCAAAAATAATTCGAAAATTAATTCAATTTACTAGCACAAAAAGTATCAAGAAAAACTGTTCCTTTTTAAATCTGTGGAAATAAATTAAAAGAAAAATGTATTCGTGGGTTCTAATGATATGCTCAAAACTTAAATTGATTTCATCTCTGGTTAAACTGATTTGCCTTAGGGTTAAGTGAATTTCCTTTTTAATTGCGATATAGGTACAGTGAGCGTCAAAAGTGAGTAAGTGATTTCTTGTGTAACATGGAATTGAAACCAAAAATTAAACAAAAATTGAATTCCGATAATACAAAATAAAAGTTTCATTTAATAGCAATAAATCAAAACCAAAATAAAAATTCAAAAAACGAACGAGTGCATTTTTTCCTAATTAAAAATTGAAATACTCCATATTTTACGCGTCAAAAGTATGTTAATAAGCCAATAGCACTATAGGACAAGTTCTGCATTTGGAAAAAAAAATCGAACTCGAGATTTTGATTAAAGTTGATAGCGAAGGGGAAAAAAGTGGGTCTGGCAATTCCGTCTGTCTGTCTGTATGTCTGTGCCTCGATGTACAGCCTAAGCTCTTGGAGGTACTTTCTTCAAACTCAGTACATAAGGGTCTTCCATGATTCCCTAGAGGGGAAATTGAAAGCTTTTTTTTATCTCCAAAACTAAAGGTACCTCCCATACACCCCTAATGCAAAATCATTTTTATCTCTAAAACGGCCCTGACGATTTTGATAAAAAATAAATTGGGTGTATTATTATGGACATGGACTACATTTTGGTCAAAAAACATTTTCGGAAAAAATGTTACCAACGGTACCTGTCATAGAACCGATTTTAACCAAAATTTTTAAGCAGGAGCCCCTTTAGTTTAAAATATAATATTGTATATAAAAGTATTCGCAAAAATATTTTTTGGGTTTTTCGAAAAATCAATAAATCAAAACGTGTGAACGATTATTTTTTGAAATTATTTCCTTAAATCTATATGTATACTACTAAATACTTAAAATTTGCATCCCAAATTTTGTTCATGACGAATTTTAGAGAAATTTCTTATATAAAAAAAACGACTTTTGAGCTTTTTTTTTTAAAAATCTTTATTGTAGCTGAATTTATATAAATGTATCTTTTCTATAACAAGATTGCACAATTTACAGAGAAATGGTATATTTTCTACCTTACTACTGAAAAACGTATGACATTTATACAATAATATTATCACAGATTCAAATTGTTTTAGAAGGAAAAGCTACATGAAAAAACTTTCATACATCAATAAACAAATATAGATATTTCCTGGATATTTCCAGAGAAGAGAGAAGTGGGACTGTGTGAGATCACAAAAAAGATGTTGTTTACATACTCGATTAAATAATCATTTAAATAGATAAATAAATATATGAACAACGAAATAAAAAAATTAGTAAATTAAATCTAATTAAATGTATATCACAGTAGGTAGTTTATATAAACAAATAAATAAATCTATTATTAAACAAGAAGAAACAGAAAGATTAATAAATAAATAAATTTAAGAAACAGCAAAAAATATAAATAAATAAATTAATCAATTAATCAATCAATCAATAAATAAATAAATAAATAAATAGGTAAATAAATAGATGATATATGAATAAATAAATAATAATAAATAAATACTAAATAAATAGATAAATAAATAAAAATAAATAAATAAATAAATAAATATGTTAATAAATATAGATATAAATAAATAAATTAATAAATAAAATGTTACAATAATTGAACAAAACAAATGAATAAATACAAATGTAACTAAATTAACAAACAAATGGATATATTTTTTTTGTATCACAAAAACAAAAGGTTACAACATCTTAAGTTGCTAAATTTAATATCAAGTTATTTTCAGAGTAGCCGCATGATACCTTATAATGATCATATAATTTTGCGATTCGAATTGCAACTTTTTCAATTTTTGCTTCTTCGTGGAGTTCTTCCGTAGAAAAGTGCCAGGGAAGATTAAGCATCATTTTTAAGATTTTATTTTGCATAATGGGAAACCGGCGTATATGACTCTTAGCGCATGTTCCCCAGACGGGAGAACCATATAGCATTATGCTTTGAAATATAACTTTGTATAATAACAATTTGTTTTCAACACTCAATTTGGACCTACGATTTATAAATGGATAAAAAGTTTTTATTGCCACATTAAGTTTGTTAAGTATTTGTTGAATATGCAAACTAAAGGTCAAGGCTTCAACTGAAGCCTATTGCTTGGCTTTTCTTTTTCTAGTGAAAAAGAGAGCCTGCATCTTGGAAGCATTCAACTTTATTTTCCAATCATCGCAATATAATTGAACTAAATTCAAAGCAGTCTGCAGATTGTTTTCAATTGAGAAAACGATTGAATCTGTCGAATAAATGCAGGTATCATCCGCGAAAATTGCGGTTTTACAGTAATGGGGTTTTGGAAAATCATGCGTGTATATAATATAAAGTAAAGGTCCAAGAACGGATCCTTGGGGTACACCTGCAAGAACATCAATTTGATCGGAATACCAATTATTGACAGAAACTTTGAAAACGCGATTAGTAAGGAAGGACGAAATCATTTTTACTAAGTAAACTGGGAAATTTAATACAAGAAGTTTGTGAATCAGCCCTTCATGCCACACTGAGTCAAACGATTTTTCGACATCAAGAAAGACCATTTCCGTACTTTTACCACTAATAAGATTATTTTTAATATCATTGATCGACATGTTGTAATAGTTTGATTTTTATCAATTTTTCTAAACACTTACTTAAAGAGATTAATAAACTAATTGGTCTGTAACTAGAGGGCAGACAAGCATTTTTGCTCGGCTTAGCGATTGGAATTACTTTAGCCATTTTCCATGCATTCGGAAAGTATCCTATTTTGAAACATGCATTGAAAAGTGTAGTCAAATATTTTACACCTTTTTTTGGGAGATTTTTAAAAATACATTTTTTAAACCATCAAATCCAGGTGATTTGGTATTTCTGAGGCTTCTAAAAATTTCTCTTAAGTCTTCAGAAGATACAATATTATCTGCAACGTCGATGGTACTTGAATTTAGCGATTGTATTGATTGAGAAACGGTGCTTTCAATATATATGTCAACAGTTAAATTATTTGCAACTAAATGGTTGCCGTTGATAAAGCACTGGCTTTTTCCTCGTTAGAAAGCAATATTGTATCACCTATCTTGAACGCTGGAATGTAGACTTTTTTTTTCTTAACAACTTTAATTATATTCCAAAAGGGTTTACTTCCTTTATCTAAGCCCTGAAGCTTATGGTTCCATGATTTATTTCTAAAATCAGCAAGCAGTGCTTTAATAATTCCATTCAAAAGTTTCATTTCAGAGTAGTAATATTGTTCTCTTGACCTAATCCATAAAGTTTTATATCTATTTCTAATCTTTATAGTTTCTACTATTTGAGGTGGAAGTGCGTTACCATTATCTCGACGTTGAATTTTTTTCGGGACAGATTGCTCAATGCTTTCAAGTACAGAATTTGTAAATGCATTCACAGATTCATCAATTTGAGCAGAATTTATATGATTGGAACTAATGATCGGTATATCACTTAGTTTTTGTTGCATATGCCTTTTAAATCTGTTCCAATTTAGTTATATTTTTAAAATCATAGACAATAGGTGTGTTTTTTTGGGAAAATTATCCGTAGTGAAGTAGGATTTCCCAAAAAAACGTATCCGCAGTTGTGCGATTTTTCTACTTTAAAATTGGTACCACTGACTAGTTGTCAAATATTTAATTGAAAAAAAAAACAACCAAATAACTTTTTGCCAAGTAATTTTCATGTTTCTGAAAATATATATGGAGGTTTTTATTTATGAATTTCAATTTAAATTATTTTGTATTTACTTTTTCTGTTCACCAGCCATTCTTCATAAATCAGAAGTTTTGTTTGTGAATTTTTTTTTTGTTGACAATTATTATCACCACAAAAGTCAAGGGATCTGTTCGCAGACTTTAGTTAGTTTTGGATTTCTCAACAGCTTTTTTCATAAGAAGGCTTTGTCGCGTTAGTAACTCTTAAATGTCGCTGTTTAACTAAAGTATAACAGCTGACCACGATATTTCGCTCCTACAAAAACGCGTTAGTTATTAAACAGCTTTCTATAAGAGTTCGACACCAACACGATACAAAATGCAGCGTTTTTCTTATAAAAATGGTTTTGTAAAAAAAAGACTTAAACTCTCAATGGAAAATGCTAAACAACAAACTACTTTTCGTACTCTACGAACATGCCTTCGAGATACAAAAGAGTTTTCAATTGTACCAACATTTGTATTCGAGACTCGAGCAAACGTCAACATTCTATCCGCAGTTGGATCCTACTTCTACTTTTATCGGCAGTGAAGACTTTGTATTTGTAATACGTATAAAATCTTACTTCACTACGGATAGCTTCGCGAAAAAAACACACCTAATGTTACAAGTCTCTACAGGGGTAAAATTAATTTCTATCAAAACTGGCAAGTGATTTGAACTCAAATCATTTTCAACGTTGGGTTGGGTAAAAATTTCGGGCATATGTGGAGGGGTTAGTTCGATTATTGGAGGGAATACAGGTGGATTGAGGGGGATATAAAACGTTAAATGGATGTCTTGAATTCAAATCCGCCATAATATTGCACAAGCATTTGCTCTAGTGCAACCCCAATTTCTGTGTCTACAGTTGAAATCTCCACCGATGAGAAAAATATCATTAGTCGTTATTAATTTACGCAAATCATTTTTAAAATCAAGCCTTTTGACTTGCGAAGAAGAACCACCCGGAAAATAAATTGAAAAAATTTTAATTGACCGTCCATTTTCAAAGAGTACTTCAATTCCAATATTTTCAATAAGTTTACATTTAATAATAGGCAGCAATTTATGACTTATATTTCTCTTTACAACCACGGCAACACCGCCGCACAGTGCGGCGACCAGTGGAAAAAAGTCAAAAAATATGACCTTCTAAAACCGGTTTTGAAAAATGCAAAATTATAGCCAGAACTTTAACTAGATGCAAGCAAGCTATACAACCTCTTAAAGGTAACATGTGGTAACATGTCAAAAGTAGGCCATTTAGTGATGATCTACGAAGCGCTGCACCACGGAGTTAAATTGCTCCAAAAAAACCGGTTTTTAATTGGATACTCTTTAGAAGGGTAAGCCAAACATATTTTATTGTTTTTTTTTTTTGCACTCAAAACCCTTCGATCGTTTTAAAAACGGTGAAGTAACGGTTTATTTCTCCCAAAACAGCTTATTTTCAAACTGCAGCATCACGTTTTATTCACGTGTATTCATCAAAAAAGTTAGTAGGATATAAAGTGGGAAATACGATCTTTCCAAAAAGGTAACATTCATCCACGTCCGTCTACGTCCCCCCTTGTAACAACTGTTTATTTCTCGTCTTTTTATAGATAATGTGTACGAATAGGGAACTGTTTGAGATGTGGTTTTCTAATCCAAACGACCGATTTTCTGTTTTATTCGAATTTATACGAAATAAATTTAGAATTATCATTAGTTTGGAGCCGGACCAAGAGCAAATTTTGAACAAACATGTTTCAAATCTGTGTGCAAATATTAAAAAACGCTGGCAAAAGTGCTATAACAACCGTTTTCGATTTATGGAAAAAAATAAGGACTGGCTCGATCATTTCCACTCTTTCCCGGAAAATTTGTCTCTTCCTAGTAGAGTTTTCAGTGGCAGTGATCAAGATTTAAGGACAAGATGTGGAAGACCAATCAAATCTTTTGAAGGGTGTTGCAGCAAAACTAAGAAGAAGAAGGTTGAAGACCTAGTAAAAACAAGATCTCTCGAGGAGCTTAAATTTGCAGCAAATTTATCGGCATCAAGTTTATTATCTCAAACATCTTCCGCTGAAAAAAAAACTTGTCTTTCGCCCGAGGAAGCTTTGTCGTTATACCTGGACCTCGATTTGAGTGAACGAAGCTACGATATCTTAAGGAAAACTGTAAACGCCCTTTACAAGGATTGCTTCCCAAGTGTTTATGCTCTACGACAGAAGAAAACAAGTACCCTGCCAAAATTTACAGCCATGGAAACATCTGCGGAAGTTGATGTACAAAACGTAATGGAAAAAACAGTTCAAAGTATTTGTAAATCTTTTAAAATAAGCAAGGACACAAGAGCAAAATTAATATGTAAATGGGGTTTTGACGGCAGTGGAAGCCATAGTGTATACAAACTAAAATTTGAAAACTCTGCAAATACGGATGAATATTTGTTCTTAATTGCATTTGTTCCCTTAAAACTAATTGATATTGACTCGGGTGAATCTCTGTGGGATAACGATCGTCCTGGATCCAGTTTGAATTGTAGGCCTCTTAAATTTTTGTTTAGCAAAGAATGTCCTGAGCTGGTGAAAGATGAAGAGAGCAAAATGCAAGACTATATAAATAAGCTTAATGATTACACTGAGTGCGTTACAGGATATAGCTGCAAGGTTACGTTTGAGTTCCACTTAACAATGGTTGATGGAAGTGTGTGCAACATTTTGTCGGAAACAAACTCCGCTTCAAAATGCTATATCTGTGGCGCACTACCCAGCGAAATGAACAAACTAAAATGCAATGAGAAAATTCCTAACACCGAAAACTATCGTTTTGGGATGTCTACACTTCATCTCTGGATAAGGACTTTCGAATGCATGTTGCACATCGCTTACAGACTGCCCTTGAAAAAATGGCGAGTACAAGGAGAGGAGAATAAAGCTATTTTAACTAGAGAGAAAAAAAGAATCCAGGCAGAGTTTAAAAAAAAAATGGCTTTGAATGTTGACCTGCCCAAGCCAGGATTTGGATCCTCAAATGATGGCAACACTGCCAGGAAATTCTTTTCTGAGCCCCATAAAAGCTCCCAAATTACAAAAATTGACCAGACTTTAATAGAGAAATTATCTTTGATATTGCGAGTTATTGCAACAGGTGCAGAAATCAATTTGGAGAAATTCAATACTTTAATATGCGAAACAAAAGACCTTTACCTACAATTATATGGTTGGTACTAGATACATGCCCTGCACATTGCACAAGCTGTTCTTTCATGGAATTGAAATCATAAAATATTTTCAAATACCTATAGGACAACTAACTGAGGAAGCGCTTGAAAGTTTGCATAAAACTTTTCGCCGTACTAGGTTGAACCATGCAAGAAAGTCTTCAAGATCGAATAACTGTAAGGATGTTATGAGTTATTTATTGTTGATGTCGGACCCACTCATTTCATCTCAAAGGAAAATTGTGCGCAAGCGAAGGATTTTTGATTCCAGCATTGAAAGTTTCTTGGCTTCTGCTGAGGAACCTAACTCTCCAAGTGATGAGTTGTAGTATGTACAATTTTAGTTATACATATATGTAAATAGATATGTAATATTTTGAAGTTTACTTTAAGCGTTTAAAACTTGTAAACAAAAAAGTTTAATGATAATAAAGTACAAATGAAAACAAAATATATTTTTCATATGCCTACCTCTGAAACAAATGTGAACAATCAAACTAAAATACTTTTTTAAGGTTATTTATATTACTTACACAATATTTGCTTAAGTTGAAATAAAAAACAAATAATTAAGAAAAAAATATATTAAAATCAAGCTGTTTTGAATTTTTTCCTTATCTTGCACTGAATCAACGCACTGTGCGCCGCTACGTTCCACGTGAAATGATGTCATGTTTCATACAATATGGCTACATGGGTATTTCAACAAAAAAGAACGTTGGTAATACCTCACACCTATTTGGTTTTATTCCATTTCAACATTTTTCCGCCCTTATTGAAAACCCCTTTATCAGGACTGAAAATTCTCTTTACTTTTACAGATTGACCCTTCAATTTATATCAAAGACATGAGTTGTTAAAAATTTACCAAGTCATTTTTTGACACATAAAAATTTGAGTTTAGGAACGACTTTGTGACGTACAAAGTTAACTAAAGATACATTGGACATTGGACTCATCAGTTACCCTTCGAAGACGCAAATATTGGTCGATGTTTACCGACTCATATTATAATAACATCATTGATATTATATTTATAGGGGAATTAGTAAAATTATAAATATCGAGGGTTATACTTTTTATGTAACGAAAACAGCATCTACCTGATGAGCCGTCGATCGTACCTATTAATTACTCCACTTAATCAAAAGTAATTTTAATTTTTTCCACCTTTGTTTTATCCTTTATTATAGATAACTTTTTACAGAAAACGAACGCACTTTAGATATCTGAACAACTACATTTTCAGTTCTACGGTTTTCACGTTTCCAATATTTTCTTCAATTGAACATTGGGAGGATTGTTCCGGTGATATTCCCATTCCATACCTTAACTAAATAACTCATAGATTTTATATCAGAAGTGAGGGCAAGTATTTTCCATTGATATCGTACAGTTGTTATTTTCAAGTTACGTATATGGCATTACGTCGTGAAATACGTTCGTTAGCAAAACCTTAATCAAGAGCCGCTGAGTGTATACATAACATATGCTATACATATATAAACCAACACCACCGGTACCCTACAATATGCATATCTTGAAATGAATACATCAATGCAAGGGTTACATTTGCTTCATCTCTATATTGAGTGGCTGATGGTTGGGCAAATACAACCGACACAGATAATGTATTTCCTTTTGGTCTAATGACGATGACCGCACAACATTGCAAGGAATGAGGCCGACCAAAGAAGTAAAGAGCCAATGAAACCATCGCACCAAAGCATCCTTCATTGATGAGCGATGTTAAATAATTTACTGGTATCTAGCACTGTGATTTTGAATCTTCGATATCCATGGACATTCGGAGTGCGCTTGCAATGTTCTTCTTAATCGAAGCCCATAAAGCTTAAAGTACTTTAAGTCCTTCTGAGAGAAGTGAATTTATCGCCTACTCGTTGTCGTTATCCAAGCTTTACTTATCCTTTTAGCATATTCTATTTTCAAACGATACTGCGCCCTTAGGCTATAGGTACTTGCATTTTTTTTTTTTTTCAAAAATCCCTTAGTGATTTGAACAGTGAAAATTGTTAGATTTGCTTCAGGCCCGCATTTTACGGTTTTTTGCAACTAAACTCGTTTTTATCAATTGAAATTTCTAAGTTCTAAATAGTTATGATTTTCGGAAAAGTTAAAAGTTCAAAATTAAAAAATATTTTACAATTTCTCGAAAAAGGATTAAAAATATTTATAATTACTTTAAAGGTGAACTTCAAATATTGTCAAGAGTTTTATTTTAGAAACAAGTTATTTTTCTAAGTAACATAGAATGAAATAAAGTAAAAACCCGATTGTTTCACTTAGAATATCTTGAAAATCTGGGCTCAAGAACTTTCGGTAAAGTATATTTAAAATGCATGAACTCCAGCCCCTGTTTTTATAAACACACTACACATAAATTCTTACATATTGATATAGAATGGCGATATGTTTTTGGACTACTCAAGAGTTGTACTGGTGACATTGCACTTTGTTGATGGCTGGTCTTGGTGTTAACTTTGTCTTTTGTAAGTTAAGCAACAAAATACTTGTTACCATTGGTCACGGCAATGCATCAGTATCATTGATATATGACTGCCGTTGTTTAGAAGGACTTTGCATATTTGAGGAATAAATTTACACAGACGAATGCAAAAGGGTTTTGCCTTTATTGGAAATGTAAATTAGAACTAGACGGCTTGGAAGCTTTTGGCTTCTATATATTTCCAGCAAGATTTGAAAACATTCTGTTGAATTGTTTTAGTGCTAGAGTGATTTAGCACAAAGCTCTTGAATTGAAAACTTCTCATTGATAAGGGTGGAATGAAAATCTTACATTTGAACTTTCTATAATATAGGTAATAATATACCTAAGGCAAAGTTTTTTGATCAAATGATATTGAAGACGAAAAAAGTAGGTCCCGTTATTCTGCCTCTCTATTCAGCAACAATCTAAACCTATGGGTCGATTTAGATGGGTTCTTTAAAGTTGTTAGCTAGTGGTGTTTTGTAACTCCCCTGACAGGGTTTTTACTTGCGACTTGTACGTACTATAAGGTAAGTTATGTATTCGTAAAAAAGATCGAATTCAAGATTTTGATCAAAGTTGACATTACGATGACAGCGAAGAGGAAAATAGCGGGTCCCGCAATTCTGTCTGTATATCTGTGCAACTACACAGATTAAAAAAAAAAATAAAAAACTGCGCCTAGAATTTTGATACATTTTTTTTTTATTCGATTAATTTTTAAGATCTATAATTTAATAAAGAAAATTTAAATTAAGATATTACTGACTGTATCTACCCTAGACCTATTTTTTTTAATTTTGAATTTCTCATCATCAGCATAACAGATTTTAATGATATTTTTTATAGAGATACCTCTTAAAAGTTTGAAAAACATTGCAATTCAAAACTTAAAAAAAATATTTTTTGAATTAAAAAAAAAAAATCTTTTTTTTTTTAAATAAAAAAATTATCTTTTTTGATACGGTTGTATGGGGGGTACCGTTAGTTTTGGAGCTAAACAAAAAATTTCAATTTTCCTCTTGGGAATCACCGAAGACATTTAGGTACCGAGTTTGAAGAAACTCGTGGCTTAGGCTATAGGGAGAGCTACAGACAGGCACACAGAATTGCCGGACCACATTATTCGTGTTCTCTATCATCGTAATGTTAACTTTGATCAAAATCTCGAGTTCGATTTTTTTTCCAAATGCAAAATTTGCCCTATAGTAAACGGTGATTTTTTAAGAGCTTAAGAACTTTTTTAAAAAAAAAAACGCATAAAATTTGCAAAATCTCATCAATTCTTTATTTGAAACGTTAGATTGGTCCATGACATTTACTTTTTTAAGGTAATTTCATTTAAATGTTGACCGCGGCTGCGTCTTAGGTGGTCCATTCGGAAAGTCCAATTTTGGGTATCTTTTTCGAGCATTTCGGCCGGAATAGCCCGAATTTCTTCGGAAATGTTGTCTTCCAAAGCTGGAATAGTTGCTGGCTTATTTGTGTACACTTTAGACTTGACGTAGCCCCGCAAAAAATAGTCTAAAGGCGTCAAATCGCATGATCTTGGTGGCCAACTTACCGGTCCATTCCTTGAGATGAATTGTTCTCCGAAGTTTTCCCTCAAAATGGCCATAGAATCGCGAGCTGTGTGGCATGTAGCGCCATCTTGTTGAAACCACATGTCAACCAAGTTCAGTTCTTCCATTTTTGGCAACAAAAAGTTTGTTAGCATTGAACGATAGCGATCGCCATTCACCGTAACGTTGCGTCCAACAGCATCTTTGAAAAAATACGGTCCAATGATTCCACCAGCGTACAAACCACACCAAACAGTGCATTTTTCGGGATGCATGGGCAGTTCTTGAACGGCTTCTGGTTGCTCTTCACTCCAAATGCGGCAATTTTGCTTATTTACGTAGCCATTCAACCAGAAATGAGCCTCATCGCTGAACAAAATTTGTCGATAAAAAAGCGGATTTTCTGCCAACTTTTCTAGGGCCCATTCACTGAAAATTCGACGTTGTGGCAGATCGTTCGGCTTCAGTTCTTGCACGAGCTGTATTTTATACGGTTTTACACCAAGATCTTTGCGTAAAATCTTCCATGTGGTCGAATAACACAAACCCAATTGCTGCGAACGGCGACGAATCGACATTTCACGGTCTTCAGCAACACTCTCAGAAACAGACGCAATATTCTCTTCTGTACGCACTGTACGCATTCGTGTGGTTGGTTTAATGTCCAATAAAGTAAACTGAGTGCGAAACTTGGTCACAATCGCATTAATTGTTTGCTCACTTGGTCGATTATGTAGACCATAAATCGGACGTAAAGCGCGAAACACATTTCGAACCGAACACTGATTTTGGTAATAAAATTCAATGATTTGCAAGCGTTGCTCGTTAGTAAGTCTATTCATGATGAAATGTCAAAGCATACTGAGCATCTTTCTCTTTGACACCATGTCTGAAATCCCGCGTGATCTGTCAAATACTAATGCATGAAAATCCTAACCTCAAAAAAATCACCCTTTACCTATATTACAAGTAAAAAATTTAAGTTGGCGTACTAAAATTAAAAATTAAAACAAAAAAATCTTTTAAAATTTTGTTTATAGAAAAGCTTATTTTTTAAGAAACCACTACAACGACTTGTTGTTTTTGTTCTTGCATAAACTAATATTTGCTTGAATCATAAATCACATGGCATCCTGTTTTAAGCTCCAACTTGTTGTTTTAGGTATTTAAACAAATAATTTGATGTTTATGAGCATTTTTTCTATAATAACAATGGCGCAAAATTTTAATTGAATTAGTACGATGCTAAAGCTGTTTTAGTATGATACTAGGTTAAAAGAACAAATTTGCAAATACTTCCATACTTCCTCTACCCTGTTATTAAAGTTAAAATCATCGAATACTTATTTTTTTAGTATCGTGCTAGCTTCATATGGCTCTTTGACATTTGCAAACCTTAAAAAAGGTTCGTGTACTTACTTTTTTACACGAAATGTCATTGTTTTAGGTGTGTTCAGAAGTAATTTATTAAGAAAGTTCTTTTAGTAAGATACTAGTTAGAAAATGTTTAAAATTAAGAATGAGTTAGTAAACTACTTTAAAGTTAGAAAATTGTTAAGTAGTATCATACTAATACCTTAATAATAGGCGGTTTAAAATTTTGCGCCATTTGGATCAAAAATTACTGACATACAACTTTTTTTTAAATTAAAGGATATTTTTTGAAATAAAATGCAAGTTAGTTTAATATAAGAAAATTAAATGCATAATTGGGTTGCAGGAATTTGTTTCAATAGTTGCCACTTGAATTAGAAAATTTAAATATTTTATATATACAAAATTTGAATTGAGGGTCACACTTGAAGAAGAATTTAATAAGTATAAAAACATGGGCGTGAAAGGAGAATTATATTTTTAAAGTTTTTCAATTATTGGTCCAGCTCTCTTAAACATCATAAAATTTTCATTAGTGACTGGTAAATTTCAAACTACATGGAAAACTTCGGTTATATCGCCAGTTCAAAAAATACAAAATACGATAAAATGTGATCATTTTCGACCGGTAAACATGCTCCCGTTGTATGAGAAAATTTTTGAAAAGGTGGTGCAAATTCAGTTCGAAGAATATATGTATAGATAACAATGAAATTCTATTAGAAGAACAATTCGGTTTTAGAAGAAAACATTCATGTGAATCAGCACTAAACAACATCATTGCAGACTGTAAAGAAAAAATTCATTCGAAGAAGAGAATTGCAGCGGTATTTATAGACTTTAAAAGACCTTTTGGAACTTAAGATAGAATTATATTATTAAAAAAACTGTATGGTTATGGTGTAAGAGGAACTGAGTTCAATTGGTTTAAAACGTATCTTATTGAAAGAGAACAAATAGTAAAGATAAATGGTATTTATTCTGATCCAATAAATTCAGATTTAGGAGTGCCAGAAGGCTCAATTCTGGGAACACTATTGTTTATTCTGTATTTAAATGATATAAAAAATGTTTTATATTGTAAACACAGAGAAAACTAAAATAATATTATTACCTGAAAACAAAATTATTGCAAAAATAGATGAATTTCAATGTGTAAGAAATAACAATGAATTTCATTTGCAATTGTTTAGAAATAATAAAACACAAAATATGCTTTTTTATAAGGGCTTACAAATCTATAATACGAGTAAGCTTCCTAATAGTACACAAGTTGAAAATAATTTAAGAAATTTCAAAAACTCCATTGTACATTTTATAAAAACCAATTATTAATGTAAAATATTGTATTTTTGTTTTCAATGGCGAATTATTACTAAATAAAATTTTCAAATCAAAAAAAAAAAGTATGAAATACATTTTTTAAATGGCTAACACCACACTTGTTGATTTTGATTTTTTTAAATTTTCTTGTTAGTAGATATATTTGATTTTAAAACACGATTTCTAACACTAATTTTAATATTTGTTAATGTTCAAATATAAATGAGATTTAAAAAAATCATTAAAATACAAAAAAAAGTGTGTGTAACTGACGTACGCGCGCTAGAAGTAAGACTTCTTTTCCCTCTTTTCCCACAACAACCACCAACATGTTTCGAACAATAATTGTAAAAAACATGTCCCTCTCTTTGACTGATAACGTGTCGTTTTGACATGTCACTGAGAACTGCATAGAAAATTTTTTACCCCCAAAGCAGGAAAAGAAATTGTACTTCAAAAAACATTTCTTAATTGCGATATGCGTAGAAGTTTTGAATTTAAAAAAAAATAGAATTCTAGATGTTGATCAAAGTTAACAAGTAGACAAGTTGACAGTAGAGAACTCGTAAAAAAGGAGTCTGAACATTCCGTCTGTCTGTCTATATATCCGTATTACCTACACCCTTACTCGATGAAGCGGTTTTCTTTAAACTTGGTATTGAAGGGTCTTCATCCCTAGAGGAGAAACTTAATCATTTTTTAGTTTCAAAACAAACGGTACCTGCCTCACAATCGTTATGGAAAATCTTATTTATCTCGAAAGCGGTTCCAATGATTAAATATGCTATTATGGACAAGGACTACTGGTCGAAAAAAATTTCATGAAAATATGTTATCAACCGTACCTGTAGAATCGTTTTTTTTTTGTTTTCGTCTTTCCCACTAACGGCTCTAACGATTTTGATCAAATTTTGTATACCTTTCCCAACTAACATTTCAGTTTCTATTAGCCTAGAAATATGGACATGCTGGAAGTTTCAATTTATATAATGCTTCTAAAGAACCTTCTTCAAAAATAATTTTCCTATAGAAGTCACGGTTTCAATATCATCTTCTTTTAAACCTTTTGCAAGTAAGATGCAAAGTTTTTCAGAGACTAGAACCAATTTTTCGGATATGGTCTTATAAATGAAAATAGAGAAGCTGGAACTTGTATAAATATTGCAATGTGATATGATATAGAAGTTTACATCAGTGAGTTTTCAAAAGGTTTCTATAACAATTTCCTAAGAGCTATATAGAATACGTCTCTTAAGCCTAGCAGACTTTAATAAAAAGTCTTTAAAGAAAATGTCAATGTTCAAACTTCTAAGAACTCTGCAAATGAATCTTAACAGAAACTAATACATTTAATCTTAATTAAAATTAGGAATATTAAATTGCATGCATCAACTAATTATTTGTACACATTTATTGTAATCCATCTATGTACTTTTTAGATATTACTCAGGCAAGTTAAGAGTATAAATCGAGTATCCGAGATTTTTTTTGTTTTCAAACATATAATGTAGCTGCATTTATATGATTATCTTCATTTTGATTTTCTGTACCCATATATTAGATATAAATGTAAATTTCTTTGGAAGAGGCATACATATATGTAAATCCAGCATGATATCTCTATATATCCCTGAAAGTGGAAATACATAAAACTATAGATGGGTGAACTAACCAAAATGTTTGATGGTTTTATTACAAATAATATAAATAAATATTACATGAAAATAATTCACGATATTGAAGAAAGGCATAATGTATACTTAGCATAACAAAAATGTCAAACTAAACGGAATACAAACATTTTACATATATGAATGAATGAATCGTTTTTAAGGACACAACTAAAAACAAAGAAAGAGTTAAGTAAAACATAAAACAAATCACTACGGTCAGCAATTTAAAGATATTTTGTGCGCTCCCATTAGGTATGAAGATTAAGGCTCAATACTGAAAATTAAATAAACATTTTGTAGGTAAACCCAACAAAGGAAACTTAATACATTTGCTTAGGTTTTGTTTTTCTTGTGTGAAAGTGCCCTTGGCAAAATTGTATATCGCAGTCTTGTGTTAATTTTGAAGTTTGAGAAAGAAATAGGCTGATTAAGTTTTTACATCTTCCAAATAATATTCAATATGGCCCAGTGCGTAGAGAGATGGACTATTACACAAGAGATGCCGAGTTCGATCCCCAAATAAGGTATAATGTCATTCATGTTTTAAAATTATTTCAAATACATTAATTAATAACAATTCCAATGTGGTACATAGTTTCAGGTTTAAAATTGATTAAATGTCGGAAAAACGTCTTCAAAGAAATATAAATTTACTTTTATTTTCGTATTTTTCAGGCTCGGTAAAAGTTCGAGTGTAAGCTTGTAATAGACATAAAAAGCCGTACGTTTGTAATTTTTGCGAAGCTTTATTGAAGCCATCTGTCAAAACTTGAACTTCAGTTCAATTTCGAATAGGACTCTGTTAAACTTCTAATAGTTCATACACGAAGCTGGCACCTTTAAAAGATCTGTGCATGGTACTTCTGAGAGGATTTTCAGAATCACTTATAGAAGTCCATAAAAGGTTTTGTGAGCTTGTGTAATATTCTCCTTTTTGTTCTTAAACAACCTTTACAAATGTATTAAAGAACTTCGAAAATATATTTAGTTAGACCGAATCGAAGCTGAAATGTTAGTTGGGTTGTATATATATCCTCAAGTAGTACGTTTGTGTTGATTTTTAAATGAATTGTTAATTGTTCAGAATGTTGTTAAAAACGGTGTCAAAAAAAATAAACGTGAAAATATCTGTAAATTTAAGTTAACCTCTCAAAAATACACACGTATGTTTTCAAATCAAACAATTATACAATAATTATCATTGGAAAAGGTTAGTATTGCACTTTTTATAATAGTTTTTAAAAGTTGGTTGAAATCTCATAATCTGTACACAAATTAATTTTAATAATACTTTGCTAATGAAAAAGTATTTTTTGTTAAAAAAAAAAAAAAAAACAATAACGACACTGTTAAATTCTTAATGAAATGAAAATAAATGTACAACTTATATCGCATCGAAATAAACATACAATTAATAAGAAAAATATTAATAAATATAAAAGAATCATACTAAATCAAACAAAAATTAACCAGTGAATTGATTAATAAATTAAAAAAATTTACATAATCATACGACAACTTGTTTTTTATCATCTATTTATAAAACTGAATATATTTGTATGACGGGTTTCGTGATCATGAATCATGAAACACCACGAATTTCTTGAATTAAATATGTATGCATAGTTGACAGTTACTTCAGTTTAAAAATACCATGATCTGAGACTTTTAAAAACTATAATTGATGATTATTTGAAAAGGTTAACAGAATCAAATACTCGTATTTGCAATGACGTTTTTTTAAACAGTTTTTTTTAGTTCGATCCTTTTAATATATTCTTTTTTTTACTGTTCCCTGTTTAAATGTCTACAACATAATTTCTTGTAATAAAAAGTCCAAATACTGATGAAATAAATCATCTAAACAGAAGGTTTAAAACCTTTTAAAATATTAATTCAAAATATTCCTTAATGGTGGCGTTTAGTCCACAAATAGCTATATAGAATATAGTGCGCATTTATTTTTTTTTAAATAAAATCGATGAGAGGTTAACAGAACTTCACAATAAATGCGTGTTTACAAAATCCTTAGTAGTCAATTGATAAGTCAAAGTGAGACCTCCAGCCGAAACGCTAACTTTTTGTAGATTTAAAGCCATTAAAATAAATGGCGCAAAATTTTAGTTAAATTAGTACGATGTTAAAGCTGTTTTAGTATGAAATTAGGTTAAAACAACTATTTTGCAAATTTTAATCCAATATAGCATCATCATACTTTCTCTACCCTTTTATTAAAGTTAAAATCATCGAATACCTATTTTAATTTTTTAGTATCGTGCTAACTTCACATGACTTTTTGACATTTACAAACTGTCATTGTCTTAGGTGTGTTCAGAAGCAATTCATTACGAAAATTGTTTTAGTAGATACGATACTAGTTAGAAAATGGTTAAAACTAAGAAGGAGTTAGTACCACTTTAAAGTTAGCAAATTACTAAGTAGTATCATACTAATACCTTAATAATAGGCTGTTTAAAATTGTGCGCCAATGTCTTCTTTCTTCTAGCCCGAAATATCTCTTGATCAATTTTAACGTTACGAAATCGTCAAAGAGTATCTCTTATCATAAAAAGCGGTTATCATTTCAGCCGTTCGAACTCGGCAGAGAATTTTAGGTACCCTCTTTGGTGACACGCCTACACCAGGCGGGAACGCAAGAAAAAAATTTGGTTAGCTTAGGTGGCGTGATGATGCAGCAAGCCGTATTACCTTACCCGAATCTCAATGGATCCATTGTGTGGCTAATGTAGGGGTGGGAAGGGTAAGAGAAAGGATTTTGTGGAAGTATTAGGTATTCTGAATGAAGTTAAGGATGCTTTTTAGTGACACAAATAAGTCGTCGCTCAGTATTATTTAGTATAATTCGAAGGCATCTTTTCAAGTTCTGGCTAGGCTGGGGCATTTAAAAGGAAGTTAGATGAGTCCTCTTTCACCTTAATATCCGGACACCCTCTGCCTAAGTCAGATGTGTTGATATCCATTCGGATCATGTGGGTTCCCATTGAGTTGTGACTCTTAAGGATTCCAAACAAGTGAGACAATTGAGGTCTGCTAACTTTCAGGAGATACTCTGTTTTGTTTTCTTGATATAGGTATCTGGCCAAAGATTCCTTGAAACCCGACAAGTGTCAATTGTTGACCATCTATATACTTCTATACTTTTCTTGCTGCAGTGGCATAAGCACCCAGGGTACAATTTGGTTCCGTTCAAGTTATGAACCGTTTTTGGCCAGTTCATCAGCCATTTCATTTCCATGAATGTCACGGTATAACGGGACCCATCGTAGGGTGACTTGATTTGTTTCGCCGAGCAATCTGGCAATCTGAATTCACTACGGTTACGAGCAACCAGTTTTGATTGCCACCTGGCTATCTATGATATCTATGTTCTTGTTCGTCAGCTCACATGTGGAAAGATATTGTTCGGCCTCGCAAGCTGCAATCTCTTCCGCTTGGACAAAATTGGAAAAGTTTGGGAGCTTTAATGATCTATTTATGGGTGGGTTATCTGAGAAGATGCCTGACTCTTCCATAGCTTAAGTTTTGGAACCGTCTGTAAGAACCAATACATGATTTGCGTTTATGAACCGGTATGTCATACATATCTCCCTTGTTGCAATATATGTTAGTGTATGACTTGAACCACAGTGGCTTTTTTTTTAATTTGTACACTCTTTAAGTCGTACAGCACTTTTGGCCGCCAACTCCATCGTGAATAGATCGAGTGGGACAAGTGAGAGGAAAGTTTCTAGGGCTGCATTTGGCGTGGTTCTCATGTCACTTATTGTGCCGATACATGCCAGTCTCTGAATTTTTGTCATGGCCTTAAGATTGGTTCCCTTATTTAAGGCTGGTCACCAAACCAAACAGGCAAAAGTCAGAATAGGCCTTTTAATGGCTGTGTTCATCTAATGAATAGTTTTGGGGCTGGGTCCCCATCTCTTGGCAAAAATTCTACTGCAGGCATAGAAGGTTATTGCATCTTTTTTCGCTTTCTTTGATGTTCTCTTTTCAGTTCAGTTTACGATCTATAAATAAATTAATAAATTTGCTGGTGCAACAGCTCGAAGAAAACCAGAAAAACTAGTGACTTACAATCCTCCACCACTCCAGTGCGTGTGTTACCAGGAATGGAGGGAACCTACAATTTTCTGCCGATACAAACTGGCTAATGAGCAGCACTTTTCATGACAAGAGATACACTTATAGGATTTGTCAATTTCCAAAGGTTTTTGGTGTTTGTTGATTTGGCGAAAACTGTCAGACTGTAGACGTTGTGGTTCTTCACAGTCGACTCTGCAACGTTTTGTGGCCAAATTTCTTACGACCAGAACGGTTTGGTAATCAATCAGTTAACAACGTACTTCAAAAGAACACAATATCACCTGAGAACATCGCCGCGGTCCGTAAATGTGTACAGCAGAACCCGATGCAATTGACTACTCGCCGTGCACAAGAACTTGGCATTTAGCATTCTTCAACTTGGCGAACTTTGCGTCGGGTTTTCACTCGTACAAGATCTAACCGACTCAGGAGCTCAAAGTTCATGACCATAGATATCGCCGTTTTTTTCGCTGTTGGAGCGTTTGGAAGGGGCCTCAATTATCTTCAGCGACAAGGTGCTACGGAACGACGATAACCAATTTCTTATCGCCCAAATTGAACCATATAGCTTCATGCCACACCACGATTGACGTTCTGCATGAACGATTTGAGGGCCAGGTTATCCCTCGCAGAGGTGACGTGAATTGGCCACCAAGATCATGCTATTTGATGCCGCTAGAATTATTCTTGAGGGGTTTCCTGAAGTCGCAATCGACCGATGCCAAACGAAAGTGACCATAACAGAAGCCATCGCTCAAATTCAGCCGAATCAATACGGAAGAGTCATTACTCGAGGCGGACTTTTGAACGATGTCATATTCCATACATTATGGCATTCATGGGCCTTTTTTTTTAAAAGAACCTTCAAAGACAACTTATTTTATTCCATTTCAACATCTACTAGCTCATTTAAGTGAAATCACAGAAATGGTTTAAGAAAAGTTAGTAACTGGGTTATCATTCATCAGTAAAGATTTTAAGGTTATGTTCCCATCAAGAAAGGACTGCGCTGATGACGTCATGACAAAAGACTTCGACACAACTATCTTTACTGATGACTCAAAGATGGAGTGTGATGTTGGCTCAGGAATTTGTTCTGAGACTTTGAATATACATATCTATAGGTTGGTTAGGCGGCTCGAGTTTGCTAGTGTTTTTTTTAAGCTGAATTACTAGCTATCAAGAAAATGTGCAAGGAACTTACACAATATCCAAACAAAAAGGCTTTTAAAGCCATTGATTCTAGGATGATGTACCTCAAAATCGGTCCAGCATTGCCGGAATGAATTTGCTAGCTCCAATATTAACGGAAAAGTTGCTTTTATATAGGTTCCGGGTCATTGTGGCATTGATGGGAATTAACGGTTAGACGAGCTGGCCAGGCAATGATCAGCCCTTCATAGTTCACTTATGTGAAAGTGTGTTTAACTAACTGCAGTTTAACTAACTGGCAACTGCACTAAGATTTGGCCCACATATAAATAAATCTTGAACGCTTGATGTGATATGCAGACCCAGGCAAGACATAACCAAGATCGTAGATAACTTAAGCTGACATTTGCCAATAGGAGAGCAGGCAGCAAGGCTTGCGTCACAGCACTAATTGTCAGCGGGAAAAGGAAAAATTCCCCAATTTCCTCTGCAAATACCTTACTCTGGTCAAATTGATGAACTTTCGGAAATGCAGATCAAAGACTTGATCTCTTTTGCCAATGTGACTAAAAGTGTGGAAATTAGTTCTTTCAGAAATCGTTACAATTTATTTTGAAACCTATCACGTATCACGTTAGAAAATTACCACGAAAAGCGAAAATTCGTAAAAAATATATAACTCGAGATTTTGATCAGGTTTGACACTTCATTGATATATTCGTAGAAAAAAGTGGGTCTCGCAATTCTGTCCATCTGTCTTTCTGTTCGACCATGCTCGATTTTACTTGCGGCATATAGGTACTATAAGGCAAGTTATGCATTCGGAAAAAAAATCGAACTCGAGATTTTGATCAAAGTTAACATTACGATGATAGCGAAGACTAAAATAGTGGGTCTCGCAATTCTGTCTGTCTGTCTTTTCGACTACAGCCTAAGCGGCTCGGTCAATTTTCCTTAAACTTGGTAGATATCATTTTTAATTTTTTCCCCCACGCGTTTTTTCTTTGTTTTTAAGACCAAAAATAACGGTACCTGCCACAAGAATTTTTTTTGAAATATTATACATATTTTTTTTGTCAAAAACTGTCCCACAGAATTTTTTTAAGAAAAATTCAAAAATTTCATTTAGTTAAAGCTAGGTAATGGTTGAACAAAATTTTCCAAAAAATGGTTATTTTTGGTAGCCCCACTGGGTCCATTTTTTTTGTTTTTGATTTTTCCAAAACGGTACAACCGATTAAAATCATTTTTTTTTGTGCTACAGCTCTTCCAAAGTTTGAATATTATTGCGTATTCAAATTTTCAATTTTTTATTTTTTGGATTTAAAAAAAAATTTCAATTTTTTTTTGGAAACTCAATATATCGAAAACCGCATGCTCGATTTTTTTCAAACTTGATAAATAAAAGTTTCTTAATATAATCTACAAGATATAAGGTTCATGACAGTAGAGAATCAAGTAGTTTACATTTCCCTTTTAGAAGAATTCAAAAAACTCTCTTATGAATGTTATAATGTGTAACGGAACCTGTTATGGTTTAGCACAAGTTCAATTTTAGGCAAATCTAGTCTCCTATACTGGAGCTGCTATAACCCTCATACAAAAAAAAAATCAGCACCATCGAATTGCCTTCAAAATGAAACCTGTCGCTTACCTACACTACTAACGGTACCTTTACGACTTTCAGCTTACAGGGATCTAAAGGCCGGTCCAGGCACCAGCAGTGAAGGGTGTTAGTGTTACCAAGGCTCGGCACGCTTGCTGGAAGCCATGACCTAGCTCGTCGAAAATGGGTTGGGTTCTTGCCTAAGTAACACATAACGCTTGTTACGTTTAATTTTTGTTCATGCCGATATACCAAAAAAAAAAAATTATATAAAAAGATGTTATGCTCATAGGTTCAAAAAAAAATTTCGAGCCCAATTTTCGTCCATTAATGAAAAAGAAATAAATTATTCACTTAAATTCCGCAAAATAATGTTCGACCGAGAAAACGGAGATTGGCAACCATGGAGAATAGCTGAGGACAAGTTGTTAAGTCCTATGAGGCTAATCCCACCCACGCGTCACAATGTGGAGCGTCCTTGACCACTGCTACCTCTTACGCTTTGTTTATATGCAATGATCCCCTAACTCGACGTACCGAAATGATCAGTCTTACCTCATTTTATGTTGTCCACTTCCACAGGGGTTCTCTTACACCCACATCCACTCCTCATATAAATCTATTCCATCGTCATGTTCAAGTTTTCATCTCAACCTGAATACAAAATTCGCTTACGTAGAAAAGTCTTCCCAAAAAACTATCGTCGACTCACGGAATCATAACGCTCTTAGGTTTCTTTAAACGTTATAAAATAACGGTTTTATTTATTCTGCTAATATAAATAAGGTTGCTTAAAAAGTATATAAATAATTATGAAAATTGTACCAATCGTATGAATACTCGAATATACTAATAAACTTGAAAGTAAATGATAATTCATTCGAAATTAGATTTCCGAATCGGTTTGTACTTGAAATTAATTGTATCCTCTTGCAAAAAAAAAAAAATGTTTGTTCATATAGACCTATGCAGCTCCGATCTGTTGCTTATTAAATGGTAATTACTCTAATAACTAAACTAAAATTCAAATCTTTAATTAATTCTTAAAGGTATGCTATATTTATTCTTTTTTTTTTTTTTTTTTTTTTTTTTTTTTTTTTTTTATCTGACGTAATGTATGTACTAGTAAGTCATTGATGTTATGTGTGTAATGAGCAAATTCCCCTTTTCTTTCCCAAAACAACTCAAAGAAATCTCACTCCAAAAAAAAAACTCACTTACCTCGAAATCTTTGATTTTTTTTTTCTCAAAGTTGTAGTGATTTGTTTCTTACTGATGTTGCTGCGTTCGTTCCTACGAGGAGGTGCACCACTTCGCTGGGATGAACAGTTTTATGTAAATCTTTTTCTTTTTAGGTAATGATGATGATGAGGATGTTGTATATATGTAAGTTTTAACCTGTAGGTAATAAGATTTTAATTTAAGTTATTTTGTTTTTAGACGCTCTTGCTCATGCCTAATCTAGTAATTTATTAAGAATTTAAATATCTAATCTGTGGTTATTTTTATTTTCGAATCTTTTTTTTATTATTATTATTTTTTTTTTTTTTTATTTTTGAATCAAAAATAGCTCCTTAATTTAATAGCCAATTTTAATAAAAACTAAAAGTGATAAATACTTATTTATTACGATTGGTACTTAGCTTTTATTTTAATAAATATTGATGATATAGGGTTGTCGTATCTGAGTTGTTTGTTTTTGCTGATTTGTGAAGTGGTAGATGTTGAATGTCCTTGCCGTTGAAATAATGTTGATTAAGCTGTTGTCAGAATTGGATGGTTTGGTGCGGTCTTGTTGTGAACGCTTAGGCTGATGGTGATGTCGATGTTGTATGTTTTTGCTTTTTCGTCTGTTGTATGTCTTCCTATGATTCTGGTGGTTCTATGGATGGTGTATGCTTATGCTATGGAGGGTGATTTGTGTCAAATTTGGTGTCGTATGTTCTTGTGGGGGCCTGATCATGTGGGGGTTAGATGGTTGCTGTAGGTGATGTAGATGTTCTATGTTTTTGCTGGTTCGTCTTTTGAATGTCTTCCCAGTTTCTTGTGAGGTATAGATGTTGGACGCTTTTGCTGTGTATTGTGATTTGAGTCAAATTTGCTGTGTAGCTTATTTGTTTGCGGGTTGGATGTTTGCTAATGTTGAAGCTGGTGGTGTCTCTTGCTGGCGGGTTAGTGCAGAACACGAAGTATTGCAAGTGCTTGCAGTTCCTCCAGGTAAAACGGTGTCAAAGGCTTTTGCTGATTTTTTTTGTTGAGTGTTTTTGTAGCTTAGGTGTTTTTTTTCTCGTAAGTCGGTGTGGGTCGCCTGTGGTGGAAGCTAGCGCTAACAGCTGCCACCACGAAGAATAGTAACCACGTGAGTCCTTTTCGTTCCCAGGTGATCGATTGGATGAATTTAACGCTGGCTCACGTGATGCCTTATTATTCCGAAGGCGAGGTTTCTGTACGTGCTCCGGGACGAGGGTATGTCTTGTTTTATTTGTTGGCTCGTAGAATGTCGAGGAATCTTTTTATCATTTGATTTACGAGTCACGTCTAATTTTTTTTTTCTATTTTTTTTTCTTATTTTAACGCGTTTTCCTCATATATATAACAAAAATGTGTCCACGGCAAAAAAAAAATGGATAAAACCAAATATAATTGTTATGTCAACCCGCACTCGTTGACTCCTCGGCTTTAGATTTCGCAGGCAACTGAAAGAGTTGTCTCTAATGTCAATTAATTAAACCACGCTGATGAAAAAATTTAAGAGAACTATTTCAAGATGGCTTAGACTTGGTTCCGGAAAATTTAATTGTAGGCTCATTTTTGACTGACAATTTACTTTTTTTTTATGAAAAATCAATAATTAATTTATTAAAAATAGGTGTAATATTAATCAGATTTTTTAGTCAAAAACGGGCCCCAAATAGACACCGGAAATTCCTCCATGCTTGGAGCAATGATTGTAGTGGTGCTAAATTTTTCGCTGTGTATTTCGATTTTTGATTCTCTTAAAATCTCACAAATTGATGAGGATTGGTGGCAACTGGACACTTTGTGTTTTCCTATTTAATACTGCTCGCGTTTGTCTATCCAAGTCACCCACCTATCCGAACGAACACAAAAACCCTTTCTTAAAGAAATTCTACGCCTTTTTTTTTTCTACAAATGAAAGTATGTGGTTCTAACATTCGTTCAAGACACTGTTGTTCTCAAACTAGTTATTTTCAGTTGGTTTAAAAGAATAATTTAAATCATTTTAATTTTATATCAAGCAGGTTCAATTTAGGAACATTTAAGAAAATGGTTATTTTCCTACAAAACAGGTAGTTTTCGTCATTTCTATGCTCGAAAAGGACCTGGAAACAGAAAATGACTCAACTGCAGATTATGGTATGCTTTCAGGACACAAGAGCTCTCATGCACAGACTGATCGCCGGGCTTTAGGAAGTTTTACTTTTTAAGATCTTTGCAATGATATACCCCTACGCGTTTTCCAGCAAGATCCTCTAACTCGTATAGATTGTTACCTATAGGCTTTCGTATTTTCATTTTTACAAACTTGGGGCATAGCTTGGCGTTGATCTTTTTCGACGCATCGCTTAAAATGAAATTTCTTCGATAAACTATATCGCCCGCTGCGAACTTTATAGTTTTACTCCTGGTATTATATTGGTTTTCATACTTAGAATGTGCGTTTGCCAAAGATTCTTTTATGTGAGTATGCAAAATGTTCATTTTGGATGCCTTGGACAGTACTTCTATTTCGCCATTATTAAGACAGCCCAATTGACGGAGTAACTTATAGTCTGACCCATGTTCTATCATTGTCTGGCCGAACAGTGCTTCATAGGGTGACATTCCTGTCGCTGAATGAACAGAAGTTCGAAGAGCACAAGCCAGGGATGGTATATTAGCGTCCCAATTCTTTTGATTCGGATCAATATATGACCGAACTGCTGCCAAAATTGATCTGTTCACCCTCTCGCTCGCGTTTGCTTGCGGAGAGTACGCAGCCGTCCTTATATGGTTTATCCCGGATGCAGTCATTAATTTCTCAAATTCTTTTCCCGTAAACTGCCTTCCATTATCCGACAGAATCGACTCTGGAACCCCAAACAGGCAAAATATATCTTCTTGAAGAATTTTGATGACGACATCACTTGTTGCCCTTCTTATAGGTTTTATCCAGACGAATTTAGTAAATTGGTCTAACGCAACGAAAATATGGGTGTTACCTAACTTAGAACGGGGGTAAGGTCCGAGGAAATCAATGTACACGAACTGGATTGGCCGATCCACGTCGAAAGCTTTTCCCATTTGAGGTCTCATGATGGTATTCGAAGGTTTCGTAATTTTGCAGATTTCACATCTCCCTATAAACTCTTTCGTCTGCGCCGCCATCCCTGGCCAAAAAATTGGTTTCGTAGACGGTATAGGGTTTTCGAAATGCCGCCATGCGAGGCACGAGGTGGTCGGTGCGCCAGAGCAATCAGTTGTTCTGTTAAAGCCTTAGGAACCCAAAGCTTCCAAATATGGTCATCCTGTAAGGGATTCCCTGTGCAATGTTTGACTTTCTTGTACACGAAATTGTTCGAGACTTGTAAGTCAGGTAGCTGATCCTTTTTATTTCCGACGGATGCAATGAGCTTACAGTAGTCCTCAGACTGGAAACTGGGGTCTGCGAGATCGATATGCAACACGTCAGGGGACTCTACCACCACCGAACCATCCAGGCTGAAAGACTCTATCTCGTAAATCCTAGACAATGCGTCTGGGACTACGTTCTGTGAGCCTTTACGATGTTCGATGGTGAATTCAAAACCCTGAAGCTTTAGGCTCCATCTAGCTAAACGTCCACTCAGATCCCTCTGACTCATCAGCCACTTTAGACTCGCATGGTCGGTGATGATTCTAAAGGGTTGTAACTCCACATAAGGACGAAACTTTTTCACTCCTATTACTGCTGCCAGACACTCGCGTTCTGTTACGCTATAATTGCGCTGCGCTTTGTTAAGTTTCTGCGAGTGATAATAGATAGGTTTCTCGTTTCCTTCCTCGTCCAGCTGGCACAACACACATCCCAATCCTGTGTTTGAAGCGTCACACAATATAATAAATTCTTTGTTAAAATTCGGGTTGACTAGTATTGGGTCTGAAGTCAGCATCTCCTTTAACTTCAGGAAGGCTGCTACTGCTTCTTCTCCAAACTCGAACTTTTTCCCTTTTTTTAATGTTTCGGTCAAGGGACTAGCCAGAGTCGAAAAATCCTTAACGAAGCGGCGGTACCAACCTGCAAGACCTAAAAAGCTCCTCACCTGTCTTACCGTTTTTGGAATAGGGAAGTCTACAATTCCTGATATCTTAGCTGGATCTGTTTTTAAACACCCATTTCCGACAATAAAACCTAAAAACTTCAATTCTTTGAAGCAGAACTTTGACTTTTGCACGTTGATCGTAAGTCCTGCTTCTCGTAGTCTCGTAGCTAAAATCTCCAACAACTCGATGTGTTCCTCGAAGGTACTCGATATCACCAACAAGTCGTCGACATAAGGGAATATTTTTTCTCGCAGAGCTACAGGTACCACTTTGTCTATCACTTGGCACATGGTTTGCACCGCGTTTTTGAGACCAAATGGCATAACCGTAAACTGCATTAATGGACGGCCCGGAACCGAAAATGCCGTTTTCTCCCGCGAGGTTTTCTCCAACGGTATCTGCCAAAACGCATCTTTCAAATCCACGCTAGAAATATAACGTGTATTGTGATAGCGTAGACGTGATAGCAGTCCCTCTATATGAGCCATTGGATACGCATACCCTTTGGTCTTGGTGTTTACTTTACGGTAGTCCAGGCAAAGCCGATTTTTTCCCGGTTTTCTCACCAATACTACTGGCGAGCTCCACGCACTGGAGCTTTCTTCAATAACACCAAGATCGAGCATGCGATCCAATTGCTCATATAGAAGTTTTTGAACCGCTGGAGAAACAGGATAATGACGCTGTTTTATCGGTTCCGCGTCGCCTGTGTCGATTACATGTTCCACTAGTGAAGTTTTTCCTAAGCCAAGTATAGCTGAGGAAGGAAACTTACTTATGGATTTCCGCAAAGTCTCTGATTGTTTATCCGTTAATTCATGGGCGTTCGGAACTTTCTCTTGTTGGACCACATCGAGAGTCAGTTCTGAAATTATATTTGGAGCGATTCCAAATTCTCTCCAAAAGTCTATTCCTAAATACAATGATTGCTGTAAGGAAGGTACGATGAAAAGATTTATGTCCTTCGTATCCCCCTTATAGGTTATCTGAGTCACGATTTTCCCGATTATAGCTTGGTTATTTCCGTCCGCAGTTCTTAGGCCTGCTGAGAACTTAGAATACTCTGCATTGTTTCTGGACAAAAATTTCAGTCCACCCACGCCCAAACAACTAATGCTCGCCCCACTGTCGAGTAGCCCAAGCATATTCTCTCCAAAAATTTGTACAGATGCATACGGGCGCGGATCATCTGAACTGCATATGGTTGTGGCTTCAATGGCTTTATATATTTTCTTTTTGGCCTGAAACTTTTCCCTTAGCTTCTTTATCTTTTCAGAGACCGGAGACTTTTGATTTCGGGAACCAAAAATTCTTTCTCTGACCTCGTAGTAATTCTGGATTCTTTCGTGAAGTGTCCTTCGTGGAGAATATTGGGCTGGTTTTGTAGCTGGGTTTTCTGAGCTTTGAATTCGGTTAGGCTTCACAATCGTGATGGCCGGTAGGTTCGTACCGGCAATGTCGTTTTCAACGGACGGACAGACGGACGTGTTATGGCTGGCTAATGTCTTGATCATTTGATTTCCGGATTCTGCTTTGAAGAGCAACTCATCCGGTTCGTTGAGTTGCTCTGAGGGGAGTTTCCCGAGCAACGAGGGCACTGTGGAGAGGTGACGTTTTCCAAGCCGCATTTGAAGCAGAATAGGTTTCTTTGAGGGTCTGGACACTCAAAAAAGGAGTGACCTTTTCCTTTGCAGTTCCAGCAGCTTAGAGTACGGATATCTCTTTTTGCCTGGAAAGCTTCCACGTTTGGACAAACTGCCTCGACAAATGGCTCACCGGAGTTTTCATCTACCAATTCCGAGATGTTCTTCCGAAGAGGTGGAACGAATCGCTGCTGTCTTTGAGAATTATCCCGTTCGCTTAGATACTTCTCGATATTTCGGCACACGTAAACCAATTCTGGCAGACTTTCAGTGCGATACGTAATTAGGAGCTCTCCCATCCGTCTCTTCACATTTAACTTCAAGAGCTCGACTAATTCCTTGGGCTGTTTTGGGATTTTCAACTTTGTATTCAACTGCTGTATTGCCATGTAGAATTCGTCGAAGGACTCTGTGGGAAGCTGGTGCCTGTCAAACATCCTCCTTGACAATTCCGAGTCGGTTTCCAAACTTCGGTACTGCTCCACTAATGCAGTACGAAGGACCAACCAATTAACGGTTGGGTTGGATTTCAGGTACATCCAGTACCAACTCTCCACGTTACCCGTTACGAAGTGATGAAAGTTGAGCACTACCTCCTCCCAACTTACTCCATAACTTAACCTTAAACGTTCTAGCCTGAATAAAAAATCATCCACTGTCATTTGGCGATTGTCAAATTTCAAACCCCATTTATGGAAATGATGACGTTTGATGCTACTAGATCCTGAAGGAGGAGTGTTGTAAGAGTTATCAAAGTGGAGGTCTCGAAGTTGCCTCAAAAACTCATCAGGATTTGATGTACTAGTCAGGTTAGGATTATGATTAGGTGGAATTAAGAAAGGTTGAGGCTGCTGGTGAATGGTAGTCGTCTGTGGTTGATTTTGGGTGGTTGCTCCTTCACTAGAAGGAGGTTGGCGTTGTGGTTGAAAACTATTCGATTGTGGTTGACTTTGGGTTGTTGCTCGTATGGTGACATCTCTCTGTTCTGTTGGGTATCTTAAAGAGGGAGTAGCTGGGCTTACTGCCGCTAATGTTTGGCGTACTATAGTAGTGACTTCATTGTGGAGAAAAGCTCTGCTCCTTTCTGCCTCCGCCCTGAGAAACTCCATGTCTTTCACACGGTTGAGTCCAATAGCCGCATTGACTACTTCTTCAATGTACCCAGTCAGAACGTCGTCTTCCTCAGTACCAACGAACTCCGGATCTGGGTGATGCCTTTCCTCTTCAGATATTGTATCCTCATGAGGAGACCCCGAATTTATCCTGGTGCTACTTTGAGCTGTATCTTGAACCAACAAAGATGCTGCTCCCAAATCCCAATGACTCACTCCTGCTGGCGTGACAGTAGTTGGATTAGCTACCAATGCATCCGGATTACTCCTCAAACCATGACGCTTACGAAACTCCGCGATCGATAACCTTTTCTTCGGTGGCATTTTGGTACAAACAAAAAAACTATCGACCTTATACTGTTTTTCAAAATTCTAGAATTTAAAACCAACTGCTCCTCCCGAACAATCCCTAATTATCAAAATGAAGTCAAAGAGACTCTCACTAAATCTAAAAGTAATTAACAAAAATTATCTAGATATACCCAACAAAAATATATCCAAAGTTCTCAGGTTCTAGCAAATTCCAAAGGAAAAAAAATTTTTTTTTTTCTTTGATTATCGAGGTGAAATGTCCTACTGTAATTTTATCTATTTCTCGATTTCAATAACAGCAGAATAAAATAAAATAAAATAAAATAAAAAAATAAGTAAGTAATAAAATCGAATCGTAACCAAAAGATTTGACGAAGGAACTCGATTTAAAAAAATTAAATTTCAAAAATTTCAAGATAACTAAAATTTCTTATAAGTTGTAATATCATAAAATGTTAAGGGTGGATGTGGCTTGCTGAGTCGCCCCTCAACTGAAGTAGACAAAAAAAAATGAAAAATTCAGCTCCCCTCGATTTGCCTCTCTCCTGTCTCTCACTCACTCCATTAAACACAAAATAAAAATAAATCACCGCCGAAAGGAAAGTCTTCAAAATTTTGCTCCAGAAAAATCTTGATGTACAATAATAAATTGTATACAAGTTTACACAATATTGTAGAAAGTAGAAAAGTACTTGCAACCGAATACCAGATCGATCCAGAATTTAGGACAAGCGCCTTCTATAAATCTTAATTGCAATTTAAAATCTTCAAACCGAACAACAAAAAAATCGGCGTTACCCACCAACTTTGGCTCCGGTGAAAAATACAAATAAGCAAAAAATAAATATCATGAACATTTTAGGAATGCAAGAAAATCGCAACAGCCTGAACGGGGAGACCATCACCCATCCACTGGACGAGTGCTCGCAGTTTCTAAAAGATCATCGAATGCGAAACAAAAACAAATTTTAATCATAAAAAAAAATTTTTAAAGACAAAAAAAAAATCGAAGTAACTCCTTTCTTCTCTTTGGTATATTTATTTTCCTTTTCAAAAAAAAAAAATGGACGAAATCGGGCCCCACGTTGGGCGCCACCTGTAACGGAACCTGTTATGGTTTAGCACAAGTTCAATTTTAGGCAAATCTAGTCTCCTATACTGGAGCTGCTATAACCCTCATACAAAAAAAAAATCAGCACCATCGAATTGCCTTCAAAATGAAACCTGTCGCTTACCTACACTACTAACGGTACCTTTACGACTTTCAGCTTACAGGGATCTAAAGGCCGGTCCAGGCACCAGCAGTGAAGGGTGTTAGTGTTACCAAGGCTCGGCACGCTTGCTGGAAGCCATGACCTAGCTCGTCGAAAATGGGTTGGGTTCTTGCCTAAGTAACACATAACGCTTGTTACGTTTAATTTTTGTTCATGCCGATATACCAAAAAAAAAAAATTATATAAAAAGATGTTATGCTCATAGGTTCAAAAAAAAATTTCGAGCCCAATTTTCGTCCATTAATGAAAAAGAAATAAATTATTCACTTAAATTCCGCAAAATAATGTTCGACCGAGAAAACGGAGATTGGCAACCATGGAGAATAGCTGAGGACAAGTTGTTAAGTCCTATGAGGCTAATCCCACCCACGCGTCACAATGTGGAGCGTCCTTGACCACTGCTACCTCTTACGCTTTGTTTATATGCAATGATCCCCTAACTCGACGTACCGAAATGATCAGTCTTACCTCATTTTATGTTGTCCACTTCCACAGGGGTTCTCTTACACCCACATCCACTCCTCATATAAATCTATTCCATCGTCATGTTCAAGTTTTCATCTCAACCTGAATACAAAATTCGCTTACGTAGAAAAGTCTTCCCAAAAAACTATCGTCGACTCACGGAATCATAACGCTCTTAGGTTTCTTTAAACGTTATAAAATAACGGTTTTATTTATTCTGCTAATATAAATAAGGTTGCTTAAAAAGTATATAAATAATTATGAAAATTGTACCAATCGTATGAATACTCGAATATACTAATAAACTTGAAAGTAAATGATAATTCATTCGAAATTAGATTTCCGAATCGGTTTGTACTTGAAATTAATTGTATCCTCTTGCAAAAAAAAAAAAATGTTTGTTCATATAGACCTATGCAGCTCCGATCTGTTGCTTATTAAATGGTAATTACTCTAATAACTAAACTAAAATTCAAATCTTTAATTAATTCTTAAAGGTATGCTATATTTATTCTTTTTTTTTTTTTTTTTTTTTTTTTTTTTTTTTTTATCTGACGTAATGTATGTACTAGTAAGTCATTGATGTTATGTGTGTAATGAGCAAATTCCCCTTTTCTTTCCCAAAACAACTCAAAGAAATCTCACTCCAAAAAAAAAACTCACTTACCTCGAAATCTTTGATTTTTTTTTTCTCAAAGTTGTAGTGATTTGTTTCTTACTGATGTTGCTGCGTTCGTTCCTACGAGGAGGTGCACCACTTCGCTGGGATGAACAGTTTTATGTAAATCTTTTTCTTTTTAGGTAATGATGATGATGAGGATGTTGTATATATGTAAGTTTTAACCTGTAGGTAATAAGATTTTAATTTAAGTTATTTTGTTTTTAGACGCACTTGCTCATGCCTAATCTAGTAATTTATTAAGAATTTAAATATCTAATCTGTGGTTATTTTTATTTTCGAATCTTTTTTTTATTATTATTATTTTTTTTTTTTTTTATTTTTGAATCAAAAATAGCTCCTTAATTTAATAGCCAATTTTAATAAAAACTAAAAGTGATAAATACTTATTTATTACGATTGGTACTTAGCTTTTATTTTAATAAATATTGATGATATAGGGTTGTCGTATCTGAGTTGTTTGTTTTTGCTGATTTGTGAAGTGGTAGATGTTGAATGTCCTTGCCGTTGAAATAATGTTGATTAAGCTGTTGTCAGAATTGGATGGTTTGGTGCGGTCTTGTTGTGAACGCTTAGGCTGATGGTGATGTCGATGTTGTATGTTTTTGCTTTTTCGTCTGTTGTATGTCTTCCTATGATTCTGGTGGTTCTATGGATGGTGTATGCTTATGCTATGGAGGGTGATTTGTGTCAAATTTGGTGTCGTATGTTCTTGTGGGGGCCTGATCATGTGGGGGTTAGATGGTTGCTGTAGGTGATGTAGATGTTCTATGTTTTTGCTGGTTCGTCTTTTGAATGTCTTCCCAGTTTCTTGTGAGGTATAGATGTTGGACGCTTTTGCTGTGTATTGTGATTTGAGTCAAATTTGCTGTGTAGCTTATTTGTTTGCGGGTTGGATGTTTGCTAATGTTGAAGCTGGTGGTGTCTCTTGCTGGCGGGTTAGTGCAGAACACGAAGTATTGCAAGTGCTTGCAGTTCCTCCAGGTAAAACGGTGTCAAAGGCTTTTGCTGATTTTTTTTGTTGAGTGTTTTTGTAGCTTAGGTGTTTTTTTTCTCGTAAGTCGGTGTGGGTCGCCTGTGGTGGAAGCTAGCGCTAACAGCTGCCACCACGAAGAATAGTAACCACGTGAGTCCTTTTCGTTCCCAGGTGATCGATTGGATGAATTTAACGCTGGCTCACGTGATGCCTTATTATTCCGAAGGCGAGGTTTCTGTACGTGCTCCGGGACGAGGGTATGTCTTGTTTTATTTGTTGGCTCGTAGAATGTCGAGGAATCTTTTTATCATTTGATTTACGAGTCACGTCTAATTTTTTTTTTCTATTTTTTTTTCTTATTTTAACGCGTTTTCCTCATATATATAACAAAAATGTGTCCACGGCAAAAAAAAAATGGATAAAACCAAATATAATTGTTATGTCAACCCGCACTCGTTGACTCCTCGGCTTTAGATTTCGCAGGCAACTGAAAGAGTTGTCTCTAATGTCAATTAATTAAACCACGCTGATGAAAAAATTTAAGAGAACTATTTCAAGATGGCTTAGACTTGGTTCCGGAAAATTTAATTGTAGGCTCATTTTTGACTGACAATTTACTTTTTTTTTATGAAAAATCATTAATTAATTTATTAAAAATAGGTGTAATATTAATCAGATTTTTTAGTCAAAAACGGGCCCCAAATAGACACCGGAAATTCCTCCATGCTTGGAGCAATGATTGTAGTGGTGCTAAATTTTTCGCTGTGTATTTCGATTTTTGATTCTCTTAAAATCTCACAAATTGATGAGGATTGGTGGCAACTGGACACTTTGTGTTTTCCTATTTAATACTGCTCGCGTTTGTCTATCCAAGTCACCCACCTATCCGAACGAACACAAAAACCCTTTCTTAAAGAAATTCTACGCCTTTTTTTTTTCTACAAATGAAAGTATGTGGTTCTAACATTCGTTCAAGACACTGTTGTTCTCAAACTAGTTATTTTCAGTTGGTTTAAAAGAATAATTTAAATCATTTTAATTTTATATCAAGCAGGTTCAATTTAGGAACATTTAAGAAAATGGTTATTTTCCTACAAATGATTATCTTCAAACCATGGGACTTTCCCTGAAATTAGACCCGAAAAACTTCTGAAAATTTATAAATTCCAAAAAGAAAAACGACGGTTATCCTGTTAATCTCGTTTATAATGACGTAATCTTGAGTACTACTACAGAAATCTGTGAGGGATTTGCAAATAATTTTAGCCAATCCTTCATCGATTCCCCTGTTGTTGTTGACGATAACTATTTTCAATTCTTACGAAATTGTGCTCAGGTATCATTTGATAATATTACAATAGATCATGACAAAATTTTTGACTTTCTGTCACATTTAAAAGACGACTATTCTATTGGACCCGATGGAATACCACCCGCTTTATTGAAGAAATATAAATCTGTTTTAGCTCTTCCTCTGCGTAATATTTGTGTTCTATCCTTGAAATTAGGTAAATTTCCTGCAGTTTGGAAGAAAGCATTTTTAACGCCAGTATTTAAAAAGGGAGATAAAGCCAATATTACCAACTATAGACCAATTTCCAAACTTTCTTGCATTCGGAAGTTGTTCGAACAAGTTGTATGTGACAGTTTGACATTTATATGTAAAACTATTATCTGCAACCAACAACATGGTTTTATGCAAAAACGTTCTACTGTTACTAATCTTGTTGTCTTTTTGAATAAATGTTTAAACTCTCTAGAAAGTTGTCAAGAAGTTGATTGTGTATACACTGACTTCTCGAAAGCTTTTGATCAACTGTCTCATGAGATTATCAAGTTTATACTTCACTCATACGGATTTCCACCACCTTTCATCAAGTGGATATCGTCATATCTTGAAGATAGGTTATATCAAGTCAAATTCAGAAATTCATACTCAAGAGAGTTTATTGCCAAATCAGGTGTTCCGCAGGGAAGCCATCTGGGACCACTACTCTTTACATTGGCTATTAATGATGCTCCTCTGTGTGTTCGCAATAGCGAAATTCTAATCTTCGCAGATGATATTAAATTTATAAAAATATAGTATCTTCAAATGATCGGGCTCTACTGCAAGATGATATTAACCATTTTGCCTTGTGGTGTGAAAAGAACAGTCTGAACCTCAACCCGACAAAATGTCAAACTATGACTTTTTCTAAAAAAACGTTTTCCTTACTCTCATGAATATGTTATCTCACGGTACATTTTAACTCGTGTTATGACTGTAAGGCACCTTGGAGTTCTTTTTACACCCAATTTAGATTTTTCTGCTCATATTAATAAAATCGTGAATAAGGCCAATTCAATGTTAGGGTTTATTAAGCGCTGGTCTAAAGAATTTGTTGATCTCAATGTCTACCGGGCTTTATACAACTCCTTTGTGCGTCCCGATCTTGAGTATGCATCGCAGGTTTGGACTCCTCTTTATGATATTCATATTGAGAGATTAGAATCTGTGCAAAGAAACTTTACTTGTTTTGCCTTGAAAGGACTTCAATGGAGTGATCCTTCGTATGTCGTCTCTTATGACCAACGATTATCTATTCTTCAGATGCAAACTTTGGAACAAAGAAGAACAAACAATGATTTGGTATTTTTCCACCAATTAATAACAGGCGTCACAGATGCACCAGATCTTTTATGTTGGGTTTATTTTAACTATCGGGGAGGAGGTTATAATCTTCGAGGCCTCGATATGATTAAGGTCCCTACACATAAGACCAACTATGGCATTCATGAGCCCTTGACACGTATGGGTAGACTTGTAAATTGGAATTCAAATATTTTTGATTTTAATATAAATAAATGTAAATTAAAAAACCTTCTCAAAACCAGTGGTCCACGCTCCTAAATCTTCTTTGTTTCATGTTATGTTATTGTTTTGTTCTTACGTAGTATTACTTGTTTATTTTGTATGTTTTCTTGTGTCAGTGTTAATTGTAATAGAGTTTGCCTACTAACAACTAACACTGCACTAAATGATGAGCCGGTGGTATAACACAGTTCTCTGTGTTGGCAAACCATTGGTCGAAAGACGGAGCTTGCTATAAGCTTTCTTCGACCAATTCTGATAGTGTAAAAAAAAACAAATGTTAAAAAATGGTTTTCGAAAATCGTATTTTTATCGAAAACGGCGCACTATGGAACCAAATCATGAAATCCATCTCAAAAATGGTTTTGGTGAATTTCGTAATTTGAAAAATCTAATGATGGGATTATATACTAGAAATAGGGTTCTTCCCAACACATTAAATTTTTTGTATCTTAAGATGCAGTATATTTTTCATTTTTTTGTTTTCAATTGAAGTTCTCTCTGTTAGCTCCGGCTACCTCCGTTTAGTTAATGGCTGTTTAGTATTCTAAAAATATTCTAAATTTAGAAGAAAAAATAAAAACTTTCGCATTTTTATGCATTTTTGTTTAAGAAGAAAAAACGTATGATGAGAAAGAACATAAGTTTTTAGAATATGTTATATCTTGGAATAAAACTCATTATGTTCATTAACACTTAATTTAATATTCATATATTTCAGTTATAATTATATTTAGTTATAGTTAAAAAAGAGCGTGTTGACTGAGATGAGGTGAGATCTGAACTGAGTGCGAACTGACTTATCGCACTCTCGTTTGACGTTAATAATCTAAACTTAGGGTATATATCGATGTTGATGGTACATACTCATCAGAATAAAAATTCGTATTCTTATAACTTTATTGTTAAGTGATAAAAAAAATTAAAATTTGGCAAAAAAGTGGAACCTTTATTGATACACATAAATGTGTATTCCAAAAAGTTTTAGACCATTATTTTATTACTTTTTACTCAAAATTTCAAAAAAAAAATGTTATTTTTTGTCAAAAGTTAAAAAATAAAACTGTTAAAACATGTGCAACACATTTTCATAAACATTATATAATTGACTATGTTTCCACAAAATTTATAAGTTTTTATCAGCTATTTCCAATATTATTAATATTCGAAATTTTATTTTTAGAATAAAATATTTTTTGTTTTCCAATTTTAAACTTCCATACTCATATTTATATTAAAAAAAATCATAATTAAATAAAAATAAATGCCAAGCGTTTGAGGGTGGTAGTGGGTGTGTGGTTTATGTTTGCATATAATACAAATGTAGGTACATAGGTATAAATAACACAAGCATTGTTTGACGAGGCTTAAGAACTTTTAGACATTAATTAATATACCTAGTAATAAGGTGTTCTTTTGAATTCCTTTTTTTTGTCTTAAGGGCGAAAAACTTTCATATATCAAAAAGGGGCGTGGCAGTACACGGATTTTACTAAAAATAAATAACACTTTTCATAAACTCACTTCTACATATAAGACTTAATTTAAAAAATGCCTGCTCTTAATGAACTTTAAGCTGAAAATAAAAAAAGGGGAGTGAAAGTAGGCGAGAAAGTGGGCAGAAAAAATATACATGCGATGTCTTAAGTTAAAAAACCTCAAATACAAATTTTCGGCTTTCTGTTCACTAAAAATAAGAAAATAACGAAAATCAAAAAAATATGGGCGTGGTAGTGGGCAGATTTTACAAAAACTACTTTCAAATGTTTTCACCGGTAAAAGAAGAAAACTGTACAAATTTCATCCAAATTGTTGCAATAATTCTTGCTCCAACAAATTTTTTCCATATAAATTAAACAAAATCTACAAATTTGTTATTTTATTTTATTAAAAAAAAAATAAAATAATTTATTTCTATTTGAAACGTTTTAATATTTTAAATTCTTGGTTGTACTAGTATAGGTGTGCAAAATTTCAAAAAAAAATATTGAGAAACGAAAAAGTTATGGATTTTTGAGATGGTTTGCACCATTTGGTCCCATAGTGCGGCGCCTAGAATTTCGATAAAAGTTTTTTTCTTTCAATTAATTTTAATGATCTATAATTTAATAAAAAAAAAATTGAAATCAATATATTACTGACTGTACCTACCATAGAACCATTTTCTCGAATTTTGAATTTCTCACTATCGGCATAACTGATTTTAATAATTTTTTTTTAAAGAGAAGATTCTAAAAAATATTTTTCTTGGAAAATTCGATATCTCAAAAATTGCTCAATATTTTTTCTATAAATTTAATTTTTATTCGAAGAATAATAAAAACTTTAAATTGGCGTACCAAAATTTTTTCGTAAAAATGTTGTATATGTATGAAAGCTAGTTTGTTTAAGAAATTACTACAACGACTTCTAATTTTTGTTCTTGCATAAACTAATATTTTATTTTTTATTTATTTAAAATTTTTAATCTTCTTTTTCATACAAGAGTAAGTTCGTTCGACCCAGTCGTGCATTTTATTTTTATATTGATTTGAACATTTGAATATTATGTTTACTCGCGCTTCTCTAAACGTGTCATAATTTAAAAAAAAGGGAAATAAAATAAAAGAAATTCTTTTTGAAATTCCAAGCTAATTTAACATAAAAGTAAATATGTGCGGCCGTTTTTTTCTGCATTCTATTTTTTATAAACTTTAAATCTTTAGTGACTTACAATGACATAAAAAAAAAACAAATGCGTTTTCCAATAATTCAATTAAATATGTGCAATCTTGGTCACAATCAACTGATAAGCTGGTTTAATTAAAATTATACGTGCTCTACATAGTTCGTAGAATTGGTTTAGTCAACACCGATTAAGATAATTATCCACTGAAGAAATATACATATAAGTTGTAAGTATTAAAGTTTAAAAAAATCGCTTCAGCGGATCAGGTTTCGGATAGTACAACGGACGGAATTGCGAGACTCACTTTTTTGTATCATCACGTCATAGAGTTCGATTATTTTTTACAAACGCGAAACTGGCCAAATACCTAGTATCTGTATAAGAAGTTAATATAAAAATGGAGTTTGAAGGTGAATTCGAACAGGTTTTACAGTTTATCTATTTACTGTAATAAGTTACAGATTTGAAGTAGTACCTCATTCTGTCTTGAATCGAAAAACTTTTGAATCAAAATATAACTTATGAACAGCGATTACATAGTAATAAATTAATATGCAGATTTTATTTTTAAGAAACTCGTTTATTAAAATAGTTTATTATGCCACCGATATATTTATCACTCATCTTAATGTGTTAAAATTGGGTTCGTTCAAATTTAGTTGCAACATTATTATAATTTTTTTTTAACTCATCAGCAACATTGACAAGTCCCACGATACTTTCTCTATTCATTCAAGCCAAGACTTTAGCTATATAAATGGAATGGGAGCACCAAAGATCATGTCATTTTCATAACAGCCTTTCATAGGAACACACTTGATATCTACTAAGCAAAGTGATTACAAACATGAAGGTACAAATCTTTGAACTGATTTGAGTTTGGAATTATTGTTCATTAAATTGTATTCTTTGTTTGACATTAGGCTTTCATCTGCATCTTGGTCTTGGCTGCTAGCGCTAACGCTGGAATTCTTATTGGAGACCTTGCTGGTGGTGGTGGTGGATACTCTTATGGCGGCGGAGTATATGATCATGGTCTGGGTCATGGCCAGGAAGCCAGTATTATAAAAGTAATCCATGAGCAATCTCATCATGATTCAGCTCCTGCAGCAATCATTAAAGTGATTCATGAAGAAGGTGGGTCAAGTGGTGGCCATGTTCATCATCAACATATAGAAGCTGCTCCTCAAATTGTACAAGTTATTCACGAAGATCATGGTCATTCCGGCCTATCTGGACATGGTTCTTTCTCTGTACCAGCACAAGTTGTTCATCTACAAGTGATCCACGAACAAGCTGGAGGTTACAGCGCTGGATTCGGTCAGGTTGGTGGATTACCCAGTGGTGGTGGATACTTCTATGGAAACGGCGGCCATGATCATGGCCATGGTGGTGCTCAAGAAGTTAAGATCCTTAAAGTTATCCAAGAAGATCAAGGACATCATCATCATGAAGGCCACGGATGGGCCTAATTGTTTTGTATAGTCTAGTGTTAAGATTGTTATTAATTTTTTAAGTTGAAATATAGTGAATGTTTGTATTGTTGTAATTTATAAATTTTAATGAAATTCTGATGTTAAAGGGAGCTAAGGTTTGTATTTTCTTGACCCGAAATAATGTTGTCTTTGTGTGGTCCCTCTTTCTTTGGAACTAAAATAGTTAATGAAAGCAAGGCCGTATCAAGAAACAAATTAATTTGCATCTGGTGGTAAGCATAAGTAAGATATTCTTGTATTCATAGATACAAATCGTTGTACGCTCCCATAACGTTAAACGTCTCGAATGAACCGGTTCAGATTAAAGCTTGAACTATAATGATCGTAAGATCACTGAAGCTTATGTCATTTACCAAAAAAATGTAGTTTATCAAATCATCAAAAGAAGAAGTGAGCTATATTCTCTATACTTAATCAGCTATCTATTGTTTTATGTCAGATTTCACCTCCTCAAGTACCGAAGCATAAGTGAAACTAGGCAAAAAACGGTAATTATGGGGGCATCATATGACTTTTTGTATTCGCTGTTTTCGAATGGCCATAAAAGTGACCCACCGACAGTTATAGTTTTACCTGAAGTTTTAGCACCTATCTAAAAATAAGTTCTTATGTTACGAACAAATAAATCTAATCAAAAACGAATTGTACAAACAGCTTCGGCTGACTGGCAGCTGTCCTCAAAATAATATACAGATTAATTCACATAACGAGTTACAAAAAACTAAAGTGTGTAAGTTAAAGGCTAGATAAAACTTCTTTTCTAAGAAAATTAGTTGAAATGCAAGACAAATATTGGATAACAAATAGTAGCAGTGGCAAAATATTGTAAGGTTTTTGCTTAGTATATTCATGAATGAAGACTATTTTGAATCTTTCAGGCTTTATTCATTTACTTGCGACTTATATGTAGGCCCTAACTAAGGCACGTTATGCATATAAAAAATCGAACGTGAGATTTTGATCAAAGTCGACATTACGATGATAGCGAAGACTAAAAAAGTTTTTTTTCTTTTTTTTTAGACCAAAAATAACGGTACCTACCATACGATTTTTTTCGAAATTTTATAAATATTTTTTTTTTTCTCAAAAACTGTCCCACAGATTAAAACAAAAAAATCATATAGTTAAGGCTAGGAAATGGTTGAAACCAAATTTTCAAAAAATGGTTATTTTTAGTAGGTACCCCCTTGCAACCATTTTTTTTTTGGTTTTTGATTTTCTCAAAAAAAACGGTACAACCGATTTTGATAATTTTTTTTATGCTAATGCTCCTTAGCAGTTTAAATATTATTGGGTATTCCAATTTTCCAAAAACATTTTTTTGGATTTTTAAGAAAAATTTCATTTTTTTTTTTTTTTAACTAAATATTTTAAAACTTGAAAAATAAGAGTTTCTTAATATACGTTACAAGATGTAAGAAAAAAAAATTTACTTTACCTAAAAATAATGGTACCCTCCATGCAAGTGTTAAAAAATGGTTTTCGAAAATCGTATTTTTCTCGAAAACCGTTTGGAGAATTTTGCTTCAATTTTTTTCTTTTCATTAATTTTTACGATCTATAATTTAATAAAAAAAATTGAAATCAAGATATTACTGACTGTACTCGTACCTACCATAGAACGATTTTTTCGAATTTTGAATTTCTCATTATCGACATAACGGATTTTAATGAAAATTTTTATAGAGAAGCTTCTAAAAAGTTTAAAAAACATTGCATTTTGAAACTTTAAGAAAAATATTTTTTTCAGTTTTAAAAAAAAACTCTATTTTTTTGGAAAATACAATATCTAAAAAACGGTTCAATATATTTGTTTGTAAATTTAATTTTTGTTCGAACAATAATAAAGATTTTAAATTGGCGTATAAAATTTTTTTCTTAAAAATGTTTTAAAATTTTTTTATATATAAGCTTTTTTTTTTAAGAAACCACTACAACGACTTATAATTTTTGTTCTTGCATAGCATTCTGTTTCTATTTCTTACTACTAATAGAGTTTAAAAAAATAAAATTTATGCTTATGAATAGTTTTCTCTAATAACATTCATTTTAAAATTACTAGTCTATTACATAGGAGCAAGTTCTTGCGACCCAGTCGGGCATTTTATTTCTAGAGAAATTCTAAAAGAAATATAAAAAATTAATTTAATAATAAAACGATTACTAAACTTTGCTTGCATAAATTCATACTTTTCTAGAAATCAGACGGCAATCTTATGCATTTCAACATTTTTATCCCGTTATCCATGTTTTATATTCATAAAATGTATTTTAAATTCCAAAGTACTCTTACATAAGAGCAAGTACGTACGATTCAGTCGTGTATTTTATTTCCTTCAATTTAACAATATACATATACAACTGATAGTTATCAATTGTCAGTATGCTCGTAAAAAATGTATCTTTTTGCAGAGAAGAGATGGCCCACTTATGGAAAGAAGAAGATTTCAAGACTTGCATAAATCTATCTCTACCTACCCTGCATAAATCTATTTTAAGTTTGAATGAAAATGTGTTAATGTGTTAAGTTCGAACTTAAATAATCAATCTTAATTAATTTTCATGAATAATTTAAGTAAACATTTCTTTATTTCAACCATTCCTCGATTTTATAAAAAATTATGTATTATACATTTTTAAATAATATCAAGTTAAAGATGATTAAAGATCTTTAATGTAAATGATGCCGATTAAAAACATAAAAACTTCTATTTAAAACTGTTTGAGTTTGAGTACAAGAGGTCAAGCTCCACATTTGGCTGAAAGAGAGTTCCCATGGTCTCGGTTATGAGACATCTTGTAGACGGAATATACAATATGTTTCAAGACAAAAGCGTTTTATCGCTTAAAAAATTATACCAATTTTTGCCTGCCTAGTAATTGTTCTCTCTAAAAACATCGTAACAACAACACAACAATTAAGGAAAAAGTTGAATATGTCGAAAATGGCTCTTAAGTTTTCGATATAAGAAATGTGTGTACTAAGGTAGATAAGGTCTACCTTTTGGAAGAAAATTCATATCGAAAACTGTAAGAGTGTCGCGCCAAGTGGACAAACCAGCACCTAGCTACTCGTAGCATATAGACTGGAACCACAGGAGACCATGCAGGGCGTGGCCGCCACCGGACTGGTCGTTCGGCCGAGAACATCGCGGCTGTGACTGCCGGTGTCGCTGCGAAAGAAGAATCATCAACCAGACGACGGACCGCGCTACAGGAACAGGGCCATGATAAACGACTTCTTACTGCCGGAATTATATGAGCGCAAATTGGTGAACATGTTATTTCAACAAGACGGTGCAACCGCACGCACAGCACGAGCCACAATGGATATTGTGATGGAAGCTTTTCCTGGTCGGGTAATCTTCCGTTTTAGTGATTTGACCATCCCAGAGTTTTTTCTCTGGGGCTACTTGAAGTCGAGGGCTTTTGCCAACAAGCCTCAAACAATCGCAGCCTTTAATATTTGAAAATTCACACAAATGTGTATCCACACTGACAGTAGCCACTTGTAGCATACACCTTTAAACAAAATACTCGTAAAAACATATAAAAATATATTTGTATATCAGCAATTTGCTGCATCGTATAAACCTACGTATGATATATTCGATCTTCGAATCCTATACGTGAAAATAAAAACATATCGAGTATAGATGGCCCACTGAACTCTAATTAGCAGACAGTAGGTACATATACATTTTTGAGAAATTATCAAATTCACAATTTAAGCGGGCTTTTTCAATTTCAACTCGCAAGGAGATTAGAAGTCCGTCACCATACTTCTTCGTCTGGGAATTCTTATAAGTATTTCCACTACTTATTCCTAGTTTTATTAAACTGCTTTACAACAACTGAAACAAAAAGCCAAACTTTAGCCTTACGAAGGAAAATTGATTAAGACCTTTTTATACCACCCGCGTATACGTCTCTAAAAGATAATAGTAATTCTAAAAAGATAATATATTCATAAGCCCAAACTAAAGATATCTGCGGACGTAACTTGTCGAGATTGGCATAGCTTTCACGGCAACCAAAGACGGTACGTCCGCGAGTTAGGAGTCTTTTATCACGCAGCAATTTAATTGGGCATAACATCAAATTTAGCGCCCAAAGAAAATTGTGAGAATCTTAGCTCCACCGTCAAACACGTGCTAAGTTGACAAGATCTCCATCATCTATACCTTCTACGTGGTCATTTGTCCTAAAAACTACAAATAAATTAAACAACCAATACTCTAAAATCATAAAAAATAAAATGCACGACTGGATCGCACGAACTTGCTCTTATGTAAAAGTACTTTGGAATTTAAGATACATTTTATAAATATAAAACATGAATTTAAAATGAAATTGCCGTCTGATTTCTAGAAAAGTATGAATTTATGCAAACAAAGTTTAAAAAATCGTTTTATTATTAAATAAATAATTTTTTTATATAAGAAATTTCTTTAAAATTTTTCAAGAAAAAAATGTGGGATGCGAATTTTAAGTATTTAATAATATTGATTTTAGGAAATAATTTCAAAAAATAATCGTTCATAGGTTTTAAGATATTGATTTTTCAAAAAAAAATTTTTTTCAAAAAAAACCAACAAATAATTTTTCGAATATTTTTATATACAATATTATTTTAAACTTAGGGGGACTCCTGCTGAAAATTTTTGGTTAAAATCGTTAGAGCCGTTAATGAGAAAGTCGAAAATCAAAAAAACGGTTCTATGACAGGTACCGTTAATAACATTTTGCCCCAAATTTTTTTTTTTACCAAAACGTAGTCCATGTCCATAATATCACACCTAATTTTTTTTTATCAAAATCGTTAGAGCCGTTTTCGAGATAAATAAGATTTTGCATTACGGGTGTATGGGGGGTACCGTTAGTTTTAGAGCTAAGAAAAAAATTTCAATTTCTCCTCTAGGAAATCACCGAAGACCCATAACTACCGAGTTTGGAGAAAATAGGTCCAGTACCTTAGGCTCTAGATCGAGGTACAGACATACAGACATACAGACAGACAGACATACAGATAGACAGACGGAATTGCCGGACCCACTTTTTTCGTCTTCGCTATCATCGTAATGTCAAATTTGATCAAAATCTCGAGTTCGATTTTTTTTCCAAATGCAGAACTTGCCCTATAGTACCTACATATATCGCAAGTAAAAATATACGATTTGTAAAGAAATTCAATTTTATAAATGTGTAAATATTCGAAGTTACATTCTTAAAAGTGCTAAATAAGTATTTTCTAAACAAAATTTATTAAAAGTTTATTAAAAATATTGCCACAGAAAGTTAACTTAAAATTACACAATAATCAAATATAACAACAAATTACATCAAGTTGGACAAAACAACCAACACTCGAGGACAACGATCGGAACTTGTGGCCACAACTCTCATCGTACTGGCATAAGAATAAAGCATTGTAAGTACCATATTGTACCCTAAAATATTTTCTTTTTATAAATTTTTTTCTTTTATAAATTTTTCGATACATAAACAAATTTTTTATTTTTAAACTACCTATTAACCTATTCTACTAAACACTAAAGTCTAAAATACAAACAAACATACAACTTAAATTTAAATTAATTTACCTTCATTTAAAATTACGCACATGAACTCTTTGTTTTATAAATTTACATAATGAAATCGTTCAATAAAATTGATATTTTAAATTATAATTCCAAAAACAAAATGTTAACGTGAGTAAAATAATTAAGGCTATTTAAGAGTGATCGGGTGAATTTGTGAGTGGAATAGCAAGGGATTATCTTAACTAAAGCTTTAAAGAAGATAGTCAAGGTGTATCTAAGTTTTCTGTTAGATACATAGGGGAGGGTATGCTGTAAGGTTTCACCCCACCAGAAACCTAGTCAGTTGGTGTTCGTTCAATTCTTTTTCAATTTCTCTTAAATTTTCGTTTTCATTCTCTTTTCTTCAATTATTTCTATTCTATTAATTTCCCCTTATAAATAATAATTTCCCCTTAAAATAATAATAATAAAAAAACATACAGGCACGATATTTATGTGTGCTTAGGAAACAGCAGCAAGATCCCACCCCACCGTCGAACTAGTGCCTGTGGGACATAGGTAAAACAACATCTTCGTTTTCCACCAATACAACCTACCTAAGTAAAATAATCACACACTTGAGGGATACATTCGTTTACTCTTAACAGAAAAAACTGTAAAGGTCCAGCTAAAGATTTCCATCACTCAAAATCACTTTTACTTGCGACTTATAGGTACTATAAGTCAAGTTATGTATTCGTAAAAAAATTGAACTCGAGATTTAGATCAAAGTTGACATTACGATGATAGTGAAGATAGTGTCTGTCTGTCTGTTTGTCTTTTCGACTACAGCCTAAGCGACTCGGCCGATTTTCTTTAAACTTGATAGATATTATTTTTATTTTTTCCTCCCACACGTTTTTTTTCTTAAGACCAAAAATAACGGTACTTGCCATACGATTTTTATAAATATTTTTTTTCTTAAAAACTGTCCCACAGATTTAAAAAAAAATCAAAATAATTCATTTAGTTAAAGCTAAGAAATAGTTGAAAACATTTTTCCAAAAAATGGTTATCGAAAGTTCAGCTGCTAGAAGCATGGACTGTACTTACAAATAAACTTACTCTATCTTTCGTCGAGGAAGCCATCTCTTTGAAGGAAACAAATTCTTTGATTTGAAATTTGTTTTCTTTTTGTATTTTTTAAGAACCTTTTTTTAGTTGTTTGTTTGTTCACAGATTTTTTAAATTAATTAAAAATAAGTTTGTAAATTGAACACAAAAAGCTGACAACTTCAAAGATGCCTACCATAGAACGAATTTTTCGAATTTCTCATTATTTGCCAAACGGATTTTGATAAATTTTTTTTATAGAGAAGCTCCTAAAATTCTTGGATGATTAATTTTGCACCACCTGGTACAATTATTTTTGTGGCTGAAGTGGTGTTTCTTCACCTGACCAATAACGTATGTTCTGTTGGACTCAGAATTTTAGTAATAAATATATGTAAGCGTTCTGTTGTTGAAATTCTGTTCTAACTGAATGTTATGACATTGACAGTTTGGTTATTGCCCTCTGGGTGCATTCACAATGAAAGTTCAAAGTTGTCAAGTCCCAATTGGAAAAATCTGTACTAATTTTTGTTGGTACTGAGGCTGATAGTCCAACACAATTCATTTTCACTTTCGACTGTCCTACTTGATAATAGAGATATAACGGGTGATTTTTTAAGAGCTTGAGAACTTTTTTTAAAAAAAAAAACGCATAAAATTTGCAAAATCTCATCGATTCTTTATTTGAAACGTTAGATTGGTCCATGACATTTACTTTTTGAAGATAATTTTATTTAAATGTTGACCGCGGCTGCGTCTTAGGTGGTCCATTCGGAAAGTCCAATTTTGGGTAACTTTTTCGAGCATTTCGGCCCGAATAGCCCGAATTTCTTCGGAAATGTTGTCTTCCAAAGCTGGAATAGTTGCTGGCTTATTTGTGTAGACTTTAGACTTGACGTAGCCCCACAAAAAATAGTCTAAAGGCGTCAAATCGCATGATCTTGGTGGCCAACTTACCGGTCCATTCCTTGAGATGAATTGTTCTCCGAAGTTTTCCCTCAAAATGGCCATAGAATCGCGAGCTGTGTGGCATGTAGCGCCATCTTGTTGAAACCACATGTCAACCAAGTTCAGTTCTTCCATTTTTGGCAACAAAAAGTTTGTTAGCATTGAACGATAGCGATCGCCATTCACCGTAACGTTGCGTCCAACAGCATCTTTGAAAAAATACGGTCCAATGATTCCACCAGCGTACAAACCACACCAAACAGTGCATTTTTCGGGATGCATGGGCAGTTCTTGAACGGCTTCTGGTTGCTCTTCACTCCAAATGCGGCAATTTTGCTTATTTACGTAGCCATTCAACCAGAAATGAGCCTCATCGCTGAACAAAATTTGTCGATAAAAAAGCGGATTTTCTGCCAACTTTTCTAGGGCCCATTCACTGAAAATTCGACGTTGTGGCAGATCGTTCGGCTTCAGTTCTTGCACGAGCTGTATTTTATACGGTTTTACACCAAGATCTTTGCGTAAAATCTTCCATGTGGTCGAATAACACAAACCCAATTGCTGCGAACGGCGAGGAATCGACATTTCACGGTCTTCAGCAACACTCTCAGAAACAGACGCAATATTCTCTTCTGTACGCACTGTACCAGCATTCGGACTTTACTGCGAAAGCAGTAGATCTACTGCACTTTTTTCTTATTTTTTAGATCTACTGCACCACTGCGCTTTTCTTACAATCTACTGCGATTCTTCAGATTTTGTTTCAATAGCAGCACTGGTCATAGAAATAAATGTGCTCATAACACAATGTCAAAATTTTAAAATATTCTCGCCTCTTTAGTGCAAGTCTTCCCAGCTGTATACGTTTTTAGTTCTACTACTCTTTAATTTGTTTTTGGTTCAAAAAGTACAAATTTGTAGATGGTAAATTTATGTTGATTACTTAGCTTCATATATTTTTGCTAAAACTATAAGTTTTCATTATGGAGTAAGAGTATATTTGTGCACACATACTATGTAAATGAATCGGTGATTGTTAAAACAACATAACTGAAATTTTTTTTTTTTTCACAGGAGATACAGAAAATTCTACATTTTTGATCGTGTAGTCATTGTCATTTTTTTAACCCAAAAATCTTATATATAAGAGTGTTTCTACTTTTAAAACATTAAGGATTTTTAATATGGTTTTTGTTCTCTTCCGTAAAAAATTAAAATATCACTTATGTTATTTTAACAATCAACGATGATTTAAATGTGATTTAACTTTGGTTCCTTTGTTTATAATTTTGTGTTACCTAATCAAAAAAATATATATATTTCTACTGCGAAAATTTTGGTTTTACTGCGATTTCTTGGACAATTTACTGCGATCTGCGATTTATGAAGTCCGAACCCTGCACTGTACGCATTCGTGTGGTTGGTTTAATGTCCAATAAAGTAAACTGAGTGCGAAACTTGGTCACAATCGCATTAATTGTTTGCTCACTTGGTCGATTATGTAGACCATAAATCGGACGTAAAGCGCGAAACACATTTCGAACCGAACACTGATTTTGGTAATAAAATTCAATGATTTGCAAGCGTTGCTCGTTAGTAAGTCTATTCATGATGAAATGTCAAAGCATACTGAGCATCTTTCTCTTTGACACCATGTCTGAAATCCCGCGTGATCTACTAATGCATGAAAATCCTAACCTCAAAAAAATCACCCGTTACAATTTAAAAAACCGCCCTATCCAATTTTGAAATTTTTATTGGATTGTTTATATGAACATAATGTTATTTTTATTATTCTTACACCCTTGAGGGAAATCGAGGGATAAGTGGTACAATGGATAGGATTTAATAGAAGAATTCGAAGGATATTAGTCTTTGGAGCTTTACATCGCAATCAGGGGAACAAATCGAGAAAGGCTATTATTCCACATTCGAGTAGTGCCTTAAAAAGGACGTCTATATTTTACGATGCGCACGAAGTTTGGCTCAACGATAAATGGTGAGTATTTATCGCTAAATGAATATTACGCCGGAATTGTTCATTCATTTGAGTATTGTCGTTAGAATAAAATGCTAAGCTAGAAGATTCTATCTGTGACCAAGTATTTTTAATAAAAAAGATTTTATTTTTTATTAAAAAATGACATATTCTACTGAAAAAAACGAGCAAAATTGTTAATGAGACTTTTCATAACTATAGTTGTACCCGCACAGAAGAGTGCAAGGGGAAAGATTCAAAACACAGTCTTTTATGGCTTGTCAACTAGAAGAAGAGAAAAATTGTTCAGATCCATTAATGTGCGCTCAATTACCAAGACAAAATGAGAGAATAGCATAAGTCACACTTACTTTAAACTTAAATCATTGTATTAGAATAAATAGTTCATCAAAAAGCGTCAACTTATATTTTCTAAAAGTTCCTCATCTAAGACCATCACACTTTTTATCACATCACATTTGAGGTCCTTAGGTTAGCAAAAGTGATTTGGATCGGATTTTTTAAAGTTTTTAAAAATGATTGGATGATTACTATTTTATACATTATACATTCTGCACGAGCTATTTTAGGGTATGGTTATCTCGTGCAGATGCGACACATTTTCTGGTAGAGTTTCTTTAAGTCGCTTATCTAAGCGACCAGTGCCTTAAAAATAATCATCGCTTGAACTCAGCCTGATCGATACGTCAGAGTAATCGCAAATTGAACCCAACACACTACACAGCAGCAGCCGGCGTTTGAACTATGTTACCGGCTTTTCAAATTGATATCTCACACAAAACCTGTTTTATAAAATCGTATCATCGTGATATCCGTCTCTATTGAAAAACTCTTTATAATGGATTGCAACATAACATTGCGAGTCTAATAAATTTAAGCCAAATTAATTATCAGCTAATTAATTTATTAATTTGATCCATAAATTCAATGAATTTGCATGCACGTTTAAGCAAAATTTGATTTAGACAACCTATTGCTGTTGTAAGTGCATGTAGATTTGTCAATATTCATATCCACATTATGTTTATACAGTGACTGTCAAAAAAAAAAAGCTTACAGTCATACTAAGCTTCTTTTCTTCATTAGATTTTTATATTAATTAATTAGATAAATGTAAATGTGCAAGGTTTACGATACAAAAAAAAAATGCACGACTGGGTCGCACGAACTTGCTTCAATTTTAAAAACGAATGTTATTAGAGAAAACTGTTCATAAAGATAAAATTATTTTTCTAATTCCTTTAGAAGTAAGAAATAAAAACAGAATGCTATGCAAATATGAATTTATGTAAGAACAAACATTATAAGTTCCTGTGGTGGTTTCCTTAAAAAAATAAGCTTTTATATACAAAATCTTTAAAACATTTTTAAGAAAAAAAAAAATTATGGTACGCCAGCTTTAAGTTTTTATTACTGTACGAATGGAAATTAAACTTTTAAATTAATTAATAAATTAAGAAATTAAAAAATATTAAGCCTTTTTTTGAGATATAGAATTTTCCAAAAAAAAAAAAATGACTTTTTTCCCAAAAATTAAAAAAAAAAATTTTTTTTTAAGTTTTGAAATGCAATGTTGTTTAAAATTTTTGGAAGCATCTCTATAAAAAAATTTCATTAAGATCCGTTATGTCGATAGTGAGAAATTCAAAATTCGAAAAAATGGTTCTATGTGGTTCTATGCTGTAGATAATATCTTAATTTCAAATTTTTCTTATTAAATTAAAGATCGTAAAAATTAAGGTACTAGTACGGACTGAAACAAAAAAACAAAGTAAAGTGGGTTATTTAAAGGAGACAATTTACCAGAATTTGTTTAAAAAGTCAAAAACAAAAAAAATATCATGCTTTGAAAAACCAATTTTTTTTTGGCAAGTTTGTTGGCCATATTTGGGTCGCCATTTTTTTCATAACTTTTTAGTCAAATTGTGGTAAATTGTCTTAGAAAACATAAAAACAATCAAGTTGCAACAAATTTTTTGAAAATCGGTTTAGTAGATCCGGAGAATAACTGTCCGCAATGGGACAATGATGAGTCGACGTTGGTGCCCTCTATAATTTGGCCAAAATTCGAAAAGTAAAAAACAAAATTTTTTTTGTACTCTTGACACATGTATTTATTATTTAAAAAAAAATTATGTTAATACCTAATAAGGTTTCCGAGAAAAAAATTCCCAAAAATCGTGCGTTTTTTGGCATTCTAGAACGTACTAGTACCTTAATTGAAAGACAAAAATTTTTATTAAAATTCTAGGCGCCGTTTTCGAGAAAATACGATTTTTGAAAATCATTTTTTTAAATTTTTTAACATTTGTATGGTAGGTAGGTACATTTATTTTTAGGGGAAATAAAATTTTTTTCACATCTTGTAGATTATATTGAGAAACTTTTATTTATCAAGTTTAAAAAAAATTTAGTATGAGGTTTTCGAAATATTGAGTTTTGAAAAAAAATGTTGAAGTTTTTTTTTAAAAATCCATAACATTTTTTTTTAATTTGAATACACAATTCTATTTATGTTTTTGGGGAGCTTTAGCAAAAAGAAATGATCAAAATCGATTGTACTGTTTTTGAGAAAATCAAAAACAAAAAAGAAAATGGTGCAATGGGAAGTACCCTCAATAACCATTTTTCGGAAAATTTTTTTCAGCCATTACCTAGCTTTAACTAAATTAAATTTTTTTGTATTTTTATTTTTAAAGTCTGTTGAACAGTTTTTGAGAAAAAAAATATTTATAAAATTTCGAAAAATTTTTTTATGGCAGGTACCGTTATTGTTGGTCTTAAACGTGTGGGGGGGCGGTGAAATTAAAAATGATATCTAACAAGTTTAAAGAAAATCGGCCGAGCCATTGAGGCTGTAGTCGAACAGACAGACAGACAGACAGGCAGACAGAATTGCGAAACCCACTTTTTTAGTCTTCGCTATCATCGTAATGTTAACTTTGATCAAAATCTCGAGTTCGATTTTTTACGAATGCTTTGCTAATTGAAATGGCAAGTGAAAACCGTACCGGAAAAATTATTCAATAATCGTGTTGTGCGTTTAAAAAACGAATCTCTATATTTGACGGTACGACCATTGTTAAGCTCCAGGGTGAAATGATGAGCATTCCTAGCAAAGCTAGTATTACGGGTGAACTGATAAAGGGGAGGAATGCAACTATCTAATTCGAGTAGGCATTGCTTGTGAAAGAAGCAATAAAACAAGGAAATACATGAAACATTCAAATAGTGTTCAAGAGATGGGAATGAATAAATGATATCTCTGTTTCATATCAGTTTTAACGCTCTGTTCTGAACTCTATCCAATAAAGTTGAGAGAAGTTTGTGCTGCACTTGCCCAAAGATGTGACTTATACTCGAGGTCTGGACGTATAAACGCCTTATAAATGGTAGCCAGATCAGAGAGTGTGAAAAATTTCTTATATCGATATAGAAATCCTAAGCATTTAGCAGCATTTTGGGCTGTGTCAAGAATGTGGTCATTCGTCGTTGACACACATACTGAGTACTGAGAGCCTTCGATGCATGTGCCATTCAAGGACAATGGCATATGTAAGTGGTACATTTTGCTTTAACGTAAATAGACAACATTTAAATTTCGAAACATTAAAGTCAACACGATTTCTTATGCTCCATTTAAAAATGCTGTAAATATCAGAATTTATTGAGCTAATTAGAAAGAGATTCGGAGACAAAACGGAGCCCTGGGGAATACCATTTTTAAAAATTAGAAAAAAAATTTGCAACGCCAACTTAATTTTTTTTTTATTGAACGAATATAAGTTAAATTCCCAAACAAAATTTGTCCCGTTTTTGAGGATTTTTTTTTCAAAATTCAAAAGGATTTTTTTTTAAATTTCGAAATGCAATGTTTTTCAAGCTTTATAAAAAGCATCTCTATAACAATTTTATCAATTAAAATCCGTTAAACCGATAGTGAGAAACTCAAAATTCGAAAAATTGTTCCATGGTAGGTACAGTCATTCTCATTAATATGAAAATTTATTTTATTAAATTATAGATATAGTAAAAATTAATCGAAAGAAAAAAAGTTTATCACAATTGTGGGTGCCATCTTAGAGAAAAACACGATTTTCAAAAACCTCTTTTTAATATTTTTATGGTAGGTACCGTTTTATCAGACAGAATACATTTTTGTTCATACATTTTGTATATTAAAAAACTGTAAATTGTCAAGGTTCAAAAAGTCGGGAGAGAGTTTCGTAATATAGTGTTAAAAAAACACCACACAATTCAAACTTCTAAGGAGCTTTAACATGAGCAAATTTTGAGAAAACCGAAAGCAATAATAATGTATTTTAAACCTTTGCAACAGGTTTTTGAAAAAAAATAATAATTTTTTAAAATTAAGAAAAAAGTAAGAATGGCAGTTACCGTTATTTTTGGTCTTAAAAATGGAGAAAAACGTGTGTGTGAAAAATTTAAAAATGCTATTTACTAAGTTTAAAGAAAATCGGCCTAGCTGTTTAGGCTGTAATCGAACAGACAGACAGACAGAATTGTGAGACCCAATTTTTTCGTCTTAGCTATCATCATAATGTCAACTTTGATCAAAATCTCGAGTTCGATTTTTTTACCAATGCATAACTTGCCTTATAGTACCTATAAGTCGCATTAAAAAAGGAAGGAGATTTGAGAAGTATATATTATGAAGATTTTAACTTTTTTCATTTTCTTTTTGCGCTTAATTTTAGTTTCCTCGTATTTTATTTTGGCAGCGACTGTACATAATGTATATTGACAAAGTTTGATTATACCAAATGTTATAAATTTTTTTTCATCTGCCAACATTGAGATGCCTAACAATACTTTCTAAAAGAGCAAATGGAAGTAAAACCAAGAAATTAAGCTATATAAACGGAATGAGAATTCCAAAGATCATGTCATTTTCTTAGAGACCTTTCATAGGAATATACCTGATATCTATATCTACCAAGCAACGCAACTAGAAACATGAAGGTAAAATAGCTTTGAGAAGTTGTAGCTTGGAATCTGCATTAACTTTTATTTATTTTCTTCACATTAGTCTGTTATTTGTATCTTGGTCTTGGCTGCAAGCGCTAACGCTGGAGTTCTTCTTGGAGAGCTTATTGGTGGTGGTCGCGGTGGCGGTGGCGGCGAATACTCTTATGGCGGAGAACATGATCATGGTCATGGCCAGCAAGCCAGTATTGTAAAAGTAATCCATGAGCAATCTTCAGGATATGGTGGTCATCAGGGACATCAATTTCATCATGATTCAGCTTCAGGTGTTGGCCATCATCATCATCATCATCCAGAAAATGCTCCTCAATTTGTACAAGTTATTCACGAAGATCATGGTCATTCCGGCCAATTTGGGCACGGTTCTTTCTCTGGACACGGTTCTTCCTCTGGACCAGCACAAGTTGTTCATGTACAAGTGATCCACGAACAAGCTGGAGCTAACAGTGCTGGATTCGGTCATGGTGGTGGATTATCCAGTGGTGGTGGATACTTCTATGGAGACGGTGGCCATGATCATGGCCATGGTGGTGCTCAAGAAGTTAAGATCCTTAAAGTTATCCAAGAAGATCAAGGACATCATCATCATGAAAGTCACGGATGGGACTAAATGTTTCTATAGTTTGTTAAAAAGATTGTTATTAGTTTTTTAAATTAAAATATAGGAAATCATTATTTTGTATTTTACCTCGTTGATTTAATTTGTTACCATTCAGCCAATAGAATATTTTGAATGGAGAAAAATTCAGTTATGTACAAATAGCCTTGAAAATGACGGATTAAGCATGTCTCAGGCAGATTATAGCTGCTGTTCTAATTGCAGCACACCCTTAAAAGTTGATGTCTTTGAAAAGAGCTGGAATTTCAGGCTTCATTTTTTATGGAGTGTAGATTGAGTTAACATCAATTTGATATTAATGTTTCAAAATGAAAAATTAACATATATACATGATTTTGGAAAACAATACTGTACAAAAATGATGTTTGTCCTCATGTAGGCTAAAGGTCTATAAGGACAAACATCTTTCAAAAAGAAAGAAATCATTTAATACTGTACAAATTTATTATCCCGGCTTGCTCTTATATATGTATATAAAGGGATACTTAATTAAATTTCACCCGAAAATCTATATACATATATACATATCTTTAATTTCCCATTAATTGGAATTAATAAAGTCAAGTCCTGGCATCATGACTTGTATATGTACGTCTAAACGGTTTGAGAAACGTGCTTATTTTTATGATTTGAAAGTGCATTTATAGAAATAAAAACCCCGACCAAATTCCATGTCAACAATGTGCAACTACTTTTTTAACAACGCAAAACCTTCCTATATCTATACCTTTTTTTCATTCAAACACGTTATTACGAGTCAGTCGTACATTTAATTCATAGTTTTTGAGTAAACTATAAATACCTATTTATTTTCATAACCAAGAAAAAGAAATTGAAACTTAAAAATAAATCTAAATATTTTATTATAATTTTACATTTTTATTCAATTTAATAGCAAACTTATAAGCTCTTCCATAGTTCTTTAAATTGATTCGTCCTTAAAACGGGAAAAGTGTCGCAATTCCGCGTTCAATGTGATCACTAATTACTATGAAAATGAGTAGGCTTAAATTAAGTGTGTCGTGAAATTAGTTAGGAAGAACTAGATTAGAGTATTGTCTGCTTAGAAAGTGTGAACTTTGATTATGATTACCCTTTAAAAGTTTCAACACAGCGCGGGCGTGAAGTTCATGAAGAGAAAAAAGGATAGGAAAGATGTGTGGCACGATGTTCTGAGACTGTTGGTGGTTTTCTCAAATATTTTTATCTCCAGGGATGGCGGCTGAGCTAAGCCGGAGAAATGCCGTGTCTTATTTCTATGTCGCTTATAATTCACAATATTTTATTCGTGTTCATCCTTGTTGGGCATACTAGTTTAACTCAATTACATGTTGTTAGTGTTATGCCTGAACAACATGTAATGAGTAAACCAGCAATCCATTGATGACAATTTTTAGATGGTTTTAATGGAATTAAAACGACATACACGGCGGCAGGGATCGAACCTGTGATCATGAAGTTAACAGGCGAGCACACTACCATCGTGCCGTGGCCACCCCCATATATGTAAATATAATGGAGATGGATGGATTCAAAAATAACTAAAGGAACTACAAATTATTTCTTAGGAGTTACACAAAAAATTCATATTTGACCGACAAAAAAATTCAAAAACCGTCACAAATAAGGCCACCTATGCCCATAGGCATTGCAAACTGTGCAAGACACTAACAAATCCGCTGGCTAGGATAGTATCTATACTTCATCCAACAAAAATATGCAGTACACGTCTTATGGGAGAGCTTTTTCAAAATCAGTAGCGTGCTATATTTTTGCACCATACTAAATTGAAAGAACTCCTCCATAAAAAAGTGTTTGTGCGCCATTAAATTTTCGATTGCATCTGACGTATGCCCGACGTCCTATTGACTGCACATCTGAGTGTGCACTGAATTGCTGTGGCCTATGGCTCATTGTTTGTTCTTCTTTGTTCCAAAGTTTGCATCTGAAGAATAGATATATAGATAATCGTTGGTCATAAGAGAGGACATACGAAGGATCACTCCATTGAAGTCCTTTCAAGGCAAAACGAGTAAAATTTCTTTGCACAGATTCTAATCTCTCAATATGAAAATCATAAGGAGGAGTCCAAACCTGCGCTGCGATGCATACTCAAGATGGGGACGCACCAAGGAGTTGTATAAAGCCCTGGTGACATTGGGATCAACAAATTCTTTAGACCAGCGCTTAATAAACCCTAACATTGAATTGGCCTTATTCACGATTTTATTAATATGAGCAGAAAAATCTAAATTGGGTGTAAAAAGAACTCCAAGGTCCCTTACAGTCATAACACGAGTTAAAATGTGCCGTGAGATAACATATTCATGAGAGTAAGGAGAACGTTTTTTAGAAAAAGTCAAAGGGTATACTTAGACCAGGCGCGGATCCAGGATTTCGTTCAGGGGGGGGGGGCAATTTTCGTGATATTTTGCTTAACTTAAATTTAAAAAGTGGTCCATTGCTCTGCATTTCTGTCTTAAAATATTAAAAAGGTATAAACATAATCGAATACAAAAATAACAAATTATTAAATTGAATTAAGGAAAGCATGTGCAGGTACATAATATATGTAGGACGTATGTAAATAACTATTAAATAGTAAATCAAACATCTTCGTTTACATTACTTTAGCTTCTTTCAATAATGCTCTGTATGCATGTCTTAAAGTATTAAATAGGAACTCGTACGTATTAAAAAAATGAATTAATTAATTTAAATGAAGGAATTATAGTGTTGTACATGATATACATAGTTCTTAAATACTTATTTCTAATATTTTTGTGTGGCCGGTTTTTGAAAGCGGTTTTTTAACATTTGTATGGTAGGTACCTTTATTTTTAGGTAAAATAAAACTTTTTTTCATACATCTTGTAGATTATGTTAAGAAACTTTTATTTTTTAAGCTTAAGAAAAATCAAGCATAAGGTTCTCGAAATATTGAGTTTTGACAAAAAAAAATTGAAATTTTTTTAATAATCCAAAAAAATTTTTTTTTGAAAATTTGAATACACAATTCTATTTAAGTTTTTTGGAAGCTTAAGCAAACAAAAAATGATCAAAATCGGTCATACCGTTTTTGAGAAAATCAAAAACAAAAAAATGGTTCTTTGGGGGGTACCCTCTATAACCATTTTTCGGAAAATTATTTTTAACTAGTACCTAGCTTTAACTAAATGAATTTTTTTTTATCTTTTTTTTAAATCTGTAGAACAGTTTTTGAGAAAAAAAAATTTACAAAATTTCGAAAAAAATTCGTATGTCAGGTACTGTTATTTTTGGTCTTAAAAAAAAAGAAGAAAAAAACGGGTGGGGGGGAAAAATTAAAAATGTTTAGGCTGTAGTCGAACCGACAGACAGACAGAATTGCGAGACCCACTTTTTTAGTCTTCGCTATCATCGTAATGTCAACTTTGATCAAAATCTCTAGTTCGATTTTTTTTACGAATGCATAACTTGCCGCACGAACTTGCTCCTATGTAATAGACTAGGAATTTTAAAAACGAATGTTATTAGAAAAAACTCTTCATAAGGCTAAAATTATCATCATTTTTTAAATTCTCTTAGTAGTAAGAGACAAAAACAGAATTTTTTTTTTTTATTACTGTACGAATGAAAATTAAATTTCCAAAAAACAATATTGACCCATTTTTGAGATATCGAATTTTCCAAAAAAAAATTAATTTTTTTTTTCAAAAATTCAAAAAATATTTTTTTTTTAAGTTTTGAAATGCAATGTTTCTTAAACCTAGAAGCATCTCTTTAAAAAAATTTCATTAAAATCCATTATGTCGATAATGAGAAATTCAAAATTTTCAAAAATCGTTCTATGGTAGGTACAGTGACTAATGTCTTGTTTTCAAAATCTTTTGTATTAAATTCTCGGAACTGTTTTCGAGAAAAATACGATTTTCGAAAACCATTTTTTAACATTTGTATGGAGGGTACCGTTATTTTTAAGTAAAATAAACTTTTTTTTCTCATATCTTGTAGATTATTTTAAGAAACTTTTATTTATTAAGTAAGAAAATCGAGCATGGGGTTTTCGAAATATTGAGTTTTTTTTTTGAAAATTTGAATACACAATAATATTGAAACTGCTGGGGAGCCTTAACATTAAAAAATTATCAAAATCGGTTGTACCGTTTTTGAGAAAATAAAAAACAAAAAAATGATTCCAAGGGGGGTACCAAAAATAATAATTTTTTGGAATTTTTTTTTCATTCATTACCTAGGTTTACCTAAATGAAATCTTATGAATTTTTTTTTTAAATCTGTAGGACAGTTTTTGATAAAAAAAATATTTATAAAATTTCGAAAAAAAATCGTATGGCAGGTACCGTTATTTTTGGTCTTAAAAAATCAAATCAAAAAACTTCCGGGGGAAAAAAAATAAGACCCATATCTACCAAGTTTAAAGAAAACCGGCCTAGCCATTTGGGCTGTAGTCGAACCGACAGATAGACAGAATTGCGAGACCCACTTTTTTGGTCTTCGCTATTATCGTAATGTCAACTTTGATCAAAATCTCGAGTTCACTTTTTTTTCCGAATGCATAACCTGCCTTATAGTATGTACTTATAAGTCGCAAGTAAAAAGAAAAAAGTGTTATGGTTTTTATAATTGTGAAACGAAGAACTGCCTAGGGGGGGGGGGGAAATTGCACCCATTGCCCTCCCCCTGTATCCGCGCCTGACTTAGACCAAATCCTATTGCGTCCGCGATAGAAGATTCTGCCGATATGGTGAGTCAATGTATAGAGGACGATTTTGGGCTTTTGAACTACATGCACATTCTGATATCGCTGGTTGCGTTCGCGGTTGTACTTTCTCTTCCATTTGGTTTCCTTGCAAACTGGATCAGTTCTCCTTATCTGCTTACCATCTAACACTCAGCGCCATGAAGTCGGATTGTATGTAAGTATAAGAGTTCTGTCGAGCTTGGCCATATCGCCCTATAGAGCTTGTTTTTTTTCCAGGATTAACCTAAATTAGAAGACTTGATCTATGGTTGATTTGTCTGGCCGGAAGACTCTCTGGTACTTCCTGACTAAAGTGTTGCAAAAACGCCTCAAGATCCCTACACAGCACGTTGGATCTTATATTAATGTGACGTTAAGAGTATGTGCCAATTCGAATCTTACATAAACAAAAAACTGAAATAATTAATATTCACAAATATATTGTTTTCAAGTGGTTCCTTTTTCCATAGCCATGATTTCCTTAATTAAAGCAAAAGAATCTCTTATCAGAGAAAGCATCCAAATGGTATGATAATATAAAGTAAGAATGTAGTCTCTTACCTTTTCCTCTTGAAACAGCAAGTGGTTGAGTGCACTTAAACTTAATACGTACTTACTTCAAAGGCAACCTGTTATAGCATCAGTGGCAATGTCAGTGTCAGTTTAATGCTGTCAATGGCTTTCACGTGAGTGAACTCAACTGATTGCCTTGCATTAAAGTGATGTGAAAAAGGGTAAGCTTGGTCTACAATCTCATGTGTGCGCAGTTAAAAGCGTTTAACATAACAAAGATGTTGTATACGTTTAATAACGTAAACACTCCGCATCACTTTGAATTGGGTATAAATGTCATTATTTTTTTTTTTTTTTGAATTTTTGAATTTCGTTTTATATCTTTTTTATCAGGAGATGAAGATTAAAATTATAATAATTCTTGCAAGGGGTCTCGGTTCTGGTTGATGCATGGAAGAGGTTATGTGACATTCTGTTAAATACTATTACATATATTTATTTATGATAGTTAATGTGAGTATTTAAATGTGAAATGCCCAGTTGGAAAAGATTGTGAAACGTCCTATTGCTCTTCTAAAGTTAGTCTTTACTCTAGTTTTACTGAAAAAGAGAGCCAATTTCTCATATGTACAAAAACCCTGTGTGTAACAAGTCAGCCGTGAAAAGTAGTGAGATCTAAAAGTACGCCTAGTAATAATCTTATGAAGTTTACATAATATCATCACATTCTGATATCGCTGGTTGCGTTCGCGGTTGTACTTTCTCTTCCATTTGGTTTCCTTGCAAACTGGATCAGTTCTCCTTATCTGCTTCCCCTAAATTAAAAATCTAAAATTTTCGATTTTTCTCTTACGTGCACGTGCACGCCCCCGGAATTGAAAATTTCTTTTTCTCTGTATGTACTTTAAGCCTTACTGTTCTACCAATTTTAATCGTTCTACAAAAATCGGAAGTAATCCACATATTTGGTAAGAATTTTGAGAAAGTGCGAAAATTTTCGATTGTTTCCTTTGTATGCACCACAAGACCTACCATAATTTTGATGATCTGTCAGTGAATCAGTCAGCTACGGTTTTAGCGATATTTGAATTCTCATAATCTCAGGAACCACTAGTGCCAAAGAGTTGAAATTTGGTGAGGCGGACGTTGAATTTGAAGTTTCTGACTTTATTGGTACCTACCGAAGTTAGAGTTTTGTGGCCTTTGATATATGTACGTGCAAGAAATAGAACAGTGGCGACATACCACACGAGGTTCCTGCTCGTGACGGGATTTTTGCAATAATTTTCTAGTGATTTATGTCTGGTACTAAATAATTTTTCGCAAAACAAGTATCGATGGCGTACTGACATATGTACGAGTTAAGAATCTCTACCAGACTTCACTCCGATCGGCAGCGCCGGCAAAATTACAGGAACGAACATTTCTATTTAGAACCAAACAAAAACCTGCTGGGTAATATTTACAGCTTTCAACCAGAAAGCTTTAAGTATACACGACCAAACTCCATCGAATATGCTCGTAAGAAGAATGACAAGCCAAATGGAAATTCAAGATGACAATATAATTTTTTGCGGCAAATTCATTTTCCTTTTTTATTTTTCCATAAATCAATTTTTAGCCCTCCTATCCGTTACGGCTCCAAAATATTTTAAGAGTCCAGTAGAAACCTGGATTTCCATCAAGCAGAGACTGCCCTCAAAGTGTTCTGGAAAAATAACGAAAACATTTACCTTAAATATTTTTTAAAATTGAGTGGATCAGTTAGTTCTAAGCCCCACTATCTTAGTAATTATGAAGAAGGGCGGTCTCATTTTGATGTGCCAGCGGATGAGCTGAAGAAGTAAGCGAGTCACGCGAACTCCTACCTTGTCTCGAATGAAGGAACAACATCCTAGTTATCGAACAAATCCATGGTACGATCTAATAACTATGTTCAGGTTTTGAAAGAAATTCCTTCAATAGCCCTCACTCCATCAAATTAAACGAAACAAAATCGATGCATTTAAACCTTACAAACAAAAAACGATGTAAAATTCTTATCAACGGCAAAGCTGTACCTTAAGCCAAAACTATCAAATACCTTGAAATGACTTTGAATGCAAACCTAAAGTGAAAGGAGCACATTAAAATACAAAGAGAAGAAATTAATTTTAAGTACAAAAAATTGTCCTGGTTACAAGGATAGAACTTTGGGCGAATATTACCAAGTGTCTTTAAAGCAAAATGAATCATGATGCATTTGTATATATGAATTCATTAATTTTGTTATCTCTAATACATATTAATGATATTTTTTTTTAATTAAGACTTATGAGATTTTGAAAGAAAGTCAACGATTTATAGAAAAGTTTATTAAAAAAATAGGTAGCTTTAATCAAAAGAAGCGAAGTGTATGGGTTGACAAAAAATAAAAGAGTTCACTGCATTTCATTTCCTGTTAATAGCGCGTTAGATCAAGGACGGTTTTTATTAAATTCCTCTTCGAAAGTGTTTATTAGATTTAGCTTGCTTCTTTTTGAGAAATATCTTAAAATGGTATTCGTGTAATTTCAAAATCAATACTGCAGGATAAAGTTTCTATAGCTATCATAGATTGAACAGAGTAAAGACTTCCGTATACCTACATATTTGGTATGTTGATGTCCATTCTCTTAACTCTATGGTCCTTTTTTGATAGGTTTACTAGTTTGTTTATGTATTCTTTTCCACGAAAAACATTTATTTTATAAAATATCTTCCTTGTTGCCACTTTTTTGTAAGGAACACAAAATTGTATATATCTATTTTAAGGATAGTTAGTATTACAATAGTTGCGGTGTTACATATTGTTAGTGTTACATATTGGGGCTATTGTTTGTTTGTTTGTTGATAGTATACCTATTCTTAGTCTTGTCCTCATTTACTTCAAGACCAACAAGTATCGCCTGATCTTCAAAAGCCACAGAACGTTGTGAACGGCCGATGATGTCGATATACCCCAACAATTATACAGATTTGTTGAATATGGTGTCCTCCATGTTAACGCCTGTCCTCCACACCATCTGCTCTAGAACGAGATTGAAGAAATCACATGATAGCACATCTCCTCGCCAAAACCCTGTGCATTTTTGTAATAGTTGGGAAGAGTTGCTCCGTTGTAGAGTTGGATCAGTTTTCCCAGGATCCCGAGGTCGGTCATCGCCATATAGAGCTTTTGACGATGAATGCTATCATTATGCGGCTTTGAAGTCGATAAATAGCTGGTGAGTCGCCACTTGGTCATTGGTCTTTTCCAGAATTTGCCTCAATGTCAATATTTGGTCTATGGTCGATGTGCCGGAACCGCACTCTTACTTGCTGACTCCCACCCACTGCTGTGGGAGTTAATTCCAAGGTCCCCAATAATAGAATGCTCCTCTATATAATTCATTAAATTTTTGTTCAATTTTCTCAACTTTGTTTTCAAATTTTTTGAATTTTATGCGGCTGTCAAAATTTGTCCGGCAAAATAATGATTGATTTGAACAGTATTTTCCGGAAATAATAAGTGGAGAGTTTTTTTATGCCTGTTTAGTAACTTGAAATCTTTAGTATTAAACTTGGGTTTTTTTTCGTTTGGGTTTTGATAGCAAATTTTGAAAATTTCACATTAACAAACACAGCTTTTGAACAGAAGGGCAATCTGGCCCACTTAGTGCTGAAGTATGCCATTTTGATATCATAACTCCATTTTTGTTTGGATCTTGTTTAAGCACCTTACATGCTTTCCTGATAGCCAGAAATTCAGCCTTAATGACCAAAAAACGAGTATATTCAAAGTCTCAGAAAATATTCCCGAACCAACACCACACTCCATCTTTGAACCATTCGTAAAGATAGTTGTTTTGAATTGAACTCTATAATATTGCTGTGGCCATAAGGCTTGGCAATCCAAAAGTTCGATTTCTTTAGTCTAAATGCACTACAAGGTACATACTAGATACTTGTAAGTCAAGTAGTAAAGGGTACAGATAAAACGCGTAAGGCATCAGTTGGGCATGAGATCTTAGAGCTCCTGTGGTGCCAACGATAGTAATTCTTTGTAGTTCTTTGTTACCTCGGCCACCATATTATAATCGAACCGTACGCGAGGATCGATTGCACTAGGGTTTTTCATGTCCACAAAATCATCTTAGATTTCTTAGATTTAAGAACCCACTTTTTACCAAAGGTTTGATTGCATGCGTAGAAAGCTATGCAGGCCTTCTTAACTTTCACTTCAATATTCAGTTTCCAGTTCAATTCAGAGTAGAATAACACCTATAAATATTTTGCACTGGAAGTGAGCAAGAGTGTTTGGCCGTTGAGTCGGACAGCGAGCAGGGTTGCAAAAGCTTAAGTCACTTTTTAGCTTAAGCTTGGCTTTAATTTACAAGCTAGTGGGTGAATTATGAATCAAGAAAAATGTAATTTATAAGTGGGTGAGTTATGAATTAAGAAAAATGTAATTCAGCAGCTAGTTACTGACTTATGAATTAAAAAAAATTTAATTCATAAGTCAGTTGGTGACTTGTGAATTAAAAAAATTTAAATCATAAGCTTCTTAGTAACTTATGAATTTAAAAAAATTAATTTACAACCTACCAAGTGACTTATGAACTAAAAAATGAGCAAGTAAGTGACTTAAGAATTAAAAAAAAATTAATTCAAAAGTTACCTAGTGACTTATGAATTAAAAAAAATTAATTCATAAGCTAGCTAATGGATAAATTTTGATTTAAAAATTATTAAATGGAAAATTTATTAGCTAGCATGATAATTTTATGACACACAAAAGCTTGAAATCTACTAATTAAATAATTGTGTAATCAAAACAAGCTCAAACATTTCTAATCTACCAACTAGTTTATGAATTAATTTTTTTTAATTCATAACTCACTTAGTAGCTTGTCAATTAATTTTTTTTAATTCATAAGTCACTAACTAACTTATGAATTAAATTTTTTTAGTTCACAAATCATCTACAGACTTATGACTTATGGTTTTTTTTAACTCAAAAATTCGCAACCCTGGAGTCGGGGTAGAGCGAATAAGTGTATCTTTGTTTTCGTAGTAAATATCAACAGTTCAGTTTTTCTTTGGTTAACAACTAGTCCGATTCTCGGGGCCCAGTTACTTACATTTCTTAAAGCCATTTCTGTAATTTGATTCCAGAATGGACTTAGTAAGGACGTTGTTGAAAGCCCCTTCGTCATCTAGGAAGGTAGCGAGAGCATATTCTTTTAATTTAATAGTTTTCTCAATTGTACGTACTACCTCAGACCATTTCTGTGGACTTACCCTTAAGGTTTCATGTTGAAAGATTTTAAAAGAACATGAATGTCTCTAGTATGGATCGAGCATGCGCTCCAAAGTTTTAAGCACAAAAGAAGTCAAACTAATTTGGCTGGAAATCCTTCACAGATTCATTGACCCCCGATAAAAATTACTCTTACTTGTCCCCAGGACTCGGATACATTTACAGTGTTCTAATGATAAGATAATGAAGACTTTCAATATTTACTTTTTTCTTGAAAAAATCGTTACTTATTTTCTTCACCTTGCTATATTCTCGAACATGCTAGATAATATGCAAAAACACTCTTGTAAGATTTCTCGAAGATGAATGAATATTTTAGAGATATCAAGCTGACGGTAAAGTAAGTAGGTAGGAAGATATTACTGCAGCACAATCAAAAATTGATTTTTTTTAACAAACTCATATAAATATTTGGGGTAAGGCCAAACTTCGTGATTTAGTCAATATAACCTATAACTTAAGTCACACGTTAGCTTCAGATAAAAAAGAAGAGTTTTTTAGGAAGAAAAACTAATTTTGTTTTGAAATGAAAAATATGACCAATTACTATAGATGTAAATCTTAAATTAATCGCATGTTTTCTGGTGATGCAATTTTAAATAAATTCGACAAAAATGAGTAACCTACTAAAGTCTACCTAGTTTACGTATCAAAATACATAACATAAGATCTTAATTATCATGATAAGCTATCTTGATTTTTTTTGTCGAACAGTAGCTTACTGTAACTTACCTTCAAAAAATAAACGAAACGAAAAGCTTAGTTACCCCATTTGAGTATGTAGATATGTAAATATTTATGTTTATATATTGTGTATAACTGCGGAAGCAGCATCAATGTGCTGAAGTTCACGCCGCTCACATGATGTGGGGTGCAATCCAGTGCCTGGTACTGGTTCATCAAAATCTAACGATTCTTCTATAGAATAACCACAAAATAATTCTCTGATGGCTGCAAACAATCCAATCGAAGCAAATAGTCGTGCAAGTTACCCGCAGCCTCTTCAATACCTTTCTCGCAATGGTGATTGGATTTTACTAGATATTTGTTTTGTTGTTCTTTTTTTATTATTTTCAATAAAAAGCCACAAACTACCTTTGTCTCACGGTTACTTGAAATTTCAACAACGATTAGCACACGAACAGAATAAAGCAAATGTCTAAGTTGTATGTATGTACTTCCTCTTATTTCTGATAGCAGCTTAAGGTAAGAAAAATTAAAATTTAAAAAATATGAACTATGAATTATTATAAATAACCTATAGTATTATCAATCAGCGTGATTTTGTGGTACCAACGCTATTCGAGTGGTGGTGCTGAAATTAGCGCACGATTTTACAGTGGAGAGTAGGATAAGATACAAAACAAGTAGTAAAAAAGAAAATATTTTATTATTAAATTTAGCAGAGACAAATACAAATCTAACAAGTACTATCTACACTACTATACGCTTAATATGTCGCCCCAATCGTTCGTCTTCATGAGAGTACTATAAGTTTTATATACAAAGGTACGATGTTAAAGCTGGTTTAATATGAAACTAGATTAAGGCGACTATTTTGCAAATTTTAACCGAATATAGCATCATACTTTCTCTTCCGTCTGCTTTTCCCTCTTATTGTGATATGCAGAAATTTAAAACCAATTTGCATTGGTATCTCTTTTTTAATTTTAATTTAATTAAAAGTGTACTATTATTCCTATAAGAGCACGTTAGTTATAAAAAAAAATATATTATTATTATATATTTTTAAAACATTCATTTGATAGTAAATAAAATCAAAGTTTGTAAAAGTAAAGTTCTTGAAACCATTCGATTTTGAACAAACCAGAACTTTTATAAAATTAACACAACTTAGAAGCTTACTGTCGGATGTAAATTTTGGATCAAGTCTCAATCAATGTGGGCATATTAAATCTCTCAAAATATTATCTCAATCACGTGATAGTAAAGAATTATCTTTGAATTGATTAAAAATCTTCAAAAAAGACAAATAAAGTCCTTAAAAAAATCAAATCAACTGCTGAATATAGTGTACAACCAAAAATCAAAATTAAAACTGCCACTTACTTTTTCTACTTATGTCATTTAAACGTCAAATCACTAGTCTTAATCTCAATTCCCTTGAATCTTAAATTAAAAAGTATATAAGATTGATTTAAATACAAAGTTAAGCTTCAAAAAGTACATAGATTTCAACCTTTCGCACCTAAATATTTGTCATGTTTTTTACTTGCGACTTGTACTATAAGGCAAGTTATGCATTCGTAAAAAAAATCGAACTCGAGATTTTGATCAAAGTTGACATTACGATGATAGCGAAGACTAAAAAAGTGGGTCTCGCAATTCTGTCTGTCTGTCTGTCTGTCTGTTCGACTACAGGCTAAACGACTCGGCCGATTTTCTTTAAACTTGGTCGATATCATTTTTAATTTTTTCCTCCCACACGTTTTTTTCTTTTTTTTTTTAAGACCAAAAATAACGGTACCCCCCATACGAATTTTTTTCGAAATTTTATAAACATTTTTTTTTCTCAAAAACTGTTCAACAGATTTTAAAAATAAAGATACAGAAAAATTTCATTTAATTAAATCTAGGTATTGGTTAAAAAAAATTTTCCGAAAAATGGTTATTGAGGGTACCCCCCATGGAACCATTTTTTTGTTTTTGATTTTCTCAAAAACGGTTCCACCGATTTTGATCATTTTTTTTTGCTAAAGCTCCCCAAAAACATAAATAGAATTGTGTACTCAAATTTTCAAAAAAAATTTTTTTTTTTTCAAAACTCAATATTTCGAAAACCCCATGCCTGATTTTTTTTAAACTTGATAAATAAAAGTTTCTTAATATAATCTACAAAATGTGAAATTTTTTTTTTATTTTACCTAAAAATAAAGGTACCTACCATAAAAATGCTGAAAAATTAAAAAAAATGGTTTTTAAAAATCGTATTTTTCTCGAAAACGGCACCTAGAATTTTGATAAATTTTTTTTCCTTTCAATTAATTTTTACGATCTTTAATTTAATAAAAAAAATTTAAAATTAAGATATTACAGCTTGTACCTACCATAGAACCATTTTTTCGAATTTTGAATTTCTCATTATCCACATAACGATCTTAATGAAAATTTTTATAGAGAAGCTTCTAAAAAGTCTAAAACACATTGCATTTCAAAACTTTAAAATAAATATTTTTTTGAATTTTTGAAAAAAAAATCTATTTTTTTTTTCTTTTTTTTTGAAAATTCGATATCTCCGAAAAGGGTCAATATTTCTTTTCGTAAATTTAATTTTTATTCGAACAATAATAAAAACTTTAAATTACGGTACCAAATTTTTTTTCTTAAAAAGCTTTTAAAAAGTTTGTATATAAAAGCTTCTTTTAAAGAAACCACTACAAGGACTTATAATTTTTGTTCTTGCATAAATTCATATTTGCATAGCATTCTGTTACTACTAAAAGAATTTAAAAATTAATTTTATCCTTATGAACAGTTTTCTCTAGTAACATTCGTTTTTAAAATTTTCAGTCGATTACATAGGAGCAAGTTCGTGCGACCCAGTCGTGCATTTAATTTTTTTTTAATTTCAAAATCAATTTTGTATGAATCCATTATACGAGTACTTACTCAAAACAAAAAAAAAAAACATTAATTTTGTATGGTCTTCTATTGAAAAAATTGAGTTTCTTTTTATGTGTTTATTTCGTAAATTTATTTTTATTATAAATTCACTGCGGAAATTAAAGTTACAAAAAACAATAATATTTGATTGACAGCATAATTTAATTGTCAGTTACTGTGTGGCTTTTTAATATTCAATTAGATGAAATGCATTAAGAAAGACTTATAGTTTATTTTGTAAAAGGCTATATCGAAGGTCATACATATACTCGTACCTTTCTAATTAAATAATTTACAAGTGAAAGTGATTTACACAAAGCTTAAGTAATTAACTGAGTATTCTCAGCGTAGAATTCATTTAGGTGGAACTCTCATGATTTATAAATGTTTCTTTTCTTCGTGACCTTATTGACCTCATCTATAATGATAACATAAAGTAGAAGTGAAGCGTTGTTGTTGTACGCAACGGTGTGTGTGTGTGAGTGCAACGAAAGAATGAACTCAATGTAGCGACGACGACGCACGTGACGGAGATGCCTTAGAGCTAGGCGACCAAATATGTTCAGCCTGTCTACTAATTCGAAGAGAGTCAAAAAACAATGACGTAGCTACCAAAAATATAACAGAGCCAGGCGACCTGGGAAGTTCAGCCTGTCTACTGTTCGAAGAAAAAAATGGGAATAACTACTTCCAAAATGTAGCGGAGCCAAGCGACCAAAAGAGTTCAGCTTGTCTACTGACCAACGTAAGAAAGCAAATTTGTTCGGACCAAAGTAAAAATAAAGTAACTCCAACTATCGTTGTATGTTTACTCTTTCGCTTCATTCGTTCGAATAAACTCTCTTCGAATTAGTAGACAGGCTGAACATATTTGGTCGCCTGGCTCTAAGGCATCTCCGTCACGTGCGTCGTCGTCGCTACATTGAGTTCATTCTTTCGTTGCACTCACACACACACACCGTTGCGTACAACAACAACGCTTCAGAAGTAATATTGAATATTTAGTTTTACTATGCATAAGATATTATAAAAGGTCTATGAGGATTTTTTGGCCGTGGCAAGTATTTATGTCTGTTTATATATATGGAAATTTTCCATTTAAAACTTTTTATCTTTAAATTTGGATAAGACCAACTGTGAAATTAAAATGCTTTGTATATTAATAAAACCCATGTATGCCATTATGTATACTATGAAATAAAATATCACTGGAATGTCTGCCGCAGTTTGGTTGTTTGGGGTGCATCCGAAACGTCCAATTTTCCATAACTCTGGCGCATAAATCAGGCGGCTGAATTTGACCAAATGGCATTGATTATGATAGCTTTCCTTGCGGTATTAGTTTTTGGTTTATTTGCGTAGACCTGTAACTTAAGAAAACCTCACAAGAAGAAGTCTAATGGAGCCAAATTTTAATATCACCTCTGCGTGAGATAACCATGGTTGGAAATCGCTCTTACAAAATATCAGTATGGCACTGGTTGTGTGGCATGCAGCGCCATCAGGTTGAAAAGAACATGTTGTTGGTGAACATGCCATCTAAATCGGGTCAAATTAAATTGGTTATCATTGACTAATTGTGCTGGATGTTAACGTTGATGGCCATCGGCCTGGCCAACGTTGTTCTCAAAGAAGTATTGACTGATGATATCAGTCCCAAGTCCACACTATTGTGATTGATCGTCCCAAATTTTAAAATTTTTGTTTGTTGATGAAACCATTCATCCAGAAATGAGCCTCGAATATTATTTTTCCACCAGAGCGCCCAAAATCTTGCTCAAATAGAATAAACAATTTAATCATTTGCACATGATGTTGAGTACTAAAACTTTCTATGGTGATTTGGCAAGAATGATTTAATAAATGACAGCTAATTTGACAAATTTTTTTTCAACTATTTGGCCCCAATGACCATCCAAAGTTGATTATCTTTCAAATTGGAAGCTAGCTATGTTTTTTTAATTCAACAAGTTTCTTTTAGTAAAAGTTAGATTATGGTTGAAAAATTCATAAAAATGGTTTTAAATGTCAAATAGAATGGATCTTTTTTTTTTTGATTTTCGAACTTCTCAAAACCAATGGCATTGTATGAAATTTTTTTCAATTTTGAAATTTTTTTTTCGCTCTAAAACTAACGCTACCCCCCATACACCCGTAATGCAAAATCTTATTTATCTCGAAAACGGCTCTAACGATTTTGATAAAAAAAATTAGATGTGATATTATGGACATGGATTACGTTTTGGTAAAAAAAAATTTGGGGCAAAATGTTATTAACGGTACCTGTCATAGAACCGTTTTTTGACTTTCGACTTTCTCATTAACGGCTCTAACGATTTTAACCAAAAATTTTCACCAGGAGTCCCCTAAGTTTAAAATAATGTTGTATATAAAAATATTCGAAAAATTATTTGTTGGGTTTTTTTTTGAAAAAATTTTTTTTTTTGAAAAATCAATATCTTCAAAACCTATGAACGATTATTTTTTGAAATTATTTCCAAAAATCAATATTATTAAATACTTAAAATTCGCATCCCACATTTTTTTCTTGAAAAATTTTAAAGAAATTTCTTATATAAAAAATTTATTTATTTAATAATAAAACGATTTTTTAAAGGTTGTTTGCATAAATTCATACTTTTCTAGAAATCAGACCTCAATTTCATTTCAAATTCATGTTTTATATTTATAAAATGTATCTTAAATTCCAAAGTACTTTTACATAAGAGCAAGTTCGTGCGATCCAGTCGTGCATTTTATTTTTTATAATCTACACGCGCTCAACGGATTATAACTACCCTTTAAATGTTTCAACATAGCGTGGGCGTGAAGTTAAGGAAGAGAAAGAAGCATAGGAAAGATGTGTGGCTCGATGTTCTGAGACTGAAGGTTTTTTATCTCCAGGGATGGCGGCTGAACTAGTGCGGAGAAATGCTGTGCCTTACTTTTATGTCCCTTATATTTCACATTATTTTATTCGTTTTTCATATTTGATGGGCATACTGCTCGTAGTTTTACTCAATCACATGTTGTTAGTGTTATGCCTGAACAACATGCAATGAGCAAACCAGCAACCGATTGATGACAACTTTATAAGGTTTTAATGGAATTAAAGAAGACATAGACGACCGACGGCAGGGATCGAACCTGTGATAATGAGGTTGACAAGCGAGCACACAACCATCGCGCCACGGCCACCCGAATTTGTTCAGCAACTTATTAAACTACCTTACAAACAAAATTTTCGTCAAAGATTAGTCAAAAAAAATTTGTTATAAAAGGGTTAAATTAAGGTTTTTGGTCCAGAATTGACATCACTCTAAGGAAAAATCGATTTCACACTCCTCACTTCACACTAATCACTACCACGGCGTTAGCTAATGCCCTTCACAATGTATAGCTCTATTTCTACCTGGCTCTATTTTGAGTATCTATATGCCTCTAAATAAGTTATAGACACTGTCACTATCTCTTGTATCCTGATTGTATGGGCCCCGGACTCTCCTTGGACTGCCCTTGACTTGATCTTCCTTCACCCTTAGAACAAAATTGCAGAGGCTTGGATCATTATGATCTGGGAACACCATGAGCGTGAGTATGCTTCGCCAGTTAATTTTTGTCGATATTTCAGTTGAACTTGAAACGAGAAAGTTCTGTACTCGACCCAAACCTAAAGAAATTAGATATCCACAATCATCATTTGACGGAACGAAAAAGAAATTCATCACTATATAATCATACCTCTGCTTTCCACGGAGCAAAGTTCCAAAACCTTCCTCTAAACTACCAGACCGCCGAACAGGTCCTTGGCTACTTACTTATCCAGATGTTGAAAATTTGTTTTGGTTTTAAATTATGCACTTTTTTTAAGTTTATTTCATTTCTCACCTATCACTTTTTCTATCAATTAATATATGTATTCCGATTTATATTTTTGTGTTTTAGTTCGTACCTACATAATTTTCTTTTGTTGAAAATTCTGCACAAAACCCAAAACATATGGTTTCTTAGTTCTACGGTAGAAACATCAATTTCCGATGGGAGGGTTTTAAAAAAAGAAAATATGTACATATGTAAGTTTTACTTTTTAATTTAAATTTATAAATTATGTTTTTGTGTTTACTTAAAGATCAACAATTGAAATAATTAAAGAGAATACGGATTACATAGCTAGATGTTACCATAAAAGAGATAAGGACGACATCAAAAGCTTCTCCAAATAGATAGAGAGTGAGATTAATTGTTTAAAACCACCATTATATAGACTTCAAATCAACAATTTTAATTGCAAATATAACGGTTGAACTAAAGAACGCCTTAGTATTGGAATGAAGAACCTCGGTTTCACCGGGTTCAATGAAGAATACTTGGCGAATGCCATCATCGCCGAGCAAAATGGGATCAGTTTCCTGATAGTTACGAAGGTGGTGCTCCAGCTTATCTCCGATTCACGAAAGAAAAAAAAGTCAGCAGGAGTCGACGGTATATGTACTAAGACATCTACTTTAGGAAGCAGTAGACATATATGCCACACTGTGCGGTGGAAGACATCCTCTTCCGATAAAGGGAAAGAACAACTCCAATCCGGCAAATCCGCGCTCGATAAGTCTTCTATCGAGTGTCAGCAAGGTATTCGAGAAAGTCATTAATAGAGCTATGTGCAAGTGGGAGGAGGACAATATCTAATATCATACCGGATAATCAGTTCTGTCTTAAAGCGGAACATGACACCATTCATGCCGCGTCTAAGCTCGTTTCTGAAATCCAAAGGAACAAAACCAAAAGACAGTGTACAGGTGCTTGTCTGGTTGATTTGGAGAAGGCTTTTGACACCGTTTGGTTAGAAGGTCCTTATCTAAGCCTGACCAGGCTTGGCATAAGTAAACCACTTTTGTTTTTGCTTTATGACATGCTCAATGGTAGAACGTTTGTTGTCAAGAGTGGCAATGTAACTTCTACCACAGCGTTCAACATTAAAAATGGTCTTCAGCAGGGAGCGGTGAACTCACCGAATCTACTCAGCATTTACACCAGCGATCTGATAGGTAGTCTAACTCAGGCAAATGCGTATGCCCACGATATCTTATTGTGAACAAAGTGTCATCAGAATTCTCCTGGAGCGTGACTTCGACAAGATTCAGCGATATTGTAATGATTGGAAGTTGAAAATCAACTCCGTTGGCTGGAGCCCCAAGGGATACGAGAAAGAACTGGTGCAATCTGGTGACCGTAGGGCCACAAGGTCAGCCACTGGCGAGTGAAAGTGCAGTAAAGTACCTTGGTATCTGGTTGGATCAGAAGGTGATTTGCTACATGGCATATGGGTGCCCGGTGTGGTTCAACGTTGCCCCATCTCAAATGAAAAAGATTCGTGTATTTGAGAGGCAGTGTCTTAGACGCTGCCTTGGATTACACAGAACACCAGAGTCGGAGTACAAACATTATTATTCCAACAGGGCTCTATACAACGGAGCCAACATAAACAGAATACATAATTTCTTACTGAAGCTGATTCGGGGTCACATTGCAAGAGCGTTGACCTCATCTAATAGCTTAATCTTTGGGGTTTAATGAATATTTTGAGAGTGTGCGTTTAAGTGGCTATATTCCACAAAATAATGCATTCCTCTATTTAGACAGTCAAGGGCGGAAGGGCTGATCCAGGTTAGATAGGCGGTTGCGCTGATCTACAACGTCGGCCAAGGACATGGACAGGTGGCTCCTTATAGTCGAGACGTCCAAGACGGAGCAGAGCGCCGTTCAGTAGGATTGTGTCCGATCGGACCAGAGTGACAGGGTGAGACAGGAGAACCAGTTCTGGTAACTGTCTAATGATAGGGAAAGTTGACGTGTTGTATTGTGAAATCAAGTCCCAGAGAAGATCATTGAGTGGATTATTTTTTGAACCAAAGTATGAATACAAATAATATACTTAACAGTTTTTAATAAAGTTTAATTAAGTATATATGTATGTAGATAATTTAACAAATAAATGGTAGGTAATTATAAAAAAATAAAAACAAAACATTAAATATATTATATTTCATATTTCATTTTCACTTCCATTTCAATTTTTATCATTTACTCAAAACCGACATTATGCCGAAATATAATACTAGATACGAATTATAAAATCTTAAGACGAAAGTTCAACTTGCATTAAACTGAAGTTTTCTAAGAAAAACATGATTCGGAAAATTTAGAAAAATGATTATGATTGGAGAGTGTAATGCGGAGGGTAAAATCTTAAGATTTTGTTCTATTTCCAATAAATACTGCTGAAGAATTAAGGTTTAAGGAAAGTCAAGAAATAAAAAAAAACTGAATTCTTGTTATTTATTTTATCATACTTGAAACAAGTTGAAAAATTTGTAAATGATTTAAAATTCAATTCAGAAAGCTTAATTGCAATACTTAATAAAATGAAGCAGATATCCTGTTCATAGTTAAACATTTACTTAAAATGAAAATATTTTATAAAATACAAACCTCAATTGTTTGAATTTAAAATACAAAAGCAGGCATTGAAGGTAAGAATTTTCATCACTAAAACTTGTGGAATTCTCTGAGATTTAAATGATTTAAATTTCAAAATATTTGTAAGGCAAATTTATTCCTTTGATAAATTAAATTTTAAAAGACATATTAATTCTGTTATTAAAAGCCGGAGGCATTTTGAAAATATTCAATTTAAATCCTTTACATTCTTGTGGAAATCTGTAAACAGTACACTGTGGAATATCCTGACTATTTAAGTATGTGAATAACATCGCCATATTTTCTTCGATTAAATATCTTAGTTTCATATCAACACAAACAAAGAGCTATTGATTTTGATTTGTACTGACTTGAGTAAAGAACTCGAAGTGGATGTTATGTAGCGTAATTAAGAGAGAGATGCCGTACAAATTTTAAAATCATATTGCTAACTTCTGAAATATACATACATAACTACAGATATTTCATTTGTTTTGTAAGCCTTACTTTTCGTACGCCTTACCTTACATTATTTGGAAACAGAACAGAAATAAATAAAATGCACGACTGGGTCGCACGAACTTGCTCCTATGTAATCGACTGGGAATTTTAAAAACGAATGTTATTGAGAAAATTGTTCATAAGGATAAAATTAATTTTTAAATTCTTTTAGTAGTAACAGAATGCTATGCAAATATGAATTTATGCAAGAACAAAAATTATAAGTCCTTGTAGTGGTTTCTTTAAAAGAAGCTTTTATATACAAACTTTTTAAAAGCTTTTTAAGAAAAAAATTTATTACTAGTTTAAAGTTTTTATTATTGTTCGAATAAAAATTAAATTTACGAAAAGAAATATTGACCCATTTCGGAGATATCGAATTTTCAAAAAAAAGAAAAAAATAGATTTTTTTTTCAAAAATTCAAAAAATATTTATTTTAAAGTTTTGAAATGCAATGTATTTTAGACTTTTTAGAAGCTTCTCTATAAAAATTTTCATTAAGATCCGTTATGTGGATAATGATAAATTCAAAATTCGAAAAAATCGTTCTATGGTAGGTACAAGCTGTAATATCTTAATTTCAAAAATTTTTTTATTAAATTAAAGATCGTAAAAATTAATTGAAAGAAAAAAAATTTTATCAAAATTCTAGGTGCCGTTTTCGAGATAAATACGATTTTTGAAAACCATTTTTTTTAATTTTTTAGCATTTGTATGGTAGGTACCTTAATTTTTAGGTAAAATAAAAAATTTTGTTCCACATCTTGTAGATCATATTGAGAAACTTTTATTTATCAAGTTTAAAAAAAATCTAGCATGGGGTTTTCGAAATATTGAGTTTTAAAAAAAAAATTTTAAGTTTTTTTTAAAAATCCAAAAAAAATTTTTTTGAAAATTTGAGTACACAATTCTATTTATGTTTTTGGGGAGCTTTAGCAAAAAAAAAATGATCAAAATCGGTTGAACCGTTTTTGAGAAAATCAAAAACAAAAAAAATGGTTCCATGGGGGGTACCCTCAATAACCATTTTTCGGAAAATTTTTTTCAACCAATACCTAGATTTAATTAAATGAAATTTTTCTGTATCTTTATTTTTAAAATCTGTTGAACAGTTTTTGAGAAAAAAAAATGTTTATAAAATTTCGAAAAAAATTCGTATGGGGGGTACCGTTATTTTTGGTCTTAAAAAAAAAAAGAAAAAAACGTGTGGGGGGAAAAAATTAAAAATGATATGTACCAAGTTTAAAGAAAATCGGCCGAGTCGTTTAGCCTGTAGTCGAACAGACAGACAGACAGACAGACAGACAGACAGACAGACAGACAGACAGACAGACAGACAGAATTGCGAGACCCACTTTTTTAGTCTTCGCTATCATCGTAATGTCAACTTTGATCAAAATCTCGAGTTCGATTTTTTTTACGAATGCATAACTTGCCTTATAGTACCTATAAGTCGCAAGTAAAAAGTGCGTTATTAACAAGACAGACCCTGTTATGTAAAAAGTAAATATACTTAAAGATCATGTGGCAGGGATGGAAAATGAAATTTTTCAATTGTACTGAAATCTATAATAAAATTGTACTGAAATGATGTCAATTGTACCGAAAACGAATTTTGTATGAAAAAAAAAATTAATAATTAAAAGTTTTCCAAAGTAAAAAAAAAAAATAAAGCAGAAATTATCAGTTTGTCTTCTTATAAAAAATATAAATAGCTCCACAGAAAAAATACTATCTTCATTTTAAAAGTATCTATATACATAACTATTGTATTGTAATGACGAAACGAAATCTTTTACTAGTCCATTTTTGCGGCCGGCACCACCTTATAAAGGCGAGTCCAACGAAAACGCACGATGTTAATTGTAAATAAAACAAAAAGTTTTCAGAGAATTATCTTAATATTTTCACTATGATAGAAATTCTAAGACAATTATGTGTGAAGCAAAATATCGGGCAAATGCTCGCCACACCTTCGGTGGCATACCTCTATCCGATGGTTCATGTTTTCAATGACTCTGGGACGTATTTGAGGTTCAATGTCGTTAATGTGCCGAATTACCTCATCACTTTTATCTTTAATTGGTTTTGGTTTATTAATATCCCCAAAGATAGAAGCTTAACGGTGTCAAATCACATGATCGTGGCGGCCAATTAACATCGCCACGACACGCGACGCGACGTGAGATAACATGGCCATAGAATTTCTCTCGCAAAAGAGCAATTGTTTCTTTGGCTGTGTGAATAGTGGCACAATCCTGTTAGAAGCACATATCGTTCAGGTCCTTATCCTCAATTTCTGGCCACAAGAAGTCCGTTATCATCTCGGGATAGCGAACACCTTTCACGGTAACTGCTTGGCCCACCTAATTTTCTAAGAAGTACGGTCCGATAATGCCGCCAGCCGATAAACAGTCACTCTTTGTGGATGCATCGGCTTTTCAACAATTCTGCTTGTTAATGAATCCACTGAAGTGAATGTGTGCCTCATTGCTGAAGATGATTTTCTTTGTAAAGTTACCATTCGCTTTTGTCTGTTCGTATTGACGACGCTTGATATGGTCAGTAGGCTTCAGCTCTTGAGTCAGTTGAATCTTGTGAGCTTGTAAATTCAAATCTTCATTAAAAATTCGCATCAGTGATGTTCGTGAGATGTTCAATTGTTGGGCACGACGACGAGTCGAAGTTGATGGCTCTTCTGCCACACTATCGCGAACAACAGCAATTGGCGAGCATGCGCAGGTGTTTTCACATTTCCTACAGACCCGGTCTACTGAAATTTGTGCACAATTCTACCGATTGGGGACACATTTGGTTAATTATGCTGATGCTGAACAAATGCACGAAATGCATTTTGATTTGAACGCCCATTTTCGAACAAGGCTTCAACAATCTTAACGCGCTGCTCAATTGTATACCTCTCCATGGTTGAAATTTTCTAAACACTGAAACAAAGAAATGCCAAATTAAATTGGACAAAAAATTTGACGTTAAGGTGTGACATCGTGCATTATGGTTGGACCACCCTTTACAAAGAAATTGAAACATTACACTAAAATTCACAAATTAAATATCTTGAAAATGAACGGACGAAAAACCGCAATCACAAATCCCATCCACAAGTTTACAGTTTAGTGTTTAGTTACCAAACCGAAGCGATGTCTAAAAGAAAGCTGATCGATAAAGAGACAGAAAAGCAAGAAATGAAAACTGTAATTAAAAAGAGTTATAAGGGTTTACAGCTGAGAGTTATTGTTCTGGTAAACGAATGCATTCAGGCCAGGATGATTTTTTCGACTTTCAATTTCCTTTTATGTGCTTTTGTTTTGTTTTTTTTTTTTTTTTTATGAAATACCATAAAATATGGAAATTGTACTTTTGTACTTCTACAAACTCAATTGTATCGAATTCGGTACAATTGTACCGAATTTTCCATCCCTGTCATGTGGTCTTTTAAGAAGGATCTGAAGTGATATTTTTTAGCTAATATAAATATGCATTGGCGGCCAGGAATCAGACGAATAGGGGGAACAACATGTAGCATACGAAAACATGCACGTGCCGTAACTATTCGGGACTGGTGGAAGTGTGATCATACCCTCTCCGCGGCGGCAGCTAGAAACAAGCCTTTTAAAAAGGTTTTGCTAATATGATCAGGCTGGTTCCTCAGGTTGGCGACAGGTTAATTCCCTGTCCCATAAAACTAAAAGAATTACGAGACCGAGCTCGAGCTGCTCAGCAGCTAGCCGATGCGCTGTCGAAATATAAAGCTGACATAACAGCTCTCCAAGAAATCAGATGGACAGGGAATGGTGTTTTACAGAAGAAAGAATATGTCGTATACTACAGCTGTCATACAAGCATTACGCAGGCACCCATAGTTTGCATGAGAATACTAATGACAATGGACTTCGAGTCTTAGAATTGGCAGCATCGAAAAACATGGTCGTTGCGAGTACCAGGTTCCCGCGTAAATATATCTACAAAGCCACCTGGGTATTACCTGATTGAGTCACTCGTAACCAAATAGACCACGTGTTGATAGACCGTCGCCACTACTCGAACTTGATGACGGTACGAACGTACCGAGGTGCCAATATCGACTCGGATCACTATCTTGTTGGTATGGTTTTCCGAGGGCGGATTGCCTTGCGAAGACGCATTGCATCCGCCGATCAAGTTCGAATCAACACGGCTGCCCTGCGCAATGAAAACACTAGTAACACCTTTGGTAATGCGTTAGGACTCGCCCTAGAATCACTTGATTTAGGGAGAGTAAGTCCTAGAGCCAGTATGCTGGGCGTAAATGAGAAGTGGACACGCCTTAAGAATATTGTCATTAGTACTGCCAACTCCATCTTAGGCAGCAGTCGTAAAAATCGGAACGACTGGTTTGATGATGAATGCAAGCTAGCGACTGAACGTAAGAATGTTGCATACCGAGCAATGCAACAATCTCATAGAACGCGGGCACGCGAAGAGGAATATAAAGAGCTCAGAAGAATAGAAAAACGGCTACACAGACAAAAAAATCAGCCTGGGAAATAGAAAATAGCCGAGAGCGAGGTCCGCACCAGGCACGGAAGTTCTACCAATCCATCCGAAACATGACGCAGTACACACCACGCTGCACATACTGCAAGGACGGAGAGGGAAATCTGATCACCGATCCTGAAAGCATACTGGAGCGATGGGAAGTGTACTTTAATGAATTGCTAAATGGTCAGCTCACTACAGAAGTGGAGGCTCCACAACTTCAAGAAGAATACCCTATGATGCCGCCAGCAAGCATAGAAGAGGTTGAGAAGGCTATAGGCCGGCTTAAACAGAACTAAGCCCCGGGAGCCGATGGCATACCAGCCGATTTATTTCATCACGGCGGGCCAACCTTACGTCAAGCAATTCATGATATTATAGTGCACGTATGGGAGCAGGAAGAAATGCCAGAAGACTGGTGAAAAGGCATAATATACCCCATACATAAGAAGGGAGATGTCACAACGTGCAGCAATTATAGAGGTATCACGTTGTTGAGTACCGCCTATAAGATACTCTCCTCTAGACCGGATAACCCCATATGCTAAAACCGTCATCGGACAATATCAGTGTGGTTTCATTCCAGGCAAATCAACAACTGATCAGATATTTACCCTTAGGCAGGCGATGGAAAAATGTCTAGAATTTAACATCCCAACATACCATCTGTTTATAGACTTTAAGGCCGCCTATGATAGCATAGCCAGGGTAGAACTTTACAAAGCCATGAGAGAATTCGGCATCCCAAATAAATTGACACGACTATGTAGGTTGACCATGACCAACATAACAAGCCAAGTAAAAATAGCCGGTTTGCTATCCAGACCAATCAACATCTTTAATGGACTCCGACAAGGGGACGGTCTGGCCTGCCTCCTCTTCAACCTGGCGTTGGAGAAAGCAATCCGTGACTCTGGCACGGCAACAAGAGGGACCATCGTTAACAGGTCCAGCCAGTTACTGGCTTACGCAGACGACATCGACATCATCGGAAGAACCGAACAAGCTGTACACGATTCCTTCATCCAGATCGAGCAGGCGGCACAAAATCTGGGGCTGCACATTAGTGAAGGTAAAACAAAGTACATGGTGGCGTCGAATGCGAGAGGAACAGTTGGTCAAACAATCAAGGTAGCGGAGCACGAATTTGAAGTGGTGCAATCCTTTAAATACCTTGGGTCAATAGTAGCAGCCGATAACAATATAGAAGAAGAAATACGCGGGCGGCTTCTCAAATCCAACAGAGCCTACTATAGTCTGTCAAAGCTTTTCAAATCCAGAAATCTCACCATAACTTCAAAACTGCTGCTGTACAGGACCATGGTCCTGCCAGTACTCACATATGGATCCGAGACTTGGGTGCTTAGCAAAAGGCACTCCGACCTCTTAGCTGCGTTCGAGAGAAAAGTCTTAAGGAGAATTGTTGGCCCCATATGTGAGGAAGGACGATTCCGGAGACGGTACAATCATGAACTGTACGCAATCTACCTAGAAGCAGATATCGTGACAAAAATTAAGCTCGGTAGACTCCGGTGGGCAGGGCACCTAGCTCGCATGAGCGAAGAGGAACCTGCTCGGAAAGTTCTTTGTGGTATATTCTATGGTAGACGACAGCGTGGTAGACCATGCTTGCGCTGGAGAGATGGCGTAGACCAGGACGCCCGAAGCCTTGGGGTGCGCAACTGGATGGCGTGTCGGCTAGAGACCGGGATAGTTGGAGAGACTTGTTGAAAGAGGCCAGGACCGGAACCCGGTTGTCGAGCCGATGATGATGATGATAAATATGCATTACCTCATCATCATCGGCTCGACAACCGGGTTCCGGTCCTGGCCTCTTTCAACAAGTCTCTCCACCTATCCCGGTCTCTAGCCGACGCCATCCAGTTGCGCACCCCAAGGCTTCGGGCGTCCTGGTCTACGCCATCTCTCCAGCGCAAGCATGGTCTACCACGCTGTCGTCTACCATAGAATGTACCACAAAGAACTTTCCGAGCAGGTTCCTCTTCGCTCATGCGAGCTAGGTGCCCTGCCCACCGGAGTAGTACCTAGTAGTTGAATAATTCATGTGACTGTCGTCGCCAGTCGTTACCACCTTTATGTTTGAAATACTTAAAAATTGATGTTAGTGGCAAATGTTCAGAAGCACGAAATTAGTTTTAAGACGGTAAGGCAATTTTTTAGTCGTTGGAGCTAAAAACAAATGCCATAAGCAAATATGAATTTATACAAGAATAACAATTCTAAAGCTCTAAAATAACTTTTTATATGAATATAAAAATTTAAAGAAAAAAAATGTTGGTAAACCAATCTTAAGTTTTAATTGTGCAAAACAAAAAAAAATTCAAATTTGGAACAAAAATCATTAACCGGTTTCTGAGATATCGAATTTTCCAAAAATAGATTGATTTTTTTTTATATCCAAAAAAACAAACATTTTTGTCTTAGTTTTGATATGCAATATTTTTCAAACTGTTTTGAAGAAAATTTCATTAAGATCCGTTATGTTCGTAAGATTGGTTGTTTGTTAAGTACAGTCAATATTTTCTTAGCTCACTTTATGTTTTATTGAATTATAGATCGTAAAAATTAATTGAAAGAAAAATAAAATTATCAAAATTCTAAAAAAAAAATATTTTTTTTTTTTAAGTTTTGAAATGAAATGTTTTTCAAACTTTTTAGAAGCAGCTCTATAACAAATTTCATTAAAATCCGTTTTGTCGACAGTGAAATGTCGAAATAAAAATTTGGAAAAATGGTTCTACGGTAGTAGTATCTTAATTTGAATTTTTTTTTATCAAATTATAGATCTTAAGAATCAATCGAGAGAAAAAAAATTATTTCAAAATCCTAGGCGACGTTTTCGAGAAAAATACGATTTTTGAAAACCATTTTTTAACATTTGTTTGGTCGGTACCTTTATTTTTAGGTACAATAATTTTTTTTTCTGACACCTTTTAGATTATATTGAGCGACTTTTATTTTTCAAGCTTACAAAAATCTAGCATAGGTTTTTCAAAATATTAATTTTTGAAAAAAAAAAAATAAATCCCAAAAAAATTTTCGGATTTTTTCGGATTTTTTTTTCAACCATTACCTAGCTTTAACTAAATGAAATGTTTAGGTTTTTTTTTTGAAAAAAAAAAATCGTATGACAGGAACCGTTATTTTCGGTCTTAAAAAAAAAAGAAAAAACTTTTGCGAGGAGAAATTTAAAAAAAATCGGCCGAGCCGCTTGGCTGTAGTCGAACAGGCAGACAGAGAGAATTGCGAGACCCACTTTTTTGGTCTTCGCTTTCATCAAAATGCATAACTTGCCTTATAGTACCTTTAAGTCGCTAGTAAAAAGTAACTGGTAAGGCTTAACATAGCTTTCGTAGGAAGTTTTTTTTTTGCTAAACAAAAATGTTCTCTTTAGAAAAATGGCAAATCAATGGAGATGGCCCTGTCAAGGCAAATCCTATTCGAAGATTTTTGAGTGGCAAACTGAACCATTTTGCACAAGAATCGGTAAGATCATACATATGTATGAACAACCTGACAGAAAGGCATAAATCCAATATTTGTTCAGGACTTTTCAAAGTCTGTTGAAAAACCCATAACTCAGAGAGAGGGGGCTTAATCCATCAATTGGTGGCCTCAGGCGGACCACTTTCTTGGGACAACAACCGAAGGTCACAAGGAAGGAAAGATTCGTCAAACATGGATTCTATATGCATTATCAAGAAAAAATTTAAATCCAAGAAAGAACTTAAGGATCCGTTTGAGCATTAGCAACTCTTATCGTCATCAAGTGGCACAAGCGCCGAAGAAACGTTTTCTAAAATTCAGGGAGAACTTGTGTTGATTAAAATCAAAAACTATTTTATCCACTTTTAGAGATTTCGAGTAAAACGAGAAAAACTTATTTCTTCTAAACGAAACATTTTTAGATCTTTTTTGTTTCAGGACTGTTCGAATTAGGATTCTCCACAGTTTAAGTTTAAAAATTGAATCTGAGGGTTTTAGCTTTCGAGTGGCACCAAACGAACATTTTTATAAAATGGATTTTGAAACAAAAACTCAATGTGATAAAAGGGGTTTTGAAATTAACTAAAATTTTGTGGTCTGATTTATATGGCAAAAAATGGGATTTGGGATTCAAACTTGGGCCCATCGTATGTGTTTGAATGATACCAACTAAACCTCATACCTAAGTCATTTTTTTTAAAAAGTGGATATAATGGGTTTTGATTTTGATCAACACACTTCTAAGAATGATTACTTGCTGTAGAAAATGGGAGTGTCGATGGTGAAGGGTGGAGTCTCAAATGAGGATGTGAGGGGAAGTTAATGTATTTCCGGTTTTGAATATGTAGAGGGCCATTACTAGTATTTTTGGGTGCAAGTGTAATGTTGTAAGACTAGTCCAAGAATATTCATAGATAAATAAATTTGGTAGTGCAACAGCTCGAAGTGAACCAATCCCTAATGACTTACAACTCCCAATCATTCCATGTGTGCGTGTTACCAGTAACGGACGGGACCTACAATTTTCTGCCGATTCTGAGCGGCTAATGAGCAGCACTTTCCATGACAAGAGATATAGTTTTAGAGGATTTGTCAATTCGTCACAAGAGGCAGTACATCCCTGAAAAACTTTTTTGCAGCGGCTGAGAATCGAACTCGAGACCTTTCGCATGACAGTCCAACGCACTAACCATTATGCCAAGGGGTACTAAAAGAATATCCATGGTTTTGGATAATTATGAAGGTTAGGCTAAGAAAGGCTCCGAGGACACGACAATCTACGTCCTCCTCTGAGAAGAAGTGGGAAATAAAAAAAGGCGAGTGGCGATATCGATCACAAAGATTCGGGCCCTTCGTCTTTTAAAAGATGGAAATATTTACGATCGAATACTAACTCCGATTCAGGCCTGAATAAAGTAACACTGTCCGAAAGTAGCAAAATTTCTCCCAGTCGACGATCTAAGCATGGCAACCAGCAGGCCTTCTGCTACTAACGCAATGGGACACCCCTTTCGACTCCTGACTAATCGATGTGATAGTCTGCCGTGCTTGTGCTTTTTTGCGTCTGTCCATTCGAAAGACTCTGTTTCTCCCAATAAGATGAGAAAGGATATAACTTCAAGAAAAAATTATAAAAAAATATTAAGAATGACGATTTGTAATTTCAATTTTCTTGGCTCTCAAAAAGATTCTTCTTAAAATAAATACTTTTTTCAATGAAGATTTTGAAATTTTGTGTGTTGATTTTTAGGCATTTACAAACAGTTTTAAAATTTAGAAAACAATTAGTCGTTTGCTTCAATTAAACTCCAAACAAAGGTTTGACTTAAAGAAAATATTCCCTTTTTTTATCTCGAACTTAAATCAACAAAACTTTTAAATTAAACTCAGACATACTCTGAGGGACATCAACTAACAAAAGTTTTTCTATTTAATACCATCATATCAGGCACGAGGCGTGATTTTTTCGATAGCGGAAGCACTGAACATAAAACCAAAAATGAAAGACCTTTGAGATCCAACCTTTTAAATTCCACTTTATGGTAATACACATAAAATAATATACATAAATAATATATTACAGTAAAGTCTTATTAAAAAAAAGGCTTGATGCCTTGCGCAAAGATTTCTAAGTACGATTTGATAAGAACTAAGCTGCCTTTCTTGTCCACATTTATTTCTAAAAAAATATTTAATTCTCTTAAAACATGAATATGATCTCTCTACAGATGCCATTATTAAGGGATATTAAAAATCTTAAGATTCCTTGAAGTTTTTTTTGATTTAAAATTCTCATAATTGAAAATAACCTTTAGTTATATTTCTGCTGGAATGTCAAGAAACCTCAGATATGAATATAAGAAATACTATTTTTGACCACTTTTTTTATAATAACAAAAAATAAACAGAAAACAGGTGGATTGTATTTATCGCCACGAAAATAATTAAAAAACTACCCCCTTTTAAATTCATATTTGTTTGTTTTCTGATAGTTATGAATGAATTACACCTAAATTTGCACACATTATGTTAAAATAAAACTCTTCTACCCCTTTTGTTCACGAAATTAAACTCATTATCAGTTTGAGACAATAAGCAACACAATAGATACATTTTTGTTTTTCTATCTCTCTTGTAGGAAATTCTCGTAATGCATTCACTCAACTCATTCTTCACACATTGTGCAAAAGGCAAGAAACGAGACAAAATTATTTTGACTTTGGGTTGAGATCTAAGTTAAGTATGCGAAATATTGGAATGCCCAGCTGTTGTGCATTCTATATTGTTTGAGAATCATTTTTGTTTGAGCATTTTGTGAATATTGGTGAGTGATGTTGTAGGTATATTTTCAGTTGACTTGGAGTGGAAGGGTATTTTGAAATTGAGTTATGGAGGCGATAATAAGGAATGCATAGCTGTTAAGCATTTTAGCAAGAACTTTCATGAGATTGAGCATTATAAATAATGGAGTGATGTTGAGCATTCTCAGTTGGTTTGCAGTGTGGCATTTTAAGTTGTAATAACCAGAGAGATCTTGATTTCCGTTAGTAATTTTAGTAAAAGATGATAATGTTGTCATAATGATGTAGGAATGTAATTTACAGAGTAAATGAAGATTCATTAATAGATACAAATAATATAATAAAAATATTAATAGGTACAATTTGGAATTTAATTCCTTTCTAGGTACGATTTTTTCAAATGGTTTAAAGGAAGCACTCATTCCACTCAATATACCTATAGACGCTTCGTCCCTGCATCATATGTTTACGTATGTGAAGGTATAGTTTGTTTTAAAACATCATCATCAAATCTGCAATGAAACTCAATTAGACCCAAAAATTATGCCATAATCGTTAAGTGCCTTTACTCTTCGAGAATTGGAGTTTTTTGTTAAGTAACAAAAGAAAAAAAAAACTTGAAAACTCGAGAACGAAGTTGATGTGCATAAGGATATGGATACGAACATCAAAACGGTCGAACGTACAATTTTCCAGAGAGTAATTAAAAAGTTTTCAGTTTCCTTTTTAAAGCCATTAATTTTATTTTACTATCCGCTTGGCAATATGTGTAGAAAGGGTATAAATATTCTTAAAAAGGCGCATTTCATTACATGAATCAAAACTGATATTACTTTAGATAGCTTTTCAGACGTTTTAACTTTTAACTATTATATAAATTTAGTTTGTCTGTTGAATAGGATTCTTCAGTTCCTAGATATTAATCCATTAATTCCATATTTGTGACAGAGATAATTGGGAAAATCAATTAGTATAGTATGTAATGAACTGAAATTGTGATGATTGTTTTTTTACAAAAAGTGATATTAAACAGTTTAAATTTGCAACAGTGTATCATTGTTTTGATTGATTTTGTTTTATATAATAAGGTTACAATTTATATTTTATTTTTAGTTCAAAAATCTCAATACAAAGTAAAATTAAAGTCACTAAAATGAAATTCATAATATTTCGTGACAAGAACAAACAAAAACAAAACAAACACCACACAAATTAATTTCTTCCTAGAATTAATTTTATATCAGTTTTGAACTTGAAAGTGAAGTGTTTCCTCATTCCCTTTTTTTTATCCCTGCACTGCAAATTCCATTGAAACAACTAAACTAAAAGAGATTAAGTTTTCAAATACCTATGTATAACTTCAAATTCAGAAATTCATACTCAAGAGAATTTATTGCCAAATCAGGTGTTCCGCAGGGAAGCCATCTGGGACCACTACTCTTTACATTGGCTATTAATGATGCTCCTCTGTGTGTTCGCAATAGCGAAATTCTAATCTTTGCAGATGATATAAAGATTTATAAAAATATAGTATCTTCAAATGATCGGGCTCTACTGCAAGATGATATTAACCATTTTGCCTTGTGGTGTGAAAAGAACAGTCTGAACCTCAACCCGACAAAATGTCAAACTATGACTTTTTCAAAAAACCGTTCTCCTTCCTCACATGAATATGCGTTATCTGACGGCACATTTTAACTCGTGTTATGACTGTAAGGGACCTTGGAGTTCTTTTTACACCCAATTTAGATTTTTCTGCTCATATTAATAAAATCGTGAATAAGGCCAATTCAATGTTAGGGTTTATTAAGCGCTGGTCTAAAGAATTTGTTGATCCCAATGTCACCAGGGCTTTATACAACTCCTTGTTGCGTCCCCATCTTGAGAATGCATCGCAGGTTTGGACTCCTCTTTATGATATTCATTATTCATATTGAGAGATTAGAATCTGTGCAAAGAAACTTTGCTTGTTTTGCCTTCAAAGGACTTCAATGGAGTGATCCTTCGTATGTCGTCTCTTATGACCAACGATTCGCTGCTCAACAAAAAAAACATTTTTTTTTGTTTCCTGTCTTTTTTGTGTTGTTTCTATCTCAAATTGATGCGTACTTTTTAAATTTGGCAACAATTTTTCCTTAACAGCTTTTGTTTTTGAGTTACAGCTAACAACCCTCATTGACTACCTTCATTCTAGATTTGCGTTTTTCATTGGACACTGCAAAATATTTTGTTGCTGTTTTCGATATGGCTTAGTCAAGAAGATGTTGTTTGCTTAATTTGTGGTGAATATGTATTTGCAAAATATCGAAAACCTATATCGGACTTTGTAAAACTGCGTATCATCAATACTTTAAAATAAAATTGTGTAATCAGGACAAGCCGTGGGTTCATCATATTGTATGCCAGAAATGTGTGGTATATCTACGATTATGGTCCAGTGGAAAAAGAGATGTTGTAATGTTCGAAACACCCATGATTTGGCGAGAACCTCAAAACCATCATGACGACTGCTACTTCTGCATTGTGAAAATAAACGGAATTAACCCTGGCAATCGAAGTAAGTGGCCATATCCTAACTTATCTTCTGCTCAACGACCCCAATTAAAATCACGAGAGGTACAACCCAGCACATCTAATTCTTCTGATGATCCAAATCCCTGTGAACCCGAACGAAATACTTTAAGTGAAGATTCTGATTCAGACTACAAATTTTGCCAAGAACCTCAACCATTTAATCAAAAAGAACTAAACTTACCGAAAGAAGCTTCTGAAATATTAGATGGGCTACAGATTAGGCAATTCGTGATAGATTCTAATTTTGTCAAAGCCAAAGCTTGGAATTCATTTGTTTTGGTTATGAGCAATTTCGTAGGCAAAAAAAAATCTGACGACTACGTGGAGCTTGTTGAGGCCATGCTATTGAACTTGAAGGAGCTAGGCTGCAACATGAGCAAAAAAATCCACTTCCTGCACTCGCATTTAGACCTATTTCCACAAAATCTGGGTGATTACAGTGAAGAGCAGGGTGAAAGATTCCATCAGGATCTTCGGACAATGCAGGAGCGTTATCAGGGGCGGTGGGACTCACATATGATGGCAAACTTCTGCTGGAGTTTGCAACGAGATCTACCTAAAGTCGTTTATTCAAGGAAATCCTATAAAAGATCATTTAATTGTATTTAATAGAAATTTTGTTAACATAATGCATTAATTTTCTGTATTTTTTCGTCAAAATAATAAAACTGTATATTTCAAAAAGTAAAGCTGTTAGCAATCTTCTAGTATATTTTTCATAATCAGGGCCATAGAAATACCTAATAACAGAGAAAATAAAATGCACGACTGGATCGCACGAACTTGCTCTTATGTAAAAGTACTTTGGAATTTAAGATACATTTTATAAATATAAAACATGAATTAAAATGAAATTGCCGTCTGATTTTCAGAAAAGTATGAATTTATGCAAACAAACTTTAAAAAATCGTTTTATTATTAAATAAATAATTTTTTTATATAAGAAATTTCTTTAAAATTTTTCAAGAAAATAATGTGGGATGCGAATTTTAAGTATTTAATAATATTGATTTTAGGAAATAATTTCAAAAAATAATCGTTCATAGGTCTTGAAGATATTGATTTTTCAAAAAAAAATTTTTTTCAAAAAAAACCCAACAAATAATTTTTCGGATATTTTTATATACAATATTATTTTAAACTTAGGGGGACACCTGCTGAAGATTTTTGGTTAAGATCGTTAGAGCCGTTAATGAGAAAGTGGAAAATCAAAAAAACGGTTCTATGACAGGTACCGTTAATAACATTTTGCCCCAAATTTTTTTTTTACCAAAACGTAGTCCATATCCATAATATTACACCTAATTTTTTTTATCAAAATCGTTAGAGCCGTTTTCGAGATAAATAAGATTTTGCATTACGGGTGTATGGGGGGTACCGTTAGTTTTAGAGCTAAAAAAAAAATTTCAATTTCCCCTCTAGGGAATCACCGAAGACCCATAACTACCGAGTTTAAAGAAAATAAGTCCAGTGGCTTAGGCTCTAGATCGAGGCACAGACATACAGACAGACAGACAGACAGACAGACGGAATTGCCGGACCCACTTTATTCGTCTTCGCTATCATCGTAATGTCAACTTTGATCAAAATCTCGAGTTCGATTTTTTTTCCAAATGCAGAACTTGCCCTATAGTACCTATATCGCAAGTAAAAATAAAGGAAACAAGACCTGTGTTGACCAGTGATTATCTATTCTTCAGATGCAAACTTTGGAACAAAGAAGAATAAACAATGATTTGGTATTTTTCCACCAATTAAAAACAGGCGTCGCAGATGCACCAGATCTTTTATGTGCGGTTTATTTTAATTATCGGGGAGGAGGTTATAATCTTCGAGGCCTCGATATGATTAAGGTCCCAACACATAGGACCAACTATGGCATGCATGAGTCCTTGACACGTAGATATGGGTAGACTTGTAAATTGGAATTCAAATATTTGTGATTTTAATATAAATAAAAGTAAATTTAAAAACCTACTCAATACCAGTGGTCCACGCTCCTAAATGTACGAGGGCGGGTCAATAAGTCCGTGACTTTTGGAATAAAACACAGATTTTTTGATAAAAAAATAATTTTATTTTTCAACGTAGTCTCTCTTGAGCTCTATACACTTTGTCCAACGCTTCTCCAATTTTTTTTATCCCTTCCAAAAAAAATGATTTGTCGAGGTCCTCAAAATAGGCCTTTGTTTGCGAGATGACTTCATCATTGGAGTCAAATCTTTTTCCACCAAGCCATTTCTTCAGGTTTGGGAAAAAGAAGTAGTCGCTCGGAGCCAAATCTGGAGAATAGGGTGGATAAGGGGGCAATTCATAGCCCAATTCATGGATTTTTTCCATGGCAACTGCACATGTGTGCACCCTTGCATTGTCTTGGTGGAAAAGAACTTTTTTCTTGGCCAAATGAGGTCGTTTTTTTTTCAAATCGTCATTGAATCGGTCCAATAAGTTGGCATAATATTCCCCATTGATTGTACTTCCCTTTTGAAGGTAGTCAATGTGGATTATCCCGCGTGCATCCCAAAAAACGGTCGCCATAACTTTATTGACTGACGAAGCCACCTTGGCCTTCTTTGGCGCCGATTCACCCCTAGAAACCCACTGTTTTGACTGTTGTTTGGTCTCTGGTGTGTTATGATGGATCCATGTTTCGTCCACGGTTACAAAACGGCGCAAAAACTCCTCCATATTGCGATTAAACAACGCCAAACCTTCCTGTGAAGTTGTTACACGATTGCGTTTGTGGTCGACTGTGAGCAAACGCGGCACCCATCTTGCGGAAGGCTTTCTCATGCCCAAGTGATCATTCAAAATTGAAACCACTGAGCCATGCGAGATCCCTACGGCTTCCACAATCTCTCGCACTTTCAATCTTCGGTCGGCCAACACCATATCGTGAATTTTTTCGATTGTTTCGGGTGTAGAGACCTCAACTGGGCGTCCAGGACGTTCGGCATCTTCAGTGCTTGTACGGCCACAACGAAATTCAGTAAACCACTTTTTTACCATTGAAATCGATGGTGCAGAGTCCCCATAGTATTTATCAAGCTTAGCCTTGGTCTCGGTAATGGTTTTTTTTCGCAAGAAATAATGCTTAATAAGCACACGAAATTCACTTTTTTCCATTTTCTCCTCAAATTAGTGAGTAGTCTGATAAAAATAGCTGTCAAACACAAACTAACCGACGCAGCAAGTTTAAATTTTTTCCAGAATGCATCAACCAACTTTATGGAAAATCTTTTAAACGATTTTAATTGTATCTTGAGACATGCAAAGGTACCAAAAGAATTCCAAAAATCTATAATCTTCCCCATTTTCAAAAAAGGCGATCCGAATAAAGCTGCAAACTATAGAGGAATATGCTTTATGAACACAACCACAAAAATCTTTACCGGGATGATGAACAGTGGCGGCTGGTGGGTTGTTGAACAGGTGGTGCACTGTACTTGCTCACTAAGTAGGTATTAAGATTAAAAATCGCAAAAAAGCAACAATTTACATGCATATGTTGACTTTTTATTATTTTGTATAATTGCTCGAAGAATTTCGAACATGTATAAAACTGACACACTTATTACATTTAGCAAAAAATCATGTTTTTTATTTTTTCACTTAAATGCGTCAAATCATGGATTCAGGTTTCTGTCTAAATCGATGATTCTCCGCCAAAAATATTGCATGTAAAATTTAAAAAGGGCCTTGGCGATCCGGCTAATTTTATATTAACTTTATTTTAAAAAGATTTATTACTGTCTTTAATATACCTAATCACTGTTCATCCCACACCACACACTGTACACAGTACAGAATCAAACCAAAACCAAAATAAAAAAAAATTACTAACCTAACTCCTACAAACCAACACTATTTAACCAGTCACGGATAGAGCGAAACAACATTACATATTCGCAGGCGCAGTACATTCTAGTCAAACATTCTTCGATTCTCGTGCGCCGCACGAGAGCAGGCTCATTTCTCGATACATTTCAATGAAATATCTTTTGTCTCACGCATTAGGGATATTAGCTTGTAACTCATACAAGTTATAAGCAGTCCTCGTGCGCTCGCCGAGGCGCACGAGAATTTTTACTTGCAGGCAAAGTAAGTCTTAATAGTAAAGCAAAGCGCTTACATTGTTTCGTCATAATTGGAAATTTTACTTGTTTATGTTCTTGTATGTTTAAAAAATAAATATTTACATGGTAATCTAAAAATAAAGATGCAGTAATATTTTGTAATTTTTAAATCTTTTGAATTGGTGGTTCAGCGCACGAGCGCACTTAAGGTACAGCCGCCACTGATGATGAATACAAGACTAACAAAGTGGGTGAAAGAAAACAACAAGCTAAGTCAATTCCAGGCAGGATTCAGAGAAGGATATTCAACTTTGGAGTAAATTTTAAACCTAACAAGTATCGCAGAATTCTATATAAGGCAGGGCAAAAAATTTTACGCGTTCTTTATAGACTTCAGAGCAGCATTTGATAAAGTAAATAGAAACTGCCTCTTCTACAAATTATTGCAAACCGGAGTGTCGTCAAAGTTTCTAAATTCTATTAAAAGCATTTACGAAAACAATGAATCGATGTTTTGGAATGGAAACGAACTTTCAAAATCGTTTGAATTAACGGTTGGAGTAAGACAGGGATGTCTTCTCAGTCCACTATTATTTGCGTTGTATTTGTATGATATCACAGAGTTTTTACCAGCTGGAATCGTAGTTGAAAGATTACAGATAAAATTTTTACTTTTTGCAGATGATATTGTGATCTTAGCAGAATCACCAAATTCATTACAGCTAATGATAAACAGGCTGGAAAGATATTGCTTCTTGAATAGTCTTCAAATTAATACAGACTATTCAAAAGTGTTAGTTTCCAGGAATGGAAGAGGTCTTTTGCAGGAAACGAGAAATGCAGTTATGGAGGTGAGGTCGTTAAGTCATACAAATACCTTGGTTTAACCTTAAGCCATGATCTTTCGATGAAAAAACACTTTGCAATAAAGCTAACTGAAGCAAAAAAGGCCATAAATTGTACCTGGAGAAATCTCATGTCAAATCCGAGGATAGCAATATCGGCAAAAATTAAAGTTTTTGAAGCTGTTATGAGATCAATTATGTGCTACGGAGCCCAAGTTTGGGGAGGAAAATACTACGAAGAAGTAGAAAAATTGTTGCGTTTCTTCATAAAAAAACTATTTCAACTTCCGTCAACCACTCCAAACTATGTGCTAGAAATCGAAAGCGGCTTAGCACCACTATATATTTTAACGCTGAAGCTGTGCACGAACTTCGCTACAAAAGCTATCAACGCAGAAGATGATTCACGACTTTCTAAGGTTCTTGCAAAAAGAGCGGTACGAACCAAAACACTCTTTTAAGGACTGGGAAAATATTCCTACTAGGTATGATATCCGGCTCGAATTAATAAAATAATAATAAAAATCTTTATTGTTTCCATTTAAAATATAGTATACAAACTTAGAATATACATAAAGATTTACAAGCATGGCTCATAGCCGTCTGCCGGAAAACCGGCTCGAATTAAATGAGAATATAGGCACAACTGGCAGCGACGAACACAATCCTTCATAAGTGAAGTGGAACTGGTGATACGAATGCAAAGCATCATCCAAGCAGAGAACTCAAGTTCACGTTACCTGTACAAAATTCTCAATCATCACCAAGTTGACTACATTAATTCTAACCTAAGTATTCCACAAATTTATGGGCCCGATCCAAACTGCTCAAGCTCAACTGGGTGCCTAATCGAGAGGACCTCCCCAACAGTTGCAGCTTATGCAATACAGGAAATAATGAAAACGTGGTACACTTTCTTGAATCCTGTCCCATGCTTGAAGAAATCAGGAGAAATCATTTTGGTGCTAATATACTGACATTCGACGTGTTAAAAAACATACTAAATGATATTGCAAAATTGCTATTAGATACAGAAAAATATAATAGACGAAAACTTTAAATCGCATTTATTTGCCCAGCTATAAATATTTTCATTTTTGACTCATTTTTATAAATATTTAAGCCATGCTTCAGTGTACAATTTCAAAAGTATTTATGTACCAAATTATAATGCACATCAATAAAGTACCATTAACTAACTTAACTAACTAACTAAGAATTTTAAAAGCGAATGTTATTAGAGAAAAATTGTTCATAAGCATAACATTAATTTTTTAAATGACTAAAACAACTCTCTTAGTATGTAGTTGGAGCTAAAGACAGAATGACATGTTATTCAAGCAAATATTATAAAAAGGAGGCTGGGTGCGACCCACACTGATAACTTCCCATTTGTGATCCTGAAAACTTTATATTTAGTTTTTTTTTTTAAATAACCAAATTTTCAGCGAAACAAACTTTAGTCAATTTCTATTCAATTTCAATTTTGTTTTATTGAACATACTATTTACAATTTGGCTTACAACTAATAAGATACTACATATGTATGAAAGCTTACATTTGTTGGCTCATAGGGGGCCTAACTATATACGAGTACAGTGACTTAAGTTTAATTATTTTTCTATAAAATTTACATGACGAAAAAAAAATTAAATTTAAAATGTCGGTTGTATTGTCCTCAGGGTGTTCATTCCTGGTTGTCAGTGGTGATTTTTGTGGGTTGTGGGCAGGGATGGTGTTTTAGCCGCGGTAGTAGGCTGACCCAATGTCAGCGTAGAACGAGACTACTTCCTCGTTGTCCATGATAACGTTGTCATCCAGGTTTGCATCACACTGAGGTACCTCGGCTCGGGATGTCGAAACAAACTTTAGCTGTATTGTATTATTGTATCTATTCTTCGTTTTTTTTTCGTTTCCTGAAAAATTTTAGATATATCGCTTAGTATACATTCTGACGGGAAGGCATCGATGTATAAAACAACATACTTTAGAAGGCACTATCGGTGTTCATTCCCAAGAAATTCGACTTGAAATACAATTTTAACTAGTTTTCACTAGAATTTTTAATAGTTTTTTTATTTAAAAAAAAACTATTAATTCAATATTTGTCAACATTTTACCAATTGTACAAAATTATACTATGTAAAAAATAAACTAAATTAGAAGTCAATATCACTACTAGTTCTCGAGAAATTTGAGTCGAAAAACAATTTTTACCAATTTTCAATAGAATTTTATATAGTTTTTTATTTTTTGTAAAAAAAACTGTAAACTGATTTTTTTTGAAATTTTCACCAGTTGTCAAACACATCAGTTTTCGTAAAATAAAATTATTTTGAGTTTTAATTTGTTTTCCGTTCTTAGAATATCTGGGTTATGAAATTTTTTTTTTTATTTAAAAAAATAACGGTATGTTCATTTTTTTCCAAATTCATACCTAATCTGTATGATCTTATAATGAGTTCATTAAATTTTATTTGAAATCAATAGCATTATTTTTTCGTGAGATATTTGAAACTAACCAAAATTTTTACTTTTTTTTTAAACCGTTATAGTGAAAAAACTACTCACTCAATTTTAATAAACGCCCTTTCAGCCTCTTTCGAAGTTATTATTATTATCTAAACAAAATTTATTTGAAGTCGATGTCTTTACTCGTTCTTGAGATATCGACGACGAAAACTGGTACCAGAACGTACGGACGTACGAACGTACGAACGTACGTACACACACACACACAGACATCTCTGTAAAAATGATTGATATAGCCTCTAGGGACCTTGAAACGTCGAGAAATGTCAAAAATTCCAATTTGACAAATCGGACCGATTACAATAACTCCCTATGGGAAGTTAATAAGTCGTTTTAGAGGTTTCTTAAAAAAAATAAGCTTTTACATACTTACAAGTTTTTTAAAACATTTTTAAGACAAAATTTTGTTACGCTAACTTAAAGTTTTTGTTACTATACGAATAAAAAACAAATTTCCAGTAAAAAAAAATATTGAGACGTTTTTTGAGATATCGAATTTTCCAAAAAAAAAATTATTTTTCAAAACATTTTTTTTTTTAATTTTGAAATGCAATGTTTTTTTTTCAAACTGTTTAGAAGCTTCTCTATTAGATTTTCATTAAAATCTGATAATCAGAAATTCGAAAAAATGTTTCTACATATAACGGGTGATTTTTTTGAGGTTAGGATTTTCATGCATTAGTATTTGACAGATCACGTGGGATTTCAGACATGGTGTCAAAGAGAAAGATGCTCAGTATGCTTTGACATTTCATCATGAATAGACTTACTAACGAGCAACGCTTGCAAATCATTGAATTTTATTACCAAAATCAGTGTTCGGTTCGAAATGTGTTTCGCGCTTTACGTCCGATTTATGGTCTACATAATCGACCAAGTGAGCAAACAATTAATGCGATTGTGACCAAGTTTCGCATTCAGTTTACTTTATTGGACATTAAACCAACCACACGAATGCGTACAGTGCGTACAGAAGAGAATATTGCGTCTGTTTCTGAGAGTGTTGCTGAAGACCGTGAAATGTCGATTCGTCGCCGTTCGCAGCAATTGGGTTTGTGTTATTCGACCACATGGAAGATTTTACGCAAAGATCTTGGTGTAAAACCGTATAAAATACAGCTCGTGCAAGAACTGAAGCCGAACGATCTGCCACAACGTCGAATTTTCAGTGAATGGGCCCTAGAAAAGTTGGCAGAAAATCCGCTTTTTTATCGACAAATTTTGTTCAGCGATGAGGCTCATTTCTGGTTGAATGGCTACGTAAATAAGCAAAATTGCCGCATTTGGAGTGAAGAGCAACCAGAAGCCGTTCAAGAACTGCCCATGCATCCCGAAAAATGCACTGTTTGGTGTGGTTTGTACGCTGGTGGAATCATTGGACCGTATTTTTTCAAAGATGCTGTTGGACGCAACGTTACGGTGAATGGCGATCGCTATCGTTCAATGCTAACAAACTTTTTGTTGCCAAAAATGGAAGAACTGAACTTGGTTGACATGTGGTTTCAACAAGATGGCGCTACATGCCACACAGCTCGCGATTCTATGGCCATTTTGAGGGAAAACTTCGGAGAACAATTCATCTCAAGGAATGGACCGGTAAGTTGGCCACCAAGATCATGCGATTTGACGCCTTTAGACTATTTTTTGTGGGGCTACGTCAAGTCTAAAGTCTACACAAATAAGCCAGCAACTATTCCAGCTTTGGAAGACAACATTTCCGAAGAAATTCGGGCTATTCCGGCCGAAATGCTCGAAAAAGTTACCCAAAATTGGACTTTCCGAATGGACCACCTAAGACGCAGCCGCGGTCAACATTTAAATGAAATTATCTTCAAAAAGTAAATGTCATGGACCAATCTAACGTTTCAAATAAAGAATCGATGAGATTTTGCAAATTTTATGCGTTTTTTTTTTAAAAAAGTTCTCAAGCTCTTAAAAAATCACCCGTTAGTAGGTTCAGTCAGTTGTATCTTAATTTCATTTTTACTTGCGATATAGGTATTATAGGGCAAGTTCTGCATTTGGAAAAAAAAATCGAACTCGAGATTTTGATCAAAGTTGACATTACGATGATAGCGAAGACGAATAAAGTGGGTCCGGCAATTCCGTCTGTCTGTCTGTATGTCTGTATGTCTGTACCTCGATCTAGAGCCTAAGCCACTGGACCTATTTTCTTCAAACTCGGTAGTTAAGGGTCTTCGGTGATTCCGTAGAGGGGAAATAGAAATTTTTTTTTTAGCTCTAAAACTAAGGGTACCCCCCATACACCCGTAATGCAAAATCTTATTTATCTCGAAAACGGCTCTAACGATTTTGATAAAAAAAAATTTGGTGTGATATTATGGACATGGACTACTTTTTGGTAAAAAAAAATTTGGGTTGAAATGTTATTAACGGTACCTGTCATAGAACCGTTTTTTTGATTTTCGACTTTCTCATTAACGGCTCTTACGATTTTAACCAAAATTTTTCAGCAGTAGTCCCCCTAAGTTTAAAATAATATTGTATATAAAAATATTCGAAAAATTATTTGTTGGGTTTTTTTGAAAAAAATTTTTTTTTGAAAAATCAATATCTTCAAAACCTATGAACGATTATTTTTTGAAATTATTTCCTAAAATCAATAGTATTAAATACTTAAAATTTGCATCCCACATTTTTTTCTTGAAAAATTTTAAAGAAATTTCTTATATAAAAAATATATTTAATAATAAAACGATTTTTTAAAGTTCGTTTGCATAAATTCATACTTTTCTAGAAATCAGACGGCAATTTCATTTTAAATTCATGTTTTATATTTATAAAATGTATCTTAAATTCCAAAGTACTTTTACATAAGAGCAAGTTCGTGCGATCCAGTCGTGCATTTTATTTTTATTAAATTATACAGGGTGATTGGCATAAGGTGTGACAAAAAGCTAGGGCGTGTAGGTTGGACTTAGACAAGAAAAAAATCGTATGGAAGGGGGGGGGGGTCTATTTCCCCCCGTTTAGGCGGGAGGGGCAATTTAAGAAAAAAATCACTTAAAACAGAAAAAAAATTATTAGAAAATAACGGTGATACCTACAGAGTAATGCTATGGCATTTTGAAAAGCCAGAAATACATTCTTTAATTTTGTTTTTAAATAAAGTTGTTCGAGTGAATAGTTTTTGAAAAATTAATTTTCAAAATCAAAATTTTTTTTTTTAAACAATTTTTTTTTCAAAATTTTACGTAATTAAGTATTATTTTTTTATTCAATATTCAATGCTCTTTTTAATTTTTGATCAAACACAAAAAACCGGATGTCAAAATGTTTTGTAGTTTTTGAGAAAATCAAAAATAACAAAAACTACTTTTGTTCTAAGAAAAGCCTTTTATTTTAGTTTTTACGTTTTTGGATTCTTATGTAGGTGAATTTACGATTGAAAGGATTAACTTTCTTTTTACTATTCTTTTAATTATCGTCTTATAAGCATACAATAATGTGACAAAGTACTGGATTAACCATATTTCACACATTTTTTCATTGAGAACACCTGCGTGAGAGCATTGGTTTAAAATTGACCTGCCACTTTTTTATTATGGTGGGGTCGGCTTGGCTTAGGTGCATTTACGAAAGAAAGGATTAACTTTAAATAAACAGTAATTATGTATTTTATCTATTATTTAAATTGATTTCAAGATTCAGGAACATTTTTGTTCTTATTTCGCAATTGCATTTTTCTGTCACTAGTTAGGGCGTGTAACGCTGCATTATTTAAAAAACATTCGCAGATCAATATTAATCCAATGCTCTCACGCAGGTGTTCTCAATGAAAAAATGTGTTATTGTATGCTTATAAGACTGATAATAAAAAAATTTTACAAAAAAAGTTAATCCTTTCTTTCGTAAATGCACCTAAGCCAAGCCGACCCCACCATAATAAAAAAGTGGCAGGTCAATTTTAAACCAATGCTCTCACGCAGGTGTTCTACAAAAAACTACAAAACATTTTGACATCCGGTTTTTTGTGTTTGATCAAAAATTAAAAAGAGCATTGAATATTGAATACAAAAATAATACTTAATTACGTAAAATTTTGAAAAAAAATTGTTTAAAAAAAAAATTTCATTTTTTTTTTTTTCAAAATTTTGATTTTGAAAATTAATTTTTCAAAAACTATTCACTTGAACAACTTTATTTAAAAACAAAATTAAAGAATGTATTTCTGGCTTTTCAAAATGCCATAGCATTACTCTGTAGGTATCACCGTTATTTTTTAATAATTTTTTTTCTGTTTTAAGTGATTTTTTTCTTAAATTGCCCCTCCCGCCTAAACGGGGGGAAATAGACCCCCCCTCCCATACGATTTTTTTCTTGTCTAAGCCCAACCTACACGCCCTAGCTTTTTGTCACACCTTATGCCAATCACCCTGTATATCGTACAAATTAATCGAAAGAAAAACAATTTTATCAAAATTCTCAGAGCCGAAAATTCGAGAACGACTGAAGGGACTAATGCTAGAATTTTCGGGCCTAGAACCAAAATTTCCATACCAATGGGACAATCCACTAGAATTTTTCAGGCGGACGTCGATGCCATAGCGGAATGTGCAGATCGGAATCTCGAAAGGAATTACCAAAACCAAAACATTGTAATTATGTAAGATAGGTAGGCCGCACTCAAAGCCAAAGCACTAAGCTCATACGCTTTCTAAGCTGGTGTGGAAATGTGTTGAAAGGCTAAACGAACTTGGCAAGAACAATAATATCTCACTTCAAGGGGTACCTTGATATGTAGGTGTCCAAGGAAATGAAGTGGCAGACTCCCTAGCTAAAATAAGCGCAAGGACACCTTTCATGGGGACCTTCAGAGGCAGGAGATTAACAGGATTGAAAACGAAATCAAAATAGAAAAGGAGACCACACATGCAGTGTTTTTTAAACTTTTTAGAAGCTTCTCTAGAAAAAAATTCATTAAAATCCGTTATGCCAATTATGAGAAATTCAAAATTCGAAAAAAATGGTTCTATGGCAGGTACAATCAGTAATATCTTTAATTTCAAAATTTGTTTCATTGAATTATAGAAAGATTTTCCAAAAGCATTTTTAGTTTCAAGTTAAATTAAAATCTTTTTCTCACATTTTGTCAAATGTATTATAAAAATTTTAATTGTCAAGTTTTAAAAAAAAAATCCAGAATAGCGTTTTTGAAATATTGAGTTTTCAAAAAAAAATATTTTTTTCAAATACAATTTTTTTTTTGTTGAAAATTTGAATACACAATACTACATTGTGTATATTTAAATTTTTTGGGAGCTTTAGCATAAAAACAACTATCAAAATCGGTTATTCCGTTTTGGAGAAAATCAAAAACAAAACATTTTTTGGAAAATTATTTTTAAAATTTCGAAAAAAAAATGGTATGGCATGTACCGTTATTTTTGGTCTTAAAAAAAAGAAAAACTCCTGTGGGGGGAAAATTTATAAAAATTATATTTATCAGCCGAGCCGTTTAGGCTGTAGGCGAACAGGCTATCATTTTAATGTCATCTCTGAAATCGATGTGTCTTACGAATGCAGCACTTAGATCTACATTTTGAAGTTATGGTTAAGTTGTTATCACAATTATTTATCAATCACAAGCAAAAATCGCTGTGGGCTCTTAGTCTATATAAGTCGTAAGTAAAAACGATACATAATGATTAATTGTTCTGAAAATAGATTAATATTGTAATGATTTTTCAGATTTGTTCCTCTTAAATGCGTTGTTCTTACTTCTCGAAAATGACGCGGAAGCGTGCTCCAAAGCAGCAAAGAAGAACTTACATTCCGATATTAAATTGAATCAAGGCAAAATAAGACTTCAGACCCATTGAATTTAATACAAGATGTATTTGATTGCAGAAGCAGATAATCAAAATTATTCAATTTTGTCTGGCCACTGACTGTGACAAACCTTTGTTTAGATAAATAATAGTCACATCATAAGACATCAGATGAATTCAAAAGACTGTTGCATCCTTATCAAAAAGATAAAAAGATGTTTTATTTTCTACAAAAATAGTCGAATTTTTAAAATAAGCGTAACTTTACATACATTATTCAAAATCTTTAATATAGTATTTTACTTCATGTAAGCAAATGAATAATCTAACAATATTGGTCTTACATTTGTGGTTTAGCTGTGCGTTTTACTGAATAATCCATTTGTCAAAAAATGAACACAATAATTTGTAGTAATGAAGTATCTGCAATACTCAATTATCAGGCACGATTCTAATCCACTATATAATTTATTACTTCCTACTAAAAAATTAATTGCATATTTTTGCACTCACCTGATCCACGTTTCGGTTTAATCTATACATTTGATCACATACAAAAATGTAAGTACATACATTATATATTATATTATATAGCGTTGATAGTTTGTGGTGTTCCTTTCAAAGATTCACAATTATCGATAAACAAATAATGGAACTATTCTTTATCAAAGAATATTATTTTTTTTTTCAAATCAACATTTAAAATAATTTGCTTATAGTCACGATTTTATACCCTGAATTCAGTTTTGCGGGAATCGGTTTTTTTTTTTGCTTATACAATCAAACAATAAGCAATATTTATTTTTAAAACCATAAAAATCTCATTGTTAGCAGGTGCGCTGAACAATACAATGATGCTAATCAAAATTTTATTTCAAAACCACAATACCTGAATGTAATTTCAATCGAATAAAAGCAATTTCAATTTTTAGTTTTAATTGTAATAACGCAAAATTTAACCTAGAAATATTGAATTTTTAGATCTACTTATTTCATTATTTAAAATATTATTCTGCTAACAAGGTATGTGTTTCCATATCGATGAGATTAATAAATTTCTTAAAATCATTTTTGGATAATTTACATGATTGTGTTACAACTTATTTGAATTATCCATTTCGTCAATGTCTTTTCTACATAAATAAATTTATGACTTAGAGATGTCATAAAAAAAATAAACATTTTTTTTAATTAAAGTTCCCACTATGTAACTATTCGTATGAAAACTGACAGAGCTAATGATTTACCGTTTGACGTTAGGTCATGTTCTGGAGATGACTGAAGTTGGAATACCAGCCTAAAACCTAAAATATTTTGTTTTTCAGGAATACTGTTTTGTGTATTTTTAAGTATTTTTGAGTATTTTTATGTATTTCGAAGTGTCGTTCTTGCCGATTGTTGCAGTTGTAGTTGCAGTTGCAGTTGCAGTTGCAGTTGCAGTTGCAGTTGCAGTTGCAGTTGCAGTTGCAGTTGCAGTTGCAGTTGCAGTTGCAGTTGCAGTTGCAGTTGCAGTTGCAGTTGCAGTGGCAGTAGCAGTGGCAGTTGAAGTTGGAGTTGCAGTTGCAGTTGCAGTTGAAGTTGGAGTTGGAGTTGGAGTTGGAGTTGCAGTTGTAGTTGTAGTTGCAGTTGCAGTTGCAGTTGCAGTTGCAGTTGCAGTTGCAGTTGCAGTTGCAGTTGCAGTTGCAGTTTTAGTTGCAGTTGCAGTTGCAGTTGCAGTTGCAGTTGCAGTTGCAGTTGCAGTTGCAGTTGCAGTTGCAGTTGCAGTTGCAGTTGCAGTTGCAGTTGCAGTTGAAGTTGCAGTTGCAGTTGCAGTTGCAGTTGCAGTTGCAGTTGCAGTTGTAGTTGCAGTTGCAGTTGCAGTTGCAATTGCAGTTGCAGTTGCAGTGGCAGTTGAAGTTGGAGTTGGAGTTGCAGTTGAAGTTGGAGTTGGAGTTGGAGTTGCAGTTGAAGTTGGAGTTGGAGTTGCAGTTGAAGTTGGAGTTGGAGTTGGAGTTGGAGTTGCAGTTGCAGTTGCAGTTGCAGTTGCAGTTGAAGTTGAAGTTGCAGTTGCAGTTGCAGTTGCAGTTGCAGTTGCAGTTGCAGTTGCAGTTGCAGTTGCAGTTGCAGTTGCAGTTGCAGTTGCAGTTGCAGTTGCAGTTGCAGTTGCAGTTGCAGTTGCAGTTGCAGTTGCAGTTGCAGTTGCAGTTGCAGTTGCAGTGGCAGTAGCAGTGGCAGTTGAAGTTGGAGTTGCAGTTGCAGTTGCAGTTGAAGTTGGAGTTGGAGTTGGAGTTGGAGTTGCAGTTGTAGTTGTAGTTGCAGTTGCAGTTGCAGTTGCAGTTGCAGTTGCAGTTGCAGTTGCAGTTGCAGTTGCAGTTGCAGTTGCAGTTGCAGTTGCAGTTGCAGTTGCAGTTTTAGTTGCAGTTGCAGTTGCAGTTGCAGTTGCAGTTGCAGTTGCAGTTGCAGTTGCTGTGGCAGTTGAAGTTGGAGTAGGAGTTGCAGTTGCAGTTGAAGTTGGAGTTGGAGTTGGAGTTGCAGTTGGAGTTGGAGTTGCAGTTGCAGTTGCAGTTGCAGTTGCAGTTGCAGTTGAAGTGGGAGCTGGAGTTGGAGTTGGAGTTGGAGTTGCAGTCGAAGTTGAAGTTGAAGTTTCAGTTACAGTTGCAGTTGCAGTTGCAGTTGCAGTTGCAGTTGCAGTTGCAGTTGCAGTTGCAGTTGCAGTTGCAGTTGCAGTTGCAGTTGCAGTTGCAGTTGCAGTTGCAGTTGCAGTTGCAGTTGCAGTGGCAGTGGCAGTGGCTGTTGAAGTTGGAGTTGCAGTTGCAGTTGCAGTTGAAGTTTAAGTTGGAGTTGGAGTTAGAGTTGCAGTCGAAGCTGAAGTTGAAGTTGCAGTTGCAGTTGCAATTGCAGTTGCAGTTGCAGTTGCAGTTGCAGTTGCAGTTGCAGTTGCAGTTGCAGTTGCAGTTGCAATAGCAGTTGCAGTTGCAGTTGCAGTTGCAGTTGCAGTTGCAGTTGCAGTTGCAGTTGCAGTTGCAGTTGCAGTTGCAGTTGCAGTTGCAGTTGCAGTTGCAGTTGCAGTTGCAGTTGCAGTTGCAGTTGCAGTTGCAGTTGCAGTTGCAGTTGCAGTTGCAGTTGCAGTTGCAGTTGCAGTTGCAGTTGCAGTTGCAGTTGCAGTTGCAGTTGCAGTTGCAGTTGCAGTTGTAGTTGCAGTTGCAGTTGCAGTTGCAGTTGCAGTTGCAGTTACAGTTACAGTTGCAGTTGCAGTTGCAGTTGCAGTTGCAGTTGCAGTTGCAGTTGCAGTTGCAGTTGCAGTTGCAGTTGCAATTGCAGTTGCAGTTGCAGTTGCAGTTGCAGTTGCAGTTGCAGTTGCAGTTGCAGTTGCAGTTGCAGTTGCAGTTGCAGTTGCAGTTGCAGTTGCAGTTGCAGTTGCAGTGGCAGTGGCAGTGGCTGTTGAAGTTGGAGTTGCAGTTGCAGTTGCAGTTGAAGTTTAAGTTGGAGTTGGAGTTAGAGTTGCAGTCGAAGCTGAAGTTGAAGTTGCAGTTGCAGTTGCAATTGCAGTTGCAGTTGCAGTTGCAGTTGCAGTTGCAGTTGCAGTTGCAGTTGCAGTTGCAGTTGCAATAGCAGTTGCAGTTGCAGTTGCAGTTGAAGTTGCAGTTGCAGTTGCAGTTGCAGTTGCAGTTGAAGTGGGAGCTGGAGTTCGAGTTGGAGTTGGAGTTGGAGTTGCAGTCGAAGTTGAAGTTTCAGTTACAGTTGCAGTTGCAGTTGCAGTTGCAGTTGCAGTTGCAGTTGCAGTTGCAGTTGCAGTTGCAGTTGCAGTTGCAATAGCAGTTGCAGTTGCAGTTGCAGTTGCAGTTGCAGTTGCAGTTGCAGTTGCAGTTGCAGTTGCAGTTGCAGTTGCAGTTGCAGTTGCAGTTGCAGTTGCAGTTGCAGTTGCAGTTGCAGTTGCAGTTGCAGTTGCAGTTGCAGTTGCAGTTGCAGTTGCAGTTGCAGTTGCAGTTGCAGTTGCAGTTGCAGTTGCAGTTGCAGTTGCAGTTGCAGTTGCAGTTGCAGTTGCAGTTGCAGTTGCAGTTGCAGTTGCAGTTGCAGTTGCAGTTACAGTTACAGTTGCAGTTGCAGTTGCAGTTGCAGTTGCAGTTGCAGTTGCAGTTGCAGTTGCAGTTGCAGTTGCAGTTGCAGTTGCAGTTGCAGTTGCAGTTGCAGTTGCAGTTGCAGTTGCAGTTGCAGTTGCAGTTGCAGTTGCAGTTGTAGTTGCAGTTGCAGTTGCAGTTGCAGTTGCAGTTGCAGTTACAGTTACAGTTGCAGTTGCAGTTGCAGTTGCAGTTGCAGTTGCAGTTGCAGTTGCAGTTGCAGTTGCAGTTGCAGTTGCAATTGCAGTTGCAGTTGCAGTTGCAGTTGCAGTTGCAGTTGCAGTTGCAGTTGCAGTTGCAGTTGCAGTTGCAGTTGCAGTTGCAGTTGCAGTTGCAGTTGCAGTTGCAGTTGCAGTTGCAGTTGAAGTTGCAGTTGCAGTTGCAGTTGCAGTTGCAGTTGAAGTGGGAGCTGGAGTTCGAGTTGGAGTTGGAGTTGGAGTTGCAGTCGAAGTTGAAGTTTCAGTTACAGTTGCAGTTGCAGTTGCAGTTGCAGTTGCAGTTGCAGTTGTAGTTGCAGTTACAATTGCAGTTGCAATTGCAGTGGCAGTGGCAGTGGCTGTTGAAGTTGGAGTTAGAGTTGCAGTTGCAGTTGAAGTTGGAGTTGGAGTTAGAGTTGCAGTCGAAGCTGAAGTTGAAGTTGCAGTTGCAGTTGCAGTTGCAGTTGCAGTTGCAGTTGAAGTTGGAGCTGGAGTTCGAGTTGGAGTTGGAGTTGCAGTCGAAGTTGAAGTTGAAGTTTCAGTTGCAGTTGCAGTTGCAATTGCAGTTGCAGTGGGAGCTGGAGTTCGAGTTGGAGTTGGAGTTGGAGTTGCAGTCGAAGTTGAAGTTTCAGTTACAGTTGCAGTTGCAGTTGCAGTTGCAGTTGCAGTTGCAGTTGTAGTTGCAGTTACAATTGCAGTTGCAGTTGCATTGGCAGTGGCAGTTGCTGTTGAAGTTGGAGTTGGAGTTGCAGTTGCAGTTGAAGTTGGAGTTTCAGTTACAGTTGCAGTTGCAGTTGCAGTTGCAGTTGCAGTTGTAGTTGCAGTTACAATTGCAGTTGCAGTTGCAGTGGCAGTGGCAGTGGTGGTTGAAGTTGGAGTTGCAGTTGCAGTTGAAGTTGGAGTTGGAGTTGCAGTTGCAGTTTAAGTTGGAGTTGGAGTTGGAGTTGCAGTTGCAGTTGCAGTTGCAGTTGCAGTTGCAGTTGCAGTTGCAGTTGCAGTTGCAGTTGCAGTTGCAGTTGCAGTTGCAGTTGCAGTTGCAGTTGCAGTTGCAGTTGCAGTTGCAGTTGCAGTTGCAGTTGCAGTTGAAGTTGGAGCTGGAGTTCGATTTGGAGTTGGAGTTGCAGTCGAAGTTGAAGTTGAAGTTTCAGTTGCAGTTGCAGTTGCAGTTGCAGTTGCAGTTGCAGTTGCAGTTGCAGTTGTAGTTGCAGTTGCAGTTGCCAGTTGCAATTGCAGTTGCAGTTGCAGTTGCAGTGGCAGTTGCAGTTGCAGTTGCAGTTGCAGTTGAAGTGGGAGCTGGAGTTCGAGTTGGAGTTCGAGTTGGAGTTGCAGTCGAAGTTGAAGTTTCAGTTACAGTTGCAGTTGCAGTTGCAGTTGCAGTTGCAGTTGCAGTTGCAGTTGTAGTTGCAGTTACAATTGCAGTTGCAGTGGCAGTGGCAGTGGCTGTTGAAGTTGGAGTTGGAGTTGGAGTTGCAGTTGCAGTTGAGGTTGGAGTTGGAGTTGCAGTTGGAGTTTAAGTTGGAGTTGGAGTTGCAGTTGCAGTTGCAGTTGCAGTTGCAGTTGCAGTTGCAGTTGCAGTTGCAGTTGCAGTTGCAGTTGCAGTTGCAGTTGCAGTTGCAGTTGCAGTTGAAGTTGGAGCTGGAGTTCGAGTTGGAGTTGGAGTTGCAGTCGAAGTTGAAGTTGAAGTTTCAGTTGCAGTTGCAGTTGCGATTGCAGTTGCAGTTGCAGTTGCAGTTGCAGTTGAAGTTGCAGTTGCAGTTGCCAGTTGCAATTGCAGTTGCAGTTGCAGTTGCAGTGGCAGTTGAAGTTGGAGTGGCAGTTGCAGTTGAAGTTGGAGTTAGAGTTGCAGTCGAAGCTGAAATTGAAGTTGCAGTTGCAGTTGCAGTTGCAGTTGCAGTTGCAGTTGCAGTTGCAGTTGCAGTTGCAGATGCAATTGCAGTTGCAGTTGCAGTTGTAGTTGCAGTTGCAGTTGCAGTTGCAGTTGCAGTTGCAGTTGCAGTTGAAGTTGGAGCTGGAGTTCGAGTTGGAGTTGGAGTTGCAGTCGAAGTTGAAGTTGAAGTTTCAGTTGCAGTTGCAGTTGCAATTGCAGTTGCAGTTGCAGTTGCAGTTGCAGTTGCAGTTGTAGTTGCAGTTGCAGTTGCCAGTTGCAATTGCAGTTGCAGTTGCAGTTGCAGTTGCAGTTGCAGTTGCAGTTGCAGTTGCAGTTGCAGTTGCAGTGGCAGTTGAAGTTGGAGTAGGAGTTGCAGTTGCAGTTGAAGTTGGAGTTGGAGTTGGAGTTGGAGTTGGAGTTGGAGTTGCAGTCGAAGCTGAAATTAAAGTTGCAGTTGTAGTTGCAGTTGCAGTTGCAGTTGCAGTTGCAGATGCAGTTGCAGTTGCAGTTTCAGTTGCAGTTGCAGTTGCAGTTGCAGTTGCAGTTGCATTGGCAGTGGCAGTTGGAGTTGATGTACAAAATATATCAAAATGAAATGAAATGAAAATGTTTGGGTTCAAATCATAATGGGGGATGGCTCCGGATCCGAAACAATGCAATGCCCCCCACCCCTCTCGTGGATCCGGCACTGTTCGTCGTACATCATGAAAATTGTTATCAAAACACTAAGAAACCCAACTTGGATCTCAATTTTCAATAAGGTAAATGTTGAAATTATTTAAAAAAATTTAATTTAAATTTAAAAAAATTATGTAATTATATTGAGATTTTCAAAATGGGTCTACCACGATATCTCGAAAACAATAATCCAGAAAGAAAAAATTTCGAAAGTAAAAATCTCGAAAACAAAAATCTAGAATTGAAAAAATCTCGAAAAAAAAAAATCTAGAATGAATAATCTCGAAACACAAAAATCTCGAAAAAAAAATCTCGAATGCAAAAATCTAGAATTAATATATTAATTTTTGAGACAATGGTTACAATTCGAGCGAATTGTAACCATTGCCACAAAAATTAATATATTAATTCTAGATTATTAATATCTGTTTAACAAAACCACGACTGAGACTGACTAGTAAACTACCCATGCAACTGTTAAACTGGTATCTCAATTTAGTGTTGTTTCAGTTCGTGTATTATCACAACGTGAGTGCTAATAAAAACAACTTATTAAAATGAAAGTTGATGAAATGATATGTTTTATACTCGTAATTTCAATATGATACCTAATGAATTTTTTTTGTTAACTATTGATTTTTTGTTGTTTATTTTCCCAAAAAAGGGAATAAATTGTTGAATAAACTAAATATGTAATGTGTTTCATTTAAGTGTAAACTCTTAAAATAGGTAAAAAAAATCTCGAATTTATATTTTTTTCGAGATTTTTTTCGTGATATTGTCTTTCGAGATTTTTGTTCATTCGAGATTTATGTGCATTCGAGATTTTTGCATTCTAGATTACAAGCAATTGTATTCTAGATTTTTGTCATTCGAGATTTTTATCCTTCGATATTAAGACATGCTCCCTTTCAAAATGTCTACCTCAAAATGTTAAAAATTCAATTATCAAGAGTTATAAGAATATTACAATAAATTTTTGGAAAAAAATGCAAAAACAGTTCGATTAGATAGGTATACCTATCTAATATATCTAAATAGCTATAGCTTAATAAGCTCAAAGTATAAAAATTTAGTGAATTTGTTCCAATTTAACACCAGGTAAGTTACTGGTGTCCAAACAAAGTACCTACCTACCTAAGATTTACATTTTATATTTTCACAACAACAATACAATTAACTTATTTAATCTTAAAGACTTAATGTTTAACATAAAAACCAATCCGTTGACTTTGAAAGGAAAAAACGTATTAAAATTGAGTCCTTTTTAAAATTTCTTGGTATGCAACTCCTGAGGAAAAGTTTAAAATTATACATGGAATAGAATCTAGAAGTTGAATTATTAAGTAATTACTTCGCAAAATACCACTGTGTCATTGAAACTATTTAAAGACTTTCTTAAGATAATAAAGGAACTAATAAATATTGTTTCGCACCAAGAGCTGTCGCAAAATGTGACAATAGATAATACTCGTAGTATCCTAAACAGATTGCTTTTAATTCAATAAAAGTAAAGATAAAATTTGCAATTGAAAATAATAAGAGTAAACTAAGCACATATCACATAGACACATATCTACTATAGAAGCTAGGTACAAATGGCAGAAGAAAGGAACTCAACAGGTGTGGTGAATTTAAAGCTATATACTCGTAGGTATATTTTAAAATTAAAGCCGGCTCTTGCATGAGTTTAATACATTTTGATTTAACTTAACTGAAACATCTAAAAAATTAACACTTATATTACAAAATGCATTAATTCAATAATTTGTTAGAAGAAACATTACTTAGCAAATTTATGTTTTTTTCCTCACCATCAGCAACATTAATACATGACAACTCTCTTAAATTATTTTCGCGCAATACTTTTCTCTTAAATTTGAATTCGCCATAAACTACTTCAGAGTACTAAAAACCATCAAAAATATCTTTTAAACCAAACAAACCGGCAAAAATATTCCTAAGCCCATCTGAATAAAAAGCAATCTCTTCCCTAATTCTACAAGATTAAGCGAGATTTTCCAAAAGAAAGATGAATATTCATTTGAAGATACAAAACAAAAGCAAGAAAGAAAAGGCATAAATTAACTAAACATAATGAGAGAATATAAACATAGAAAAAAAAAAACTTTCGCCACGTCTTCTCTCACATTCACTTGAAGTGCTTAGTAAGAAATTTTCATTCTGTGTATTAACTTTAACTATCTAGGTATAAGGCCGATTGCAACCAAAACCTGATTTTCGTCAGAAAAGCCTCCACCAGACCACTTAACCCACGTCCCTAGCCCCAATCTTCACATTCATCCATTCCGTACGTAAGTAACTAACGTACAATACGTACCTCTCTGCTCTAAGCTACTCCTCAGATTCACGACGAATTATTTAGTTTTTAGCACACAGCCAGTTCAGTAGCCGTGTCGTATTCGTATTTCGTATCCAAAAGATACTTCTTCCATCATCGTCAAATAGATATTAAAGTCGGGGGTTCAATTGAACCGAATGTACGAGTTTACCTCAGTCGCTCTTGGAGCGTTGTCGTGGACGGTATTTGTGATTTTTTAAATATAAGATACAACATTATATCAGACATTTTTTTTTTTTCTATTTCGGAGTGTGAACTACATAAACGAGATCCTAATTGAAACAGGATACGCTTGTTGAAAATAAACGAGTTTTAAATTTAAATTAAATATCAAACCAACTTCAGTCGTTTTCTCAATTTTGTGTGTGCCCCCAACTACCGGATTTATGGGAAGAGAAAGTTTTTCTTCTCTAAGGCCCACATAATATAGTGACGGCTTTTTTTATACTTTTTATTTTAAATATACAAAAAGAAAACAAGTTAATTCGGGAAGCAGAATTTACAAACATTTCCCAAGTGTTCTTCCGAGTCGTTTAGACACCATCAATCCTTCTAGATCCAAGCTGAATTATAACTCAAATATATACGTTCAGAAAATCAGTGGAATAAAGGTAGAAGAAGAAACTTCGACCCTGTTTTCTCCTCGACCACAGAATACCTATATTTTGCTGACGACTCGATTAAGTGTATATTTAAATGTATGTTTTAAGTTAAGATTCTTAATAAAAAATTTCTAATATAAAATTTTAATAACAAGTTCTGAATTTTTGTGGATTAAACCAGAATCAAATGAAAGAAGAAAAATAAGAAGAAGAAGAGAAATTAACAAGTGTCAGTGTGCGTGTTTTGATTGAGATTGAAAGAAACCTTAAAATAGAAAAAAATATACAAATTTACCTAAACTTTGATATTTTACGGATAAACACAATAAAAAACTGTATCAAAAAGAGGATATTAAGCACTGAAGAATTTTTATTTGGATAACTTTGTCTAAAGGTAAGTTGCTTAAGGAGTTTAAAATTTAAGTTCGGTCGTGAGGTGTCAGGAATTCGGAATAAAATAATATCAACTACTTTCTACGCACACAGAGACACAATAATATGCGGCGTATTGAGTGTGTGCGTGTGAAGTTGCATTATTCGATTTAATTATGCTTCTTTTTTCTTGCATAGACAAGACCCAAACAGGTATTTTCTGTTCAGCGTATCTGTCTACCTGTAATACGAGTAGATGGATATACCCATACCTACTCACAGGTGCATGTAATTTCCCGCTGGCTGGGTATGGGCTTTTATTATACTATTACCATAAATATTATTATTATTATTTTCATTAAAAATCCTCTTTGAGCGAGTACTATACACGGACAGGCTGACATGTCCTTACCACATTCTCGTACATATTCATTTGAAATTAAATTATTAATTATCATACGGGCCGAAGCTGCAGCAACCAGCAAGGTTTTTACAGAATATCTTTTGAGGTTGTTGGTATCTAGATACTGTGTGTTGCACATGCATTTTGCGTACATTTTGTGCAGATATTTCGTTTGTCTTTGGTCTTTTGGATGTGGAAAACTGAATGGAGTTCGTGGTGGGCTTAGTGCTTCTCTGTTGCTCTATATTGTGGTGTGGATGTTTGTTTCTGGCAAAAGATAGATACTTTCCAGTGGGAATCACGTGGGAGTATGCACTAGAGTATACGATACATATTCGGATGTGTGTTTAATTTGTGGAATTATTGTGATTTTAGCTCTGTTTGTCTGGACACGGCCTTTTGATTTTCGCATTTTGGGCGGATTTTAATTAAATCCGGTTGTGTACATACCTAAAAGTTAGGGTTCACTGTCTGTGATTAAATTGTGGATTGATTAGTGCGGGATATTTGATGTTTCATGGAAAATTTCTGTCATTTTGTTCGTTTGTAGTAAGTAATGGTGGACACCTGTTGAATTAAGTTTTAAGGCATGTGGTGACACTTTTAGGCCGAAGTAGGTATGTGCGAGGGTGTCATTAATACATTAATGATTGCTTTAACAGAAGCCATATATTAAAGAAGATAATTAGATGAAATCTACTGATTGCCAATAACACATACAAGAGGTATTTAGATACCTACCACAAATTATCACCATAGTCAATCGTCTCATCGAAATCGAAATATTTTAAGAGAGTTTAAGTTTGAATACAAAATTCTTGGTTGTTAAGTCAAAGCCATTATACTATGTTTGCAATTTATAGTTTTTAAAAAAGCTCAAATCGGAGTTTTACCTAACTCTTTCTGTATGTACATACCTACATATATTTCGCGCTATTTTGATTTGGATCATTAACTCATTTTCGCTATTTTCAGGAAAGGTTAAATGAGCGGCTCATGTTATATATTTTTGTTGTTTTTTTAAATATATTAAATTTCTAAATTCTTGAATGAATCGAAAAATATAGAAAAATTATCTTAGATTTAAAGTCGAAAAAAAGGAAAGTAGGGTAGAGTCGCCAGTTGCCGGCCCCCTAAGGATTTTTTCTCATAAGATATACCACAGTTACAACAAATATTAATATATTCCAATAATTCTCGAAATAAATTATTGTTTATTGATTTCTTCGTGGGTAAAATAAAAAAAAAGTTAATTCATCTTACCATATAATTTTTTATTTAAGTTTTTGTAAAAAAAGTCATTTTTTCCTATCTTCGGCCACCCAGTAAATTAGGGGCGTTCATGTTTTAATAATTTTTATTTAAGTGTTCTATTATTGAAAAGTTAAGAAAAAAATATTTATTTAAACGAAAATAAATAAAATATAAATAGGTACAAGGAAAAAAATAAATTAGTTTTTCCATTTTTCAGGCTTAAACAATAAAAAAAAATCTTTTAATTTAATTCAGCTAGGAACATTTTCTTTCAAAGCCAATAGGAATTATAAAATAAAATATTAGGCACATACTATTTTTTAATACAGTTTCAAGGATGCATAAATAACAAATGCTTACTCGAAACAAATCTTTAGAGTTTTTCTTATCTCATTTTGGGTTACAAAATATCACATTTTGGGCAGATAAATAGTTGAAAAATAAATGGTTGAAAAATTGGTACATTTGAGATGAAATCAGTTTTCACATTTATCACATCCAACATTTTTGAGCTCTTCTTCTTCTACATCCGTGAGGACATCTTCATTGCATGAAGGACATCTTGGCACCACTTTTTTCCGTTTTATTGATTTTTTTCTTGGCTTCTCTTTTGTTTAGCGATCGAGCTTCCTTTTTATAATCCGGCAGCTTTAACTTTTTTTTGGTCTTCTTTACTTTGATGAAAAGTTTTCCAGGCTTGCGATGATATTGACATAGGTGGTTTGGGATTACTAAAAAAATCGTCGCACGGAATTTCGTATTGGCTTCGGTTATTTTAGATATTTTTCAAAAACCGATGGGCTCTTTGAAGAATGCGGTTCTGTAAAGTGTTTCGAATAATAATTTAAATTCGTTTAAGACCTTACAAGTAAAGTAAACGCGTTGTTGCACAAGTTCCTAGTGCCTAATAGTGAAAAGTTAATAGAACTGGACGTCTAACATCATTGTTGGAAATCCACACGTTAAGACCTTCTTTCACGTATTGAAGCAAAGTCTCTCCCAGCATCCATCCACTTTTCGTCTTTCCAAAAATCCAGTCAGGCTACTTATTTTGGACCTCTTTCAGACAGTTGGGCGATCTTTTGTATGGCAAAACGACCATAGGAGGAAGTGTTCTTCCATCTTCTGAAAAAGTCATCAGCACAGTTAAGTTTTCTCTTTCATTTGCTGCTTTGATTTCATAAAGATTTTTTATTCCTTTCGAATGACATTTCCAGTTTTTGGAGCCATACTAAATCCCGTTTCAGCAGCGTTAAAAATTCTAGAAGAATCCTCAAGAACGTCTTAGGCATTTTCTTGTGATAACTATTCTTTAAGCTCATAAAACGATTTTCTTATTCCTTCCTCTGTTATTTGAGTCCGGCTTTTACAGACAGTTTGAACAGTTCGAAGGCTTAAATCTGGATGGCGTCGCATAAGACCATTTCTTACTTGGTTTGCTGTCTTTGAAAGGGATTTTGCGGCCTTCTTCTTGGAGAATAGCTTGCACCGTTTTCAAAAGTTTTTCACAGGTTTGTGAAAATCCAAATTTTGCTAGATTTATAAGCCAGTTTTTAAGCTTATTTTCTTCTTCTGCAGAAAGCACAGGGCAGGGACCAAACTTCCCAAGGTTTTCTGCGGTTCTGTTGTGAACTCGGTTCTGGAATTTTAAACCTTCTTGCTGCTGCTCTGATTAGCAGTTTATTTTAACGGATTTCAAATAAGGATTGTTCCAAATGTGTGTCTTTATATGGAATGACACATTTTTTCGGGTCATATTTAAGTTGCTGAAGACAAGAATTTAAATAAAGGTATTTGATTGGTATCAAAAAGTTGGAACCTTATAAAGATTTGTTTTAAACCTAAGATAAAAGAAGGGGCCGGAGTTAGGACACGAGTGTCCTTTAGCCGGCCACCATTATTTCTTTTTGTAAAGAGGCGGCCGAGCACTGGAAACCTTTGAATTTTAACAATTTTTTTTGCTGCAAGATGAAGAGAGCAGGTTTATTTATCATTTTGTGTACTCAGTTAAAAAAAAAAATAAAAAAAACGAGTTGCGTATCTCCGGCCGGGGGTGGCCGACAATAGGCAACCGCTAGTTTTGTTGTGTCCTATCTTGGGTCCACAAAAGTTTTTTACATTTAAAAGCTTATTTTAATGAAAAATCATATATTTTATAAGAAAACCAACATTAGAAAACACTTATCCACAAAATTTGCACTCTAAACACTAATTCCAACAGTATGTTTCACTAACGATTTTGACAGTTAATTTACAAAAAATCTTCCCGACATACCACCGGATGCAAATATGTTAATTTTTCGAAAGCGACTGAGCACACGGAACAAGAATTTTGACAGATTAAGAGAGAAGCTTAAGAGAACAATTTAAAACCAAAAACTTAGAAATAGCTATACGAATTCACTATTTACATCGACTTTTATCATAGGTGGCCGGCGCTACTGGGGGGGGGGGGGGTAGGGGGCGGTGCGCAATTAGGCTACTCTACCCTAGACCTTTAAAAAAAAAATATTTTCTTTCTATATCAGGATGATGTTAGACAAGAATTATGAATTCAATATTTAAATGAAGGTCATACCTATGTATACGTATACCTATTATTGCTATTCAATATTGCAAAACAGAAACGTTTTTTAAAAAGTATTTTCTTTTATAAAGAAGTGATAAATCTTTCAATAAATTATATTCATATGCTGTTATGAAAAATTGCCTTCGGATTCCACAGAAAATTATAGGTTTCTCTTGTGCCTGATGATTAACAACTAGGTAGAGTACAGAAATGGTTGAGAGTTGTAAACCACTAGCCCAAGGCTCTTCGCGACATAGGTAGATATAATGCCGCTGCCAAATTTGCTTATTAATTTTAAATCCTAGTTTTCAATGGTCAACGCATTTGTATTATTTCTGCAATCTTGAATTGCTTCGCGGATTCTGTTTTTTTTTATCTTTTTTTGAATCTAAAGCTAAGTGCTTTGTTGACAAGGGATTGGTTGGTCCTTTACCAGGAGGTTCGAGCTTCTTTGTTATCTCGGATTCGTGGATGGGATTCAAAGACTCTCTTGACGAAGCATTTCTGTCCATTTCCTCTCTTCACATCTTGTTTCAGCACATAAAGTTCGCCGTTGTAGCTTCTTTTCCATTCGCATTTCTTGCACACAAAAACAAGTTATCAATTGAATTTCACTCTTTTTCTGCCTCACGCATGAGGACGAGAAGATTGAAACGCATTTTCTTCGCCAAACCGAAGCGGTTTCCTGAGATAATTCTTCGATTTCGGTAATTATCTAACTAACGGTATTTGAAATTTGCGCCTACTCTGCCCACAATCTGCTCCAGAACAATATTGAAGAAGGTATATTTTCTAAGCGATATGCATATTTGGAATAGTTCGGGAAATCTCGACCTACGGCCTTATTACGTTTAGGGGAAATTTATTTTGTCTAACTCAAATATAATTTTTTTTTTGTAAATTCAATGGCGCAAAATTTTAATTGAATTAGTACGAGGCTAAAGGTGTTTAAGTATGATACGAAATTAAAACAACGAATTTGCAGTTTTTAATCGAATATAGCATCATACTTTCTCTACCTTTTTATTAAAGTTAAAATCATCAAATACCTACTTTATTTTTACTTGCGACTTATAGGTACATACAATAAGGCAAGTTTATGCATTCGGAAAAAAATCGAACTCTAGATTTTGATCAAAGTTGACATTACGATAATAGCGAAAATCAAAAAAGGGGGTCTGGCAATTCTGTCTGTCTGTTCGACTACAGCTAATTTTACTACTGATTTTCTTTAAACTTGGTGGATATGGGTTTTATTTTTTTACGATTTTTTTTCGAAATTTTATAAATATTTTCTTTCTCAAAAACTATCCCACAGATTTTTTAGAAAAAAATTCATAAAATATCATTTAGCAAAACCTAGGCAATGAATGAAATAAAATTTCCAAAAAATTATTATTTTTGGTACCCCCCTTGGAACCATTTTTTTTTTGTTTTTGATTTTCTCAAAAACAGCACAACCGATTTTGATCATTTTTCTTTTTATGTTAAGGCTCCCCAGCAGTTTCAATAGTACTGTATATTCAAATTTTCAAAAAATTTTGTTTTGGATTTTAAAAAAAAATTCAAATTTTTTTTTTGAAAGCTCAATATTTCGAAAACCCCATGCTTGATTTTTTTTAAACTTGATAAATAAAAAAAAATTATTTTACCTAAAAATAACGGTAGGTACCCTCCATACAAATGTTAAAAAATGGTTTTCGAAAATCGTATTTTTCTCGAAAACGATTCTGAGAATTTTGCTTAAGTTTTTAGTCTTTCGATTAATTTTTAAGATCTATAATTTAATAAAAAAATTTTGAAAACAAGACATTACTGAATGTACCTACCATAGAATGATTTTTTTAAATTTTGAATTTCTCATTATCGACATAACGAATTTTAATGAAATTTTTTATAGAGATGCTTCTAAAAACTTTAAGAAACATTGCATTTCAAAACTTAAACAAAAAATATTTTTTTAATTTTGAAAAAAAAAATCATTTTTTTTTTGGAAAATTCGATATCTCAAAAATGGGTCCATATTTTTTTGGAAATTTAATTTTCATTCGTACAATAATAAAAACCTTAAGTTGACGTACCAACTTTTTTTTTAAATATTTTAAAAAATTTATATATAAAACCTTATTTTATTAGGAAACCACAACAACGACTTATAATTCTGTTTTTGTTTCTTACAACTAAAAGAATTTAAAAAATGATGATAAGTTTATCCTTATGAACAGTGTTTTCTAATAACATTCGTTTTTAAAATTCCTAGTCTATTACATAGGACCAAGTTCGTGCGACCCAGTCGTGCATTTTATTTTAGTATCGTGCTAGCTTCATATGACTCTTTGACATTTGGAAACAACAAAAAAGGTTCGTGTACTTACTTTTTTACACGAAATGTCATTGTTTTAGGTGTGTTCAGAAGCAATTTATTAAGAAAATTCTTTTAGTACGATACTAGTTAAAAAATGTTTAAAATTAAGAATGAGTTAGTAAACTACTATAAAGTTAGCAAATTGTTAATAATAGGCTGTTTAAAATTTTGCGCCAATATTTTTAAAATGTTAGGGGGAATTATTTTGAAATTTTGTGTGTTTAAATACTTAAATGTTACATATCAAATTTGTCTCTTAGAAAAATGTGAAAGAAGTTTTGCTTTTAAAAAATCGTTCCATTGCTTTTTGGTACAAATTCATATTAGTTTCAGGAATGAGACGATTTCTCCTATAAATGTTGTGGGAGTTGTTTTAGGAATTTTGTATACATTTTATGCATTTGAACATCCATGTTTTTAACCGTATGTAAATACAAGGTAAAAAATATTAAGGTGCTTCTACTTAAGGGCTCCTAAGTAGCCCAAGCATACAAAATTACAACTCTCTTTCACGCATTCGATTTTGGGGACTCCGAACGGATAAGACGAGACAATTTTTTCATGAGAGAAGTATATCTTGAAAAAACTTGTCAGTACAGTAGTACAACTAAAAAAAATATTTTTGGTTTTTATTTGCGACAGGGCAAGTTTTGTGTTTGGAAAAAAATTCTAAATCGATATTTTGATAAAACTTAACATAACAATATAATAGAGAACACGAACAAAAATGGATCCCGCCTTTCCGTCTGTCTTTCTGTCTGTGTGTCTCTCTCTGTTGTATTGTCTAAAGCCGATAGCCTCATTTGCCAGTGCTTTTCTGTGTCTCTACTTCGTAGATTTATCTACGGAGTATTGTAAGATGTAATGTAATGTAATACTCGTAGTAATATATATAAATTAGTATATGTCTGTACCTAAACCTACATCCTAAGCTGCTGAGGGGATTTTCTTCAGTTTTATAGTTAATGGTCTTCGGTGATTCCCTAGACGAGAAATCCTACGGTACTTGACATACAGCCGTATTGAAAAATATTTCATGTCTCGAAAACAGCTGTAATAATTTTGAAAGAAGAAGATATGTGCTCTATTGGCAAATGAATAGTAACATTTTGTAAACAAAAATTAAGAAAAATTATATTAACGATACCAGTCATAGAACCGTTTTTTACTATCCACATTCTCATTAATTTATTGCTCTATCCAAAATTATATACAGGAGCTGTTTTGGGTGTTGAATTAATATTGTTCATAAAAATTTTCGAAAAAGTATTATTTTTTTAGAATTTTTGTAAAACAAAAAAAAAAATAAAAAAAACACTTTTTTCAAATTAATTTTTATTTGGAAACCAGTTTTTGATTTATTTGATTAACAAATAATACAGATTTAAAGAGCTCAGCGCATTAAGCATTATCATATACCCACATGTGTAAAAACCTTTCTCAAATCATCTTGAATCAAAAAGGGTCTTAACAATTTTTTAAATATTTCTTAGGCTAAGTATACACGATTGGCAGATCTTACAATATTGTAAGACCTGACAATGTCTGGATTAAGTTGTGTGTGTACACGGTTGGTACAAAATCCACCAATCTCTTACAATTTATTGTCAGAATTTGACTGACAATTTATTTTCAGACTTCAGGCTTAATGCCAACCAATTAATTGTAAGAGATTGGTAGATTTTCGTGTTCACAAACAACTAATTGTCAGTTTTTGTTGGTTACAGAAACTGCTTCAATTGAACCTTGGCTGCAAATTGTCTGACAATGAAAAAATTGTATGATGCTAAAAACCGAATATCTTACAATTTCTTCATTGTCAGAAAAGTCAGACAACGATAAAAATTTGGCAGGCCTGACAATAAATTGTGTGTGTACACGATTATTAAATACCTTACAATTTACCGTCCTACAATTAATTGTCTGATACATTTTCTGACAATTAATTGCAAAATTACACGATTGTCAGCTAGCGTACACATGATTGTCAGGTTTCTTACAATTAATTGTCAGACAATGATCTAACAATTAGTAGTCAGACAAATTTTCTGACAATTAATTGTAAGACTACACGGTTGTAAGACATTGTAAGCATGTTTTTTACTGACAGATCTGACAATATTGGAAGATCTTCCAATCGTGTACCTATACACTTAGCTTTAGTCACTTAATAGTTTTATGTTGAATAAAGACTTCGTTTTTGTCGATATCAAAAACATCGGTTTGATTAAGGACAAAGTAGTCCTCCAAGTTAATTTCTTCTAATTCCATTGAGTTGTAATGTGAATCTTGTTGACCAACTGAAGAGATCAATTTTCAAATGACAATCTATTTGAACTTTTATATTTACAAAATACAAAATTTCCCTTTTTCATCTTTGACGGGGTCTGAGCGAATTGATCTCACTCCGAAACGATCGTGATTTGAGTGCTCCGATCTATTTGAGAAACAAAATTGAGCACTGAACTGTCATTGTATTTTTAATAAATATCGGATTTGTTTGTGAAATTGTTGTTTGCAATAATTTATTTTAATTGAATTCCATTTTCTAAATTCATATGTAATAGTAAACCTTAATGAAACACTTAAAAAATATATAGTGTATGCATTTTGTTAATAAAAAAATATTTGTTGGGCTTAATTTTAAAAAGCACACCAAAAAGTATTTTTTCCTGCGCCTACTATCACTGTTTACGACAGTTTGAAAATTGAAATTTCAAATGTCACACACATATTCACACATTCAATTTCGGTTTGTATTCTATTTGCCACCACAATTCTGATATCTGACACCCAAATCTGAGATGAACGAAAGGTAAACCACATTAGACTATTCAATATAATATAACACACGTAATTAAGGATTTACAAGGTATACACAATATGCCGTTTGAGCACCATAATTAAGGGTTCATGGAGAACCCTTATTATCTTTGCAAATTTCACAATCAGTGTCCCTGTGAAGTATGTTGATAATTGTATACCTACTTATATCCAAAAACAATTTCTCCCTTATATTCCCACTTCTATAGGAAGGCTTAACAATTTACTCTTAGACATTTGAACCACCGACAGTTAGCACACATTTAAAAAAAAAATCATTAAATTCCTTTCCAGGCAGAATCGACTTTAATAGTCCTCAAGAATAAATCTATAACGAATGATTTTTTAAGAGCTATCGGAAATTAAAAAAAAAAAAAAAATCACATAAAATTCAGAAAAAAGTATGAAATCTTTATTTAAATCGATAGTACGGTCGATATAATTTAATGTTTGAAGATTTTTTCATGCAAATGTTGGCCGCGGCTGAGCGTCAAATGGTCCATCCGCTTAGTCCCATTTTGGCATACTCTTTCTAACATTTCGGCCGGTATCTCACGAATAAATGCTTCAATGTTGGCTTTCTGTGCGTCAATCGAAGCGGGCTTGTCGCTATAAACATGAGCCTTAACATAGCCCCACAAAAAATAGTCTAGAAGGGTCAAATCGCACGATCTAGGCGGCCAATTGACCGACCCCAAACGTCAAATAAACTGTTCACCGAACTCGCCTCTCAATTGGTTCATTATTACGCGTGCTGTGTGGAATGTGGCACCGTCTTATTGAAACCAAATGTCATGTAAGTCAAGCTCTTCCATTTCGCGCATCATCTTTGAAGAAATACGGCCCAATGATTCCGCCAGCCCATAATCCGCACCTCTCCGCTCTTGCAATGCTTCTGGCTGCTCTTCAATCAAAATACGGCAGTTTTGCTTGTTCACGTATCAATTCAACCAGAAATGAGCTTCGTCGCTCACGTAGTGGAGTGAGAGAGGTCCAATTGCTGCGAACGGCGCCCAATTCATAATTCACGGTCATCACTAACACTGGCCGATACAGCTGCGATGTTTTCCTCAGTTTGCACTCCACGTAAGCGTGTTGGTTTTTAAATGTCCAACAATGTAAATTTGGTGCGCAATTTAGTCACAATAGCCCGAATAGCCGCCCCAGTAGGTCGATTAAACTAGCCACAAAATGGAAGAAGCGCGCGATGAACTTTCTTAACAGAGCACGCATTTTAATAGTAAAATTCAATAATTTGCAAGCGTTGTTCGTTTGTAAGACGATTCATGGTTAAATTATAGACCTAACTGAAGATATTTGACAGTGACACAAAACAGTTTTGCCAAAAAATAGCAAAAAAATCACCCATTATTAGTGTAACTGTGAGTATTATAATAAATGATACATTTCGACCTCAATCTCAAACTGCTGTTTTTGTTTTCAATTACATACAAAAACTTAAAAAACGACCCAGCCATAAATTCTATTGCAGCGTTAAAGGTACTTCAAATCTTTTATTTCAAAGCACCCTGAACAACTTTGTAAAACAAATCTCTTAAGCTACCAAAATATTTCAAATTTTATTGAAAGATCAAAAAGGTCGTTAAAACACAAAAAAAAAAATATTCATAAATCTTTAAAACTTCGCACTTTAATAATATATTTTCCTTCAAAATTACTCATCATGAAAAAAAATAAAATATCCATCATCGGTGCCTTCTTTCTAATCTAGATAAATGAATGTCCTTATTTTGAGAAGAAGATACAAAAGCCTCATTGCTTGCATTGTAAATTTACGTCACACGCCTAAATTACGCATGAAACCAATGTTACCAAACCCACTTTTCTCATATTGACCTTTCTTACCATTTCGAAATTAACAAAGGCATTCTCAACAAATTTCTAAGTCTTATGTACCTTTAAATATTTCAGTGGTAAAGCTTTTTCGTTTAAAGATATTAAGATAATTCTACCCCTCGGATTTGTGTGTTTTCTTTGGAAATATTATTCAGTTACGCATTTAGACTTATTTACGGGCCTAGCAGTCAACAATTTGTGTTATTCGAGTTACGTAAATTTGATATTCCTTTGATAAATAATGCAAATTTAAGAGATGTTTTTAAATCAAGACACATATATGGGAATGTTTTCATGATACCTACAAAGTAAAAACAGAAAAACGATTTGCTTTTAAATATTCAAATTATAAAATTCAAATAAAATGTTCTTGCAAAAAATTATAACTTTATGATAATGAAAAGCTATTTTCGTAACATTCTCTAGTGTGAACTGATGAGCATTCTATAACTGGCTACTTCGTTCGAGGGAGCATTGCTTGTGAAAGAAGCGATAAAGCGGAAATAGGTCATGAAACATTCCGAAGATGTTCAAGAGATAGGAATGATTCCATGATAGCTCTGTTTCCTATTAGTTTAAACGCTCTGTTCTGAATTCTTTCCAATAAGTGGAGAGAATTTTGTGCTGCACCTGCCCGAAGATGTGAGTTATACTCGAGTTTTGGACGCCTTATAAATGGTAGTCAGATCAGAGAGGATGAAAAATATCTCACATATAAATGCTAGGGCATTTAGCAACATTTTTGCGGTCTCGAGAATGTGGTCGTTCCAACGAAGATCGTTGTTGACACACATAAAGAGTACTGAGAGCTTTTTGGTTTCTTCGATGCAATTGATATTCAAGGACAATGGCATAAGGGGTATATTTTGCTTTAAAGACAATAGACAGCAATGAGTTTTCGAAGAATTAAACTCCACACGATTTCTTATACCCCATTTAACAATGCTGTAAAGATCGGAGTTTAAGGAGCTAATCATACGATACCATTGCAATTCCACTTACGAAGGAGATGGACATGAATTTAAAAATGAGTATGAGAAGCTGAGATTAGAGTCGTGCTTCGGCTAAACAATGAAGTGGATTAGAAGAAGAGATTTGGAGAGATTGTGAAGATCAGACTTGAAACCGTCCAATACAACATATATTGGACGATTTAGAAGGTAATTTTTAATCCAAAGAATAAGGAGTTCGTTGATACAAATTTCACGCATTTGCGATAAGAGAGCCTGGTGCCGAAGTCTATCAAATGCCTTAGAATTTTCAAGCGCAATAATCTTAGTTTCTCCAAAACAATGTAAAGATTTGTTCGAATCTTCGGTGAGTAATGACACTTGATCACCAGTGGAACGATTGCTGCGAAAGGTATATTGCCGGCCTTTAAAAAGCTTTTGATCTTCGAGATATTTTTTGAGGTGATGATTTATCAGTGATTTCATGACCTTGGAAAGAAGGGATGAAGTGTCGCTGGGCAAATGTTGTTTTCCATATTCCTGGGAAGATTAAAACTGAAAATTATATCATGGAATCATTGCCATCTCTTGAACATAGTCGGAATTTTTCATGTATTTCCTTGTGTTATCGCTTCTTTCACAAGAAATGCTCAGTCGAAGTATTCACTTGCATTCCTCCCCTCAATAAGCTCACTAGTGATAGCCGTTTTACTAGAAATGCTACCAGTTCACCGTAGAGCCTAATTTTAGATGTACCGTCAAATGCAGAGATTCGTTTTTGAGTCACACAACACGATTATGGAATAACTTATCCGGCACGGTTTTCCCGTTCCATTTCAATTTGCAAACACTCAAGACCAATGTTCATCAAAACCAGCTTTCTCTCCACCCATTATTTTCTCATCGGTCGTGTTGTGTGTAAAAGTATATGGTCCTCTCTATAAACACTTAAACTGGTGTGAATTATAAAACAAAATATGTGCCTAGATACATACTTTAGGAATCAGTTTACCCTTGGTTCAATGGAAATGTGTACATACTTTCGAAATCTAAATTCAAAAATTCCAAACAAATCCAAATTTTCCATATAAGCTTTTGGAAAAGGTTTGTCATTTTTTTATCTAATGAAAAAAATTTATTTGAAATCACCAATAAACGTCTGTTGGAATGACGTAACGATTCTTTGATTTGTAGTTCTAAAGAAGTTTAGAAGGAGGTATGGATCACCTCCGCAGATTTTCAGATTAATGCCAAGCGAAATTGAGAATTCGATATACTCCTTTTTTTTTATAATCTACTCACGCTCAAGGGTTATGATTACCCTTTAAATATTTCAACACAGCGCGGGCGTGAAGTTGATGAAGAGAAAGAAGGATAGGAAAGATGTGTGGCACGATGTTCTGAGACTAGAGGTGGTTGTCTCAGAATTTTATCTCCAGGGATGGCGGCTGAACTAAAGCGGAGAAATGTCGTGTCTTATTTCTATGTCACTTATGATTCACATTATTTTATTCGTAGTCATCCTTGTTGGGCATACTAGCTTAACTCAATTACATGTTGTTAGTGTTATGCCTGAACAACATTTAATGAGTAAACGAGCAACCCATTGATGACAATTTTTAGAAGGTTCTTAATGGAATTAAAGCGACATAGACGACGACGGCAGGGATCGAACCTGTAATCATGAGGTTGACAGGCGAGCACACAACCATCGCGCCACGGCCACCCCTAAAAAAATGCGAAACGTCTTCTCTCATCTGCTTGTTACAATATACATAGTGATAAGTCTTCTCGATGTGGGATATATTTCGGCTTTTGAAACCCTTTTTTCGAATGATATCTTTTTATTGTTTAATTTGAAATAGCTATACTCGTAAATCATGTTCATGTATGTAGAACGTATATATAATACGCGAATAGAATGCTCAATAAATATTTTAGTATAAGCAAACAACATTTGCGAATCTTCTCCCATTGTACTTGCCACCCGTTTCACCCCTTGAATTTATTAAATTGACTTTTTGCAATATAAAATCCAACCTGTTTGAAATATTTGTGATTCAGGATCCCCGTTTTTTTAGCTTAACACTTAACAATTTGAACTCAAAAGGTATAAACGTATATGTAGTTAAGAGTTACAACAGTAATAGATGCGTAAATAAAGCCGGAATCGATATTTTGCTGAGTCCGAATCACTAGGATGAAGATGAGAAGCAAAATTACATGGCAAGAGCTACTCTTGGAGGATAAGTTACCTGCTCGCAAAAAAAAAAAACAGTCCAAGCCATCTGTTGTTATTTTTAGGTGGCAGCGACTAACCTCCTGTATGATAATTCAACATACATACATTATTAAAATCTTAGAAAGGTTTTGTTTTAAGATTTTTGGAAACCTTTTTTGTTTGGGAAACTCAATATCTCGAAAAAGGTTACTCAAAAGTTTTTATTATTAGGTTTCTAATTGAACAGTATCTAACAGCTAAAATGGGCATACATTTTGAAGAAACAAAACCTTAATGTCATTGGCGCAAAATTTTAAACAGCCTATTATTAAGGTATTAGTATGATACTTCTTAACAATTTGCTTTAACTTTAAAGTACCTTACTAACTCATTCTTACTTTTAAACAGTTTCTAAATAGTTTCGTACTAAAGCTTCTGAACAGACCTAAAACAATGACAGTTCGTGCAAAATGTAAGTAAACATGGTTTTTTTTGAAGTTTTTATATGTCAAATAGTCATATGAAGTTAGCACGATATAAAAAAAATAAAATAGGTATTCGTGAACTTAAACTTTAATTAAGGTTTAGAGAAATTATGATGCTATATTCGATTAAAATTTGCAAGATCATTGTTTTAACCTAGTTTCATAATAAAACAGCTTTTAACATCGTACTAAAATTTTGCGCCATTTTATTTTAAAAAAAATTCTTTTCATAAAACTGCTCTTTTTTTTAAATATATTTTAATAATTGATAGTTGTTCAAGAAATCAGGAGGACTGGAAGTTTTAATTTAATCATTTTCTACGTATATTTAAATTCTAAATCAAAGAACAAATACATACGACACAGTTGTACTTATTAATTTATTTTCCATTGTTCTTATAACCATTTGCTGCCAAAGTATATTAAATCTTCTTTTGAAACCAGCTCATAAAGCAATAATTTAATGCGCAATTTTCAAATTTCATCTTACAACCTTGCACTTTTATAAATTAAAACCTTTGTTTGATTATCATCTGATATTTCTTAAAAATAAAGAAAAAACAAAAACGTTTTAATATACTTTGTAAATATTTATTTAAGTACCTGTCACGTATCTCAGCCATGAAAATAATAAAAGAAGTCTTTTTAGATAGATCGCTACAATATTTGCCCAAGAGGTGTTTTGGGATTGTGAAAACAATGAGTTCTACGACTGATCATGACTAAAAGCGATTGAAGTAATCTATTTGTTGAGACGTTTATAAAAACAGTTGCTCATGAACAAAATTATTGTTCGCGATGAATGTGAATAAAATTAAGTATTTTGGTAAACAAATACATATTACTCACATTTATACAAAAACAGTTTGATGGAAATTATTTAATTTTCGTTTATACTCGTATAAAATTTTAATTAATTAAGTAACCTTAATGTGTACATACTTCTGATATATATAATGAGAATAACACACAAAGCAGGATCTTAGTGATTTTTTATCTTTACCTGAATTTGATTTTTGCTTGCGCCCGTATAGGTACCTACTTTATGGCGAATTCGTTATAAAAATCAAACTCGAGATTTGGTTCAAACTTGACATTAAAATGATGAAAGAAAAGATTATGTCGGTGTTTTTGTCTGTTCGACAAAGTCGTTTAGAATGCCTCCAACGATTTTCTTTAAGCTTGGTTGATAATATTTTAAAATTTTAATTTTTTTTTAAACCAAAAATAACAGTACTTGCTACCCAATGTTACAATGGTTCTACCAATTTTGATCAATTATCCTCAAGCTCCTTAAAGTTTCGAGTAGAAATATGTACCTTTATCTCTAAATTTTGAAAAAAATATCTCAGTATTCTAAAGATATGAAGTTCGAGTTGAAACTTGATCATTAAGAGTTATTTTTAACACTATCTGAAATACGAGTATGTAGAAACAAAAATTGTTCTTTATCTAAAAATAGAACACAATACCATCACTAGCACTTCGGTATGTAATGGGAGTTTCACTGAAAATGAAGAGCAGAGGTGCAACCTGCTACTGAACACACACTTCCCAGGCAGTTTATGATTGGATGTTAACTTGGTAGAGAGATCACCTCTCATACCAAACAGTGAGGACTGGAAAATAGATTCGCCCATTTGCTCAAGTAAAAGGATAGATTGGGCAAATGTTTCCTTTCAACCCTACAAATCACCAGGTGTGGATGGTATCTTTCCAGCTCTCTTGCAGAAGTGCAAATGCTCATTAATATTCTTCGAAGTAGCATTGCTCTTGGGTATATATCAAGTCTATGGAGAACAACTAAGGTAATCTTCATTCCCAAAATAGGGAAAAAGATACAACCCATCCAAAGTCTTTTAGCCCAATAAGCTTAACAACCTTTGTGCTGAAAACTTTTGAAAAAGGTAATTGACAACTTCATAAGACCAGAAGTGTTAATAAGTAGTCCTCTTAGGGCCATTTGCTGAAACGAAACTTAAATATTTATGTTCAACTTAAGTGCTTATGTTCTACTTTTTCCTCTACGTAAACTGTCACATAAGAGTTTATGTGGAACATAAGTTTTTATGTTCTGTATCATCAAATGGTACTTAATCTGCGATAACACGCATATAGAGCTTGCAGATCAACAAAGACCGCCCTGTTTGACTAACACATAAGATCCAAAAAAACTTAAATTAGGAAACAGTGTTAGCTGCGTTCTTAGACATAGGGCGAGTGTTCGACAACACACCCCACGAGGCTGTAGGCAATCATCATTATAACCAGATGGATAAAAGAAATGTTAGGCACTAGAAATGCATAGGGACAATCAGGACAAACTATAAAAACAGTAATCACAATAAGGGGCCGTCCTCAGGGTGGTGTATTATCACCCTTGTTGTCGAGTCTTGTAGTGGATGAATTGTTAGAAAATCTTACCTCCCAAGGTATATACTGCATTGGTTTTGCCGATGATATCACTATCACTGCAGTATGTAAGTTTGAAGAAACTCTTTGCGATATTATGCAAAGAGAACTAACAATTACGAGTATCTGTAGGGCTATCAATAAACCCCATCAAAACAAAAATCATACCATTTAATAGGGAAAAGCTTTTGCCACATACGAAACCTATCCAGTTAGCTTGTGAAGTAATTGAAACGCAAAGGGAGGTAAATATATTTAAATTAAACTAGATAGTAAACTCCTTTTGGAACAAAAACTTAAACGCTATATTCAGGAGAGCCACAAAAGCCCAAATGGTTTGCAAGAGACTTGCAGCCAAGTCAAGGGGATGCAAACCGAACATCCTCAGGTGGATGGACTCTATGATGGTAAGACTCGTCATTACCTATAGTGCAGTTGCATGGCACAAGAGAACCGAATTATCAACAACTAGAAAAACCGTAGAAAAAGTCTATCTATATTACGGGAGCAATAAGAACCTGCCCCACTGTAGCTATGGAGGTTGTCCTTCATTTATCTTCTCTACACGAGGTCATCAGAAGGGCGGCAATGAGATTCTTAAAGGAAAGAAATGGGACAGGCAAAATCATTGGTCTCAGAAAAAAGAACTTAACCAGTATAAGTAGGTCCGCAGTAACAAAACTTCTTGACATCCCAAGAGATGGTATGATCAAAAAACATAAACTCGAGAAAACACTTTTTTGAAGAGCTAAGCTACAAAAAAGATTGGTTAGGAGAAGAAACAAACTACACCCTTGAAACAAATACCATCAAGTGGTACACTAATAAATCGAGAATAGTGATAAGTCAAGAACCAAACTTTCCATACCGATGGGCCAGTCCACCAGCATCTTCCAGACGGAGGTAAACACCATACGGAAATGCGTGGATTGAAAATTTGAAGAGAATTATCGTAACAAGAACATTGCCATCATGTCAGATAGTCAAGCGGCACTCAAGGCATTAGGTTCATATACCATCAGATCCAAGCTGGTGTGGGAGTGCATAAGCAGGCTAAATGAACTTGGCAAACAGAACAGGGTCACACTTCACTGGGTACCTGGTCACGTGGGTGTTCATGGAAACCAAGAGGCAGCCTCTTTAGCAAAATTAGGCCTATAAAAACCCTTTAACAGGGCTTGAGGAATAGGAGACTACTGGGCAATTACAATCAGCAACGTTTCGAAAACTACACTAACTTAAGTAGAATAACCTAAGAACAATAACAGGTATCTTAACTGGACCATGCAAACTTAGAAGACACCTAGGTTTACTTGGTATTGTAAGTAGTGCCACATGTAGATTCTGCAACATGTATGAGGAAACACCAGACCACATGCTAGGAAGATGTTTTCCACTCATGCGCCGAAGGAAAAACCATTTGGAAAAAATAGAGATCTATTCTCTCTGAAGGTGCTCCAAATACTAAGATTCCTAAGAGGAAGAAATATAAGATGAACAAACTCATCCATATTCTAGTGGCGGCACAATATATCTCCAGGTTACAGTAATATACCCGCAATACGTAATTCGTTCATTCAAAGCGAAAATTTTTCGGTTCTCGGCATGCGCATCACAGACCACCTTGTGTGGAATGGCCACATATTCAACGTCGCCAAAAACGCTGCTAAGACACGATGCAAGACATTTTCGCCCCTTCTGGTCTGGCTGTAATCTATAAGGCTTATATTCGTCCATAGTTCGAGTACAGTTTCCATATTTGGGCAAGTGCTCCAACAACTCACTTGAGTTTCTTGGATAAAATTCAAAAAATAGCTTTAAGAATGATATGTCAAAGAAGTATAACAGAAACAATTGAATCCCTCGAGGACAGCTACCGCTACAGTTGTTTTCATTGAAGTAGCCAGTTGCATTCCTCCGCTTAAACAATTTAACCATAATAGTCGCGCTTGAGAAACTGCCGATCAATTTACACTTGAGCAAAACTTCAGACGTACCTACTGTTAAATTCAGAGATTATTTTTTAAGCCACACTACACGAATGTTGAATGCTTTACCCGACTCTATAACTCCCTCCCATAATGATATGCAGACATTTAAAATCCATCTGCTTCGGTTTCGGTATCTGCTTTTAAATTCTCTCCAACTTTTCTACAACGCTCGCACTGTGCTCAAATATTTCAAGGGTAGTCATAATATTGTAAGTGCGCGTAAAATTACAAAAAAGAATTTTTTTTCATCGCTCAAAATATTACTAAAGGGTGGTCCAACGAAAACGCACGGTGTTAATTGTAAATAAAACAAAAAGTTTTCAGAGAATTATCTTAATATTTTTTAATATGATAGAAGAATCTATTATGTGTGAAACAAAATATCGGCCAAATGCTCGCCACGGCTTCGGTGGCATACCTCTACATAATTGAGGTTTAATGTCGTTAGTTGTTTCGTTGGCTGTGTGGCAAGTGGCACCATCCTGTCGGAAGCACATATCGTCCAGGTCCGTATCCTCAATTTCTGCATCGGCTTTTCAAAAATCACTCGTGGATTATCATTTGCCTAAATGTGGCAATTCTGCTTTTTAACTAATCCACTGAGGTGAAAGTGTTCCTCGTCACTGAAGATGATTTTCTTTGTAAGGTCACCATAACCATTCACTTCTGTCTGTTCAACCAACCATTCGGCGTATTGACGACGCTTGAAATGGTCAGTAAGCTTCAGCTCTTGAGTCAATTGAACCTTGTTAGCGTGTAAATTCAAATCTTTATTGAAAATGTTCATCATTGATGTTTGTGAGATGTTCAATTGTTGGGCACGTTGACTGCTCTTCTGCCACACTATCACGAACAACAGCAATATTTTCCACAGAACGAACTGGGCGACTATGCCGTGGTGTTGTTCCACATTTTCTACAGACCAGGTTTGCTGAAATCTGCGCACAATTCTACCGACAAATTTGGTCGATTATGCTGACCAACAAATTCACGAAGTGCACGAAATGCATTTTGCTTTGAACGCCCATTTTCGTAAAAGCCTTCAACAATCTTAACACACTGCTCAATTATGTACCTCTCCATGGTTGAATTTTTCAAACTCTTAAACAAAGAAATGTCAAATTAAGTTGGGTAAAAAATTTGACGTTAAGGTGTGAGTCATAATTAACATCGTGCACAATATGGTGTAAACACATTTTAACTAGTTCTAAAACTACTTAACAAACCTAAGGTGAGCACGTAGTAGGTACCCTTTGGCATAATGGTTAGTGCATTGTTCTAAGCAAATCCCCTTTCTGACGTGATATGAAGTTAGTTTATTAATAAAAATGTTACAAATACATTGATGTTGAAATAAAAATTCAAAATCATAGTTTTATTTTAAAATCATACTAAAATAGTTTTAACATCTTACTTAATGGCTTCGGATTTAAAATGAATTTTGTAGTAGTGTAATCAACCGCCATTTTGCTGAAAGCAAGAAAGTTCGCAAATACATATCTCATTTGATATGTTATTATCTTAATTTTTAGTTTTAGTCTGCTGCTCGGTATGTTTGTTATTTGAAACATAAAAACGAGTTGTCAATTAATAACAGAGTGAAATTGGAATTTAGACGCAAAAGATACATTAACTACTTTTGACACAATAATATGATGTTGATGATATTATTAGTACATATATACTTAGATAGAGTTCCAATGTTTGCTTAAGAGGTGAGTTATTTAACTACCACAAAATTGTACACTTAATCAAATCTTGTCATCACAATTATTAAAAAATATATAATAAAATAGAGTTCTTAATCACCAACTGAAAATTGATTTTTAGGATGTGGAAACTTACTGTGCCATTTGATATCTTACGACTGCCATTAATATCTTCAAGTTTGTGTGTGTGTAAGTAGGTACCTGATATTTATATGTCGAAAGTAAAGCAGGTTTACCTTTACCTACCTGAAATTAATTGTTATTATTTCCTGTCACGCATGTACAACATAGTTTGAAGTTGTATTATTAATGAAGTTTTGTACAAGTATTTCTATCGAATTATGAGCAAGAATAATTATCATAATTACTTTATATATTATATATTATTTTTTATTTAAGTATATACCTACACATTATATGTAGGTATATTCGAGATATCATAATCTCAGCTCAACAATACCTATATATATTTTATCACATCACGTAGACCTCTACCTACTCTGGAATATCGTTTAATGGAAGAAAGGTTTTTTTCCCACATCTAAACAGGTTATCCGCATTGCTATTTATTTTATTTTTTGAGCTTTGTGGACAAAAAACATGACATTCAGTTGGGGATAATAATATGATGATGGGGAAGTTTGTTTAATTTCGAACCGGTATGGGGTGACATCATTCACAATGGAAATGATGAAATATTGCAATGCGAATATTTATTTTTTCTCAAATATGAGATTTTGTATTTATTGCAAATTATTTCTAGTTTTTTTTTTTTTGAATGAATGAGATAGAATATATATACAGATGTATTTTTTATCTGGAAATATTAGTTGAATAAGGATATAACATAATGTGTCTCATACTTTTGGAATTGTATTTTATATAATTTTATAACACAAATCCAATATAAATTTACATACAAAATTAAAAAAAAAAAAACAAAAAAAAAACATTTAAAATGCTTGTTATGTGTCACATGATATAAGTTTAAGGATTTAAGGAGGAACATAGTTAAGAAGTCTAAAAAAAAACTATGAAGTTCGTTCTTTAAATTGCTAAAAAAAAAAAAAACAAATTAAACCCTCTGATTTTTTCCTAAATTAATATACACTTTTAGAAGCTCGTAAGGGTCTCTTAAAAACTAATTATTATAATATAGAAACCATGCATTACAGTTTTCAAACATTTAAAAAAAACCATTGATATGCGAATTTCAAACAGTTATTGAATTAAATATACATAAATACTTAGTTAAAAAACAGAAAAAAAAACAAATTGAATTAGTGTGTTTAATCTTTTGATTTTGTGACAATTTTGATGATAAGAATAGTTATGCATATGTTGAGAAGTACATTTGAAAACGAAATAATTACTATACTGAAACATTTTTAGCATGTTTTACAATTTGAAATGAATTAAGTAGTTCAAAGCAATTTCAAATGTTTTTGTTACCAATCCTGAAAAACGTAATACAATACCGCCATGTTGAGAAGAAAAAAACGTATTTACATTTTAAGATGAATTCATTTCAATCTATATAACTCTTTTGTTTTTGAATGAATATTAAAAATACTTTAAGCAAAATATTTATTATTTTTGTTATTAAGAAATCATTTCTTCATTATGTCATTTTTATTAAAAAGTCAATTTATCTAAGAATATCATAATTGTTTTAAGATATGTCATTTTTCTTAAACAATTTTTAATAATACAAAAACCTGAAAGTTTATTTTTTTATTTAAGAATAAAATTACTACCATATCAAGGATGTCAAAACAAGTCGTAATTCAAAAAAAATCAAAAATTATAGATACAGTGGAAGTCCAGTATAACGATTGATAATAATGTTTGAGCTTATTCACTTAATCGAGTACGTTCGTTATATCGATTCATTTCTTATATAGTTTTTTCTAAGAAGTAATTAAACATTTTATTTATTCAGACGTGTTTATTTAATATTTTATTCAATGGTTCTGCCATTTAGGTTTACTAGTTTTGCAAATTATTTGATAAAATAATAATTAATAAGACTTTTTACTTCAAATTGACATCTCAACCGGAAAACCTTTTCTTAAGCCTTCTCAAAGTGAACAGTCATATCACCATGTACTTGTTGTTCCCATCGTAACACAGTGGTTAAGGAGCATGCTGCTCCAGAAAACCGCGGTTTTGAAAAAATGAAATTTCTTTAAGTGAAACGTATTTGTTAAAAAAAAATCATTAATTCAAAATTCGGCAAAAATACAAGAAAGAAAAACAATCAAAACCACACGAGACAATTTTTAAGTCAATCTATCTATATCGGATATCAATTCGCGGCGACTGTTCGTTATATAGAGATACTAATGCAAATTTGAAAAGCATCCGTTATATCGAAAATTCGCTATATTGGACATTCGTTAAAATGGACATTCACTGTAATTGTTTTCTTCTTAACATGGTTTGATATCTTACTTATTATTGCTACGAAATACTTGGTTCACTTCTATCTTATACCGTTGATCCATTTCTCATTAAAATTAGGTAAAGCAACTAAATGATAAGTTTATTCCCGACAGGATGGTATCCCCGCCACTTTTATTAAAAAATGATCTTCCACACTGTCTCTTCCTCTGTCAAAAATCTTAAGTACATCCCTTCCTCTAGAGGAATTCTCTCAGATACAGGAGACCTCCGATATATCATATCCCAAATACATTAATAGGGCCCAAAGCATGAAGTTAAAGACTGTTGTTCAATTGTTAACTATAATATATATTCCCAAAATCTTTGAAATTTTAGTAAGTATCTCTTTTTACGTAGACAACTTAGCCTTCTCAAAAGTAGCTGCACAACGTTGAACATCGTTAAATTTGTATCAGCCTTAGAGAAAAGAAAGGAAGCTGATATTGTTTCGACGATTTTATTAAGGCATTGGAAAAAATTTCATAATCAATTTTCAAACAATCCATTCTTGTGCTTAAACTAATAGTCTTGAGATGAATTTCTTCTAATTTGAAAAACCGTTACTACAAAAGTTCGTAGATATGAACTACTTTTTCCAATTATTTCTAAACTATCTCCGTTGTTCCACAAGCCAGCCACTTATGTCCTCTCCTTTTTATTCTTTACATTAACGATTGAAAAGGTCATCAACTATTCCCATATCCCAATCTACGCCAATGATATACAGTTTGTCAAGACCATTTCGAACATTTATTCGACTCCTGATTCTAATCTTCTTCAACTTGATCTCATACAGAAAGTTTTATTGGCTTGAGCCTAAAAAATTGGTTGGAACTTAGTATCAATCAGTCACTTTTTCACAAAAACGCATCTTCATTATCAACCCATATCCACCGCTGATTCGATTTGTGACCTTGGTGTTTAAAGTGATATAAAGCTCAACTTTTTCACATATGGCAATACGATGATTCAAGCAACTTACCCCCTTTTTGAATATGTCTGTCAAGTGTGGTTAGTTTATCAACAAAGTCATATATCCAGAATCGAGGCATTCAAAACGTCATTTCCTACGTTTTACCCTTTGTGATTTGTTTTGGAATTTTATCTCCGTATCGATATCGACTTCAGTCAATACTTGAATACCCAAAACCAAGTGAAATAAGCGACATTATCTTCATTTATCGAATACCTTCAAGTTCTATTGATTGCAGAACTCCTTACAAACTTATCTCTTTCAGCACTTATTCCCATTATTTAAGAAGTCCTCGTCTTATATCTGCCCGTCCACCATACCACTTATGGCTCCAACGAACCTATTACTTGCATTCTACATAAAACTTATTGTAACATTAACCGTTTGTTTCGACTTTAACCTCAGTTCACTCTATCTACAACTCTGTATTCTTAATCATCCTTCAAATTCACCCCAAACCTTAGTTATAAGATAAGATAGCTTGAATTAAGCCGATTAAATTGGGATGTAAGGCCCACCAAAATTAAAAGCAAATTTACAAATATTCATAATATTCCGTATTACATAATGACAATTTGTTCAGTTGCTGACATTAAGTCCGGAGCAATTTTCACTCCCATAGGTTTTTGTGCAAAAAATATGAATTTCTTGAGTGAATCAAGAAAAAGTACGGACTTATTATAGACTGCTGACTCACATATACAAAGGTTTAATTCCTCGTCGGCGGTCTTACGTTTAAATGTAACTTGCTTTTCTATCACTTAATAGAATAAATAGACGGATAGAACAGAATTTTGTTGCCACAGTTAATTGAGAATAAAGTGAAAATTATCATCTGAAATCCGATGGTTGACTATCAATTGAAGTTCAGGAAAAGATTTAAATTTTTATTTATTTTTTTTTTCCTTTACTTTAACCAGATAAGGAAGACAGAAAAAGAAATTTACATAAAAAACAAATGGTGTTAGATCCATTCATGCCATTATGTATGGAACAGAATATCATTCAAATGGCCGCTTTGGCTGCGCTGGTAGTGTTTCAAGCTGTCGGTTCAATTTTTGATATCTCACGATGTTATATGGTAATAGCGTCTTGAATGTTGTCCTGGAGCTCGTTCAAAGTGGTTGTTTTGTTAGCGTAGACAAAGGATGTTTAATAGCTCCATCTTGTTGGAACCACCACCATTCGGATCTATCGATGTTGTCAAGCTCTGGATTGATATATTCCTTCGTCCTTCGTACCAACCAACCAATCCTTATCGATGGATTGATACTTGGTTGAACACTTGTGGATTGTGTTCGTTCCAAAAACTTTTTGCTTGTTGACATATGTAGCTGCTGAGTCAAAAATGAGCCCTGTCCGAGAATATGATTTTTTGACCAAAATCCGGTCAATATTTTCCAGTTGATGTGTGGTCTATGGTCGTCCCAATGAATAGGGAATCTCACTGAATCGTTTGACAGCTGGATGTCATTGGTAACTTTGACATCTGCTGAAATATTAAAATTGGAAAAACTATCATTGTTATACGGTCACCATTTATTTACAGTAAGTAGGTTAACACATTATTTGGCCATAGATCGTGCAATATACGTATTGAAATACCAAATTGATTGCATTCTTAAATATTACTTGCGTACAAAAATTCTCATTCAAAAAAAAAAAGAAAAAAGACTTCTACTATTTGCAAAACATTTTAGAAAAATTATTGTAGGGAAAACGTGACTTCAATTAAAATGTTCCAGCGTTATATATGTTTTCTTTATTTCTCACGTAAAGTAATTTGCAAAAATATTATTGAGAATTCCTTCTATATTTCTATTTTTTAGTAATTATATTCTGAAGTCAATTAAAAACTGATAAGCCAAATAATAACAATTTTGAAAAATGTAGCTTTGAAAACAACACTCCTTATAAGAGTGAGCTTCAGAAAACAAACAAAAAGCTGGGGTTTAAAAGGTTTTGTACAAGACTCCGTTCTAATTGATTCGAGAATTGATAACATCTAGACTTTCAAGTTCAATTAAAGCAAATATGTAGCTATTTGAAAAGTACTATTTTTCTTACAACGCTTCTTGGCAACATATTTGTATACTATTTGATGTCTTTAATAAGTATTGTAGAAAAATACTAATGGCATTACAAAAAAGAATCAATAAAACCAAAGCTCAAAAATTAACACAATTTGGAGTTATCTTTGCGTGAAGACCTCGAATTTTTTTTTTTAAAGTCTCACCAGTTTCACCAGTCAGAATAAGTGGCCAATTTGAAAGACTTAAGAGCCAATGAAAGTGGGAACCTGGTCTTAAAATTCATATATTTAATTATTCTAAAACAAGCGAAAAAGAGGTTTTTGAACTCACTTCTTATGTAGTAAACCTTATCTAGAATAAAGAACTTTGAAATAAGTTTATGCAACTTCTGGTTATTACTACCTCCCTACACATACAGAGTCATAATATTAAAATGATCACGTAAAAGTGCTCTTACGAGTATTTCACGAGCAGTGGTGGCACGTTGCATTTTGGGTTCTTTTAATTATATTTGACATTGACATATAAGAGTTTTTTTATTTTTTATACCATTGAGTTGAGACATTTTGATTTAGATTATTCATACAATCGAATTATCTTTATTTTATTAAAATTAAAAATTTGACAAACAAAGCTCATTTTATTTGTATATATGTTCTGAATAAAAACTTCCATAAACAATACATTTTTTTATTGCAAATTAGTTCTAAAACGACTATTTTTCTTGGTAGAAAAATTCAAACTCGCGATTTTGATCAAACTTGACATTTCAAAAATAAATAGGACTGGGTCCCTTTATTTCGTTTATAGATCTGTATGGCTTTGTGTCTGTATGTCTGTATCTTGAAATACATCCAAAATAGCCGAATCTGTTTTATTTTGGTTTTGTACTCAAAGCGGAAATTTAAATTTTGTGTAGCTTCAAAAATTGTGAAATTTACCACCAACCGTTCAAAAAAATGTCTATTTATTTCTGAAACGCATCTTACAATATTGATAAAAAAAAGTTATATGTAAGAACTATTGTAGATATCATCCAAGTTCTCGTAAATCAAAATTTTACTGACGGTATCTGTCAAAGAACTGTTGTACCGACTTAGATATATGCAGAAGAATATCAGTTTTTTGAAAAAGAATATTTTTGTATTTAAAAAACCGTCAAGACTGTTTTTGATTATTGTAGTATATATTTTTTATATTGTTGTACTTCTTGGCATAATGGTTGCTGCAAAAATGTTTTTCAGATGTGTAATGTTGCTTATCTGAGCTCTTCGGACTCACCAGAAAGTTTTTGGTCTCCTCTCAATGAGCTGTTGAACCACCAAATTTATTTAATTTATTAAATCTATATTATAATTTCATTGCTCATAGTTGACGTTAAGCAAAATGTAAAATAATTTTGGTTTTTCTCGAAAATGACTGCTAGAATTCTGTTAACATTTTTGCCATATTTCTTTAATATAAAGGGGCCAAATACAAGTTTCTTTTTAAAAATGCAATAAAATGAACAAAATTAAATTTTTTCCATGTATTATGGCTTTATTAGTAAGAGCAATTATTCCCATTAATTATGGAATATAACGTTGTTCAAGTGGCTGCCTCGTGTGTGAAAAGTTGATTGTTGAGCTGCTAATATCGATGGCGAGTTGATGTTCGTGAATTGAGTCTCACACTTCGGCTTCAGCAGCTACATTCTCATCTGTGCACACCGTTCGACGATGCACGGGGAACATGGGTATTGGCCACTAGCACACCAGTCTACCGAACTGTTTGCATACAACAGGCGCGGTGGCTGCTTCATTTCGGCCAAAAGTTTTTTTTTTCAAAAAAACGTACTGTTTGGGCTACACAACACTCATTTTGGAAATAAGTTTTCAATATTCCCCAACGTTGTTCAAGCGTAAAGCGACTTATTTTGTACCGCAGAGAAATGATAACTTTCTGTCAAGATTTCGAGCGGGAAATAGCTGTCAGTGTCAAAATAACTTTTGATTTAAAAAGGAACCACTAGAAGATGACCTACCCTGCTGTATTCATTTTCTTTAATTTTGACTTTCTTACTATCTGCAGAACAGATTTAAATTAATTTTTGTATACAGAAGCTTCTAAAAAGTGTTAAAAAACATTTTATATCCAAACCTGAAAATTAATATTTTTGAATTAAAAAAAATAATGTTGTTTAATTTTAAAATTCAAAACTGGTAAATTTCAAATTTTCATGTTTACGATATTAAAACCCTAAAAGAGTCGTGGTAAAATGTGATTTTAAAATTGTCTTAAATCGCTAGACCGATTTAAAATTTTTGTTTGGCATAAAGCTTAGAACTTTAAATTGGCAACACTGATTTCTGTTGTTTTGAAGTTAGTTTGGTTTGGCAATTCATCATTAATTGATTCACATTGGGGCAAAGTTTGGAAATCGTCCAAATTTATTTCGAAAAACATGGTTCGACTTAAGAAACACATTTGGGGCCTATGGTGCTCATAATCACCAATAAGATCTATTAATAATTCTAGAAACTATGGATTGTTTTCGCAATATGTTTATTCTTTATTCTCAATGATAATTCGCATTATACAAGCGATTGCTGGCTGATCTTCAGCGTAGTGTTGATGATTTAACTTGTGTCCATCTACTAAATGCGAAATTTTGAGTGTATTAAAAGTGGTCCTTCAGACTATGCCATATACGTGCCAGCCGAGGCAACCACCAAATAAACCCAATTTCGTGGATATTATAAACATTTTTCAGTGCTTTATTTCAAATTAAAAACATTAGACTCCAAAAACCATTTGTCCTTTGTGTACTTTACGTGTTACAAGATTCAAAATGTGGCTTAGTATGAGATTGTTTCAATACAACCTGGGAATACAAAATTAAATTACATACAATACCTAGCAATAATAAAAAAAATACAACTTAAAAAAATACATAGAAATATGCTTGCATTTATGTAGGTGTAGCTAGGTACTTATTATATGAACTACTCTTAGCTGAACCACAACCAGAAAATGTATCTGACAGGTGATGCTGATATATTAAATTCTCTAAATCTCATTTGACCAACAGTTTTGTTGGTGGTGCGTTTTATTTCTTTTCGTTAAAAGAGAGCAAAATTGGAAAAAAAATATTAAGTAAATTTCCAAACTGTTTTCAATTGTAAGCAATTTCATGAATTTAACAAACATGTCTTTCAAATTGAAGTTGAAAAGTGTAATTTTTCAACCACGTTTTTTGTTACTTAAATCAATAGTTCAGTCATTTCGTTGACACAAAAAAAAAGTACCAAAACACTGAAACACATCTTCCAAAAAAATTGAAAAAAATCAACATTAAGGACTGACAGAAACAAGACCCTTTTAAACTTTAGATTCTATTTATGCCCTCTCTTTCCAATTCCGCTGAGAACTGAGAACCCTACTCAACCGAAATATTTAAAGTCAGTTTAAAAATTGGCAAAACTCATAAATAACTTTACTGTTTTTAAATTGTAAATGGTGTGAGGCCGCCGCCGCCGCCCGTCTCTAGAGAATAGTTTCTAAACATTAAATATAAATCCAAACAACCTCATTTTGGCCCATCGGTGATGTCCTGCGAATTCGAACAAGATTCAAATTGGTTTTTTCGCTTTTCTTAAAAAAAAAAAAATACGGAATTTATGTCAGCTTCACGTAAATGGCTATAAATTATTTTCAAAAAAAACCTCTCACACAGATAATACTAAGCAGAAATCAACCCACCATACCCCACCGGGGGTAAATTTGCCTTCGCTGACAGGTGAATACTTATGTAAGCATGTATATTTGAAGTCACTATGGTGAGGCACGCATTTTCAAGGCAATTACCAAGTTTTTGGCTAGAAAATTATGAATAATAAATTTGGCAAAAAAAAATTAATAACATTTCAGGATATTTTACATATTCAACTGAAATTAATGGAATACGGCAGCTGTAGTCATTTTCAATACTACTCGTACATAGTAGAGGAATAATTCACAGCAAAATATTATTTATGTATGTATGGTTTTTAATTATAAATATTACGGTGTGTTTACTCATCCGATAAGTTAGGACGAAATTATTCATGGATTATCAAGGTTTTTATGGAAACAACCCTGGAAAACTAATTAACAGATGTTCCTGATAATGCAAACGTTTTGGTTCGTAGTACAGAAACTTTTCAGCAATTTTAAACTTTTGCACAATTGGAACTTCAATTCAGTTTCTAGGGAAAGGAAACGAAATGGTGGTTCTTATTTCATGAGATCCAGTTCACGAAGGACCGTTTTTCAAATTTAAAAAAAAAACTTTAAAATTCATAAAGTCTGCCACTCTATATTTAAACGTATTTTCTAAAAACTGAGAAACCTTACATAAGATGGTGGTAATTTACTAGACCCCTTTCCCCAGATATTTTGGTTTGTTGACCAAGTGCTGAGGGCAAAGTATTCATGTATTCTTGCAACCGCTGTGTACCAAATTAAAAAAAACCAACACAAATATTGAAAATCCGCATAATAAAAGGCCCCTATTTTTTAGAAACTGAAAAACAGTGGTTTCCAGATCTGAATGAATCAGAGAAAATAATATTGCTATCATCGTACCGGAGAGAACATGAATTCGGAACACCGACACTCCGACACTAACGTTCTGTCTTCTCCTTTGAGATTCCTACGGGCTTGTATGTTCGTTCATCCGTACATCAAAAAGAATTGCTCATACGCACAAATGTAAAATCCATATCTATCTATATCTATATAGCTATTATACCTTTATATCCTAAACGTGATGAGGAAATTCCGTCGATGATGACATTTTATGAAGACCAAATTGTGCTGAGTAAACAGATTACTGTTAGGTATCGAATCTGTAAGGGACAAAAGGACGATCGGACAGAGAAGAGACAGACAGGTGAATTGGATATATTTTCTGGTTCCGTATTCGTACTTGTTTGTCCAATGCGGAACAAAGTACATATAGTATACGATGTCGGTCGTACTGGATTCGTATTGTCTTCTTTTCATTATCTGGGCTTTAAGCCCTAAATTGAAGTCGGTAGATTTCTATCTGAATGAGTTTACAACGTTATTGATATTCAGAGCTTCTTTGAGGAAGATATTGTTCAAAAATGAGCTAAATGCCAAGGTACAGACATACATATGTACGTACAATAGATATATGTATTCATATATGTAGCCTATATATAGGGTTATACACATTTTTCATTTAAAAAAAGTACGTTGTTACATAGACATAATGTACACTTAGATTTTATTATATTTCTGATATGTACACATAAAATGGAAAAGGAAGGTACCTATGTGAAATATGAAGCAATACATTTTTAAAGTTAATACGAGGAAAGAAAAGTTAAATTAAATAAAAGTGTATAAAATAATTTATTTTATTGGTAAAAAATAAAACGATGATAAAGGAAATGCAAGAATTTAGTAACCGCAATTCTGTTTATCTGTCTGTCTGTTCGAAGACAGTCTAAGGGATGGGTCGATTATAGTTATTTTTTTTTGTATAATTCACACGCTCTCAAGGGTATGTTAAGAGACCCTTAATATCAAACAACACGAGTGATGGGGAAATTAGAAGGGGAGAGAAAGGAGGTGTCGATGAACATAAGTTTTGAATGTTTGCAAATTGAAATGGCAAGGGGAAACCGTGCCGGATAAGTTATTCCATAATCGTGATGTGCGACTAAAACACGAATCTCTATATTTGATGGTACGATCAAACGGGTATCACGGGTGAACTGATAAAGGAGAGGAATGCAGCTGGCTACTTTGAGTGAGCATTGCTTTTGAAAGAAGCGATAAAATAAGGAAAAGACAGGAAATATTCCAACAGTGTTCAAGATATGGGAATGAATCCATGATAGCTCTGCTTCCTGTCAGTTTTACGGTTCTTTTCTGAATTCTTTCCAATAAGTGGAAAGAAGTTTATGCTGCGCCTGCCCAAAGATGTGAGTTATACTCGAGTTTTGGACATACAAACGCCTCATAAATGGTAGTCAGATCAGAGGGGATGAAAAATTTCTTACATCGATATAGACATCCTAAGAATTTAGCAGCATTCTTGGCGATCAGAGTACTAAGGGCTTTTCGGTTTATTCGATGCATTCAAGGACAATTGCGTAAGAGGCACATTTTCATTTAACGACAATAGACAGTATTGAGTTTTCGAAGCATTAAATTGCACACGATTTCGTATATCCCATTTAACAATACTTTAAAGATCGGAATTTAATGAGCTAATCATACGATACCGTTGAAATTCCACTTCCGAAAGAAATGGACTTGAATTTGAGAACGAGTATGAAAAGCTGAGAGTAGAGTCGTTGGCAAAACAATGAAGTGGATTAGAAGTTTCAGATTAGAAATCATTTATAAAAATGAAGAAGAGAGTCGGAGGCAAAACTTAGCCCTGAGGAACACCAGCATATATTTTTTGTGGATCCAACTTGAAACCGTCCAATACAACATGAATTGAGTAGTACGTATTGTTTTTTGGACACGTTTCTTACCCAAATTACCGGTATCTCCCGTACAAGTTTTGGCTATAAAAACATAATTTTTCCACCGATTTTTATAAAATTAAAATGGCAGAACAGGCTCGTTCGAACTACTCGTATCTCTTATGTTTAAGAAACATAGGTGCAAAATTTTAAGCATTTAAAACCTGCTCTAATTAAGCTTTAAAATAGGAGTCGACTGTATAATATACATAGTTTTAAGATGGGAGTCGACTCTTTGTTCTGTTTAAGCGATATAAAGTAAAGTTTAACGTTAAGGAGATCGTCTAACTTTAAAACCAGTTTAAATTATGCTTTTAACCTGAGGAGCAAGATTTTAAGGGTTTTGAAGATTTTCAACTTTTAAGAAAACCTAGAGTATTCAAAACTCCAGCAAATTCTTTTGAAGATCTTGAATTTTGTTCCAATATTTTGCTCATCTCTATAAGAAACCCGAATAGCGAAAGAGACAAGAGCTGCCATACCTCAACAAGAAGCCGTATCGAGTGCCTAAATGGCCAACTTAATTCAAAATTCAGTTTACTATTAGATTGGCTAAGAGTAGGTTTAAGATACCCAAAAAAAAGTGATTGTTGCTGTCGCCAGGAAAGAGAAATGTTTGTTTTTCATTTTTAATTTTCGTTCTGTTTGATTAAAAATTAGGCGTTTTTTGCAAAAGTTTGCAGACGTTTTGCTAGAAGAGTTCGTTAAAGTTTTAAAATACAATAAAATTGAAACAAGGATTCTTAACTAAAGAACTGCTTTAACTAGAGTCGGTTTATTGCTTAAAGGAGAACTCTTTAAAAATTTTCCCCATAGAATTTTAAATAAAATGCACGACTGGGACGCACGAACTTGCTCCTATGTAATAGACTATAGGAATTTTAAAAACGAAAGTTATTAGAGAAAACTGTTTCATAAGGATAAAATTAATTTTTTAAATTCTTTTAGTAGTAAGAGACAGAAACAGAATGCTCTGCAAATATGAATTTATGCAAGAATAAAAATTATAAGTCGTTGTAGTGTTTTCTCAAAAAAAGCTTTTATATACAAACATTATAAGTCGTTGTTATTTTTAAGAAAAAATTCTGGTACGCCAATTTAAATTTTTTATTATTGTTCGAATAAAAATTAAAATTATAAAAAAATATTGAGCCGTTTCTGAGATATCGAATTTTTACAAAAAGAAAAAATAGATTTTTTTTTTCCAAAAATTCAACTAATATTTATTTTAAAGTTTTGAAATGCAATGTGTTTTAGACTTTTTAGAAACTTCTCTATAAAAAATGTCATTAAGATCCGTTATGTGGATAATGAGAAATTGAAAATTCGAAAAAAGGTTCTATGTTAGGTACAAGCTGTAATATCTTAATTTAATTTTTTTTTATTAAATCAAAGATCATAAAAATTAATTGAAAGAATAAAATTGTATCAAAATTCTAGGCGCCGTTTTCGGGAAAAATACGGTTTTTGAAAACCCTTTTTTTAAATTTTTTAACATTTGTATGGTGGGTACCTTTATTTTTAGGTAAAATAAAATTGTCTCACATCTTATAGATTATAATTAAGAAACTTTTATTTATCAAGTTTTAAAAAAATCTAGCATAGGGTTTTTGAAATATTGAGTTTTGAAAAAAAAAAAAATTAAGTTTTTTTTTAAAAACCCAAAAAATGTTTTTTTGAAAATTTGAATACACAATTCTATTCATGTTTTTGGGGAGCCTTAGCAAAAAAAATGATCAAAATCGGTTGTACCGTTTTTGAGAAAATCAAAAACAAAGAAAATGGTACCTTGGGGGTACTCTCAATATCCATTTTTCGGAAAATTTTTTTCAACCATTAACTAGCTTTAACTAAATGAAATTGTTTTGTATTTTTATTTTTTAAATCTGTCGAACAGTTTTTGAGAAAAAAAAATATTTATAAAATTTCGAAAAAAATTCGTATGGGGGGTACCGTTATTTTTGGTCTTTAAAAAACAAAGAAAAAACGTGTGTGGGGAAAAAATTAAAAATGATATATATACCAAGTTTAAAGAAAATCGGCCGAGCCGTTTAGGCTGTAGTCGAACCGACAGACAAACAGACAGAATTACGAGAAAGGCTAAAACAACTCTTTAAGTGTTTTCAGATAAAAACAAAATGTCATGTGATTTCCTAAGCAACTATCAATCTATGCAAGAACAAAAATTATAATTCATTGTACAGTTTTCTAAAAAAAGATAAGTCGTTGTATATAAAATTTTTAAAACATTTTTTAAGAACAAATTTTAGTAGGCCAACTTTAAGTTTTTATTAATATTCAAGTAAACTTAGGTTCCAAACAAGAACGAAATCTTACCCAATTTTTGAGATATTGAATTCTTAAACAAATATTTTAAATTTTGATATCTAATAATTTTTAGTGTATTCAGGAACTTCTGCATAAAATTTTCTTATTAAAATCCATTATTCCGATAGTTAAAAATTCAAAATTAAAAAGAAAATGATTCTATGGTAGGTGTTCATTAAAGTTTTGAGAGTTCCTTCCGGTTTTTGGATCTTTTAGTCTCGTGTTTTATTTTTATTTCGTTTTTTATCCTTTTAATAACCTGTTCTGTAGTAGCGCCTCATTAAAGGAGTCCTGGCGCCTATATTTTTTTATTAGTCTGTGCGTACTATTGCAGGAATGGCAATACTTCTTTCGAAAGCAGTATTGCTTGGAGTTGGAACAAATTGAGCGAATGTTTTCGGAATTAATGTCCTTAAATGTAAATCATTAAATACTTAAAACTAGCATACCATATTTTTTTCTATAATAAATTAAAGGATATGAAATACATACATACTTCAGTATGTCTGTACCTTCTTTACAGCCTAAACCGATGAAGCTACTTTCTTCAAACTCTGTAGTTAAGGGTGTGCGGTAATTCCCTAGGGGAGAAATTTAATTTGATTTTTAGATCCATTTGTATCTGTTCTAGGTTTTATATTTTCGGAAACAACTGAAAAAAGGTTTGTATTGCGTTCAGATGAGCTTAATGCCGAAAAGCAATACCAAAATTCCCGAAAAAACAATACATAGACACAAACTCTATGACATGTTATACTGGTAGGTTAACTAAAAGTTTTGAATAATTTTTTCAATAATCAAAGCATACACACACCAGCTTTCGTATCGTTTGCCAAATTCCTTACCAGACTGTGACTCATTTTACTCAACTTTAACGTGTTTTTAGACGGCAATAGTCCAACAATATCCACAGGATCTATATGAAATCAATATCACAATGTTTCTATCTACCATTTCATAACCATTTAAACAAAAATCAGATTCTACATGCAATTTATTCTTCTGTCATATTTCACCTAGAGAACACTTTAAATAAAGTATTCCATTAAACTGAGTACACATTTTATATATATCAATAAAATAAAGAAAAACGTGTAAACCATTTCCAACGTGGAAAGGTTACAAAAGTTCTCTTAAAAAAAATAAAAATTAATAAAAAAATCTTGGAAAAGAAAACCTCAACCTCTCACTCAAAAATAAACTGCAGGTATTTCTGCAATCGTATCTGGTCGTGTTTGTCTTTGAGATATAGAATTCTAAGGACCATCATAGAGCGCCGCGCCCGCTTAGACAAATAAACTCACTAGCGAACTCTATAGAAAAAATAAAAACCACACAAAAGTTAGGTAATGAGGCGCAGAAAGGGAGGGAAGACAGATATAAACGACCCTTTCTCGAAAACAGCACGGAACCTATATAACTTTTCAACAAAAATGTATCTGGTATCCACGCTATTTTACGGCAAGTCGCTTTGCCAGCATAGCTGTTCTGCGGTTATACCAAAATCACCGAAATGACCAAGAAGGATGTAGAGTGCGGTTTCTATTATGTGCGGTTTGTTAGATGAAAGTTGCAATTATACTCTCTTTGAAAAATATGTTCGTTATATATGAATTCGAGTTTTACGGATTGGTCCATCCCACATTCCTTGTCCCGGTAAAAAAATGGATTAAAATGAAAAATAAAAAAAAAAAAAAAAAAAAAAAATCAACGCAGCAATTTAGTTTGCTAGCATCATGTAGAGTGCATCAAGGGTGGTCAACTTTTTGTTTGCTGAGGGGGTTACAAATATACAAATTTATTTTTATCTTGGTCTTTGAAATAAAGTTCCAATATTTTCTGTGTTGTTGGAACTGGAGATAATTGAATTGAGAGAGACATAATACTTAGGATGACCTATCAGAAACTTTATGTCCTCAAAAGTTAAAATTCTGGTTATCCTTCCTTAGTTTGGAATTAGATTTGTTTAAAAAATGCAAAATATTAAAGGGAGATAAATTGCACGAATAGTTGTCAGGAAGCTTGGAGATAGAGACACAACAATGAAATAATAAAAGAAAAGCTAAACAGGAGAGATATAATGTTATACATTATGTAAAACTTACTTACATATATACTTCAGGTGGCGTTACAGACAGTGTAAATCAGAGCCTTAACCAACAAGTTTCTTTAGCTGGCTCATCCCCAGCTCGCTGTCTCCAGATTTCCCAGCCAAGTTGATTGAGATCATCTCGCACCTGTGCGCACCACCTAAGTCGTGGTCTTCCTAGTGGAAGACTGCATCGTCCCTCGGGATGGGTTTTTAAAACTTTACGGGCGGAAGCATTTGAATCGACCCGCCCTACATGACCCACCCATCTTAGTCGTTGGACGTTAAATCGTTTGACTAGGCAGGTGTTGCTGTACGGTTCGTGGTTATATCTTCTCCTCCACTTCCTCCATCTATACAGACGGTACCAAAAATCGCCCGGACAATTTTGGTCGGGAATCATCCTAAAGCGTTCCTATCCACCTTTGACAAGGTCTATATCTCTGCATATACAAGGACCGGGATGAAAAGAGTCTTATGTAGGAACACTTTATTGCCTTTTTTGTCCGAAGAAGCATCGAATTGCAAGAGTTATCCTCCTATATACATATTTCTAGTGTCATTGTCCGAATAAGTAGCGGTGTTTAGATAGACAAAGTTATAGCTGTCTATGCTGACCTCTGTCCAAAACGTCGGTGTTGGGTGTGTTTTCTTGGTCTTGCCCTAATTGACCGCTAAACTCATCTTGTTCGTTTCCATAGAAATTTTCATTGATTCTCCTCAGGCTTTGTTCTTCCAATTAGGTCTATATCGTCAGTGTATTAGAGTAATTCGACGGACTTTTGAAAGATTGTGCTTCTAGTGTTGTCGTGAGTGTTGTACACCTTATTAGACATCAGATTGACAACAACTGTTTCGTCGAGATTGTTTCCTATCTTGATGGAGAGATGGAGCAGCATGAGTTCTTGAAATCGATGAAAAGGCGTCAACTTGAAGTTCCATGGTTTTCTCCAAAACCTGCCAAATGGTTGGTCGATGGTGGAATTTCCTGGTCTAAGGCTGCAGTGGTATAGACCCATTAGGTTGTTAATGGAAGGTTTCAGACGATCACATAGTATAACAGATAGGATCCTGCAAGCGAGGTTCAGGAGACTAATGCATCTGTAGTGATCGCAATTCAGAGGGATTCCTTTGTTGAGAATCGGGCAGATTATTTTGAGGTTCTATTCATCGGGTATGCTTCCTTCCGACTTTATTTTGCAGATAAGCAGGTACATACTCCCAACCAAGTCATTGTCTACCATTTTGAACAGTTCGGCAGGACCACTGGCTTTGTTGGACTCCAGATTCGATACAGCTATCTTCACTTCATCCAGGTCGGACGGGCGGTAATGGTAGTTTGCGTCGAATAAGTCCATTTCACGATATCCCTACCAGCGATTTTAGTCTTCATCGTCGTTATACGGTTGAAATGGTCTTACCTTATTCTCAGAATTGACTGCGGTTCTATCACTGTGTTCCCTTATTTGTTCATACAGTCTTCGGCTCGGGGATTGCATTTTTGTATCCATAATTTTGGCACTTTCTGTCTTATTTAATTTCTTGAGCACTTTAAAAATACTTTTTATTTACAAAATTTTGGAAAACTTTTATAATCAAAACTGCTCTGTATGTAGTATTCACTCTTAAGCCCTTACACATTTATTTAATTATTTACTTTTGGGACATACAGCGTTAAGTAGACTTTGTTCCTCATTTCCCCGGCGTTTCCAAAAAGGTTACACTCTTCGTGATCACGGGTTAACTTATGGATTTGCGAATATTATACCGGTGCGTTGTTTGTACTTGTAACTTGGATTGTTGTTTTTGTTGCTGCAGAAGCTATGTATTTCTTGCACTATTCGGGGCACATAGAACTTTTCCACAGCAATTGATTTGGCTTGATCGAAGCTTGTAAAATAATCTTAATAATAAGCCAAATTTTTACATATAGCTGCTTTTGTAACAGAATTATTTTGTACTGCTTTCATGTGCTCAATTTATTAGTCTTTTTTGTAATTCTCTTTTTGTTCTACAATATATGAAGAACCACAACTACATGGTAGCGAGAAAGCCTCTGGGTTTAGCGAAAAAATTTTATCTTTTCTTTTATATTTCTCTTATCTATGCAGGTGATTTGAATATGGATTTACGGAAGTAAAAATCATTTTTCATTTAGTTCGTCTGAGGTTTGAGTAGGCTTTGGCTTCGGTCTCCATAATCGTTGGTTGACAAAACTCTTTTACGCCGTTTTTATGAACAATCGAAAAGTCGAGTTGGATTAGGTTTAAATGTTTGACTCAGTTTTTCAACATTTGGATTACAAGAGGTCAAATTACATTTGACTCTTGCTTCAATGAAAGTTGCTTTTTGGAACTTATATGTTTTCCTGAATGTTGATTTTAATTGTCTCTTTCTCTTGTCTCTTTTCTGTTTATTTATCCTTATATTGTTTACTGTCAAGTTTTCGACCATCTTATAAGGCTTCCACCATCTTGATTCAGTAAACAGTAGTAGTAAGTAAATATTTAAGGGTACCTATAGACCCAGAAAAATAATTTGATTTGTGGTCGATAGATTTTCTTAATAAATATAAGAAATCTTGAAAAATGTTTGAAAACGAAAAGTTATTAAATGTTCAAAAAAAAAAAATCAAATAAATCACAATGATCTTTGAATTACCCCCCTTATTACGGCTGGCGAGTCGAACAAATAAACATGTGAGTGTGCGAAATTAGTATTACGGTTGGCGAATCGAGAATCTTTGATTCGCCTTAAATGTCATATATTTGATATTTTTAATAAACAATCAAATTTCGAACTCGAATTGTAAAGTTCGCCAAGCGTAGTATGTCTAATGTGTAGTTCGCTAATGAAAAAATCTCACCTCGAACGTTCGATTCGCAAACCGTAATAGGGGTGTACATAAATAAAAAATTGTTTGATTAAGTTTTGATTTTTATGTTTTTTTTTGGCATGGGACATTTTCGAAAAACAAAATCATTCAAAGTTAAGTGTTTGCTCATTGTTGATTTGTATTGTTTTAAGGGATAGGTTTAAAAATCTAGGTTTAAGGGATGTTAGAAATAATTAATTTGAATTTTGAGTATGAAATGGTATATCAACAGTTACGATTCTTATTGGTGAAAAACGAACTTAATTTTAACTCAAGATAGCACCAATTTAAACGACTATCAGGTTTAAGAATTATCTAAAAAATCGAAGGTATTTTTTAAGATTTCCCTGTTGAAAGAACTATTCTGAACTAAAATTAACCAACTAGTTCAGTAGGGTGAGTTGAACCAAATTGATTGATCAGTCAAATGAACTAACTCGCACAACTCTACCGCAATTGTCCTGACACGCCAACGTGTTTACCAGACTTAAACAATACGTCAACTAAACAATTAAACTTTATTCAGTAAGTAGTCCTATTATATTAAGCCTAATACGCAGATCGCGCTAAATTTTATCTCCAATAAAAAATTCTCTCCAAAATTTAGCCAAGCTAAAATTATGTCAAGCATTTTAGCATTTAAAAATCAAAATTTCCCCCACTGCAAAAATCACTCATACATAATTCTTAAAAAATCACCCCCAAAAACAAACTCTTTTAATCTTTGAAAAAATTTCATTTCGAGAATATCTGTTTTCTGTGACATATTCTCCACAAGGAGGTTCTTATGTCATAATAGTTCAAATCTACTGAAATATAAAGGGTGTCCAACAGAATATTTTCAACTTTAACATTCAAAATAAAAAAACTACATTGTTTTTATTTATTTTTATTTCAATTAAATGCAGAGTAACAAAGCGGATTTTATTTTTTAAAAACGATACTACCCCAATGATGGCCGTTTTTTTTCAATGCACTCTTGCAGTCGGACCCTTACATTTGCGATTACGTGAAGGCAAAGCGCTGGAATTTCATGGCGAATATTTTCCTTTAGGGCCTGAGATATCCCAATAAAAAGAAATTGCAAGGTGTGAGGTCTGGCGACCGAGGCGGCCATGGAATGTCTCCGTTCTTGCTGATCAGTTTATTCGGAAAAACCGTCCTTATAGCATAGACACCCTAGCTGTGTGCGGAGTGGCTCCTGTTGAAATTGTGTTCGGTTGTTGAACCTTGAATACAGCTGCAATTGCGGTAACAGAAACTCATCAATCATACGGCAATATATTCCTTTATACTTATATATATTCCTGTGGAGGCCGCAATCTTCCTTATCGATTTACGTGGATTTCGAATAATTTCATTTTGAACTTGAGACACATGTTCTGGCGTTGTTGCTGACGATGATGGTCCAGGAATAGATGTATTGACCATTGTTCCTTCTTGCCTGAATCTTAGTACCCACTACTAGATAAGTTGCGTGCTCGAACCATCACTTTGTTGTCGAATATTAAAATGAGTACCAAAAGCGTGACGCGCACGTACCAATGAATCACCGCACTTTAAATATTGCTCCACCGCAAACGCGCGGTGCGCCCCCGACTGCGCTTTGAATGATATCCCTCCTGCTTACCTCAACCCGCTAGTATTTCTATAAACGCAACTTAAAATTGAAAAATTCCCGCTGGACACCCTTTATATCGATGCAATTATGCGCGGGTTACTATGATCCAAAGCTCATGAAATTTTATTTACACGTGTTTTGATTCGAACGAATACAATTGGTGTTTAAAAAAAATTACATATAAAATAATTTTCTGGGACACCCTAATTTTACACATATATGTATCATCTTTAACAAAAAGTGGAAAGTATACCAATTTATAAAAATAAATAAAATCAAAATTATGCACCCCTTTGTCACAATAAATTTTAAGAAATCTTTGCACGTGGTGTTTTAGTTTTGCCTAAGTGAAACGTGGCAATTGCTGGTTGTCAAAACATTCCTTACATCTACTTTCTTTGAGTTGACATAATTTTCATGTTTACTTTAGTCCGATAAAATTATAATATAAAATGTATTTTTAGTTGCAAATCTTTTCTCTTGAAACTAAACAATTGCCTCCAGCAGTTTCCTTCTCCCGAGAATTCAGATCGCCCCCAGAAACACACATCGAATACAGTGGAAATAAACAAGGACGTGAAAAGTTCTTTACAAACACCTGAAAGCACAAAAGTCGTTCCTCCCAGTGGTGGCTACTGCAAACAAACCTAATCTCGCACTTTGTGGCAGTGTGAATTTTAACTACAACTATTATTCTATTGCTTACATTTGTAAGCAAAATAATGAAAGGTACCCAAGTCGGATTTGGCATACCAATACTTAAAAAGATTGTCATACCACACAGTTTTCTAGTTCAGAGGTTTTGTGTTTTAATAGGCTCAGTCATTAAACGACATTACAAATAAATTACATATCTGACAAACGAAGATAACTTTGTCTAAAATTAATCCTGTCCGCACCAACTTGTCAGTAAATTTTTCTAAAAGCAATCTACATATGCATATGGATATATACATACATATGTATGTTATGTATAATCAGTAAAATTCATGTTAGGCAAAACCAAGTTATCTTCCATAATGCTCAGGTAAATTACTTCCGATTTAAGGACCTGTTTCCCCAAATAAATATAAAACTAATTTTAATCTATGTGCGTGAACAGAAAAATACATATTTTTACTTGCGACTTATAGGTACTATAAGGCAAGTTATGCATTCGTAAAAAAATCGAACTCGAGATTTTGATCAAAGTTGACATTACGATGATAGCGAAGACCAAAAAAGTGGGTCTCGCAATTCTGTCTGTCTGTCTGTCTGTCGGTTCGACTACAGCCTAAACGGCTCGGCCGATTTTCTTCAAACTTGGTAGATATGGGTTTTAATTTTTTACCCCCGGACGTTTTTTTCTATTTTTTTTTAAGACCAAAAATAACGGTACCTGCCATACGATTTTTTTTCGAAATTTTATAAATATTTTTTTTTCTCAAAAACTGTCCCACAGAATTTTTTTAAAAAAATTCCAAAAATTTAATTTGGTTAAAACTAGCTAATGGTTGAAAAAAATTTACAAAAAATTGTTATTTTTGTTTTTGATTTTCTCGAAAACGGTACAGCCGATTAAAATCATTTTTTTTTATGCCAAAGCCCCTCCAAAATTTGAATATTATTACATATTCAAATTTTCAATTTTTAATTTTTTGGATTTAAAAAAAAAAATCAAATTTTTTTTTTGGAAACTCAATATTTCGAAAACCCCATGCTCGATTTTTTTCAAACTTGACAAATGGAAGTTTGTTAACATAATCTACAATATTTGAGAAAAAAAAATTGTTTTATCTAAAACTAACGGTACCTTCCATACAAATTTAAAAAAATGGTTTTCGAAAATCGTATTTTTCTCGAAAATGGTTCCGAGAATTTTGCTAAGATTTTTTTTGTTTTGATTAATCTTTAAAATCTATAATTTAATAAAAAAAAATTTTAAATCTAGATATTACTGACTGCACCTACCTAAAAAGGTTAAAAAACATTGCATTAAAAAACTAAAAAAATATTTTTTCAATTTTTAGAAAAAAAAGTCATTTTTTTTTTTTGAAAAACTCGATATCTCAAGAACGGGCTTAGTATTTTTTTTTGGAAATTAGACTTTTATTCGTACAATAATAAAAACTTAAGGTTGGCGTACCAAAATTTTTTCTTAAAAATGTTTTAAAAATTTTGTACATAAAAGCTTATTTTTTTAAGGAACCACTACAACGACTTATAATTTTTGTTCCTGCATAAATTCATATTTGCATATCATTCTGTTTTTATCTCTTACTACTTAAAGAATTAAAAAAAAATCATTTTATCCTTATGAACAGTTTTCTCTAATAACATTCGTTTTTAAAATTCCTAGTCTATTACATAGGAGCAAGTTCGTGCGACCCAGTCGTGCATTTTATTTTACTATTTTACTATGTATAGTCAATTAAATTGCGTAAGAAAACATCACAGTATTACTTTAAGGACAGTCAAGTAAATAAATAATCCATTTAACGCTTTAAATGCTTTCGAGTAGCTTTGGCATTGATTGATGGTGAATGAGAGACATTTTTTCTCACTATTCCTTACGATGAGCGATAAAAAAATTTTTATTTTCTCTCACCAAAGTCCCCTATGAAAGGACTTGGAATTTCATTTTAACAATTTCCAACTTGAATACGAATGTACTCTTATAAATTGGTAAATTCCAAGGAGGAACTCGAAAGAAAGCACTTTCCTGCAGGGCAATATGGTGCCAAGCAGGAAAGAAAACTTCTTCGATTAGTTTTTGTGTTTGTGTTGAAAAATTCTTCAAGAAAAGTTATAGCCACCAGGTTCTTCTTGAAGCAAAGAATAATCTTCGCATCTCCGACTATACCTACTCAGGGAAAATTGAGGAAATTAATAAATTTCCGGTCAAATAACAGATCATCATCAATGTCATCATCCGTTTCAAACTTCAGCACAGACCGGCCAATCTAACTTTTTTTTTTTAACAAGAACCTCCGGGCGTAAACAACACCGCGTTTCGGGCACTACGTGCGTGCTTCCATCCGTCAGCAACGTTGTCCTGATGCTAATGTCTAATGGTGTTGTATCTGAAAAGTTTCATCGAAAACATTTTGTTTGACCTCAATAAGCTCCACTTCGTCATGTTGTTATGTCTGCAGAATAGGGTAACCAATAGAGTGTAAAATTATGTGTCAACAATTTTGATAAAAAACGATATTCAAGACGAGCAATGTGTTTAAGCTTAAACTAATCGTCTACTTTTTTATTTGTCAAAGAATTTAACACAAATTATTTTTTTTTCTTAATTTGAGTTTTCAATTAGATGGTAGCAGTACAATATTTAAAAGGTTTGCCTGTGTTGGATGGTATGTATAATAGTATAACACTTTGAAATTATTGTGAAATGAAAAATTTCATAATAAATGTAACCGTTTCCGACGGTAACTTGGAATGGGACGAAATGGTCCAGTAACGATGAGACATATTTCATTATTATATAATACAATACTTACTAAAAAAATAGCTTCGTGTCTCGGTCTAATAACTCGCGACCTTTGCTGGGTGCGAGTTCAAACCTTTTTTTCATGGCAACAGATATACTTTACATGTAATATTGATTCCTGAAAAAACTTAGTAGAAATATTAAACAGTACCTCTGAATAAGAAAAATCAATTTTTTATGTGGTATAACTTGGAAATCGCCGACCGTTATCATGAGAGTCGAAACCTCTAATCCTTATGATTTTGGGTACTACAATAATTAGTTTGGGAGATTATTTCAAATCACAATTCAATTCAATTTTGTTTTATGGCGTTTTAGCCGCGGTGGTAGGCTGACCCAATGTCAGCGTAGAACGAGACTACTTGCTCGTTGTCCAAGATTACGTCGTCATCCAGAGTTTCCATGACACTGAGGTACCTCGGCTCGGGATGTCGTTGTTCTGTGGTCATCCATCTCATAAGCTGATTCGGGTGGTCGATGAAAGAACTAGATATTTGTCCAGTGGGATTAAATTGGCTTCTGTGTAGTATCTTCCTTTCGAATAGTTGAAGTTCCTTCATAGCTGTCTTCGAGATGGAAAACCAGACTGGGAAGGAATAGCTGATCACAGGTCGCAGGAGCTGCTTGTAGATTAATATCTTTGTCGGTTGGCTAAGACCTGATCTTCTTTTCAGCAATGGGTGCAAACGGCTGAAGGCCCAGCTGGCCTTTTTCAGAACATTTCTTGGGTGCAGGTTAAACCTTAGCAACTCATTGAAGTGCACTCCCAGGTACTTGACATTTGGCTTTGCCACTATGGAGGATCCGTCAGGGAGTCTTAGGACTAGATTTCTGCAAATTGTTGCGGTGCGAAGGCCTCTACCAGTTGAAGGTCTCCTGAAGCAGACAAGTTCCGATTTGGAAGTATTAATTCGGACGCCCCATTTCTGGTAGAATTGGAAGAGTCTGTTAATGTGGGTTTCTACTTTTTGGACAGCCATTAGAGGTTATCGCATCCAATTGGTGATGGTTGGTCTGAAGTCATCAAGTTGTAGAGGAAGGGGCCGAGTCTTGAGCCTTGGGCGACTCCAGCTCTGATCATCTTCATGTGTGACTTGCAGTTATCTACTTGAACGAAAAATTTCCTGAAAGATAGGAAAGAAAAGAGAATTTTTATTAATGGCGGAGGTACTTGCATAAGGTGAAGTTTGTGGATTAGGCCGTCTATCCACACGCTATCGAATGCTTTCTCGACATCCAGAAAGCATCTGACGGTGACACGATTACTGTTGAGGGCTGTGGTGATATCGTGTTGGAATTTTACCAGTGGATGCAAGGTTGAGTGTTTTTCTCGAAAGCCGAATCGCATGTCAGGGATGATTGAATTTTCACAGCAGAATTTCTTCAGTCTTCGTAAGATTAATTCTTCCAGTAATTTGCTGATGTTGTTGAGAAGTGATATTGGCCTGTAGTTGGAAACTAAGTTGGAGGCACCTTTCTTCGGAATTGGCACAATCTTCGCTCTTTTCCACTTCTGGGGGAAGTAACAGTTGTTGATGCAGTTGTTTAAAATGATTGTGAGGAAAATTATTACCGCCGCCTGTGGCAGCCTTTTCAGGATGTAGTAGGAGACACCATCTGGTCCAGCAGACTTTTTTGGCTTAGAATTGCCGATGTTTTCTACAACCTTCTCTAGATTGTATAAATGTGGACTGTTAGTGGGATCATTTGCTGGATTGATAATATTAAAATTTCTTTTATCCGGATTTGGTTGCAGTGTTTGTTGAACTGTTGCCTTAACTTCTCGTAAGAAAGTTGGGTCAGTAGGTGGGCTCGGTGTGAAGTTTCCTTCGAAGTAGTCGGCGAACGCTTCCACCTTGTGTTGGGCCGAGGTAGCTTCAGTATCATTGCTGATGATGGTTTCCGGTATTTGTGGCTGTTTTCCAATGATCCTATTGATGTTTTTGAAAGCATCTGGTCCTGGCTTGATTGCTTGTAATCTTTTCTGGTATTGGATAGTATTGTGGTATTGAATGGAGTTCCGGAACATGATGTTGACTTGCTGTAGCTCATTCCAAACTATCTGGTAGTTTCTGTTTGTTGTATTCAGTTCACTTTGATGGATCCGCTGGAGACGTTTCCTTAGACGTTGTCTGTGAGCATACAGATTTTAATAATATTAATAAATTAATCACCCCTGTTCTGATTTTCGTTTACGAAAGTAATACTTTCGTTTTTATTTCGTTTCGATTTTGTCTGGAGAATTTGAATTCGTAAATTTAAAAATGTATGTAAGTATTTTTAAAAATATATCTTTAAAAACTATTTTTTTGTCTTTTATGAAGAGGAAGACACATGTGTAACAGAAAACCTGTCTGCATATTGGTACCACTGCAAGGCAAATTTTTACGAAATTAAGAACGTCGTTTTCAAATCCGTATGAAAATCAATTTCGGTAACGAATTCAATTCGGAACGAAAACCAGAACAGGGGTGAATATCTTAAATGTACAAGATTTTTTTCTATTTATTCAGAAGAAATGAAAGGGGGTCTTTACAGGCAAAATATTTATAGGTATAATTTCAAAGAGAATTAAAAAGTTCATAATGGAAACCGAAAAAGCGAAGGCCTAAAAGAAATCCAAAAATTTACCTGCAAAAGCAGTTGCAGTAAGCAAAAAATATGAAAATAAATCGTATTTCCAAATTGCAGGCACTGTGTGGAAAAACGAAGAAACTTTATTAAAAGAAATGCATGGCACTTATTCTAAAAGGGATTGATAAAAAACAGGATTTAAACATCAACAGTTAAGCGAAGAAGTTGCTCTTAGGAAACAATGTAGACAGAACTATTAAAATCGCAACATTGATTGGAAACGGTCTTTTACAACATGTATCAGAATAAACATCTTTTTAGACATAGAAAATATATAGACATTTGCTTGGTGTTCGAAACTCACTTCATAATAGAACAGTCTTGACAACTATGCAAGTTATCACGCTCCGCATCAAGCCGAAAAAGCTAGAGGAGAATAGGCAATACTTATAAAAAAGTATTTTGCCAACTCACTGGCCATCCGCACGGACCTTATTGACTTTTTCGTAGCTGAAGGAACTACATGAAATCATATTAGTGTCGAAGTTAATTTCGTTTTCGAATTCCAGTAATTTTTTCACTTAGTGAGGCAGAACAAATAAAGTAATCCTAAAGTCGTGAAAAAGAGAACAAACTGATTCGAACTCAGAGATAAGCTTGAAAGTTCTATAAACCTCAGATCCCTTATGGAAACAATTGAGTGATTTGATCATGAAGTAGAACAATTTATTACTCCAACAGGCTGCAGAAAAAAGTACTCAAACTATTTGAATATGCACAGCTCGAAGAATATGGCAAACTACGAGATTTCGAAACAATGAGGCAATATTCAACCATCTTAACAACTAGGTAACTAAAAAAAAAAAAAAAAAAAACAGAATCAGTGAATTGAAAACGGCCTTGGCTTTGATGAAAGCATCGCTTCCCATCGAGCAGCGAAATCAAGCATCATTGCGCATGGTTAGTACTTGGATGACCGTTCAAATACCAACCGTGTGCTGTTGACATGTGTTTCTTCTGTTGTTATTTCTTTCTGTCTGTCTCTCTCTGTTGTATTGTCTAAGCCGATGGCCTCAGTTGTCAATGCTTTAAGTGTCTCTACTTCGTAAATTTATCTACGAAGTAGTGTAATATGTAATGTAATGAATCAGTGAATTCAAAAATGATTTACTTGACAGATTATTGAAAAGTTTGACGTCGAGTGCTTCTACGGAATACTCCTTATGGGAAACAGTCAGGCACGTAGAAGAACTGCAGACATAAAACCCGCCAATAAAATCTCAATCTCAAGATGGAAATTGAATCGGAAACCTGAAACAGAAGGCTGACATCTTTGCTGAACATTTTGCGAATGTCTTTAAGCAGTTCTCAGCAAATACAGCTACAGATGACGCGACGTTGATAGAAGCGATGAATGTAAAATTCCCACTGTCACGCTCAAGGAAGTAAGAACTGAGAAGTAAGGTACGATCTTATAGCCTTCTAAAAACTCCAATTTTTAATAAAAGTATACCTTAGGCTTAGATATGGGCGAAACCATTGCAGAATTGTAGCAGTCATTGTTATACCTAAGAAAAGTAAGCCACCAACAGAAGTAATATCTTACGGGCCTATGTCGTTTATACCAATCGTGGCAAAAGTTCTCGAGAAACTGTTCCTGATAAGGCTTGGCAAAATAACAGAAGAAAGAAGGCTTATTCCCAACCATCAGTTTGGATTTAAAAATGAGCAAGTAGGTTCAGCTCTCTTATAAGATGTTACTTAAGCCTTTGATAAGGTTTGGCATTTAGGACTTGAGTAAAAACTGCATAGGGACCTTCCCAGGCAGTACTACGAAATACTGAAATCCTACGTTACGAACCGACTATTAAGAGTACGGTACGACTAAAATTACTCAGAACGCAACAAAATTTAAGCTGGTGTACTCAAGGAAGTTTCGTAGGACCAACCCCTTTATTTTTTTTATATTATACACGCACTCAAGGTGTTATGAATACCCTTGAAATGATAAACACAGTGCGAACAATTAGGAAAGTAGGATAGGATTAGAAAGGATATTCCGATACACATTAGTTTTGAATGTCTGCACATCCCAATGAATGGGAAATATTGAGCCGGGTAAGGCATTCCACATTCGTATAGTGCGGCTAAAAAAAGAATCTCTGTACTTGACAGTATGTCCGAAAATGGACTCAAGGATAAATTAAGGATGATCCCTTTAAGCTAGAGATATCCCAGTGGACATCAGCGCTATCATGGCCACCTTACCTAACGATACTGTGATATTGGTGCCTGGCAAATCCATTCCAATGGCTATAGGAAAACTGAAAAATGCAGTCGGTGAAGTTAGTTATTAGACGCAACGCTGGCGTATCAAATTAAACGAAAAAAATCGACGCATATAAACAAGCAAAAACTAAATAATGTTTCAATTTTCATAATCAGTAAATGTGAACTTTACGCCCACAACTGCCAAATACCTTGCAGTGACTATGGATGCAAAGCTAAAATGTACTGGTTACTAGGACAGAACTCTGGCCCATCTATCCAGAATAAACTGTCTTAAATGTAAGGGACAATGTTCGGAGACTTAGAAAAATCATGCCTCATGTGCTGATGGTCTAAGAGCTATGGGAATGGAAAAGTATTAAAAGCTTAAACTTTCCCCAATGTGATTTTAAATTGAGAAAGAAAAATTAAATCGTCAAAAAAAAGTACAAATGGTCACACCAAATACTATTTTCTGTTGGTAGCAGCTCTTCAACTTCAAGTATAATTGCCGCCAGAATAGGGAGTCAAACAAAATGAGAAGTGGGAATTGTTCGCTGAAATAGAAGATAGGAAACTTTCCCAGAAAGTTTGAATTAAATCTCAATAACTATAGGCATGGTGCAAGTCCATATAAGAACATACCTACAGCTTTAGTAGCTGTGCGGATGGACGTGGACACAAAATGAAAACATCCCAAATCGTTTTTCTTTCTTTTATGAGTTTTTCGTTTCGTGGTTTGTATTTTGCGTGTCAGTGTAAATCGACAGGAGAAAAGCAAATAACATGAAATACCTTATGTCTACGAGTAAAGCAAGAAGAATCCAAAGAAATGTGATTATTATGAGGAATTTAATGGAGCTTTGGTTGTTGTCTCATTGAGCTAGCTTGCCTGGAAGTGGAATCTCATTTTGACATTTTCTCTTGTGGTTGTGTTGGTTGATGTGTAATTTGTAAAGACGCTTATCGAAGGTTTTGCTTCACAATTGACAATAATCTTGTTTAGGAACTTATCTAAATAAAAAACAAAATTACTTGGGGGACTACATAAAGAGAGATATTATTTATTTTTCTTGCAAAGATGTGATTTGTGGGGGGTTTTATAATTATTTAAGTACTTTTCATATAATGCATTTAAGTTTGTGGATATAAGAACTTAATTAAATTGATTCAAGTTAACCAATTCGTCTGCAAAGAATTGACAACAAATTTAAGCAATTAATTCTTAAACAAGTCGAAAAGGAAAATGTAGCTGAACTTTTTCTATAATTTAAAGCAGTTCGACAATACGAGGCAAGAGTACTCCAATTATGTTCATCGTTGAATATATTTTAAATATCTTCGAAAGCTAATATATTGGGAATTAAGTGATTTCGCCGGATTCTCTTAGTATTGGACAACATCCAAGAAAATTGGTAACGTTTTCATCATCTCCTGTATTACACAAGCTGCAACTGACCTAGAGATCTTCGATGCGGCATCCAGTTTATCTTCAGGCGTTCTCCTCGCGTTCGTATTGAGATTGATATTTGTGGAATACTGAAGTTAGAATTTATGTAGTCAGCTTCGTGGCAGTTAAGATTTGTATACAATGAACGGGAAGTTCAGTTTTTAGCTTGGTCGATATTTTGTATTCGTATCGACCGCTCCACATCCAATATAAGCATTTGCTGCCAGTCAGGAATGTTATTCTTATCTCCAATCTTATGTTATATCCATTGGTTATGTCTTCTTAGTCCTTAAAGAAGAGCGTTTTTTTTTTTGCAAGAACTTGCTTAAGCCTTGTTTCATCTTCTTCGTTTAACTCTTGTAGAGTAACTATAAAATGGGATTGTGTTCCGCTCTCGATTTGAAACATGTAGTTGGGAATGGTTGATGCAAGCCGGAATAACTTTTTTAGAAAGACAAGCAGCAGTGTTTCGACTTCTTCATAATATTTTGCTGCTCAAACCTGAGCTCCGTAGCACATTATCGATCGAATATCTTAACTTTTGCTGATATTGCAACCCTCGAATTAGTCATAATTTTTTTCCATGTGCCATTTATGGATTTTTTGCTTCCGAGTTTTTGTATCGAAAAGTGCTTTTTCAACGAAATATTATGACTCAGAGTTATTCCGAGATATTTAAAGGTCCGTACGATCTCTAATTCCTCTTCTCCATATTTCCATTTTTGATTCCTTTCCAAAAGACTATACTTTGATTTTCGATTTGTCAGTGCGTATTTCCAAACTGTTAGGATGGGAATATATTTCTAGCTTATTTATTATGAGTTGTAACGAACTTGGGGATTCTTCTAGAATGGCAATGCCGTCTTCAAATAGAAAAGTTTTTGTACGCATTCCTTCCATCATGATTTTCTCAGGTAGAAACTCAGAATTATCATTTAGAAATAGTGCGAAGATTAAGGGGTTGAAAATGTCAAATGGCTCCTGGACAAATTCATGTGAAGAATCACTCAACTTGCTACTTGACACTCACTTCCCGGTTAGATCCCAAAACATTTGTAACATGAATTCAATGGAGTCAAACAACAAACTTATAAATGTCCAAGGGTTAATAACAAGGGACAAACTAAAATAGGCAATTAATAGCTGCGATCCATATAAATCAGCGGGAACAGACGTTATAATACCAGCTGAACTGCAAGTTGCTTCAGACGTTATCTTACCCACCTTAGAGATAATACTGAACGGTTGTCTAAACCTGGTTCATATTCCTCTCATATGGAGAGAAGTTAATGTAGTTTTCATACCTAAAGCTGGTAAATGCTCCCACGTTACGCCCAAGGATTTTAGACCAATCAGTCTATCGTCATTTCTTCTTAAAACTCTGGAACGATTGATTAATATTCATCTGCGTAGTAACCTTTTTTCTACAACACAACACGCTTACTGCAAGGGAAAATCGGAAGAAACTGCGCTACATACCTTGGTACGAACCATCGAACACTCCTAAATCACAAAGAATATACTCTAGTTGCATTCCTGTATATAGAAGGCGCCTTTAACAATATTGACAGTGCTGCAATAGCGAAGGCACTGCAGAATCTCAAAGTAGATAGCTCACTTGGTGACCTAATAAATTCTATGCTGATAAGCAGAATTATAAATGAGGAACTAGGTAGCTTTACTACAACAAGGTCAGTCAGTAGAGATACTCAACAAGGTGGAGTCCTATCCCCACTTCTATGGAATATGGTAGTTAATGAACTGCTAATAGACCTAGAAGAAGAGGGATTCAAAGTGATGGCATACGCTGATGACATTGCCATTGCCGTATCAGAAAAGCATCTTCAAATTTTAACAGAACTCATACAAACCGCTCTCAACAAGCTATTCAAATAGACAGATCGCTGTGGACTAGGTGTTAATCCCCACAAGACTGAACTAGTCGTCTTCACAAGGAAATACAAAATTCCTCAATTAGACCCTCCATCGATCAAAGGTGTTCCACTTACTTTCTCAGATGAAACTAAATACCTGGGTCTTATTTTAGATAAAAGGTTAAACCTAATATCAGGAAAGAGTAAGGAAAGCCACAGTAGCTCTCTTTTCTTGTAAGAAAGCCGTGGGGAACAAGTGGGGCTTTTGTCTTCACAAATCATTCACTGGCTATATACTGCGGTCATAAGACCGATACTCACTTACGGGGTGACCGCATGGTAAACGGCCTTAGATAAAGTGATAAATCGCGATAAGCTAAGCATAGTACAACGTTCAGCGGGTATGTGCATCAGCGGAGCTCTCCGCTCGACACCTTCCGCTGCACTAGACATACTAACTTTTCAACCTTACACCCCTAGATATTTACAGCAAACAAATGGCCGCGAGCACAGCCGTACGTCTCAAAGCCATCTCTCAATGGACCAATAACTCTATTGGCCACACGACCATTCTGAATTTATTCGGAACTCTCCCAAGTGACTCCGACTACATCACTCCCTTTTTGGTTTTCGATAAAAACTTTGAAGTCACCATTCCTTCAAGGTCAGCTTAGGAGGAAGGGGCTTTGACAGAAAATAAATCAGTACACTTTTATACAGATGGACCGAAGACTGAAAACGGAGTGGGTGGTGGAGTGTACTCAGATGGACTAAACCTTAGTCTCTCCTTCCGCCTACCAAACCATTGTAGATTATTACAAGCGGAAATTCTGGCGATAAAGGAAGTACTGTCTTGGCTTAAAGAAAACGTGATATCTAGCACGGGTATCCGCATCTTCTCAGATAGTCAGGCTGCTTTGAAATCCATCGCATCAGTCTCTGTAAACTCCATTACAGCCCAAGACTGTCATTCTTCTCCGATGGAGATGGCCAAACAGTTTAATATTCACCTATTCTGGGTGCCGGGTCACAGGGACATTCCGGGGAATTGCAAAGCCGACGAACTCGCCAGAATTGGAACGGAAATGCCTATCTTACCGGAAAAGGCAAATATATGTAGGTATGCCAATAGCTACAAGAAAACTTATGCTGAAACGAATTCCTCTGGAACAATCTAACACAAGATGGCTTAACACTACCACTTGTATGGCGACCAAACAAATCTGGCCTAAACTGGATTTGAATATTGTCCCTCAGTAGATCTGAGATTAGCTCCGTAATAGGTGTCATAACTGGACACTGTCTCATAGGTAGACACGCCGCACGACTCGGTGTACTATCAAACTATTTTTGCAGGAGTTGCTTGGACGAGGAGGAAGAGGATACAATCCCACACCTTCTTTGTACATGCTCTGCTCTCTCTTACAGACGCAAACTTCATCTAGGAGAATATTTCTATACTGAACCAAGCGATCTCATAAACACAGACATTAAAAGTCTCCTTTGCTTCATCCGAAGCTCCAAATGGTTTTAACTAGTAAGGAACCTTTTTGTTCCCTATTAGATCGTGGTAGATATCACAATGGACCTCTAATGGTCTAAGTGTGTCAGACGCTTTAATGACAACCACTTTAACCTAACCTAACCTAACCTAAGTGGCTGAGCAGACATTCTTGCCTTACTCCAGCTGTTATTTCAATCGGTTCTCAAATTTCATTACGGTTCCAACTCCTGGATTCATTTGTTTCGTAAAAGCTTTTGATAATTTTTAAACATTTTGACGAGACTCCGCTTTATGATAGTTTTATAGAAAAGGCAATTTCTATTTACTTTATCTAATGCAGTTCAAAATCGATAAAGAACGCATTAAGTTTTTTGCCCTGAATCAAGCATCGCTTAATGCTTTTTAGGGTGAAAATTGTTTCCACTGTAGAAAACTCTTCTCTATATCCTACCTGATACTGACTCAGTTTGTTGTTTTTCTTTTCGTACTCTTTAATCCTGTGTTCATAAACGATATGCCTTTATAATTGGCCGCATTATTTGGTTCATCTTTTTTTTTTAAAAAAGGGGAAAATTATAAGCTTTCGAACTCCTCTGGTGCCTTTGTTTTGCCATAGATATAGTAAGAAGTTCGTCATGAACACGTGGCGTAGGATATAGAAACATAGTTTGGGGTCCTTCCTATTTCAGCAATGATTGAAAGTGAGTTATGAGCTCATTTACTTCAAGTAAGATACCAACTTTGTGTGCAGTTCCAATAAGGTTTTTCACCGCAGACCAAAACTATTGCCAGTGTTCGAAATTTCTTTAGCCTTACGATTGAAGTATTGGCATTTTTAAATACTCATATTTGTTTATAAAACGGCGAACATGTTTTTTGTGGTACACTTTTCTCCAAAAGTATTTAACCGATTTCGATAAATTTTATATGATTGGAAAGCCACAGTTACGGAGATGTGCAGAATATACTTCAGACACGCATTTACACACTGAGGGTCATTTTTGTTTTTGCACTGTCGAACACTTTGCATATTACATAAAATAAAATTTAATTTAATAGATTTGCTTGAAAACACTGCCAATAATTTAATAATAAATTGGCACTCGAATTTCGAGAGCTGGGTCGGCTAGTATTTGTTTATACTGATAGTTTTTTGCTTTGATATATATCAGACCAAAAACATAAATGTTAAAAAAGAGTCAAGTTCTTCTATACAAAAACCTTTGTGTTACAAGTCAGTCGTGAAAAGTACTGAGATCTAAAAGTACGCCAAGTTCTTACTTCATGAAGGTTTAATACCGAATATTTAAAGTAGAATAATATTGAAACAGCTACAATGTAATAGAGAAATTTTATTATTTAATGATTACTGACTAAAATTTGATGAGTTCACTGGCCAAGTTTTTTAAAACCTTTCGAATTTGGGCATAAAAAAAAAACTTGCCTTACTTGGCCATCAAATTTTAGTCAGTAATCATTAAATAATAAAATTTCTCTATTACATTGTAGCTGTTTCAATATTATTCTACTTTAAATATTCGGTATTAAACCTTCATGAAGTAAGAACTTGGCGTACTTTTAGATCTCAGTGCTTTTCACGGCTGACTTGTTACACAAAGGTTTTTGTATAGAAGAACTTGGCTCTTTTTTTAACATTTATGTTTTTGGTCTGATCTCACTCCTTTTTGCAAAGATTTTACTATTTTGCCATGTCAAAATCTAGAAACATACGGAAAGATAGAAGGATGTACTCAACTTAGTTTAAAGCTTCCTATTTCTTTTGGTATATTTTCTTTTTATTATTGGTTGTTTTGATTTGCGCTTCAATTATTTCTTCTTGTCCTGGCAAGATACCCAACACTAACATACCTACCTTAATTACGGCAATCAGAAGTGCTCCATATAAATTAAACATTTTCTCAGAAAGTGGGTGGATACCACGCCCCCCGAATAGAAAAACCCAATTTTTATTGTTGGTCCTTTATATGGAATTTGAGCCCTACGGTTCTACCAAAATTTTATTGTTCTACTGCAATCGGAAGTGTGCCTTGTATAATTTACATCAGTTCTGAAGAAGTGGGCGGATACCGCGCCCCTGAATGGAAAACTTCAAATTTTATATTTTTTTCTTTCTATGCAATTTAAGTCCTACCTTTTTACTAAATTTCATCGTTTTACAGCACTTGGAAGTGCTCCATTCAACCAACACCAATTTGGAGAAAGTGGGCGGATACCACGCCCCCTGAATGGAAAACCTCAAATTTTTTCCTTAGCTTGCATGACAAGACCTACCGTTGTGCAAAATTACAAGATTCTACGATGTCGGGAAGGGCTCCATAATTTTGATGATCTGTCAGTCAGTCAGTCAGTCAGTTACGGTTTTTGTGATTTTTGAGGCCTTATATCTCAGGAACCGCTTGTGCTAGACAATTGAAATTTGGTGAGGCGCCTGTGCCTGACTATCTTAGCAAATATTCGGAATTTGAAGTTTCTGATTTTAGTGGTACTGAAGATAGGGAGGGGTCAAAAATCGCCTGAGTTTGTTCCTGTAAAAAAGGGTGTAGTGCCAGAACTTGGCTGGGCACTACCGTGCCCTTTGATTTTTCTTGTAGTTGTTGAGTTGATCTCTCTAAATAGGCTGAGAGTTCCCAAAAGTCTTCCGCCTCTTAAAATAAGTACGGTTGTTAAAACATTTCTAATTGATTTTTATGAAGCTAAAAACTAAAAACATAACTCATTTCAGAAAGCTGGGATATAAAAGGACATGGTTTCACTCGAATGACAGCATATGAATGCACTCATTCAGTTGGCTGTGGTACTCTTTGGCCAACCTCTCCTTCCAACTGCATTAAATTTCCAATGGACATAACATTCTGAAATCCTTATAATTATAAGAAGGAAATCATGTAGTTTGTTGTTATCCCTTCGACCTGAAGTTGGTCTCCAGAAATTCCCAGTTTTACAATATATTTTTCCTTTGACCTAACGAAGCTACATATAAGATTCGATGAGAACTGTTTTATATCAAAGGGCGTTCCTTCACTAGCTCTTCCTGCTTTATAAATTCGGACTGCAGAAGTCCATACCAATTCATAAGGATCAAAATAATGATTAAAATCATCGCAATTATTTTCCATTAAAAAGGTTTCATGATTATTACCATAATGAACGAAATCTAGATAGTTTCTCTTGTTTGTTAATGATCGTTGTAATTAAACACACAAAATTATGTGAGAGAACCCAGAACTATCTTAATTTTAAAGTATTAAATGTCAAATTTGATTAAAATCCGATTTTCTGTGTCCGAATGATTACTTTTTACGTTGCTGTATTTTATGTAAGGTCGTTTTACTCGTACTAATGGAAATGTCTTCAATAATCAAAACTTCTGTCGTTAAATTTTCTATTATCTCCTTATGTATATTCTGTTCCTTTATTTCTTTTGCTACATAAATGTAAGCTACCGTTGGGAGTTGGTGTTGTATTTTTTGGTTCGATGGGCTTAAGAGTAATTCAATTTCTCTATAAACGAAAATGATTGCTTTTGAAATGTTTCCGAATTTTTGCTTATTCATCTTATGTTGAATGTTGATTTGATGCTTCACAAAATATTTATCGATTTGATATTCATATTATTATTTTGTTTACCGGTGTACAATAGGTCATCAATAGGTTTAAAATGAACCTGGATAAATATTTTTTAAGTTGGGAAAATAAAGCAACAATAATATATCTTAAAAATGAGAATTATAACGAGTGTCAAGACACACGGAAAGATTTTTTTGAATAATTTATTATTTCAATCGAATTAGAAATTATGTATAAGAAATGTTTAAATAAGACATAATTAAATTCAAGTAAATCCACAAGTATTTTTTGTCATAAAAGCGCTGCTCTTGAGCCGTTCAGAATCAGACAAAATTTTAGGTTCCATCTACTCGTATAACGCATGCATTAATGGCTGAGAGTTGTAAGTCACTAGGTTTAGGCGCTCTATGAACCCCTAATTTAATATATTTAATTTATTTATTTTTGCAAGCAGTCGTAAAAACGTACCTACAAAAAACACCGAAATAAAAAACTCATTAGCTGTAAAAAGAATTATAAAAAACGAGAATTATAAAATAAGTAATCCTTTTTTAAGAAATTTATCAATTTATTTATAGCTTATAACTAGTTTAAATTTATTCGCTAATATTTTTCATATTTATTTGTTTACATATTTATTTATCTATCGAGTTAAAAACTCTATGAGACTAGCGTATAAAAAAGTATGAATTTTTGCAAACAAATTCAAAAATACTTTTACATATTATTAAAGTAATTTTTCATATAAGAAATGTCTTTCGAATTTTTCAACAACTAAATTTAAGATGCCAATTTTATTTATAATATAAAAAAAATATTGGAATATATTTTCAAAAAACCCAAAAAGTATTTTTTCGAATACTTTTGTATGCAATAATATTTTAAACTTAAGAGGGCTCCTGTATAAAAAGTTTGGTTAAAATCGTTAGGGCCGTTAATGAGAAAGTCAAATATCAAAAAACGATTCTACGACAGATACCTTTAATAACATTTAATAATAGCATACTTAATTTAATAATAGCACACTTAATTTTTTTTTTATCAAAATCGTTTTTGAGATAAATAAGATTTTAGATTACGGGTGTAGGGAGGGTACTGTTAATTTTGGAGCTAAAAACATCAATTTCCCCTCTCCCCTCTCCCCTATAGGGAATCAACGAAGACTATTATGTACCGAGTTTGAAGAAAATAGCTCCAGTAATTTAGTCTAAAGAACGAGGTATAGACATACAGACATACAGACAGACAGACGGAATTACCGGAACTCACATTTTATTTGCGATATAGGTACTATAGGGCAAGTTCTGCATTTGGAAAAAAAATCGAACTCGAGATTCTGATCAAAGTTGACAAGTGAAGAAGACAAGTTGAAAAAGTGTGTCCGACAATTCCGTCTGTTTTTATTTATGTCTGTATGGCTGGCTATACAGCACTCACTTTGAAAATAAGTTTTCAATTTTTTGTCCAATGTTGTTCAAGAGTAAAGCGACTCATATGATACTGACTTTTTGCCAAGATTTCGAGAGGGAAGCAGTTGTCAGTGTCAAAAAAACTATGATTTAAAAAGGAACCACTAGATAGCCCACCTTTTATATGAATATATACCTTGATTTCATTTTAAACGGTGAGGAGGGAGGGTGAAGGTTTGAAATCCCAAGGTAACAATAGCACCCTAACAAAAGTTGTTGCAAGGGAGACTATATTTTCAGTAGGCATAACAGGTACAAATAGTATGGAAACCAGGATAAAAATAATACAGAGGCCATATAAACATCTTCTCGGGTCATTTGCCATTACAGGTTAATGTCCGTTTTTTCGAGAACGTTCAGCATACCGGTACAGATTATCCTCGAAAACTTAGATGGTTTGAGAATAAAGCCCACCGATACAAAAGTCTCTTGAATCACCACTGCAATCTTCTTCCACTTCAATCATAAAGCGATGTTGATTTAATTAGGAAAGCATTACAAATGTAATTTATGCTTCGGCTACTCCAACAAGTAGTAATTATTCCTTCACAGATAAAAATAAATGGTTTGATAAAGACTGTGTCATCCTTCGGAATCTTTCTTTCAAATATTTAAAACTATTTCGATCAACAAGCTCCGTTGCCTTCAAAATTATGTACTTACGTGCCAATAAGGATTTCAAGCAAATGTGTTACGAGAAAAAAAGTCTTTTCCTCAAACGTTTTGCTATGAAGTTACAACTCTCTAAAAACTCTAAAGAATTCTGGAGTAATGTTCGTGAGTTAGGAGGGCGGTGCAGAATTATGAAGATTACTCTCGAAGCTGATACTTTAGCAGCGCATTTTAAAATTCTTTAAACTTTTAGCTATGCGTTACAGAACGAAGTTGTATCCGAACTAGACCACCCGATCTCTTTAAGGGAACTAGAATCATCTTTAGTGGTCATGAAAAACAATAAAGCTCCGGGTAGTGATGGCATCCCAATCGAATTTTTTAAAAATGCAACGGAACAACTCAAACTTTACATAGTGGAATATTTCAATTTGTTATTCGATAATGCGTGTATTCCTACTTCTTTTAATAAAGCACTTATATTTGCTTTATTTAAAAAGGGAGATTCAAGTCGAGTTGAAAATTAAAGAGGAATCTCTATTCTTAATTCTCTTAGAAAGATTTTTGTTACAATTCTTTATGGAAGATTTTCTCTTTGGACAGAAAGCAACGATCGTCTTAGCATATACCAGGCAGGGTTTCATTCAGGATTTTCAACCTTAGATCATATTTTTGCACTGACTAGCATTGCCAGAAAATATATTGAAATAAAGAGGAAGTTATATGTTTGCTTCGTAGACTTCAAAGCAGCCTTTGATACAGTCAACAGGCAAGCATTGATTTATAAATTGGCTTCCCTCGGAGTATCAAGAAAGTTCCTACTGGTCTATGCTAAATTTCTCTCGGCATCAAGTGCAGCAGTGTGGGATGGATCCAAATTGTCGGAATGGTTCGACACGTCGGCAGGTGTCCCCCCAGGTTGCATTTTAAGACCTATTCTCTTCGCCCTATTTATTGATTCAGTAACTGAGATTCTCCCTGGTGGTGCTAGCAATCACGTAAAAGTACTCCTTTACGCTGATGACTTCGTACTGTTAGCGGACAATCCTTTTACGTTACAACTCCAAATAAACAAACTACAGGCGTTCTGTAAGACATGGGATCTCCATATAAACGTTTTGAAGACAAAAGTTATGATTTTTGAGAACCGATTTAGAGGCAGACTACGTGCAGAGGCTTGGCGACTCAATAACGAGGTGATAGAAGTAGTTCGGGAGTTTAAGTACCTTGGTGTGCTGTTTTCAAGTAATTTGTACTTCCGGAAGCATGCGAAAGAAAAAAATAGAGAAGCAAAACTGGCACTAAACATGTTGTGGCCGAAATTTTTCGCAAACCAAAACATTGATCTGTCTTCTAAATATCAAGTATTAAAGGCTACGGTAAACACATGTTTGTGTTATGGTGTGCAGGCGTTTGGGACAATCCCCTTTGAGGAGTTTGAAGATGTTCAGAGATATTTCTTTAAGCGTTTGTTTAGATTACCAAATGCAACTCCAACCTATGGAATTCACGTGGAGTCTGGTTTGCCACCCATATATTTGCAAAATCAATTGGAACCAACTGGCGCTATCTCACGATATCAGTATATCCTTGTCTGAAGGTAATGTTAGCGAATGGCATGATATATTTGCAACAATTATAGCTAAGGTTGATGACAAAATATATGACAAACACATAACAAGAGCATCCTCTTCGGTTTCCAGACTAATCTACCGCAATCTAGATCATCGATTACTAACCCTAGGAAATTATGTCAATGTTAAATATCCATCTAAAGTTATGAGCACCATTTTCAGAGCCCGAGTCGAATTATTGAATTTAAATTTCAGTCCACATAGAACCGATCTTCAGCAAACTTGTAATTTATGTAACAGGAGAGAAGACGAAAGTGTGTACCACTTCATTGGGGTGTGTTAATTTTTTAAAACAATTATGTTAACAAGAATTTAAATCTGTTACTCTTTTTATGTTTTAAATCATTAAAATTAGAAGTTTTTTATGTTGCAAATCATCAAAATTGTTCAAATACCAAAATTTCTCTCTTTTTTTTTTATTTTTTTTAACTTTTTTTTGTATATTCATTTAAATTTAAACGATCGTATGTGCATTATGTAAATACCTATTAATTGTTTATTATTTTAAATTTACCGAAACATTATCGTAAACAAGAATTATCGTTACATTTTCTCTTTATATAATATTATTTTCTTTTCATCTTACTGAAATGTCATTTCCGGCAGACGGCAAAATTGTCAGGTCCGTATTCTTATTCTAAAAAATTGTAATTTTATCTGAGGAAATAAAGAAAAAATTATAATAATAATAATAATAATAATAATATAAACATCTACGGTGAAAAGGATAATGTTCGAGTGGAGTCCAATTTTAAAACAGAAATTTTATTTTGGTGCAACAGTTCCTCAATTGCACTAAAATTATTACCTTCTCCCGCTTAAAGGAACGCTAGTATTACAAAAATTGAGATGCACTTGATTAATCATGAAAAACAGCCGTATCACAAAACTGCTTTCTAACTTAAACTTTCTCGAACTTCGTCATCTGCGCCCGGCGGTGGCCATATTGTAAATTTGCTGCGAGTCAGTTCACACTATTTTCGTAATTTAAATAAGCCATATGTACATAATATATCTATATACTTGTATTTAAAATTGTGATTGTTTTCAATCGTCTACTGAAACAAACTGCGAACAAAAAAATTTTTTTTTTTTTTTAAATAAAAATCAGTCCAGGTGTTAAAACTTCAAACATCTATAAAGGCATTCAGGCCGTAACAAATTATCACTATTGATAATAACTTGCCCTTTTATTTCCTAACTATCTAGCAACCATTTAAAAATCGATTCCCCTGCCAAAGTTTTCTAGCAATTGTATAGCTTTGCCAATTTAGATTTATAACTTTATATATTTTAATGCGATTGTATGCCATCCACGGAATCGATGATCATGATTGCAATAACAAAAGCGATGAGTGTGATGGCCTCTCCACTCCCATTTCAAAGCTTCGACTTACACACATGGATATGAATTTCGCCTATACCTATAGACACTCCTATGGTCCTCGTCAACACGTATAGGGCATTCGGGGAAATTATTTAAATTTTCCAGTCACGTTTCTGTCATTGACTCTTTTTGGTATTGCTGGTGGCTCTTCATTTCCATTGTACCACATAAATATTCACAGTCGGGGACTTCTGCTGGCTACAGTGACTGGTTAGCTGGACTGGCGTGATATGGGTTTTGTTTGGCATTAAACATAACCAGTCGGTCCATGCAAAGTCTTACCAACTCTATCGGTATTCCAATTCGTCTTCGACAAAAAAACCGATAAAAACATCTTCATTTCTTTTTCTTCATTCTTTTTTAAAGCAATTTTTATTTCTCTTTGCACACCTGTATGTGTTCGATGTATAGTTTGTACGGTAACCACTTAGTCAAATAATTATCTACAAAAATTGCTTAAACGTAACATAAATGATACAAATGTACACGAATACTTGCTGTTAAAGCTTAGACAGGTAAGAAAATGCTGTTTTCTAAAATTCAACAAATTTTTGTTCGTTAGTGTAATCATGTTAATTTAAATGCAACGCTTATAGAGTTTTTTATAGTTAACAATTAGCATCCAATTTAATATCCAAGAAGTGTATGAGATTTATCTAGAGTTATGATAATTCTAGAAAATAAGACCTCTTGGCGCAAAAGCAGATACCTAAATTTCTTCCCAAACATTTAAGAAATACCAGATAGACAGAGGGGAATATTGAACCCATATTTTTTGCTACTCGATGAATGAATGTTTTTTTAATTTTCCAAACATTAGACCATAACGTCACCAATGAAACCGTAGACCTAAAATTTCCGAACAAAAACTGAGCACTATTAAATTGGTAACCATGGTTGCTTTTACTTTGCACACATCACATAAAGTAAATACATGCGGAGAAAAAATTTGGCAAAGTAATAATTGATCAGCTGTAACACTTTCCATCCACACAACCATCAAATGCATCAAGTTCCAGGTTAGATTTTGTTTCCCTTTTCTTAACAGCATTGTTAAACTTTAGAATAAGAAAAAAAGTATAGTCTTAAGAAATTCTTTTTATTTGGAGTAAATAGGTTAGGTGATTGTTGGCCTCCCTGTGGCACTGCATAATCAAGATGCAAAAAATAAATTATTCACTGAACTTGTGCATGTGAATGAACCCATATGAAGCAATATACAACACCACCTATAAATCTGCAATCTTCTTTTGTGCTTTCCACCTTTCTTTCGCCGCCAGTACAGACATAGGTTTGTGGAAAGAAAAATGCAAAGCCAGAAACAAAAATAAAGTCGTTTAATTTAGTGCATTTGGTTTCTATCCTTTTGTATTGAAAATAATAAAAACAGCGTGAGTCTTCTCATGTTGGAATTGTGTAAAAAAGTCTATAAGACAGGTTTTAAGGGGTCATTCACTTTCAGGTAACTGTTAAAGAAGCTTTTGGCGTTCGACTCGAACTTATTCATTAGCGATAAATAATTTGGGGAAACAACAAAAGCAATCTCAGATTGAGCTTACGTCAAAATAAGAGGAATTAATACTCACGGGCAGTACCTCTAATAGACAGTGTTATCGTTTGAATCTAGTCATAAAATAAAATGCATTACTGGGTCGCACGAACTTGCTCCTATGTAATAGACTAGGAATTTTAAAAACGATTGTCATTAGAGAAAACTGTTCATAAGGATAAAATGATTTTTTTAAATTCTTTTAGTAGTAAGAGATAAAAACAGAATGCTATGCAAATATGAATTTATGCAGGAACAAAAATTACAAGTCGTTGTAGTGGTTCCTTAAAAAATAAGCTTTTATGTACAAAATTTTTAAAACATTTTTAAGAAAAAATTTTGGTACGCCAACCTTAAGTTTTTATTATTGTACGAATAAAAGTCCAATTTCCAAAAAAAATACTAAGCCGTTCTTGAGATATTGAATTTTCAAAAAAAAAGTGACTTTTTTTTTTTTTAAATTGAAAAAATATTTTTTCTTAAGTTTTTAAATGCAATGTTTTTTAAACTTTTTAGGAGCTTCTTTATAAAAAATTTCATTAAAATCCGTTATGTCGATAATGAAAAATTCAAAATTCGAAAAAATCGTTCTATGGTAGGTACAGTCAGTAATATCTAGATTTAAATTTTTTTTAATAAGATCGTAAAGATTAATCAAAAGAAAAAAAATTTTAGAAAAATTCTCGGAACCGTTTTCGAGAAAAATACGATTTTCGAAAACCATTTTTTTAAATTTGTATGGAAGGTACCGTTAGTTTTAGATAAAACAATTTTTTTTTCTCAAATCGTGTAGAGTATATTAAGAAACTTTTATTTGTCAAGTTTGAAAAAAATCGAGCATGGGGTTTTCGAAATATTGAGTTTCCAAAAAAATTTTGATTTTTTTTTTAAAATCCAAAAAATTTAAAATTGAAAATTTGAATATGTAATAATATCAAACTTTGGAGGAGCTTTGGCATAAAAAAAATTATTTAAATCGGCTGTACCGTTTTCGAGAAAATCAAAAACAAAAAAATGGGCCCAGGGGGGCTACCAAAAATAACAATTTTTTGTAAAATTTTTTTCAACCATTAGCTAGTTTTAACTAAATGAAATTTTTCAAATTTTTTTTAAAAAATTCTGTGAAGAAAAAAAATTGTATGGCAGGTACCGTTATTTTTGGTCTAAAAAAAAAAACAGAAAAAAACGTCCGGGGGAAAAAATTAAAACCCATATCTACCAAGTTTGAAGAAAATTGGCCGAGCCGCTTAGGCTGTAGTCGAACCGACAGACAGACAGACAGACAGAATTGCGAGACCCACTTTTTTGGGCTTCGCTATCATCGTAATGTCAACTTTGATCAAAATCTCGAGTTCGATTTTTTTACGAATGCATAACTTGCCTTATAGTACCTATAGGTCGCAAGTAAAAATGATAAATCTAGTAAGATAATATTCTTAAATTTGATTATTAATTTTAAATATGTTATCAAATTAAATTAAAAAATAAGCGTTTAAAGTAAAATTTTTCTGTAAGGAATTGAGGACTTTGAACTTTCACTGTGAACGCACTCTTATACCAAGTGTCAGACTGTCAATGTCAAAAAATTCAATAGGAAGAACATTTTCATCATGGTGAAGTTCTTTAATGAATAACGTTTTGAAATATTATTAAAGTATTAAAGTATTACTAAAATTTCGAGTCGGTGACGGCAACTTTAAGAGCGTTAACGTCAAATTTTTGTCGTGATTCTCGTCCTATTAGACAAGCAATTCAAAGATATTCTAGTGAATAAATTTGAGTCTAAATTTTCGCTGCTGAATGACCTCGTGCCAGTGGGCAAACGAATTAGTCAAAGTGCTGATAATATTATTTGCCCCCGCAAATGGAGCAGAACAGTCGATTCTACGGCGCGGCGTTCTCATTTTGCGAAAAGATCTTGGCCAGCACCCTTATGTGTTTTCATGCGAGTGTATAGTGCTGGAAAATCCCAAAAAACTGGCTAAAATGCAAAAAGGCCAAGAAAACCTGAATACAGCGAAATTGTCACAACAAAAAGTCAGTCATCGTTGCGGTTAAGGTGCACAAAATATCTCGAACTTCAAATTTTTATTTAATAATTAACACGCGCTCAAGGGTCTATTCAGATACCTTTATAATGTGTAACACAGCACGAGCGATAGGGAAATTAGGGGCGAAGAGGAAAAAGGTGTCGATGAATATTGGTCTTGAATGTTTGCAAATTGAAATGGCAAGGGAAAACCGTGCCGGGTAAATTATTCCACAATCGTGTTTTGTGACTAAAAAGCAATTCTCTGTATTTCACGGTACGACCAAAAATATGACATTTAATTAAGTAAACATTTCGGCCATTTTGTGTCCACCATTTTTCTTGGGAAACTGATTCAAAATTTGTTATCAGCGATCCCTATAAAACCATAGCGTAAATTAAAATAAATCGCTCAATATTGACATTATTAAGTTATGTAAAGCTTTTTGTGATTTTCCACCATTGGTGATGTGGAGTCATTGGACTATTTTTATTCTTTATTACCGTCTGGTAATAGTCAATGGAGATCGCTACAGAATTATATCTTTGATCAATTGACATCGATATGTGACAGGTGATATGTTTTTTCGACAAGGCGGTGCTGCAAACTCAAAAACGGGTAAAACAATTGACTTATTACAAACTCAAATCGAAGAATGTGTGACATCACGAAATAGTCCTGTCTCTTGAAAATCTGGATTGAGTGATTTAAAACCTATAGACTTCTTTATGGGGATACGTAAAATTAGTTTAACACACAGGCTTACATTTAGAGATTTAGACAGACTAGATTTAAGTCTTCCTTTTCGTTTTTCCATGCAAACACTAAAGCGGGTTCCAGCTGGAACTTTTGGCGACTAAAGAAGTCCTGAAAGAACTTGACTGAAAGAAAACGTGATATCAATCAAAGATATCCGCATCTTTATGGACAGTCAAACAGCCATTAAATCTCTTGATTTTATCTCTACCAGCTCAAAAAAATCCATTTTCTGCCGATCGTCTTTGATAAAATTCACTTCTGCTGGGTATCGACCGGGCCATTGAGACATTGTAAAGCTGACGGACTTAACAAAAGTTGAACAATGATACCCTTATTGCCATATAAGGCAAATAAAAGTATTTCCATCGCTACGTGTAAGCCTTAGGTGAAATAATATTACCACTTGGTTGGGGACACAAAACAGATTTGGCCAATGCTGGAGCTGAAGCTCTCAATACGTTTAACATCTTTAAGCAGATCGCACATCAGCTCCGCAATATGTCCTATAGCAGGACACTATTTGATAGGCAAGCACAAAACACGGATTGGAATATTATTCTTGCGATTTCTGCAGAAGTTATATGGACGAAGAAGAGAAGAAATCGCTCCAATTGGTTTAACGATACGGGAGAAACTCTCCAAGATTCAATGTGTAACCGCAATGGACCAATTCATGGTCTAAAGGACTATTCACATGAGAGCGACCAACGACCAACGAATAAAAAAACCAATTAGATTTAAAACATATTTAAGCCTAAATTCTTCACAAAAGCTTTACAAAAGGGTAGCAATATAGTTTAATTTAATGTTAATTTATTAAAATTTGCGTTGTAATTGCTAAAATGAGAGAAATTTGAGAAAATAAATTGGTCGTAGCAGTCATATTGCAATTCGCGACGACCAATTTATTTTCTCAAATTTTCCTCATTTTAGCAATTACAACGCAAATTTTAATAAATTAACATTAAATTAAACTATATTGCTTCCCTTTTGTAAAGTTTTTGTAAAGAATTTAGGCTTATATATGTATGTTTTAAATCCCATTTGTTTTTTTATTCGTTGGTCATTGGTCTCTCTCATGTAAATAGTCCGTAAGTGTGTCGGATCTGCTGCTAATATCCACGTTTACCTAAAATGTTTGGTTTATCTAAATAACCCGCTGTTCAGTAGAGTAGTTTAAAGCCAATATTGAACGAGAGATATTAGCCACTTCCGTCGAAATATGTGGCTGACAAATGTGTTCAACCAATCATCGATAAATGTTTGAATTATACTTTAAATATAAAAATAATTTTTTTAAGAAATCTCAAATAGTTTGCTTTTTATTTAAGACAAAATAAAGTGGTAAAGTCCAACCAGATATTTCCAAAAACAAAACATAGCAAGTTTTGGTCAGTAATACATAAAAAAATAAAAAAATATTTAAGTTTATTTCATCTGAAATATGAAACATCTTTCTATTATTTAATTTCTTTTTTATGTTAATCATCACAGTTTCAGATCTGACCCCACTTCTTTCTATAGTAAACTTTAAATCTACAAGTTTACTATGTTCATAAACATGTGCATTAACATTACAAATAAATTCAAAAAGGGACAACCCTTAGCACAGTAGCAAAATGAAAAAAAAAAAACAAAATCATAAACATGAAAATTACAATTTACGGTCATACGAGCAATTTATTATGGTTTTATATAATTTTCTGCTTAATCATGTCAGTTTTATGAGCTTGCAAAAAAAAATGTCAACAAATGACCGAATGTACTAACAAAAAATAAAATAGGTAGGCATGCCAATTTGCAGAATTTATCACGGTTATTTATTTATCTATTTTTTGCTGAATTTTTGATTACATAATTAATTATGTCTAAATGAGTTTTTCTACATGCATTAAAGAGTTGGAAAAAAAGATTTAGCATATAAATATATTATATAATTCGTTACCAGCCCAGATTGAATCTTTTGGTAATTTGTTGTCATTGGAAAAACGATGTTTTTTATACAACAAATTTATTCGAATATTAAAAAAATACATAAATCTGTATTTTGTAATATTTAAGAGAGATTTGTAAGAGGTGGCGTGGAAGTGAAGAACATGTGCATATGTTGAATGGAGGCGAGCGTATTATAGGCAGCTTCCAGAAGGTGCAATTTTCTTTTGAATACGATTTCTAAACATTTCAATATTATAGACACGAGTATAATAAACTGAATGCTTTTCTCAATTTAAGGTTGAATCCTGAAACCGATTTTATTTCCATATATTTATGAAACAAATATAACAAAATTACTGGTACTTTTGCTTTAAATATGTTTTTTTTATTTATTTATTTTATTGAATGCAAGAAATATAGAGCTTGATTTTTTGCATCTTCTGTGCTTTCAACCTGAGGTATATTAGTGCATAAATATACCATTCGTAAATTTATTTAACCAAATCGCAAATCAATTTAATAGATTTAAATAGATTTAACCAAAACGCGAATACATTTAAACTTTAATAAATAACTAATGTTAATTGATTTTAAAATAACTTAAATCGAATTTTATTTTAAATCTTAATTAATTTTAAATCTACCTATTTCTGTTTTGGTTATATCTATTTGTGTTGATTTTCTTTTTGATTTAATAAGTTTGCGAACGATATGTATAAATCATTTTCATTAAAAAAAATAGTGGCGCAAAAGTTAAGTTAAGATGTTTAAGTATGAAACTAGGTTAACACAACGATTTTACAAATTTTAATTAAATGTAGATTCATACTTTTACTAGCCTTTTATTAAAGTTAAATCCATCGAATACCTTTTTAATTTTTTACTTGCGATATAGGTACTATAGGGCAATTTATGCATTTAGAAAAAATATCGAACACGAGATTTTGATCAAAGTTGATATTACGATGATAGACAAGACGAAAAAAGTGAGTCCGCAATTCCATCTGTCTGTCTGTATGTATGTATGTCTGTACCTCGATCTACAGCCTAAAATACTGCAGCTTTTTTTTTCTTCAAACTCGGAACTTAAGTGTCTTCGGTGATTCCCTAGAGGAGAAATTGAATTTTTGTTTAAGCTCTAATATTAACAGTACCCCTCATACACCCTTAATGCAAAATCTTATTTATCTCGAAAATGGCCCCAACGATTTTGATACAAAAAAAAATTAGGTGTGTTAATATGGAGATGGACTACATTTTGGACAAAAAAAAATGTTATAAGGTTACCTGTCATAGAACCGTTTTTTTTTTTTTATTTTCGACTTTCTCATTAACAGATCTAACAATTTTTACCAAATATTTTTTACAGGAGGTTCCTTAAACATAATATAATATTGTATGTTAAAATATTCCAAAAAAAAAAATTTTTGGTTTCTTGGAAAAAAAATTCCAATTTTTTTTTTTGAAAAATGAATATCTTCAAAACGCGTCAACGATTATTTTTTGAAATTATTTCCTAAAATATATATTACGAAATACTTACAATCGGTGTCCCAAATTTTGTTCTTGAAATATTTTAAAGAAATTTCTTATATAAAAAAAATGTATTTAATAATAAAACGATTTTTAAACTTTGTTTCCATAAATTCATGCGTTTCAAGAAATAAGACGGCAATTTAGTGCATTTGATCCATCATCATTAAATCTATATTTTATATTCATTTATATATATTTTTAAATTCGAAAGTACTTTTGCATAAGAGCCAGTAGGTAGGTACATGCAATCCAGTCGTGCATTTTATTTAGTATCGTGCTAACTTCAAATGACTCTTTGGTTGGTTTTCATCAATTTTTTGAAGACTTGTTAATCTCCTTTATACTTGAATAATTAAAAACAAATTCATTATATTAATTACCCTTATCACTAGCAATAAATTACATATAAAATTAAATTTTTAATTTCAAGAAATTTAAACAAAAATAACATAGCAGAACGAATTGTAGAAATTACTAGTACTTGTACTGTCACGTTGAAATTTTGATTCTTCCATCTAAAAAAGAGAGAACCCTTTTATTTTTAAGGATACTTCCTCTTTAAGAAGCGAAAAAACCTTCTAAAGTATTTCTTGTAATGAAAAAGTGATTCTCATCTTTACCGTTCGTATTCAACAGAAAATTGTTCCCTCTATTCCTGTCGATAAGAAGTAACATTTGGTAAATCGTGCAATAAAACTCGAATTATTTAAAATCGTTTTCCAAATATCGTTTTTAAATTATATAATAAAATGGGAAACATGAAGTTTGTGGTAAATTATTTCAGAGGAGACGCATAAATTGTAAATATCATTCGAAAAATTTTGTTCAAAAGATGTGCATAGTAAATACCTTAATTATCTTATTTATTATTAAATAGGTATAAATTATTAAAGAGAATATAAATTATAGAAAGGGTTCTGTATAATGAAGTGTGATTGAACTATGTTTTGACCTTTTTGTATACAACCTGCGTCTGTTGTGTTGAACTGAAATAGGGTTTCAATTCGATTCTCTTCGCTTAGTGAGTGACATACGCCAGCGAACGTATGTCGTTATAAAGCATATTGGACTAGGTTGTTTAAATGATTATAGGGAACTTGACAAATTTGGCATTGACAAAAATGACGCAACGAATCTGACAGATGTAAAATTGCCAAGTAAAATATTGTTTTTTTTTTTTGTTTTGTAATCATTAGAGATCGCATGAATAATATATAACCAAATATTAGTTTCATCAAAGTTTGAAGTTTGTGTAAAAGTATCAAGCAGATTTGTATTGCAAATGTTTTTTGTTAATGTTTTCTCATGTATCAGATTCTAGTCAGCAGAAAGTTATTGATATGTAGTTTGTATAGATATTTCCAGTTCTGTTTTGTTCCTGCTGAAGATCTTTAACTAAAGGCGTGATACTTACTGTAATTTAGAACTGCTTTTTCAATCATCATTTAAGAAATCGGTGAATGTTTATTGATGTAAGTATCCCGATTTGTGGAAGTAATCTGAATTATTTTACTTTTTTCAGTTCTCTTAATCTTAAATTTTGTATATTTATTTTCTTCTTATTTGAAAATACTAGAAAACTGAGAGTCATTTTGTGCATACGCTTTCTGTAATCTCAATTTAAATAATTATAAAATACTAATAATATTTTAATATTTATAAATAAGAAACAAATTTAACAGTTAAATTCTCTAGAGTTTTCCATGTCTTTCAATTGAAAGCTTATGCGACCTCAACTCCATAGTGCGTTTCGCCCAGGTACGACAGTGGGCTCATCAGTTAGATGCTGTGGTACCCTCCTAAGACGCAATTGTTATCTGTCGATGTTTAGCGACGCTTATAAATTTCACAGCAGTAATATACTGTGAATTTTATTTCTCTAGGGGTGAAACGCACTATGGAGTTGAGGTCGCATAAGCTTTCAATTGAATTTAATTCAATCACTCCGCTTAAAAATGAAATAATTTTCTTATTTCATATAATCTTCGTTTTCCATGTCTTACAAAATAATGTAATAAGGCTTGCTAGTTTTAAAAATGGTCTGAGAAGTTTCATAGTTTTTGTTTTTTTTGGAGAAGTTACTTATGTATGTAAATAAAGGGTGGGCCAAATACAAGTTTGTTTTTAAAAGTGCAATAAAATGAATAAAATTAAATTTTGTCTATGTATTGTAATATTTTTCCTAGGTTCTTTAAATAAAACTAATTATTCCTTTTGGAATTTCTGCAAATCAAAACAATAAATCTTAATTTATAATCAACTCCAATACTTTTATTGAAACTTAAATCACACTTGTTTAATTACACTTTCCACAATTCAATAATAAATTCAGCTTTGCACACTTTCATAATCGTAAATAAAGTGTTCCGCTCAAAGTGAACACTCCCTTATATACTCAAATTAGTTGTTCTCGAAGGTTTTGTCTTAGAATGTTCTAGTTGTTTGGAATAAGGGGAAATGCATATGACATTGGAAAAGAGCTTCTTGTTCCTTCCATAGAGTAGGTATGTGATTTTCCAACAGATGGCGCTGTAGGAGTATAAAGCTCTGTTCGCAACAGTATTATGCCTTTATTAGTAAGAGAAAATATTCCCATTAATTATGAAATACAACGTCGTTTAAGCGATAGCAAAGCGAATGGTCGTGCACCTTCAATTGCTGAGTCAATTGGACCGAGATCTTTGTGCAGAATTCTTCTTAGCCTAGTGCGTGAAATGTTGAGCTGTTGCAGTCGATGGTGATTTTATGTTCGTAAATTGAGTCTCTCACTATCGGCTACAAAAATCACATTCTCGTCTGTACGCACCGAATGACGACAGTAACTATGAGTATTGTCCCCTAGCATACCAGTCTAATCAACTTTTTGCTCAAACTTGCGTACAGCAGATGCGGTGGGTGCTTCATTTTGGCCAAAACTTCTTTATCCAAAAACGCACTGATTTTGCTACAAGGCATTCACTTTGGAAATAAATTTTCAATATTTCCCAACGTTGATCCAGCGTAAGGCGATTCATTTCGTTACTGACTTTCTGTCAGGATTACAGATGGGAAACAGCTGTCTGCGTCCAAATACCCCATGATTTAAAAAGAAACTACTAGATCGCCCACTCTGTATTATAATATATAAAATCGGGAAAATAAGTAAACCGATTATGACATTACGTTTATAGGGAATAGATCTCCCAATTCTGTCTGTCTGTTCAACAGACCGGCTCGATCAAATTTCTACTTGGTAGATAGGATTTTAAAATATTCCCCCCTAGTGGTAAATTCCAAACAAAATATGTTTGACAATTTTCAAGAACGTGTCCATAATTTTTTTTTTTAAATTAAATTTATATTATTTATAAAAACTTTTAAAATGTTTTAAAATATAAGAAAATATTAAAAATAACCTCTACAACAATTTGCATATTTTTACTTTACGAACCACATTCATTCTACTCCTCAAAAAGTTGTTTTAGCCATATACAAAAATTATGTTGTCCTTGAAAATTTTTCTTTAATAACATTAATTTTTAAAAATTCATAACAATCTTTTAGACATGGTCGCTCCATCGTCGTGCGTTTCATTTTTTTTAATCATTTTTATGGAGTCTGTTATACATACATACATACAAACCGAGCAATATGGGCCTTAAATTTTTATCATAACATTAAAATTAAAATTAAGATATTGATTACTAACCTTTTTATTTTTTTTTTGTTTTCTTGCAGATAATCTTGGCGCTATACTACATATCAAACAACGACTATAGAAAAGTGAACCAAGTTTTCTTTTACATTTTCTTACTGTGATTCATTTTTTTTCCAAATTTTTCATTTATTTGTGTAAAATATTTAAGAGAGTTAAATAAAAATAAAGAGTGATATGTCAATTTTATACATATTGGCAATTAAATTTAAGTGAAAAAAGTGCGTATAAAAAAATAAAACATTGTTGAATAACAACAGGCGTATTTAAATAAAACGGGTGGGGGAGGAAAGTGACAAACTTCATTTGTCACTGATTTTTGTTTTTTATTTACTACTGCTATTCAGTCAGTTGGAAACAGGTCTTTTGCTCGCGAATACCTAAACCTCGATAATGGATCCGCCTAACTACAGTGGGTCCAGGTCGAGAACTTTTTCAGAAGCAATGGCAAAACCTCTCTGTTGGAAATATAATATCAGTTTTTGTATAGTTGTTGTAGCCATTGTCGCCTTAAATAACTTGGAATGCTGTACAGCGGCCGCTGAGAGACCCACACAAATTCTACCAATACAATCAGGTATTTATCTTTACAATTAATATATTTCAATGTGTTATTTATATCGTTTCCTTTTATACCAAATATATTAATTTTTAAAATTTGTATTTAATTTATTTGTTTTCAGATACATATTTTATTGTATTTACGCGCAATCCATTTCTTTCTATATCAATATATTTAAATTTTTGAATATGTTTACTAAAGATATTAATATTCTAAGGAAAAAGATTACAAGTTAATATAACAAATTGTGAAGCTTGTTGAAGTTTATTGAAAGCAACAGAAACCGAAAAAAAAAAAAAAAAAAAACAAATAATCCTCAAATTGTTTTCCAAGGGCCTGGAATAAAAATAATAATGCGAATATTGAAGGCATAGGATATTGATAATCCAATAAACCTCGATTTCTCTTCTATGAGTATATTTTTGTGGAGGAGACTTTGAATTTGTATAGAATCTAAATGTCTGATTACTGTCAAGGATTTAATTCAATAAGGGAGGAGGCTGATTTTATGTGCTTCAAATATAATATCCGAAGGTACAAATAACAACTTATTGTCTGAATCTGAATGATGTTCTTGAGAATTCGGTGAAGTGAAATCAATAATTCTCTTTCGAATAGTCGTTTTCAAGTTGCATTTGATTTATGATGAAGCTTTTGTCAAACTGTATTACATTTGAGACTTATGTAATTACAAATTTGAGATGGATTAAACAATGCTTTAGTTTCTTTATAATAGACTTGAATGTGTTATTTATGTAGTATGCGATTATTTAATTAAGATATGCTTAATTTAAGTTTAATTATTTAATAGTGAATTACTGAGAAACTTTGGCTCTTAACATTCCGAGATTGAAGAATGTATCATTTATTTAAGGATTTAAAATTAATATAAAATACTTCAAACATAAAGAGGATTATGGAGATACTCACTCATAAAGTACGAGTACTCTGAAGGTATCTATGCTCTAAGAATGCACATACAAGTATTTCACTTCCGATTTCAATGATTTTCGGTGTTCGGATCAGTCTGGTATGTGGAGTGGAGGTGTACTTTTACAAACAGGAACAGATTTGCGTTTGCTTAGATTTACTTTTTCAATATCTTAAAATTATATACAATATTTATATTTAATATTAAAAATTGCTAATAATATGGCTAAAGATTGATATTTATTAAAAATATGTAAGTAAATTTTGTCGTGCAACAGGTCGTAGAGAACCAGTACCTGGTGACTCTTAATTTTTAACTAATAATGCGTGCGTGTTAGCAGGAATGGAAGGGAGCTTCAATTTTCTGCCGATTGTGAACAGCCTATGAATGAGTAGCACTTTTCATGACAAGAGATACTCCTAGAGGATTTGTCACTTATTCACAAGAGACAATACACTCTTAAAAAACTTTTTTGCGTCTGCTAAGAATTTAACTCTTGATAGTTAAGTCCCATGCTTAAGATTTCATATGAAGAATTGCTTCCCTATAGTATCGTTTGGATCTACCATATTGTCATCAATCATATTCCACAGTTCGACATTTGATATGATTTGTAAAATATAGCGGATAAATCGTTTTTTTTTATATATTAAACGCGCACTCAAGGTGAAATTAGGAAAGTAGGATAGGATTGGTTAACGGAAATCTGTATTCTTCTGCACTTGAGAAGTCTTAACTTGGTGTGTCGCGTTTTTATTCTAGAGAAGAAGGGGTACCACGAACTTTTTCACCATTCCACCATCACTTGATACAATAATGTCAAGATAGTTAAACTGTTTGACCTTCTCAATAGTCTCCCGCCTTAGAAAAGTCTGGTGTTGTGTTTTGTTATCCGTCTGGTCGATGGAATACTTCTCTTTCAAGCCAAGCGTTACAGTCAGTATATCTCCCATTGCATGTAAAAACAAAATTGGTGACAGCTATCCATTATCTAAAATGTAGACAAGATTTCTCGATAATATCCCACGAGGATTGCTCAATCACCAAGTTTGGGGTCGAGTTTGAAGAAGTTGAGCAGCTTTTGCGTTGTTTCTTAAAAAGAAGCTTAAAGCTACCCTATAGTACTGAAAATCATATACATACTAATGCTTGATACTGGTCTTCCTGCTTAGTTTATTGCAACTCTGAAACTTCAGACAGACTACGTTCTAAGGACGACTGCAAAGGATGATAGGAGACTACCAAAAAAAAAATTACTATGCTTGTGATTTAAAAACAAGTATCATGGTTTGAGTCATGAAGAGATTTAGCAGAGTACTGTGGACATACACTACTTCTCCGGACACGTGGAAAAGCGAACTGTATAGTCTTATTGCTCAAGTAGACGAAAGAAAGAGAGTGGATTACACTCTAAAAACCAGAAATTCACTACATAGGGACGTATATGCAAGGCTTAACTATAAGCTGGTAGGAAATGATTATTTCACGGCAAAGTATTTAACCCATCTTTGTCACTTATTTTAAAAGCAACAGGGGTGATACTTCCTCTGAACTATATTCCTCACAGGATTGATTTGGAAGATATGTGTGGATTATGCAACCTCAGAGAACGTAAAAAAGTGTTCCATTTCTTGGGAAAGTGTCCTGTTTTAGTGGACACTAGAAGGAGTACTCTTGGAAAAAACTACATTAATCAAGATAGGTTAGGTTGGTGGGCTGACAGTTGATCTTGTTACCGTCACACTTAGATGTGGCCCCATCAACAGACTGATGCTCGTGTTCAACGTAGGAATAGCAATCGTAGGTGTATAGATGAGGTGCCCATTCTCCGTTGGTGCTATTCCTACAAGGAACACGTGCGTCGTTAAGTCGTTTTCGTTCGTACTACACTATTGAACTGTAGTTGAAGGCGGTTTTCAGAGTTTAGGAATTCATTTGGTATCGTTAACGAATTTTAACAAAATTTTGCTTTAAATGTCATGGAGATCCTCCAAGTCGTTGAAGAAGTGTCTCCCTAGATGTCTGTTTCTTAGATCATATAGCGCAGGGTAGTGACACAGATAGTGAGGAGTGTCCTCATGTATCTCTTCGTCACCGCATCCTCTGCATAAGTCGTCTATATTGAGTTTCATCTTTTTCTTATGGTTACCGAGTTAGTTGTGACCTGTGACCTGTTCATGAGAAGAGAAGTTGAATGATAACATCGGTCTTTTGTTAACTGAAACTAGGCCATAATTCTGGTTGTAAGACCGGAATCGAGAGAGTTCCATCTCTTGTTTGTTAATGCTAGAACTTTACTCTTAATTACCTGTTTAAGAATACAGGGTGGGACTTGCTGTGTCTGTTTGATTAGGATCAAGTGTTGATCCTATTCTTGCCAGCTTGTCAGCGCTTTCATTACCTGGGACACCACTGTGACCAGGAACTCAGCATAGTCTAATGTTGTGCTGTGTACCAAGAACCCTAAGCTCTTCGCGACAGCAAGTTGCAAGCTTTGATTTGATTTCAATGGCAGAAATCGCTTTTATTGCCGCTTGGTTATCAATGAAAAAGCTAATATCAGCTTGTCGTATTGCCACCATTGAGACTTATCTAGCAGTTTTCGTCACTTCCAGGACTTCAGCTTGAAAGACACTGCTGGAATGAGGAAGTCTTAATGAGCTGGATAGTCCAAGGGTTTCTGAAAAGAATCCTGCACCAACACCAGTTTCCATCTTAGAACCGTCGGTATAGATATCATCGATTCGCAAGTAAATGGCTCGTTGATTTGCCAGAACTCTCTGCTAGGAAAGGTGGTCTGGAACGGTTTGTCAAAAACTTAGCGGGTGTTATGTAATCAGTACATATCCTATTTCCCGTGTATTTCTGTAGAATATGTGCATGACCTATCGCACTATGTTACCAGTTACACGTTTGGCTAAGTCGAAGTGCGCTATTGTCATAATTTTAAGGTTGGTAGGTTTGTCTAATGCATTCCACCAGACGTTACCGTATGTCAGTACAAGGTCTGACTATGGCAGTATACATCCACTTGATAATTTTTGGGCTTGGTCCCCAAGTTTTACCAAATATTCTCTTGCAGGAGTAGAAAGCGAACATGGCTTTATTTGTTCTATCTTTAATGTTGAGACTCCAGTTCAATTTCTTATCCAAGATCACGCTAAGATATTTGGCGTGATCGGAGATTTTGAGGTGGGTTGCTTCAATTAAGGGAATTTTAAAAGTCGGTAGCTTCCTTTTGTTCCTAAAAAGAACCAGTTTGGTTTTTTACGGGTTAACCGCTAGACCGCAGTTTTTAGTCCATGCATTCACTATAGATAAAGTATTCTCTATCTGTTCGCTAATTGTGGAGGGAAATTTACCTGACGCTAGTAATGCTAAGTCATCAGCATTATGCAATTACTTGGTCTCCACTATATTTAAGTCTCATTAGAACTGCGTTCATCACGAGTATCCAGATAAAATCATAGTTGTTTTAGACGGAAGCATGCGTTGGAAAGCCCTTTACAATTATGTCAAGACTCCAGAAAACAAATCTTAAATGAACTTTTTTTAAGTTATGTTTCAATTTTGTAGATACTTATATTAAACAATGAAAAATGTATTAATACTTGCCAATTGACAGACGGCGTAGGCCATGTTGAAGAAATGAATGATACACTATTATTGTAATTTGTATTAAATAAAATCATTTTAAAATCTAATCTTATTCATACTACATACATAGATAGTAATTATAATATGAGAAGAATAACATATCTACATCTTATCATTACTTTTCAAACGGATAATTTTTGACATAATAATTACAGACTTTTCATAAACCGACTTTGCTTCTGGTTTGATTTCAGAATATAAACTGAAACAATCCACAAGTATCCAGGTGTTCTTCCGAATAATTTATCACAAAAACTACATAATATGGTACGAGTATATGATTTTAAAACATAGATACTTGTTTGTTTCTTACGTCACTCCCGTTGTTAAGTTAACTTAAATCACCTGAAGAAACTCAAATCATAATTGAAATTCAATCGATAGGATAGAAACACACATTTAAATAAATCATGTTCATAAAACTAATTTAGCAAAAAAAAACCCAAACATAGATAACATCAAAGATAATAAAACCATTTAAAAAATATTTTGTCTTTGATAAAACAGTGTCCTAAAATCGACACTACACAAAAGTACTCTCACACACTATCCCGCTTTTTGCTTTCAAATTGCAAAACGCGCACACACAATAAGCCCGCATCTACTCGTATGTTTTCGGATCACTTTGGTGGTAATTGTGAAAAATTGCATTCCCCCAACAATATATAGGACAGTAAATCCCGCAGCGGCAATGCAATGCACATTCTAATACAACAGCTTCTATATATGTATAAATAAATCTACGAACAAAGCCATACGGCTTAAGACCGTTATTGATGACATCCTCAAGTGATAACAATATATTTCACTCTCGCTCTTTGGATAAAGGCAAAGCGTACAAAAGGAAACGAAGGGCAGTTGTAATTGTTAGTTGTTGTTCGTAATTTATAGCTACACAAACTGCGACTAACTTCGTACCATTATGTCCAAATATCTGCTCGTCACTCTTGTGTACGTTTCTTGTTGTCCTCATTCTAATCAAATTACCTCAAGTTGACAACGAACTAGACGAATTCTTTAGTTAAACAGCGATGAAGTGTGGCGGAGAACTACAGCTGAATTAAATTGATCGCATTACGCAATTAGGAAGTCTCAATCTCTTCTTTTTTTGTGATGTCGTTGTTTATTTGTGGAGATATGTACATTATTCGTCAAAGCTCGTATCTCAAGTTGCTGACAGTACGTACAGATATTTGACATGAAAATAGGAAATTACTTGACGTTATGAGTTTTTTTCCTCTACTTTCATTTGAAATTTGTTCTAGGGGCATTTGTGTGAGTTAAATCTGGTGTTCTGACAAATATTTCAAAATATGGTCATAATTCCGTTAAAATTATAAAATTAGCTTTAAAAACAGTTTAAAAAATATATGTGACGTTAACAATCAAAACGGTGCTAAAGGCACTTTTTTCAAAATATGGAGTGTGGTATTTGCGTATTAAAGAGAGCTATAGAATGGTGGAAAAATTGTATTTCAAAACGGGCTGGTTTAGAAGTTATTACTATTTTAATGTTTTTAACAATCAAATGGGTGCTATTTTTCATACAATGCTTGTAATTTTCAAAACAGCTCTATTTTTTTCTAAATGAAATCAAATAGATAGGATTGTTTTTCAAAAGGAGCTAAATAATTTTGGGCGCTAAAATTGTTGACACTTACAAAAGGATCTTTAGTTTACCTATCGTATTCTTTGTTATCATTGTTTAATAAGTTTTAATGAATTCCAATAAAAAGAACTTTTCCTTACTCTAATGTTCTCTTCTTTTTTAATTTTACAGGCATTTGAGAATCAAAATTTAAGAAACTTATTTTCAAAACGCGCTAAATATATTTTTAACAAACAAAACTGCCTAAAAAAAAAAAACATTTCACTAAAGGACGAAAATAAAAGGTCCCTTTACTATTTTTATTGGTCAATCTAATAAAAAAGACTTCTACAAATTTTACAAAATTTACTGCATTAAATTATCTTAAATATTTTAGGAATTATAGTTTTCCGCCCTTTTGCTCGGTTTCATGTTCATTTTTTTAGCCTCTGTTTGATTGTTAACGTCACATATGTCTATACTCTGTCCAACAAAAATTGTCAGTACAGGGAAGATAGGACGTTTGTCTCTCATTCTGGTTGCATTGCCATGCATAAGTGTGTCGCCTTTTAAAGCTCTCACAGGGATTCCGTAGTTTAAATTATAAATCGCCGCAAATGAGAGTAAAAAACGCGTAGGGCTACCGTCTGCCGATTCAAAACGACTGAAAACAATATTCAATTTACCTTTTCCCACAACGCCAAGCGGTAAGATAATAGGCGCGTTTTTTTTAAGTTGAAAAGCAATACGACAACACTCAACATACTCATCTTCTTAAAATTTGTTCTCAAAAGCTTCAAATCCCAAAAGCTCCTTAATAAAAACCACTGAAAAAGCTCCTTGCTTGTAATTGAGAATGATAATGGTAACTCTGTTTTGATGTAGATAAAGAGCGCACGATCGTATTGAGTGACACTTGACACTCTTGTCTTGATCTTGACTCTTGACAGTATCTCATCATAGAGCTGTGTAAATCGTTCATTTCAAATGATCGAATCGTTCAACAATCGATTACGAAAATGATCCGACCTTTTCAACCAATCGATCATTCGATCATTTTCATTTCACTGAAATGATTCAATACTGTTCCTATTCGATATTAATTTCGATTTCGATGATAAGATTGACTTGTGGCTTTGACAGTTCTCACAAAATACTCTATGATGAGGCTAGATACTTCATGGATTAAAAAGTGTCAAAAAATTCAAGAAAGAGAGATTTTATTTGTTGCTTCGGAAAAGAGCAATTTTAGGGCTTTCGGCTAACATTTGGTACGAAATATACTTTGTACGTCATAACTGAATTCGTCCTCTATTCGTCAAGTCATAAACTGTCAAATTCCATCAAAGGATGGCTACGATGTCAATGGATTAAAAAACGTCTAAAAATGCCAAAAAAAAGAGATTTTATTTGTTGCTCCGGAAAACTGCAATTTTAGGGCTTTCGGCTGACATTTGATACAAAATATACTTTGTACGTCATAACTGAATTTGTCCTCTATTCGTCAAGTCATAAACTGTCAAATTCCATCAAAGGATGGCTACGATGCCGATGGATTAAGAAACGTCCAAAAATCCACATTAAACATACCGGATCCTGATACATCAAATAACATCAGTTCAACCCAACAATTGTTTTTGCGGCCTACAACATCAACGACCAACCCGATCAATCATTTTGTTCAATGCCGAGTTCAACCCAGAAGTTCCAGTCCTCCGTCCGTTTGGCGTTCATAATCCACGTTGATTGAATCGGAAGAAATGGAATCAAGTAAATCATGATTAATCGAGTCAACTGATATCGAAAATCGAGACTCATTGAAATGTTTGAGATTGAAATAGAAAATCGAGAATCCAGAATCGAGAATCATGTAAATGATTGAGATTGAGATCGATTGAAATGATTGATTTCGATCATCAATACTTTTCGATGATCGGATCAAAAAAATCGAATCGATCCCGATTGACACAGCTCTATCTCATCAGCAGTGGGATACGACGGTTGCGTTGGGGTGTACAACTTTTGCAAAGAATTACAACAACAATTCCTTAAGAAAAGTCAGTAGCTTGCTCTTTTTTTTAGTGGCATTATTCATAACGTATTGTACTGAGGGTGCATCAGGCGCCACTGCTTTAGAAAAAGCTCTCCCATAAGGCCTGTACTGACAATTTTTGTTGGACAGAGTATAATAATATGTCTAATTTTGAACTCTTGTTGTGAAACAGAGTGAATATTTACTTTGAATTTGCGTCAATTCCCGCTTCCGTAATTTTTCGGTCAATTAACATTTTTGAGAGAGTTGTATCCTCTTTCTTGCCTTGATAATCTAAAAGGATCAGACCTAATGTGACTTTGCGTGTTCATACTTTTACGCAGTTTCCAAATTTTTGAAAGAATTGCATCAAACATTTTACAGCCTAGTAGTTTCCTCACAAAAAGTAACTTATGTCTGATTGTCCTGACTGTTTTCCACTAATTATTTGACAGCTAAACTGATAAATTTTTCTTAGAAATCTTGTTCATGGTGCTGAAATAACGAATAGTCGTGTTTTATGGAAAATTGATAGCCACTCAGTAAAAAAAAACGAAAAAACGATTATAATCACTTTTATATTCAGTCTCTTTTAATCTCAAAGTTTGACACGAATCTTAGAGTAATTTCAGATTTATTTTGACGTATTTAGAATATTTCTTTCCATATTCTTCCAAGCCCCTAGATTGAAATATTGATGAGCAAAAAAAATCGATATTTCGTTAAAAAAAATCAGATTTTGAAGATGTTTTTTAATCCATCGAAATCTAAGTCATCCTCCAATGGAATCTGACAGTTTATGGCTTGGTTGATGGGTAATATACTATATTTTGACCTACTTAGAGTATTTCTTTGTAGATGCTTTCCAAAGGCCCTAAAACCTCAAGAAATTTCGATTTTTCCGTGAAAAAATTAAGAAGTAAAATTCAGAAGTTTTTCATTCAATTGACAATTGAGATTTTTTGTACGTCTTTTACAAAATAGACATTTTGTTTTCCAAATGTCTTGACATAATAAAAATTTCTGAGAAAAAAAGATGCATTCCAGAACACATCCCAGTACCAAGCAAATGTTTTTCTGCACTCGATTTAAGCGCCATCTACATCTCAATATATCAACAATTTTTATTCATTCTATATTCACTCTGATTGCTGACCAAATTATATTCACTCTTGATGTTTTTATCGTTTTGTATGTAAAATTTTACTAGCTGGGATATTCTCTCTTTCAAAAAAAAAAAAACACAATATCTCAAAAACAAAAACTAGAGAAAAATGTTATAACTTTGTGAATGGATTACAAAAATTAAGAAATTTAACGTTTGTTTTGAGCGTTTAGAAGAGTTGGAGAGCTTTTAATAAAAGATACCGATGCACATTGGTTTTGGTCATCTGAATATCGCAATGAGAAGGCAACACATTTGTGTAGTGCGGCTTATTAAAGAATCTCTGAACTTAACAATATTTACATATGTCCGAAGCTGGGCCCAAGGGTAAATTGAAGGGAATTGCCTGAAGCACGAGTAATATGGTTAAATTGTCTTAGGGTAGGAATACACTGGCTATTTCACTGGAACATTGTTTTTTTAAATAACGATTAAAATAATCAAAGACAAGAAACATTGTGGCAGTGCTCAAGAGATGAAAACTTGCCCGTTATAGTTATATCACACGAAAGCTTTGAACGAACATAGGCCTTGGCGATTACAGCCAGATCAGAACGGGGAAAAAATTCTTGCATCGACCAAGGAAAACTAAACAGTTAATAGGATTTTCGGCGAGGGAGAATATGTGATCAACAAACACAAGGTGATAAATGATGAAGATATTGATCACAGAAAGCTGTTCGGTTTCCTCAATACAAGTGCCGCTCGTGGCTAGTGGCATAGCAGGTAGGTTCAACTGCAACGACAGAAGACAGTATTTAGTTTTTAAAGCATACAATTGCAAGGCTTTTGGGATTATCATACGCTGCAGTTTTAGTTCACCTTCGAAGGATATAGTTGCAAATCTGGAAACGAATATGAACAATTGAAGAAATAGTCGCCATCAAAATAATTTAATTGATTAGAAGTTTCAGACAGAAGATCATTGATTAAGTTGAGAAAAAAGATTGACCAAACGCAGCCCTGGAGTACACCAGCATTTATTTAATGAATATCGGATTTGACAAATTATATTTTACTTGTTTTGAGCGGTCCTAAAAGTAGTTTCTAAAATAAATGAAGAAAAGATTTATTTACACCAAATGAAATTATTTTCGATAACATAGTTTGATGCCAAGCTCCATCAAATACTTGTGAAATATTAAGTGAAATAATCTTTTGGTGAGATAAACCATCGGTGGATCTATTTCTACAAGAGCCACACTGCTTGTCATTGAAAAGAATATAATTCTTGAGTTGATAATTTATAGAGTTTCCATGGCCTTAGAAAGAAGTGACATAAGTGCAATTGGACTTTAGTTAGAAAAAGAATAAGATTCGACTTTTTTAGAGACAGGCTGGACAAATGCTGTTTTCTATCCATTAAAAAAGTGGCGAGTAGAGTAGAGGGAGCATTTAAAAATTGTACGCAACTGTTTTGTAACCTTTTTTTAGAAAAACTCTTGGGAACAGCGGATTTGTGTCTATCAAGGTCTTACAGTTCTCTTGGGACTGTACAAGTGCGAAAGGAGATTTGTCCCAATTAAAACGCTTGCTTACTTACTTAAGGTGACGCTACAGTCCGGGGTGGACCCGAGCCTCAACTAACAAGCTTCTCCATCTAGCGTGGTCCCTAGATAGCTTTCTTCAGTTGCGCACATCAAGTTGAGGTCTTCTCCCACTTGTGTGCTCTACCTGAGTAACGGTCTTTCTCTACTGCGCCTTCCCTCGGGGTTGGAATCGAAGACTTTCCGAGCCGGAGCCCGGACCATTTGGGTCCATTCGCTCTACATGACCTACCCAAGCAACACAATTATCTCTTACAGATATCTTGAAAACGTATTTTCCAAGTGTTTTCGACTCTTTGAACAATCTTTAAGAGATATTTAATACCCAAAAAGGCCTAAAGGGGAGGAGCCTATTGTATTGAACAAAGAGTTCTAAATAAAGTGCTTGTAAGACTTCATAAAGATCATTCTTTTGATTAATCTATAAAGATACTTTCAAGTGGTTTTCAAGATATTTTCATTTTTGAGTATAAAGTGTGAACTTCGAGGAAGAAAAATATATAAATAATGTCTTTCTCTTTCACGCAAATACAAGTTTAATGCAATTTTAATAAAATGGATTGAGTGAAAATAAAATGCCAAGACATGGCGAATTCCTTACTTTTATATTATGACTGTATTTTCAATATTCATATTATTACCTTTTGCTATTGTGTGTTTTGATATGCGAGAAAAGATTTAATTTGAAACTGCATACTCTACCCTACTTGAAATAAACGCGCCTTCAAATAGAAAAGCATTTTCAAAGAAATATATTTAGAAATTAATGTTAAAATTCTCTCACAACAAAAAAAGAGACGTTTAAGTATGCAATAGATATGGCCGACGCCGATTCATTCTCTTGTATTTATGTGTATATGTGCCAGGTATTCCTACCTACAGGGTGCTTTATTTTTTTAAATGATTTTTTTTGTTCGACCTGAATAGTTTTAAAATGTAAAACTATTTCAGCAGGTAAATAAAACTTAACAGATTTATAAACTGAGCGACTGACTAGCACTTACGTTTTAACAATTTTGTATGAAATAAATATCTACTTTTAAAACAACTTTTTTGTTGCTACATAATAATTTATTGAAGAATGATTCAGGATTTTTTAGCATTTTTTCAAAAAAAAAAGTTGACAGGTTTTACACATGTTACAGAGAACAGATACAAAAAGCACTACTTTATAAAAATAAGTGAACAATATTTCATTGCTTAATTTGTATTCCACAAAGTGCTAAAATCTCTCTGGATTAAAAATCTGTTGAAAAGAAATGATAACTTGATATTTAATTGTTGCATCAACATTCTATCAAGGTACAAAATATTGAATTTAATTGTCAACCGATTAAAAAATCTCTGAAAGTTCAGAAAATTTGACATTATCCAGAATTAAAATAATACCCATTACCAATTTGATAGTATGGTGTAATACTTTAAAATTTTCATATTTTGCCAAAATACTGCCAAAGCTTATCAAATAACAACATTTACCTTTCTCGTTTACTTACACCCGTAGAAACTGGAAGTCTCCGCATAGTAAACGATAAAACATAAAAATCTAGTATAATATAAAACATACGAAAAAGATATTTCGTACAGCTATATCTGTATTTATGAATATAATTTACATGCCTCATTCTTATATATACATAAGTCTGAGATTTATAATTCACAATAATATAATTTTTCATAACGAATAGACGTAACTTATAAAAATATTCTTTAATAAATACGATAATTTTTAGTGCGTTATCTTTAGTTTGGTTTCTTTATAACTGGTCATAGACTAGATAATTTGTATTGTAAAAAATATAATTTTATCTTCAACATACTCGTACGTTAAACAATGTCACCCTTTACAAAAATACATGTATTTTATATAGATTCACTACGAATTTTTTAATTACTCTTTAATACATCTTAAGCACTTCACGATAAGATATCGAAACTGAAATTCAAAGCAAAGAGTGAAAAAAGTGTAAATAAAGTGTAAAGGGCGAATATAGCTGTCAGTCAAATTCAAAGAAAAAAGAGCAAACATGGTGTAAGCAAAGAGTAAAAGAAAATGATAACAAATTCACAACAATCAGTTTTTGTCTATTTTCTATTATAATCATATGCAACTGCGCGCAACTTCAACTAAATATTTGAATTGTTTTTTAGCTAGTTTTCTCTTTCATATCTTCTTGATTGAATGGGAAGTGTTGCACAATATACAAATGTCGGGTGAAACAAAACATTTTGTTCAACCAAAGAGGAAAATAGTACTCGTACTACTTGAAGATACCATGTTAAGATATCATAAAGACGTTTTAATGAATACGTCCACAGAATATCTTCAAGATGTATTCGAAAGATTAAAATGAAAAATTCTTTCAGCATTTTAAAACTACTCCTTTTAAAAAGGTTTTAAAGCATTTGTCATGAATATCTTTAAGATGTTTAAAAGATGTTTTATTAATAGTATAACAGAAAGAACACTTTTAAAGAGCGAATTATGAGATTATAAAGTGAAATGGTATTAAAAAGATTGAACTAATAGCTTGTTAAGAGCTGATGCATTTATTGAAGTACTCTCCAAGAGTTTATGTGTTGCTTGGGTAGCCATCTCAGTCGTTGTACTTTAATTCGTTTGACTTGGTCAGTTTCGCTATACAGCCCGTACAGTTCTCCTCCATTCCCCGTCTATGCAGAAGGGACAAACGATCACACGGAGAATTTTCCTCTTGAAACATCCTAAAGCGTTCTTATCCATTTTCGACAAAGTCCATATCTCTGCACCACAGATAAGGACCGGGATGATGAGAGTTTTATAAAGCGACAGAATTGCTTGAGAGAGGACTTTGCTACTCAATTGATTTCTTAGTCTAAAGAAGCAGCGATTGGCAAGAGTTATTCTCCGGTTGATTTCAGCGCTGGTGTGACTGTCTGAATTTATACCGATACCTAATTATACAAAATTCTTAACTACCTCAAAATTATAACTGTATATGGTAACGTTCTGTCCAACACGTCGATTATGTGTGTCCTTTCTTGGTCACAGCATATACTTGGTCTCGCCCTCATTTACCGTTAAACCCATCTTCTTTGTTTCCGTCTAAATGCTCTCAAATGGGCCACTGACATTACGCATTGCTTTTTCCAATAATGTCAATGTCGTCGGCATATCCGAGTAATTGGACGGACTTTCGAAAGATTGTGCCTACACTCTAAAATTTTTTGTGAGCTAACAAAAGTAGTTTCATTGTAGACGGGTGTTGAACCGTACATATGACCAAAAATATGTACTACCTACCTTTGCGGCACTGTATGTAGTAAATTTTGTCTTAATTGTTGGTCCTGCAAACATCGGTACAGGTCTTTCTAGCTTGTTTAAAAATATTCCGAATTCGCTGAGTAGAATTGGCTTTTTTACACATAAATCTTACCTCTGTAACCCCAGTTACCTCATTACAGCTCAAATCAAACCATGAATTCTCTTTCTTTTTCATAATTGTTTATCTATTCGGGAAAAAAATTCTCATTGTAGAAAGAATTGATTTTGATATCATCTGCACTGAACTCACTTAATTGAGGACGCTTAGTGACAAGTTAAAGTTCCTCTTTGGAATTTTTTCTCTAGATGAATTTTATTGACACGAGGAATTGGCAGGAACGACCCAATGGTCTGATATGCGTATAGGCGATATAGTGTATTTATGATAGTCAGATGTAAGAAACAAAACTACATTGTTGTCAGAATTCCGATTAGACTTTTTAACGAACTGAGTGAGAATACTTAACTCAGTGAAAAGCTCGGCATTACTTGCTCCGAATATTGTCTGACCAGAATAATACAGTCACGAATAATTAAGTGTGTGCATTGAAATCACCCATCACCCCTATCAACAGTTTCATTGTTAGGGTAAGAGAAACAATTCCCTGAATAGAGTCCACCACCGCATCGAATTCGTTAGAAGTCAAGAGGCTATCCAAACTTGAACTGCGATAAATAAAACATCATTTTGGTTTATGAATACCAGAAAGCCAATGACTTAAAACCCAAGGATTTTGGAAATAATTGTTCCCTAAGTTACCTTTTTCCGATGAAAGCTTCACTTTTTGCAGTTTGGTATAAAATTAAAACATATTTGTTTCGGCTCCGTTTGATAATTTGCCATAAATGGAACTAACAACACAAACTTTCAAAATGAAAAAAAATGATACAAAATTCTTTTACTCTGTCAATAAACTACTCCTCTGAGATCTTTCTTGAGACTCTATTTTGTTATTATTTTATACATTTTACATAATTTTCTTTAGTTAAGTTTCTTTAGTTAAAAAGATTCAAAACATCGAACGTCAAGACTTACAAAAACTAAAAACTCTTGCTGTCCGATACAACATTCAAGGCCACTTCGTAACAGTCCTTGAATCACAGAGCAAAGGAAACTTGGCTTTGTTTATACTGTATCAGTTACTATTTACATACACAGATAACTGATGTATAATGCTAAGGATTTTTTTTCCTATGATGAACAAAGTTGATTACTCCTCAAGCAGTCCTATGAATATTGAATGTGAAAAGGTTTGTCAAAAATGCAAATGGACACACTCAATTCAATTCTTGTTTTGACGTAGAATACTTTGGCGACATTTGACTTTATGTTGGCTAAAGAATGATGCGAGTTGGAAACATAAACTTTTCTGTGGTTTTAATGGAATTACGGTTGCTATAGTTGATGGGTTTAATGCATACTTGAAGTGGTGTATCTTTGAAGTGGTAAGACTTGTAAGTGCAACCACAATTCAGAGGATTTGAAAAGAGCTCTTTTGAGAGAAAGAAGACATTAACCGGATTTGCGGATGGGTAGTAAGTGCTGCCTCTTGTTGTACACCTAAGTACTTGACTTAAATGTGGTTGGTAATGGCTAAAATAGTTGGCAATCGTCTTTTTGATTGGATAGTAAATAGTGTGTGGATTTTCGGAAGAACATTTAATGCGCTTATAAAGGTTATTATGTGATGATTATTTTATGTTTCAATGATTTTAAGTGCTTAATGGATTTCAAATATCAAGTCTGTAGTTGAAATTACATTTAAAAAAAGGCAAATTTCAAATGAAGCCAAGATCATCCAAAATGCTTGAACTGAAACTGAAGTGATTTAAAAACGTAATTAGCAAACTCATAGTGATGCAAAGTTGTTTCCCAAACAAACTGTCTAAGAAAGTACTTACATTCCACATTTAGTTTGCATTGTTTTATTCTTCTTATTAACGGGAATGATGACAAAGTAATTTCAGTCAAGTCTTCTTACTGTCACACTTACTTTCAGTGTATTCGTATTTTCTTTTACAGCTTGGACAAAAAATGAGAAACATACCTTTGCAAAACGAAAATATTTGCTTTACGCTTGAACAACGTTGGGAAATATTGAAAACTCATTTTCAAAGTGAGTGCTGTGTAGCCCAAACATTGCGATTTTTGATAAAAAAAAAGTTTTGGCCAAAATGAAGCACCCATCGCACCTACTGTAGGCAAGTTTGTGCAACACTCATGGGCCCTGTGGTCATACGGCGCGCGCAGACGAGAATGTGATTCCTGTAGCTGAGACTGTGAAACTCAACTCGCGAACATCAATTCGCCATCGACCTCAATAACTCAACATTTGAAGCACTAGCCTCAGGAGAATTCTCCACAAAGATCTCAGATTATTCGCTTAAAAGGTCAAATTGACCCACAATTGAAGGCTCACGACTAGAACGCCGTTGTATTCCATAATTAATGGTAATGTTTGCTCTTACTAATAAAGCCAAAATACATGGACAATATTTATTTTTGTTAATTTTATTGCATTTTTAAAAATAAACTTGTATATGGCCCACTGCGTTGCTGTAGGATGATGAAAAATTGTCATGAAGCGTCTTTTTAGATAAAGAATGACACGTTTAATCTTTTTGAAAATCCACCTGCTAAAATATATAATTTTCTCATCATTTCCCTATAGAAAGTAAAGCTTGATTTTTTTTTTGAAACCTTTTTACATTATCCCGAGCACGCTGCTTCCAGTCATCTGGGCCAAATTCTTTGGCATCGACGATGGCTTGGTTCTTAAGCCGGAGGTTCGGTCTTCCTTATCGCCGCACAGTGCGGCGACTAGTGGAAAAAAATAAAAAAAAAATGTGCCAAAAATGTGAAGAAAGTATGCCAAATTCAAGGTAATAAGTCTAAATGAATGAATCGACAGTTTATTTATGATAAAGTACAATTTTCTGTTGTCAGAGATCGTCAGAATATCAGCAAAATAACAAATAGTGTTTTGCAGGATTTGTACTTACCGGTTGAAAGAGCGTTTACTGAAGAAAAGAAAAGAACATACGATATTTTTTTCGCTATCCTCACAATCAGCAGAGAAAATATAGTTATTCTAACTGCATATTTTTTTTTTACAAGTAAATTTAAATTTTTTTTTGAGAGTCCAATTCAAAGCTTCTTTTTTCGTGTTAAGCACTGACTTTGATAAGTCATATATTTTGTGTGGGGCCATATGGGAAAAAAGTGTTTTTATTTAAAGAAAGAAAACAATCATATCTTTTAAAAAAAGTAAGTTTTTTTTGCAACAACTTGCACTTTTTCTTGCAAAAAGTGTTTGTTTACGAGCATTTTTTACAGAATATGTTCAAACAGAGAGCTTTTTGATGTTTGGTTTTCCAACTCAACAGCCCCAGTACCTGGTGTATTGCAGTTTATGGATATAAAATTAAATATGCAATCAAATTTAGAAACTGAAGATCAGAAAATCTTAGCAAGACACGCATCAACAACTTGCTCAGAAATAAATAAACGTTGTCACTTCCATCGCTTATACACTCGAAGACTCGGATAGTGATCTTTTTTCGTAATTTTTTATTTTTCGGTTTTTCTTTTTGTTATTACTTTTTTTGAACAATTATTTTTGTCAACAATAAAAGCATCCCTTATATTTTGCAAGATCTTTTATGCGATATATTCTGTGGTCGTTTTGCTTTGAAAAAATGTATATTTTCCTACTAACCTTTAAAATATTACAACTTTTGTATATCGAATAATCATCAAATTTTTTAAATGTTTGGCTTCTAACTAATCATTTTACAATTGTAGGCGTGGCAGTGGGTGGATTTTTGTTCAAATAAATTTTTCTTATCAAACACATTAATTTTGTACATTTTTTCAATATCATACGAAAAATTTAAAAAAAATCAATTTTATAGCAAAAGTGGGCGTGTCAGTGGGCGAAATTTGCGCTATTTTAACTCATAATTTCTTCACCGACCAGAATATTAATAATTAAAATCACTATCGTACTAGAAGTTTTCATGTAACCAATTTATTACCAAAAATGGGCGTGGTAGGGGGCGTGAAAATTCCTCAAATTGAGTAAAATCCCCTATTTATTACATTTAGCAACCAATTTTTTATCACAATTATCTTGATTTTGAAAAATAGATTTTTTTCCATTACCTGCATACAATCGACGCACTGTGCGCCGTGAGCCTGGGGGCTGCGATTCGAAGACTCTATTAGCCGGAGCATTGTTGTGCATTCGCTTAATGTGGCCCTGCCAATGAAGTCGACGTGTTTTTGACAACATCCACATCTTGGTACAGTTGGTAGAGTTCGCGGTTAATTCTTCTCCTCCATTCGCCATCTTCGCACACAGGATCAAATATCCGTCGATGATTTTTTCTTTCGAAAGATTCCAGTATCACCTCTCGATTTCTACTTATGGTCCAAAATTTGGCGCCGTAAAGATGGACTGTTGGTATAAGGGCTTTGTAGAACGGACACTCTTCGTCTTAAGAGTGAGGAGTTTTGAGCTCATTTGTTTCGCTAAACTCAAGAAGCAGCGGTGACGTTTTGCACTAATCAGTGAACAGATGTTTGTTTGTTTGCTGATAGCAATACTTCATCTTGTCCTCATTTACTTTAAGACCAACAAGTCTCGCCTGATCTTAAACAGCCATAGGGGACTCTTTTACAGAACGTTGGGACCACCCGATGATGTTGATATGGTCCCCATACCCAACAGTTGGAAAGATTTGTTGGATATAGTGCCCTCCGTGTTAACGCCTGCCCTGTGTACCATCTACTCTAAAACGAAATTGAAGAAATCACATGATAGCGCATGTTCTCCCTATAGTTGCACATTGCACAGCATATTTTCCAATATCACGCGACATAGTTGGATTAGTTTCCTGGTATCCCGAAGTCGCTCATTGTCACATAGAGTTCCTGACGATGAATGATATCATATGCGGCTTTGAAGTCGATAAATAGATAGTAAGTCTCGACTTGAAATTCGATGGTCTTTTTCAAGATTTAGCTCAATGTGATTATTTGGTTCACGATCTGGTGGCCCGGAAGGCACACTGGTACTTTCTTACTAAAGTCCCAATATAAGATTTCATAATTTATATTTTATTTCTCCTATTATATTCACAATGGAGATGCAGATGAATTTGATAGTTTGCAACCAATTTTAGTTAAGCTTTCAAAATCAATTTCCATAAAACCATTATGTTTAAATATTGTTTTTTTCTAAGCTCTTTGTCTTATATATATATGAAATCAAACTTCACCAAGTACGTTTTAAATGGAAATTAAGTACGAGGGCGGGTCAATAAGTCCGTGACTTTTTGAATTTCTGACCTCTTTACTGAAACAGCAACACTGCTCGTGTCAACAGGCATCTGTCAGTTGACTCCTGTCAAAATTTAAACTTGCTGCGTCAGTTAGTTTGTGCTTGAGGAGAAAATGGAAAAAAGTAAATTTCGTGTGCTTATTAAGCATTATTTCTTGCGAAAAAAAACCATTACCGAGACCAAGGCTAAGCTTGATAAATACTATGGGGACTCTGCACCATCGATTTCAATGGTAAAAAAGTGGTTTACTGAATTTCGTTGTGGCCGTACAAGCACTGAAGATGCCGAACGTCCTGGACGCCCAGTTGAGGTCTCTACACCCGAAACAATCGAAAAAATTCACGATATGGTGTTGGCCGACCGAAGATTGAAAGTGCGAGAGATTGTGGAAGCCGTAGGGATCTCGCATGGCTCAGTGGTTTCAATTTTGAATGATCACTTGGGCATGAGAAAGCTTTCCGCAAGATGGGTGCCGCGTTTGCTGACAGTCGACCACAAACGCAATCGTGTAACAACTTCACAGGAAGGTTTGGCGTAATATGGAGGAGTTCTTGCGCCGTTTTGTAACCGTGGACGAAACATGGATCCATCACAACACACCAGAGACCAAACAACAGTCAAAACAGTGGGTTTCTAAGGGTGAATCGGCGCCAAAGAAGGCCAAGGTGGGTTTGTCTGCCAATAAAGTTATGGCGACTGTTTTTTGGTATGCACGCGGGATAATCCACATTGACAAACTTCAAAAGGGAAGAACAATCAATGGGAAATATTATGCCAACTTATTGGACCGATTCAATGACGATTTGAAAAAAAACCGACCTCATTTGGCCAAGAAAAAAGTTCTTTTCCACCAAGACAATGCAAGGGTGCACACATGTGCAGTTGCCATGGCAAAAATCCATAAATTGGGCTATGAATTGCTCCCTCATCCACCCTACTCTCCAGATTTGGCTCCGAGCTACTACTTCTTGTTCCCAAACCTGAAGAAATGGCTTGGTGGTAAAAGATTTGACTCCAATGATGAAGTAATCTCGCAAACAAAGGCCTCGACAAATCATTTTTTTTTGAAGGGATAAAAAAATTGGAGAAGCGTTGAACAAAGTGTATAGAGCTCAAGGGAGACTACGTTGAAAAATAAAATTATTTTTTTTTATCAAAAAATCTTTGTTTTATTCCAAAAGTCACGGACTTATTGACCCCGCCCGCCCTAGTCAATGATTTTAGTGATCCAGGACTCGTTTGTGATAAACAGCTTAGTATTTGCTGTTGTATATACCACATTATCAAAATATCCAATTCAATACTTGGCTTTACTAAACGCTTATCAAACGAGTTTTCTGATCCATATCGTTCAAAATCTGGTATCAATAACAAACTGTACAAGACGGCTTCAAGTCTGATCTTCTCTATGATGGTGTTGCCCAAGGCTTCGTTTAATCTCCAACTCTCTTCCTCATTTTTATAAATGATCTCTTATTTGAAACTTCTGATCCACTTCATTGTTTTGCCAACGACAGCTTTTCATACTCGTTTTTAAATTCACGTCCATCTCCTTTGGAAGTGGAATTGCAATGGTATCGTATGATTAACTCATTAAACTTCGATCTTTATAGCATTGTTAAATGGGATATAAGGAATCGTGTGGAGTTTAATGCTTCGAGAACTTAATGCTGACATTTATCGTTAAAGCAAAATACATCCCTATGACATTGTCCTTGAATGGCACAGGCATTTGAAGAACTCAAAAAGCTCTAAGTACTCGCTGTGTGTCAATGGCGATCTTCGTTAGAATGACATAACATTCTCGAGACCGCCAAAAATGTTGTCACCAATTCTGATTTGGCCACAATTTATAAGGTATTTATACATCCAAAACTCTCTTCATTTATTAGATAGAGTCCAAAACAGAGCAATAAAACTGATAGGAACCAGAACTGCCATGGAATTATTACCATCTCTTGAACATCTCTTGAATTTTTCATGTGTTTCCTTGTGTTATCGCTTCTTTCACAAGCAATGCTCACTCGAAGTATCCAGTTGCATTCCTCCCCTTTATCAGTTCACAAGTTATAACTGTTTCGCTAGGAATGCTCATCAGTTCACCCTTGAGCCTAATTTTAGTCGGACCGCCAAGTACAGAGATTCGCTGTTTAGTCACACAACACGATTATGGAATAACTTACCCGACGTGGTTTTCCCTTGCCATTTCAATTTGCAAACATTCAAGACCAATGTTTATCGACACCTAATTTCCCCAATCGCTCGTGGTATGTATAATGTATATGGCTTACATCATAAGGGTATCATAATAAGCCCTTGAGCGGGTGTGTGCATTATAAAAAAAAAAAGAAAAATCAACTACCTAAGTTAAATACATCGAAGCCGTCCAGCGTAAGCTTATTCGATTTGCCCTGCATAGTTTGCTTTGGGATGGTTATTATCAATTACCTCCAAGCTCACATTACTAACACCTGATTGGCTTTTATTCCCTTGAAAAACCACTTAAAACCGTAAATATAATATTTATTTACAAAATATTAGCCGGTAATATTAATTACCCTGCTCTATTAACTCTTAATTTTACTTGCGATGTGTACGTCGTACGAGTATATGAGGAAATCCAGCGTACCTTAAGATTTTCGTAAAAAAAAAAAAAAAAAAAATCAAATCATTAGCACACCAAAACAGTTGATGTTTTTATAATCAAAGTAACGTCAGAAATGTAAATCAAGTCGCGTTACTAAAATTCATCAATGCATCAAAAATTAATTGATAAAAATATGTCGAGTTTCTACACAGGTGGACAAAAAAATAAAAAAGTAGTTAATTTCAAAAACCGAACCTACATATCCTTACGTATTTTCACGCGCTGAATTTGAATTCTTAAGTTAGAATTGGTCCACCACCCTCCAGTTTTTTCAAATCGTAAAAAACTTACGATAAGTTCATCGACCATTTTTTTTTCGGAACTGTTCACTATTTTGTATGTTTAAAATATTTTTTTTTAAGTATCACTTACTTTTTGCTATATGCCCTTATTTCATAACTTATACATCAATTTAGTGTTTAAAATTATAAAATAATAAAATAAAAGTCCAAGAAACGTACATGAAATAAGTTAAAAATTTTAATCAATTTTCGTTTAAAATAAAAATTCATTTTAAATAATCTATTTAGTGGAATAAAAAATGATACTTAATACAGTTACTTTTTCAGCACTCACTCTCTGGATAACTTCAGGTTTCTAGGCATTTCTAAGCTTTTTTTGAGTGTGCTCTTTAATTTTCTACATCTAAAATAAAAATTACGCTGTCGAACATTTTTTTAATTCCTCGAAAAGTTTGTACATTTTTGAGGCACATTAACTTTTCTGGGCTGAATTTCTTCGTTTTTTTATATAAAATATGCACAAACAATTTTATTACGCTATATAAATACATCAAAAAGTTATGAAAAGAAAAGTGTAACGATCTAATTTTCAAAAAGAGCGAGGGACGTGTTTTTCTTAGTTCACCATTTCAATATTATTAGTGGCACACTCAAATATCAACATAGATTATACTTAGTGAAGTAACTACAATAATTACTTCAATTTTCAGGTGGATCAAACATTGCATCAAAAAGTTACAAAGTTTTGAAATAAAAAATCATTGAAAGGGACAAATTAAATTATTAAATTTCGTTGTTTTTACGTAATAAAATACGGAGGCTATTTGAAAAGTTTTCGGCCTAACATAGAAGGCGTTGTTTTAATAAATAACTTTTAATTCCTCAAACAGCCTTATACATATAATAATAGTATCTGTATGTGAAGTTTCATTAAAATTGGTCGCGAACTTATATCAGTGCAATTTTCTGTTTGAACGAACCTATTGCTAAAAACGAAAATGGAAAAAAAATTAAATTAGAGCCGTCAATAAATATTTGGTCAAAAAGAATATGACACCAAATTAAATTAAAGATGACTTCGATGAGACATTGGGGGAATCTGCACGTTCGTATTCCACGGTCAAAAAGTGGGCAGCCTTATTTAAACATGGCAGACAGAGCGTCGAAGATGATCGCAGAAGCGGAAGGCCAACAACATCCACCTTTTCAGAAAACGTTGATAAAGTTCATAAAATGGTTTTAGACGACCGAAGTTTAAAAGTGCGAGAAATAAGCAACACCATGGGGATATCTTCTGACCGGGCTTACCACATTTTGACCGTAGAATTGGGGTTGAAAAAATTGTCCGCAAGGTGGGTGCCGCGTTTGCTGGGCGAAGAATAAAAATTCAATCGAGTTGCAATCTCTAGAGAGAATCTAGCGTTATTTCGGAGGAATACCAGCGATTTATTGAGAAGATTCATTACCACCGAAGAAACATGGATTCATCACTATATTCCTGAGACAAAAGAACAATCAAAACAATGGAAGCATAGCGGTTCTCCTCCACCGAAGAAAGCCAAGTCGTGTGCTTCAGGTGGGAAAGTGATGGCGTCAGTCTTTTGGGATTACAAGGGAATTATTTTTATTGATTACCTTCCCAAGGGCCAAATTATCACTGGTCAATACTATGCAAACCTGTTGGACAAATTGGATGAAAAAGTTGCCGAAAAAAGACCAGGATTAGCCAAAAAGAAGATCCATTTTCATCAGGATAGTGCTCCCGCACACAAGTCGGTTATTGTCATGGCTAAACTTCATGAACTTCGATTTGGTGTACTGAACCACCTCACTTATTCACCTGATTTGGCATCATCAGACTATTACTTCTTTCCTAACTTAAAAAACATTTGGCTGGACGCAAATTCTTCAGCAACGATTAGGTGATTGCTGAGACGGAGCGGTTTTTCGAAGAGTTGGAGGAATCGGCCTATAAAAAGGGTATAGAAGCACTGGAACACAGATGGAATAAGTGCATTGATATAAGAGGAGAATATGTAGAAAAAGATTTAAAAAAAGTTTTAAAATTTATTGCGTTTTATTGATCAGGCCGAGAACTTTTCAAACTGCCCTCGTAGCTGTACATATTCAAAATTAAAACATTTTGTGTTGAAATATGCATAAAGATCATTTTTCTATTTAAGTCTTATTTAAAAACTTACACCAATAACAACTATTTTAATGAACTATATTTTTATATCTGCTAGTGACATAAAATCCTAAAGCACGCTGGCTTTCCTCATATATACGCAGGCACTCTATGACAATATATTTTCGTAAAAAAACCAAGCTCCAGACATCCGAATTGACATTATGATGGAAGACGAAAAAGTGTGCCTTGCAATTTGTCTATAAGTATGTATGTATGTCTGTTCTTCTTAGATGTGAAATGTGATACCCGTAAGACTAGGAGAAAAATTACTCAATAAATAATAGCTTGATGCTTAGCTTTATTTTTTGGTATTTGATCACTTTGAAATGTGAATCCAATTAACGTTCAATAAAAATCCAAACACCTTTTGTTGTGGCAACAATTACGTATGTATGAATACATTACTTTCGACTTTCAGTATAAAAACTAAGATTAATGTTGACTTTTAATCACTTTATCGCAAATTGTCTGCAGGTAGAAACTTTTAAAATAATACAGTGTGGGACGCTAAAAAATTAAGTAAACTTCGAAAATAAATGTAAAGTCAGGAACGCTCAGAATAAAAGATTGACAAATGATTTTTCTTTCTTACATTTATTATCTCGTTGTGGCTTGTTGATACTTTTCAATGGCTTAATGAGTATATCTGTATTATTAATTTTCAAGGCTTTTAAATAATTCTTTGAAGGGGGAAATTATTGATGATTATTTTCTGAAATATATCTTATAGTATTGCGTATCAACGAAATTTGTCATGGCGTTGCCCCGTTGGCGCCTGATTTGTTTTCAAAAATAGGATATATAATTTTTTTGTTATACTTATAAGGTTCTTAAATGAAAAGAAGTAAGTACTCGAAATTGGTATACCAATTTTTTTTTAAACATTAAGGAAATCTATATATATGTACTTTATATTTGATATGTACATTGTACATATATCAAACTGATTTTTAAAAAAATTTCTCCAACGATTTTTCTTAAATAATGTACCTATAGTTTAGATATTTCTCCAAAAAATTAGATTAAATTTAATTTTTTATGTTAAAAAGTGTTTAAAGAATTGTTTTCTCTCATAACATCCATGTTTTCTATATACAGGGTGTCCCAAAGTCACCACCCCAAATGAAAACCATGGATTCCTGAGGCCATTTTAAGTCGAAAAACTTAAAAGGTTATTTTCTCCTTTTCGTCCCGTTTTCGAGTTTTAACGGTTTTATGATTTTTCCCTTAACTGTCTTTATATTTGCCAAACTACTTCCGATTCCTAAGATTTTTTTTATAACCAATCAAGAATTTATTACAGTTTTAGTTTGTCCAAGTACTTTTTTTTCTGCGGACAACCGTTTCTCCGCAATTTTGCATCAAACCCATTTTTTTCGTTTTTTAAGTAGTTTTTTTTCATTTTGATATCATTTTATTCAAAAAAACACGTTAATGAGTATTAATTTTTTTTCACTTACTATTAAAGCCCAGTTCATTTTCTTAAAAATAATAAGTGAAACAAATCAATACTCATTAACGTGTTTTTTGAATAAAATGGGTTTGATGCAAAAGTGCGTAGAAACGGTTGTCCGCAGAAAAAAAAGTCCTTGGACAAACTAAAACTGTAATAAATTCTTGATTGGTTATAAAAAAAATTTTACGAACCGGACGTAGTTTGGCAAAGATAAAGCCAGTTAAGGGAAAAATCATAAAAACCGTTATAACTCGAAAACGGGACGAAAACGAGAAAATGACCTCTTAAGTTTTTCGACTTAAAATGACCTCAGGAATCCATGGTTTTCATTTGGGGCGGTGACTGTGGGACACACTGTATATAAAATATTTTAAGTTGTATTCAACTTGAACTATGCATTTAGAATGTAATCAGACCAAAATTTAAGTCAAAGTGTGTTATGTTTAAAAAAAATTCAAAATAATTCATTATTTGTACCAAAATGTAGGCTTTTGCTTATAATATTTTCTTGTTTTTTTAACTGGATTTTAACATGATAACAATTTCTTTCATTTGTTTGTAAGTAATTGATTAATTTAAATGATTACTTCCATTCAATTAAATTACACTAAAAGTTTTAACTCTTCAAAATACTAATAAGACTAGAACTGACAATAACAATTATAGCCATGTGAATTTATGATAAGAATATTAAAAATTCAATAAAAAAAAAGTACGTATACGCCCGAGTGCACTGTTGCTTCATACCAAAATAATATGTGGATATCAACTTCATACCAAAATAATATGTGGGTATCAACTTTTCACAAAATGACCATAGCTACCACTTCAAAGAAAACCACAAATGCAGTGAATATTAAATTTTGTGGCCCAAAATCGGGGTACGGAAAGTGTTCGCTAATAGGGATGCGTTCATATTAAAATTTAATAAAATAAAAGTTGAGTGTGAGGTATTACTACAGATATTTCTTTTATTTCAAAAGCTTTTATAACATCGTTCAAATAGTTGCCAAAGTTTTGTTGTGTGGTGCACATGCGAAAGGTCATAACTGTGGTTCTTATATGAGGCTGAAATTGCGCGATGGCATAGATTATGTAGACTTTGAGCGAACTGGGTAGTTTCTGGCTTATTGGCTTAAGTTAGCCTCACAAATAAAAGTCTTACGGTGACAAATTGGACAATTTCAGTGGCTAGCTTACGTAGTCTATGCTCTCAAATTAGTCGTGCAGAATGCGACTAAAACTGTGTAAACAAACAAGACGTTTAGTATTGATGTACGTGTTTTCTAAGAATATGGCACCTTTTACAGCTTTCACGTGAGATCATGCGATTAGTGAATTTTTCAAATGTGATTATATGTGAATTTTAGTTTAATATGACCTTAAAAAAGATTAAAAAGAAACACCTACAAATGCACGTATTAGTAAGAACTAAATCTTTTATTTACAAAATAATGTCGCACACCTTCAATTTGAACAAACAATTTATTTTATACTTATAAATTCTTAGCTTACTTAAGACTATGATCGCTTAAAGATATTGTAGCCATATGCTACTCCACAACAGAAAATTAGATAGTTAATATATTAAATAAGACTAGTATCGCTCTGTGGGGAATTCGACACTATTGCCCACACTCTCGAAATTAATCCTCACTCAAATAAAAGCTAGCTTATTTGCTTTTTGAAACATAATCTATCTTATTATAAATTTGGAAGATATCACCAAGAAGTAACAAATAAATTAGACACAAACGTATTCATTGTTTAATTGAACAAGGATTTTAGTTCTTGAGTTTAACTCAAATCAGACTAATTGCGCATCATAACTTACATAATAATATTCATAAAGAGCGGTTATTGAAATAAGGAAAATGAAATCAAATTCAGTATGTACCAAAATTAGCTTCATGATCAAATTAATTTTGAATATGGAGAAAGTTACACCCTCGGCTTTGTGCCCGCAATAACTTGATAATCTTATCATTTTTCATTTCAATTTCCACGACCAAGTCTCCCATTGATGGCGCTGAAGTTTTACCTAAATAAACCAACTTTCTTTGAAAAAGAAATATCATTGGAAAAGCAACCTCTTACTCAAATTTGTCGGTGCGTTCCCTTTGAAGTAGAAAAATTTTTCAAAGTGGATATTCAGCCATTCCATTTTGAAATCTTCCATTATTTATCCTTAGAAGTAAACACAAAAAAATATAATAACTTGAAAAAACTTGAGTTACTCGTAACTTCAAATTTTTTTTTATGATTATTAAAGGAGAGGATTTAATAGGAGATGATGATGCCCATTGGTCTTGAAAGCTTGTGTATCACAATGAAGGGGAAAAATCGAGAGCTGCAGAGTGTTCCACATTCTAGAAGTGCATCTAAAGAAAGTGCTTCTACAGCTGACAGTAAGTCCGAAGTTATACTCAAAGGCAAACTGATAATTTGATAATGTAACTGGCTATTTCAATTGAACATTGACAATAGTAAAAGCGATAAGACAGTGACGTTACGATCATGTTAAAGAGAATCAAAACTTATGGATTTGTCACCTATAAGGTTTAGGGCTCTATTCTGAATTCTATCCAACAGGTTCAAATGAGTAATGGGGGCACCCGCTCAGATATGAGAGTTATACCCAAGTTTAAGGCGGATGTACATAAGTCTTATAGATGGTAGCCAGGTCAGAAGGGGAAAAGAATTTACCTGCGGGTTTGGTTCGTCGAATATATGATTATTCCGTAAGAGATGGTCATGAACATACTTACTGACTATGGAAAGCTTTTCTGTTTCTTTGATGCAAGTGCCATTCCTGGATAATGGCATGTATGGTATATTTTGTTTGGCCAACAGAAGTCGGTTTTATGTTTCTATCAATATCAGAATCTTATGAGTTTATCATACGCTGCTGTTTCAGTTCCACAGATGATGAACATGGTTGTGAGTCTGGAAACAAATGGAAAAAGCATGTCTTTTTCAGCTGACAATTCAAATGAATTTAAACAATAAATAAAATTTAATTAAATCTTTAACTACCTAACATTTTTCGATTGCAATTTTTCTGAAGTTAAATAATATTTGTCACAAAATGAACTCGATTCTTGTGATACTTGAATTATATTGTGCTTATAGCACTATAAATTCGAAATTTAAAATATTCTTATTAAATCAAATCACATACAAAATACTGTGCTTAATTGCCGACCAAACGCATTAGGGAAAGCATTATAAAACTAATCTAGCATAGCTCCTTCTTAATTGAAACTTACAATTTCGGGCAAATGACGCTTCTTCATTACCGACTATAACTTTGACAATTCGATCAAAACACATCAATTATGTATCAATATCGATTCAATATTTCTCTATTATCTATAGTTCTCTCTCGTGATTTACTAAATTTCCTTTTCCTCTATCACACATACAAGTTTAAAATATCAAAATAATTGAACTCTACTTGTTCCTGCATAAGACACTGGCCTTCGCAATAACACATTAAAGGCATTTCAAAAGCCAGTATAATAGTCATTATTAGTAGAAGCTGAAATGGCACATTGAATGATTTGTACTGATGATATAGTTTCACGAATGTTGTCATCATATATTCCATCCAAATTCCGAATTACAAATTATTTGAAATCTGACTATATTTTCACTAAACTGCGGACACTGCATTAACTGTCGTTAACCAATTTTTTTTTAAATTCAACAACTTCAACTATTGACTCTCTCATATTTTGTTTTAAAGCAATGTGTTGAAATGAATCGAATAGACACCAACGAATTATACAATTTTCAATAGGAGAGCTACGTGTTCCCCCCAAGTACCATCGGTGGAGCTAAATGTTATTTAAATGTTCCTTAACAGCTCTGAGAGAGTAAAATGTAAGATCCTAACTCTATTTCAAAACTGATTTCAGCTCTTGCTAAACGTATTCTAATGAATTGCATTTTAAAGAAATGGCGAATATTTAAAATTTTTTATGAAACAGGAAAAAAACTATTAACAGTGCTGTGACTCCGTTTTTAAGAACGTTAAGAAAAACTTAAAAGTTTTTTCCAAAAAAGTACATGAGAAAATAATCTGTTAAATAAAGAAGGAAAAATGAAAAAAATATGAAAAAATCGACTAGAGGTCTCAAGAACAGAGCTTTCGATTGATGTGTAAAAGGTGCTCTTTCTTAATACACTATTAAGCAGCTTAAAAGTGCTCTCAAACTCAATAAATTAGCTGCAATCGAGCTCCATGTTTGATCTAAACCCAATCAACAATTTCTGGTTTGAAAGCGGCTTTGAGCTCAGGCTTTCCAAACCAAAGGATTATAAATTGGCTAAAAAGCCGTTCCAAAACCGTTCCAGAAGCATCTCCATAACCGAAAATAGTCAGTAACAAAATAACTTCAGTTATTACTGAACGATTTTTCAACGTATCTTTTAAACGCTTCTATTAGGTCATTTAAAACCGTTTGTATAACGCCTTTAGAAAAACCTGTAATATGTACAATAATTGGTTATTTAAAAACGCTATTAGGACGTTAATTTGCAACGTTTTTAAATAACCTGTATTATGCCCAAATAATTATTTTGGTGGCTATTTTATAACCGTTTATTTACAGTTTGTAGAAAACCTGTAATAAGCCCTAAAAGTTATTTTGACGCCTTGTTATAACCGTTTACCTACGGTTTATACGAACCCTGAAATTATGAGTTTTCTCCAAACCATAATATATGGTTATTTTGAAACTCTTCTCAAATATTTTCTTCCCAGCTGAAAAAAAAATCCTTTTAAAAATAAAACAGTACAAGCGCTATTTATAATGAACATTATTAAATTTTATTTAAAATGTTTGGTAACTTTAATAGTAGATAACAAAAAACTATAACTTAATAGTAAAATATAGATAAACTTAATACTAATATTACATAAATATAAAGTATAATTGAGTCATTTTTTTTAAAACTTGATGTGTCACATCTTCAAAAAATAGATAAGTGATGACGTTTTAAGAAAAATCAAAAGTTTTTGTAACCTTAATGCAAAATTTTGAAGATGGACATATCTATTTTGAAAATAAACGATTCAATTAGAAAAACAAAAAAAAAAATTAAGCAAAATTGGAAGTAATAATATCGATGTTTGTGTAGTGATTACAGCGGTGTCAGTTGATGAGGTTTGCTGTGATGATGATGATGACTCGTTTTTGGCTTAAAAATAAAAATAAAATTGAAATTTTGTTTAACTTACATTTTATTTTTACTTGCGATATACGAGTAGGTACTTAGGGCAAGTTCTGCATTTGGAAAAAAAATCTAGCTCAAAATTTTGATCAAAGTTGACATTACAATGATAGCGAAGACGAATAAAGTGGGTCCGGCAATTCCGTCTGTCTGTCTGTCTTTCTGTCTGTCTGTCTGTCTGTCTGTCTGTATGTCTGTACCTCCATCTAGAGCCTAAGCCACTGGACCTATTTTCTTCAAACTCGGTAGTTATGGGTCTTCGGTGATTCCCTAGAGGAGAAATTGAAATTTATTTTTTAGCTCTAAAACTAACAGTACCCCCCATACACCCGTAATGCAAAATCTTATTTATCTCTAAAACGGCTCTAACGATTTTGATAAAAAAAATTAGATGTGATATTATGGACATGGACTACGTTTAAGTAAACAAAAAATTTGGGGAAAAATGTTATTAACGGTACCTGTCATAGAACCGTTTTTTTGATTTTCGACTTTCTCATTAACGGCTCTAACGATTTTAACTAAAAATTTTCAGCAGGAGTCCCCCTAAGTTTAAAATAATCTTGTATATAAAAATATTCGAAAAATTATTTGTTGGGTTTTTTTGAAAATTTTTTTTTTTTTTTTGAAAAATCAATATCTTCAAAACCTATGAACGATTATTTTTTTAAATTATTTTCTAAATTCAATATTATTAAATACTTAAAATTCGCATCCCACATTTTTTCTTGAAAAAATTTAAAGAAATTTCTTATATAAAAAATTTATTTATTTAATAATAAAACGATTTTTTAAAGTTTGTTTGCATGAATTCATACATTTCTAGAAATCAGACTGCAATTTCATTTTAAATTCATGTTTTATATTTATAAAATGTATCTTAAATTCCAAAGTACTTTTACATAAGAGCAAGTTCGTGCGATCCAGTCGTGCATTTTATTTTTTTGATGGAACTTGCAACAAAGATTTGTAAGCAAACAAACTAAAGTGGTGATGAAAATAGGAAAAAGAATAAAAATTTAATAAGAATGTTTGAATATAATGAAAATCAGCCTGTAAACGAACAAATGTACAATATTATTAGAATATTTACCAGTTTTTTTTTTTTGAATTATGAATAAGCAGTGAAAAAAACCAAACATCACACTTTTTGCTACCCATATTCATAATTTTTAAACACACTACAAAATGCAAATATATTATTAAAAAAATGTCTTACCAATCAAAATGTTCACTTGAAAGAAAAAACCAAGAAAAACACTGTTAACGTTTTTAATTTTTAATTATCGCGCTCGCGTACGAAAAATAAAACTCAACCAACCGCTCTGAGAATAAGAAAACAATGACGAGCCAGAGATGATGAGAGATGAGCGTGGTGGTTGTTGCTGGTTAAAGAATAAATTTGGATTTGGTTAATTTGCAACCTATAAGTTAAAAAAGAGCTCTTTAATAACTGAATGTAAACCTGGGGTTTATCGAAAAAGCTTAAGATTGGATCCAAATTAACTACAGTTTATCCCAAGTAAGTTGTAAATAACTTCTTTTTTGTTAACCGACAAAGAAATATACTGGATCGAAATTAACCTTAAATTTTTGTACCGAATAAATTGAACCTAACTTTAATAAAAGAACTAACTATAAACAAAGTATTCAATTGGTTTATTTGCATCCAATACATAACTTTTATGTTTAAAAATGATTACTAAACGACCTACTCAGAACTTTATAAAAATTGGTTACTTTTCAACCTATATGAAACTTTTTATGCGGAAAAAAAAGTTATTTAAAGTCTCACTGAAAACATGGTATAAAATGAGTTAAATTTCAACCAATATGTAACTCTTACGTTAAAAAAAAAGAAGTTATTTAAGGACTTATTGAAAATTTAGCATAAAATAGGTTTATTTTTAGCCACTATATAACTTTTCTTATTTTTACTTAAAGGCTAGGAAAAAGTGATAAATGTACTCAAATTTAACCTTGATTTAAAAATAGTTATTTTTGAACCAGAAAAATGACAATTTGGTTTTGAAAGAGTTAAAAAATATCCAAATATTATCACCAGTTTAAAAATGGAATTTTTCAAACCAATATACGAGTATGACCAAAAAGTTGTGCAAGAGAGAAAATTTTACCGAAATCAACCTTAGGATAATTTTTCGTTTGTTTTTACCGTTTAGCATACTAGAGTAATAAAGTATCTAAAGTCTAGCCCCACTATGACCAGAGTTATCTTAGGTTTTTTTATAACCTCGGTTATTCTAGAGCCAGGGCTAAAAATTGTTGCTTGGAAAGCGAGCGTGTTTTTGAATAAACGAGCTTTAACATTAACTCTGAAAGCGCTTTTCAAGCTTTTATACAGCTGAAAACGTTTCCTGGGAGCCATGTGGAAGAACAGCAAAATTTGTCTGAAATTGTCATTCTAAAAAACAGTTTTACCACCAAATGGAAAATTTTTATTAGCTTGGTCAGTTGTTTTTTTTTTGGTGGCTCGCTTAGAATTGTGGAATATTTTTGAGAAAGCTTTCTTAAATAAAATGTTTTTTGTTTGTTAAAAATAAAATTTTTTTTAAACATGCACATGCACAGCCTTATTTACTAACTCATTTTAGCGACGGAGTAAAGTTACTTCGACTTTGCAACGGCTCTAATCCTGAAAACCTTATTTATAATGAAAATGCATGAGGAATAGCGGTGGAATAAGCTAAAACTGGTTCAAAGGAGGTTTAAGGCCGTTTTAGTATCTAAATGTCATTTTGAGATGACATCTTGTGAAATTTACAAAAAGGAGTATAAGCAATATTTTTTTCGTTTCTTACTAAGACAAAAAGGATAGATATTTTGCATTAATAAATTATTTATATTTTTCAAACGCTCTAACAGTTACAGTAACAGTACGGTATTGGGAACGCAATGTGGTTGGTACATTCATTTATTATATATGAACTTCATACCATTTAATTTTAAATGTGTCCAATTTCCAATATGCATACAATGATAATAAAGTGAATAATAATGGAAATCACTTGAGAGGTTTAGATTGTTGACTTTTTTCCCAGTATATTTGACATAAAGAAGGCGTAGCTAAAACGGCTAAGAAAATACATTATAAATAAGGATTTGTTTGACGTGGCGTAAACCCGAAGTAAGTGCTTCGGCTCGGTTTAACTATTCCGAGGTTGAGCCCAGTATTAGTAAAAAATAATAAATAAGGCTGGCAGAGTATTTGAAAGTGCAAAAAAAATCTTACCCACTCTTCTGAACATCTCCATAACTGTAACTTGCCAACCATATAAAATGGACCGAAATCGATTATATAATTTTTGTGAAAATGGTACCAACGCATTTATTTATGGTTATTTATATATTTATAGATATATGATAAAATTCAGTAAAAAAAGGTTTCATTGATTTATTCGTATTTTTAGTTGGCATTTATAAATGAAAAATGTAAAACATAAAAAGAAAATACCGAAAGAAACTTGATTTAAGCCGTTTATGCATAAAGAATTCTATGAGTTCGAGGAAAACTATTATTAATACTTTTCTGCACACAAAACATGAACGCAAACCAACGTAAGCGTACGTAAGAGGTCACTTGATTTTCTAAATATTTGCTTTCAAAGTTAGTACAACGAAGTGAAGGTACATACCTGTACCTATCTGTCTTATGCTTTCATGAAAGGTGACGGTGTGTTAGTAAGTCGTGTTATGTTTTACATAATTTTAAGGTTGTTGACCTTCCATTTTGTTTCGTTTCCACTAAGTCATGGATAATGATAAGAAGTACCATAACACTGCGTTGTCTTAAATTGACTTTAAGCATTAAAGTCAAACAGGGATCCACAGTAAGATAAGATTATTTCGATGGGATGTTGTTAACACCGTACAGAAGTCGTCAAAAAGAGCTTTGTTTGTACATTTAAGACAAACTCGTTGTGCACAATAAAGTCTGGATAGTAGATATGATATTTCCTCCATACTTTAAGTTTTTTTATCGACTTCCTAAAAATCTGTACAAATCGGAAAAGCAAGTGTTTTTGTTCGCTTGTTTAACGTCATGTAGTTTCGGTGGGAGTATGGGCGGTAGAGTTTCTAAATGAGCAGATTGGGGTCGGGCATATATATTTGACTTTAGAGCTTGGTCAAATATATAAGGTAGGTAGGTAGGTAGAAATGGTGACCGCCGCCGGCAGTCTAGCCCTGTGACTCAATTAACACTGAAGTGCTAATATCATAACTCGAATGAACCTGTGGATGAAATTAATATGGGAAATTGTGGACATTCTTATTTCTCACGGGATCATCCAGTTTAGATTGAGTTCAAAAATATGGATCTAGTAGGCTTTGATGTCTCTTATTATTTGTTTGATATACTTTTGTTCACACTCATCCGAGACTATCTACTGTGTCAAGTGTCAAGCTAGGCAGCTTGTTGACTGGTAATCAAAAAGTAGCCAATCCTATTGAGTGATATCCCAGCACGGTAAGCCTCCGTTAAAGCCCTCAGTCGGCTAGCTTAGGATCTAAGGAGTCAAATGGAGGGCAAGGCATAGAAGTAACCGAAGAAAACAGATCAAGTCTTTAAACTTCATTTTCGAAAGTTCGTCAATGTCGTCAAAAAATGCCCTTCCTAATGATTGTGCTCTAAATTTGGCCAGAGCAGGGCATTTGCAGAGGAAATTGAGGACTGTTTATTTTTCCTGCTGCTACCCACAGCTATGCCAGTGAGTGTTGCGAGGAATGCCTTGCTTCGCTGCATGCTCTCAATTGGCCAGTGACCGCTACAGGTAGCTATGATTCTGGCTATGTCTTGCGTGGGTCTGAATATTAGATCTAGTGTTCGAGATTCATTATAGGCGGTCCAAATCTTTCTAGAAATAATGTGAAATTTCGTAACTTGACAAGACTGTAGATTTATTTATTTATTCGGACAGATTTTAATTAAATATTAAATGGAAATATTTAGACTTCCATTTATAAAGGAATTTCCGTTGTTTGATAGTCGATTGCGGCCATATTGTTGAAGATACATCTGTCAAATTGCCTATTATTTAATAAGCCTGCCTTGTTAAATCACCACTGAGGGTGATAATATTTTTTAGTTTGCGAAGAAGGGGCTCTGTGAGTGCATGTGGGTACATGTAGGTCCTTTTTGCTTGTTAAGTCGTTAAGTCTTTTGGGGTGGCTTCAACCTCTGCTGAGCTGCGTGTCTACATTCCATCATAGAAGTTCCCAAAGCTCTCTTCTCCAGCTATTTCAAATCCTGGGTCCATCTTCGAGAGCACCTAAAGCACGGTCTTCTGTGGCTGCGTTAACTGTAATTAAATTAATAAGATGATTGGGATGGGTTGGAGTTTTTCCCAGCATTTTTGTGCTTAGTTTTTAGATATATTTGACAATCGCAAAAATTCCTGATTCTTTTTATTTTTACAGCCTTTCATTGCTATAAAAGCGGTGGAAGTTGGATTTTCGGTGCCCTTCACCAATACAATGGCAGAGAACTTTTTGGTCGAAAAGTAGTAGTTTTTTCATATAAGTCGTGCTTTTAATATCCCCAGATTATGCATATACACATAAAATATTTTCATACAAGCTTCCCCCATCCAACATTAATGTATGATTACCAAAAACGTAGGTACCTACAGACCTATATTATTTTGGTATAATTAAGGTTTAACTATGCAACGTTAATGTGTATAAAATGTACTTAACGTAAATAATTTCAGTGCAGTTATAAGAGCGTGGGATAGCCATAGCATTTCCTTCCATTAAAATTGACTTAAATACGAGAAGCGATTTTCTTTTTTCTTTCTCTGTTGCTCTCTGCAATTCCGCAAACAACACACTTAATAAAATAAAAATTACGTAAACAATCCGTAAATTGCAGCAAATGATGAAAGTAAGTTTATTCGCTCACTGTATTCTTCAACTTAAACTGATTTCACATTGTAATACCTACCTACCTACCTAGTACAAAAAAAAAAGATACAATACAAACAAATGCAATACAATGAATGTGGGGAACAACAATAGTTGCAAACAATTCTCTTCACACAGAATTCATAGGTCACCCAGAGATCAAGATTATAATGCAGCATTTCCGCACCAAGTCATCCTGATTCACCCCTCCGCACACAACTTCTTCATCACCGTCATTATCCTGAATAAAAGCTGGAATAAATAAATATGACATTTTTCGCTCTGTGGGCATATTTTCACCTGGCCTACCTTCTTTCCTTTTTTATCCACAAGAATTTAGGTATATATCTACTATTTTATAGAAACACCCACCTAGAAAGTCTAGAAAATACATTCATATATATACAGACTTTATAAACAAAATTGTTGGTTGGCCGTAACCTGACTATGCTAGGCCAGGTATTTACCTACTCGTCCGACTGTATAGTAACTTGGTTGGTATGTTCTCTCTGGTTCC